>CM074741.1:32128778-32848778 GCA_037367245.1 Phrynocephalus guinanensis | reverse complement strand
AATGCATTGGAAGCCTATTGTAATCCTTTCCCTTCGGAACAGATTAATCGGTTTTCAATGCATTCCTATGGAAATGCATTTTGAGTTACGAAAATCTTGAATTATGAAAGATCTGTTGGAACGGATTAATTTCCTAATTCAAGGCATCACTGTATTGTGAAGAGCCAGTACAGGATATTGGCCACTTCCTCCATTTACTGAGGAAGCAGAGGACGTGTGTGTGTGTGGGGGGGGAGAGTGTGTTTTAGGATAGCAAATACAGTATGTACTGTACCACTTTTAAGAAAACAATACAAATTGAAAACTTGCTCTTGGGAGCTTTGAAGCTGAATCAGGCTGGACATTTAAAAGCAAAGCAAACAAAAACCTTATTTGTCTTTTTTAAAAAAACTGATGCAGTGCATATTTTCTGCTCTTATAAATGTTTGATTCCCCACCCCACCCTAGTTCCTCAGCTCCCTTTTATGACAGAGACCATTTTCCTGCTTCCAATCCCACATAAGAAAAGGCACTGGTGGAACAAGAACGGGGAGGAAAGACAAAATAACTAGAAAGATGATGTTTGGAGCCATCAGCAACAGTGATGAGACCAATCACTTCCCACCCCAAAAGCAGGAGGGGAAGCAGCAGCAGCAACAGCAGAAGTGATAACATCTACCTTGACTTGAAGCATGTCCACACTGGCTCATAGTTATGATAAATGGTTCCTTGATAGCACTGTTTAGTACAGAAAAAAATCTCCTCCTTAAGATGATCCATTCCCTTTAAAGAACTGGCAGATAACTTTCTGGCACAGGGCTAGGACATGCAATATTTTATTGAGGTGCAGATTAGCTCTTTATTCGGCTTTTGTGAATGAGTACCAAGAGTTCAAATACATTTCACTGAAGAGAAGGAAATATCAAATTTCTCCACTGTTTGCAGTTTGGACAAACTCATCTGGCTATATATAGATCTGGCCTCCGGCACAAGGCATATTGTGTATAGATACCTCCATCTAACCTCTTCTTTTGTGGGTAGATAACCAGCATCATAGAATCATAGAATCATAGAGTTGGAAGAGAGCTCAAAGGCCATCCAGTCCAACTCCCTGCCATGCCGGAACCCACATCAAAGTACTCCTGACAGATAGCTATCCAGGCTCTGCTTTAAAAACTCCAAAGAAGGAGACGCCACCAGCCATAGTGGCAGCATATTCCACTGCTGAATAGCTCTAATTGTCCAGAAGTTCTTCCTAATGTTCAAATGAAATCTCTTTTCCTGTAGTTTGAAGCCACTGCTCTGAGTTCTAGTCTCTGAACCCATGGGAAACAAACCTATCCTCTCTGTGATATTATTTTATTTTATTTTATTTATGAGTATTTTTACCCCACCTTTCTTCTTGGAAAAGAACCCAAGGTGGCTTACAGCAATGAGGGACAATATGCAGTCCAGTACAATTATGACATATTAAAGTTTAAGAACAGGGAATTTAGGGGTTTATTGCAACATTAAAAGACAACATTAAAGCTAAAAGAGAACACAAGCATAGTGTCAATGTAGTCACTAGACATGGGCACGACTTGGCGAAATTCTCGTTTCCGTTTCCGTTCCTCGTTTCCGTTACTCAACGGAAATGGTAACGACAATTAAGCTGTCAGAACTCGAACTCGAAACTGATAAAAGAAAAATTGGGTCTGATTTGTCGTTGTCGTTCATGGCATCGCGGTGATCGTGCGATGCCAAGTGGCACAGAAAAAAAGTTTTTAAAAACCCCCGATTCCCGGCCAAAAAAGCAGGCAAAAATATGCCTGCCTGAGTGAGGGCACCTACCAGAGGGGTGGTTTCTGGGGGGGGGGGGGGGTCCCCGGCCTCCCCCCATCTCCTGTCTTGGGCTGCTCTGGTGGGGGGCATCCTCGTCGTCTCGCCATGCCATGTGGTGCGGGGGGGATCCAAAATGGCGACCGCAATATTTTTTTTGAAATCATGGTCCAAAACCCCACCAAAGCACCACACAGAAACATGCGAAAATTAGGTATTTTAACTGCCTGAATTTTTACAGTAGCAGCAGTGGGTTTTTCTTGCAATAAACGTCTGTTTCCAATCCCATTGATTTTGTTTTATTTTATTTTTATTTTTATTTTTTTACACCTGCGCAATGATGGGCTGGCCATGGGATGGGACCATGCAAATGTTTGGAGCCATTCCACCAATCGCATGGCCACTTGGCCAGGTTTTGACTGAGACTTCTGGGATGTGCCAGTCGGGCATAAAAAGCCCACTATAACCCTAGCCCTAACCCTAACCCTAACCCTAACCCATACACCAGTACACTGTCCTTCTTAGTGGGTCAGAGGCACCCAGAGGTGCAGCCCACTAACTCACCCTAAACTTACCCGTAATAACCCTAAGCCTAGCCCTTGCCCTAACCCCAACCCTAAGCCAGATCTGTACTCGCATTGCACTACACGCAAGTACACTGTCCTTCTTAGTGAGTCAGAGGGCTCCCAGCAGAGGCATTCTTCTCTCACCTCGCTCACAGTCCAAAGTTCCAAAAAACTCCAAACCTGTACGCCAGTATACTGTCCTTCTTAGTGAGCGAGAGGCACCCAAAAGAGAGGTGCCTCTGCCAGTGCCACTTGGTACGCAATGGCTACACGGTCATGTACCCTTCCTTTTCCCTTTGTAGCGGGCCAGAGGAGGCATCCACCCCAGAGAGGTGCCTCCAGGAGCCTGCTAAATGCCTTCCCTTCATAGCGGGCCAGAGGAGGCACCCACCCCAGAGAGGTGCCTCCAGGAGCCCGCTACCCTACCCCCCCTAAACCAGTACTAATGACAGACGACAAACGAAATGACAAATTTTTGAAAAATTTCATGACAAACGGAAACGAGCCGAAACAGGCCGGCTCCGACACACGACAACTCGAAACGTCATTTTTCCTGGTCGTGCCCATCTCTAGTAGTCACACAAGGAGAGATACAAGCACAAAGTTATAAGTGGTCATAAACACAAATCTGTGTAGCCAATGGTAGTCCATCATTCAGGGAATGTTTGCCTGAAGAGAAAGGCCTTTGCCTGTTTCCGGAAAGACAGCAAGTATGGGGCAGTCCTGGCCTCTAGTGGCCATTCTTTCAAATATTTAAATGTGGCTATTATATCTCCTCTCACCCTTCTTTTTGTAAGACTAAACATTCCCAGCTCCATAAGCCACTACTCATAAGAGAGTTCTTCCAGACCCATAACCATCTGGGTTGCCTTATTCTGGACCCGTTCAAGGTTGTCAACATCCTTTTTAAATTGTGGTGTGCAGAACTGAACACAGTACTACAGGTACATGTAGGGTACCAGAGCAGAATAGAGTGGTACTATCACTTCCCTTGATCTAGACACTATGCGTCTGTTGATACAACCAAGAATGGCATTGGCCACCATTGTCACATTGCTAACTCATGTTCAGTCTGTGGTCCACCAAGACTCCCAGATATCTTTCACATGTACTGTTCTCCAGCCAGATATCTCCCATCCTATTGTTGTGCAATTCATTTTTTTCCCTGCCTAGATGCAGGACTCTACATTTCTGTTGAAATTCATTCCATTAGCTTTGGCCCAGCACTCTAATCTGTCAAGATCATTTTGGATTCTTTTCTTATCCTATCCTCTAGGGAATTAGCAACCCCTCCAAATGTGGTATCGTCTCTCTATTCCATTATCCAAGTCATTAATAAATATATTGAATAGCACCAGACCCAGACCAGAACCCTGGGGCACCCCATGGGTCATGTCTCCATGCTGAAAAGAAGCCATTTATAATCACCCTTTGGGTATGATCAGTTAACCGATTACAAATCCACCTATCTATCCCACATTCTTTGCAAGTATATCTTGGGAAACCTTATTGAAGGCTTTGCACCATCCTTGTTGCTGACAATGCTGCCACCTAGGCAGCTCATTATCGTCTTCTGCATCTTCTTCCCACTTCCCTCTTTGGCCTACAGTAGGATGATGGTAGCTCAGGCCTCTCCTCTTCTTCCATGAAGGTCTGGAAGGACAAAGGCTCATTCCAGGTTATGTGGTGGTGGTTGTAGTAGAAATTTGCCTCCCCCAACACTGTTCCACGTTAGGTAATGACTTCATTCAAGCTAATGGCAGAATCAGCCCTACTTAGTTTTATAAGGTGCCTGCTACTGTGTGCAAGAATGCATTGTAGACTGAGATTGCAAAACTCTATTTTTAGACTACACCTCCCAGAATCCACCCACCCACCTTCAGTAGCTGGGAGAGTCTCAGAATAACTAATTCTATCCCTAGACACTCTAATGGCTATATTTTGCAGCGGGAAGCTTGTAATGGCAGACATGCCGTAGGACACTGGTCAGTTGTTACTGCTTCTGTCACCAGGGAGCCTCTGACACACATTTCAAGAACCCCAGGTTGCAAAGGAACACACAGCACACAGCATGGGAACCACAGAATCGGTGCAACCTCCCCCCCCCACCCCTTAACTCCACAGGAAAAAATCAGCAGTGAATAAAATGATTTAGTTAGAAAATATAACAAAATGAGACAGCCTCTACCATTTTCAAGGAAGAGAATAAATACATTCTGGTAGGGGACCATATTAAAAGTGAGCATACTGGTTTGACAGCAGGATATCCCTTTTCTGATAATGCATGTGTAGTTTTCTGAGAGATCATAAGGATCAGTGTTTTAATTTTGTTGATTGCATACAAGTGCAAAAACCTTATTTACAAGGCTGGCATTATTTTACCTGCACGAGAAAGAGATGTAACATTAAAATTAACTTTTATTAGTCCCTCCTTTCATAATTTGTTTTTCAGCCATTTTTCTGTCAAGGCAAGGAAATCAATTGTGGCACATTGATAGGACCCAGATTGGTCTGAAGCTCCACCAGCATCCAGGCAGTCAAGTGTGATGTATTTAATTCATGCAGCGCTTATTACTTTCAAGCTTTGCTTGTCAACAGGAAAAAATACGGATGTGAAATGCAATCAAGCAGCTCTGAATAGAACAGACAAATTTTTCAGCATGTATTCCCTTTGGTTTAGGTTACCTTTCCTTTGTCCTTGTTCTTGTGTTTGCCTGCCTGTTACAGAAGTATGACAGGATTAGGTGAGGCAGTGGTAGCCGCTTACAAGAGCTTGGGAGAGTTTTATTTTTTAAATCATAGATCCCAAAATCCCTCTAGCAAATATGATCAGTGGCTTACTGATGTGACCACAAGGTATTTGTCAAAATAAGGATCTGGGGTTTAGATGCCTCATATGGGGTGGGTTTGAGCCCCTCCTTATTTTATTTATTTATTTATTTTAAAATTTATATACCGCCGGATTTTCCCAAAGGGGAACTCAGGGCGGTTGACAGGTATAAAATACGACAGTTCCAAGAAAGAAAATAATAATAATTGGTTCCACAGAGTAACAGGAGGAAAAGTCAACAGCAGGCAGTAGAACCAAAATTTAAAAAGCTAAAAATGCAAAATAAATGCTAGGCAAGATGGTAAAAACAGGCAGACATACAAACACATGATCCCTACTCATAGCATGGATCGTTCTCCTTGATCGCTGAATGCAGCCATATAAAGCCAGGTTTTTAGCAATTTCTTAAATGCCTTGAGGGACTCCACAGTCCTAATGCCACTCAGAAGGTGGTTCCACAGTGTGGGACCTACCTCGGAGAAAGCATGGTTCCAGGAGGAACTTTTATGTTTCTCCGGGGGAGCGGTGACCCAAAGAGCAATGGAATGTGATGTCCTGGTGGGCTGAGCTGACTATGACCTTTGGATGATACGTTCTGTCAGTTATTCTGGTCCTTCATTCCCCTTCCTCTACCTCACCCTCAGCAAGTCTGCTAATAGAAAGGATGGTTGTGTAAACAACCTCAAAAATAAGCTATTACAACCCTGTAAAGATTTTACAGTTTGAATAAACAATAAGTGATAAGACCTATTAAGCGGAGAGCCACAGAATCAAGCATCTGTAGATACATGTTTGGGTATCAGGACTCTCTTAATGAGAAGTTTGGGTACAATGAAGTAATAACATATTGGTTCTGCCATTTGTGAGCATGTGACCATAACAGGGTAATCTTCACATCATAATATGTGTGATATGCCAATTGTATCATAATAATGATATTAATAATCATGGAACTGCAGAGCTGGAAGGAACCTTATGAACCATCATGTCTGTCCCCCGCCATGGAGTAACAGAGTAGAATGAATCCAGCTTCCAGCCTCTGCCTCCACCGGTAGATTCATGATCAATCTAGAGCAGTGATAGTGAACCTTTTGGAGACCCAGTGCCCAACTGTGATTCAAAACCCATTAATTTTTCACAAAATGCCAATACAGCAATTTAACCTGAATACTGGTGGCTGTGAAGGGGCAATGTTGGGTGCCCACAAAAAGGGCTCCGAGCGCCACCTTTGGCATCTGTGCCATAGATTCGCCAAAACTGGCCTAAGAGTTCACCTATTCTACCTTTCTAACCACTCCTCTCTGCCCACCCATCCTTGTTTAGGACAGCTGAGTTTTGGTTTGGCTTACATAAACCTACTAAATGTTCCTCTCCAATCAATTAATCGGATGAAGTCCAGACAGGTTCCATGCCGTCTAAATACATTACATGGGTAGTGAATTGTGGAGTGTTTTCTCTCAAGTGAGGCTTATAATTAGAGAAGGGCACGAAACAGAAAAATGGCGTTTCGGTTTTTTGTTTGTCGTTGAGAGGTCTGTTTCAGTTCATTTCTGTTTGTTGGGAATTTTTTGAAAAATTTCGTTACCGTTTTTTGTTTTTTTGTTTGTCGTTTCTACCCGCTTTTTCTGCAATTTTTAAAGCATTTCCGTGCGCAGGCATCCCCCAATGCCCCAGACCAGGGGGAAAACACTAAACAAAATGGATGCTGGCAGAGACACAGCATAGACGAGGTATGCAGGGAGGCTGCAAAGGCAGCGGCGGGCGTTGCCCAGGGTGCAAGGCAGCCACAGAGTGACTGCACTGTGGGGCAGGGGAGGGTACTCACCGAGAGGTACGCAGCACGCACACACACAAGGAGGCTGCAGGACTGAAGCTAGAGTTGCAGAGACAGCAATCCCACCCTAACTCCCACCAGAGGACTGCAAGGAGGGCGGGGGCTGCCAGAGCTTTTTATGCCCTCTGTGGCTGCCAGACCTGCCCGCCCAGTCTGCAACCTGGGCATGCTATTGATTGAACATGATCCCACATCACATGGCTTGCCTCCATTTTGTGGCTGGTGGCGACATCCATTTTAAAGGGAAAAGAAAAATACATCACGATGGGAGAAGACAAAAACAAATGTTTTAAGGACCCCAACCCCCCTGGTAGGTATTATCAGACAATATAAATAATTGTCGCTGCCTTTTTACGGATGTCCAGGGCGTTTTTTAACATTTAAAACAGCTCATTTCATTGCGCGTCGCCAGTAATGGAAATGAAATGTAACGACCACAATTTTCATGGTTCTGTTCGTTTCGTTTCATTTTCATCACAATTTTCGTTTGTCGTTTCGTTACGTAACGGAAACGACAAACGGTAACGGAAACGAAAAAATGTTCGTTCCGTGCCCATCTCTACTTATAATCTTTGACTGATACATTAAGTGAATTGATGGCCAGCGTAGCCACCTGACAACAAATACATGCTTTATGTGAATGGCTCCCCACCCACTGCCAAGTTCTTGCCAAAGTAAGAAACTGTTTCCTTATTGTTGTTCCCTCCCTTCAGGAAATAAATGCAAGCATGTCCTCATATCATATGCTGGGAATTGAGCAGATTGAGTTATGTTTGCTGTAATGCCTATCATCGTTCAGGCCATAGTTATGTTTTGCTCTTGACTATGCTGTTTTCCATCATGGGAAGGGCTCATCTCATTGCTTGTTCGCCCCTGATTTGGAAAGGATATTTGAAAGTGTGCTGCTATGCTCCACCCCTTTCTAACAAAAAGAGAACATGATGATTGATGCCAATTTGCCAGGAAGCAGCTCTTTCTCCTTGCACTGCTCAGAAAACAAGCATTAAAGGAGGAAACTGAAAAAGAGCAGAAAGGGAATGGAAGATGAATTTAGACATACTGTGAATAATAACAAAAAAGGGAGAGAAAATAATTGAAGGATACAGCAGTGATGAATGGTTTAAAAGGACAGTAAAGCAAGGGGGAAACTGACATTTAAACCTAGGCTCTAAGATGGTACCCATGGCAACTTCAGCGATGAGTTGGTAAAAACTATTCTATCCTTCGACTGCTTTCAAGGATAATCCTCCTGTTCACCCCCTTTCTTGGCAACCATGACAGATTCCTCACCCCCGCCAGTTCCTTTGGGGATGGTACAGGACTCTCATAATGACACCAATAAATAACAGAATGCTAATGTCTTTTTGTATAGATTTTGGGAAAGCTGATCTCTTCTGGCTACATTTTAAAAATACATCTTCAAAAGCTAGGCGATCATGCACCCTTAGAGCTGAGACATCCAGGTATTTCTGTAGCTGATCCTATCAAGCCTTGATGCTGTTCACAAGTTTTCTGAACCGAAGTTGGCATTAAATAAAATTCATGTGAAGGAAACCAACCTCCTCAATTGTTCTGTCTAGCTCAGCATGTGGCATTCACACTTTCTTGATTTAAATAAGTTTCCCATCTGTCCCTATCATGTAGCAGTCTCCGAGAAAGGCATAAGAAACAAAGGAGCGAGAATAAGCGATGCACCAGATATGTATCTATATGGTTCTGCTTTAAAAAATATTGTAATCTGTAGTTTTGTGTCCAATGCAAAGTTGCAATATTTCCAGTGAAGGTGTTTTTAGCATCTACCAGTCCTAGATAGAAAAAAAATAAGTTGTTTTAGTGTTAGTTTCTCTCTGTGTGTATGTCTTTAGATCCAGAATGTTACTCCCCACTTCTTCCTGAGAAGTGCCCCTGAAAAATACCCCACATCCAGCATCAGAGTTTATCATTTCTGTCTTCTGATTTTCCACACCGCAAGCTTAATTCACCAACAGATATTTTTTTTAAAACTGAGGCCAGTTTTGGACTAATAACTCTCCTCCACTTAGCAGACATCACCCCATAGAACACACATGTATGCACAAGCCGTCATGCACACACAGAGAGGAGATGCTTGTCTGCAGCTTATCATGGTCTTCCCAACCCTTGGCAAACCTTGGTTGTACTTAATGGTTGGAAAGATGGCTGTCTATGTTAAGAAATCAAAACCTCGTAGCCCAGAAGTGGAGGTAATGGTGGAGATGTGGGTTTTTGCAACATTACCCAGGTTGCCACATCTCAAAAAAGACATAGTGGAACTGGAGAAGGTGAAGAAGAAAGTGACTTAAATGATTAATGGGCTGGTGCCCCTCCTGTATGAGGAAAGGCTATAGCATTTGGGGCTGTTTAGTCTGGAAAAAAGGCACCTGAGGGGGGCAGCTGACTGAGACATATAAAACTACGCAGAGGATGGATAAAGTGAAGTGAGGGAAGCTCTCTTTTTCCTCTCTGTGGAACTCCTTGTTGCAGGATATGGTGATGACACCTGGCCTAGATGCCTTTAAAAGGGGATTGGACCAATTTCTGGAGGAAAAGTGCATTGTAGGTTATAAGCCATGATGGGGATATATGTTATCTCCAGGCTTAAAAGGAGGGCACCTCAAAGTGCCAGGTGCAGGACAGTGGTATTGAGAGATGGGTCTCTAGTTGTCTGATGTGCTCCCAGAGGAGGGCCACTGTGAGATACAGGAAGCTGGACTAGATGGGCCCTTGGCCTGATCCAGCAGAGCTCCTCTTATGTTTAACACCATCCGTGGGTCATATGGGCTGAGATCATGCAAAATCCCCATACTGGTGTCACTAAAATAGCATGAAAGAGGGATCTAAGGATTCTGTTAGCTAGTTTATCTGGATTAAGGGTGAGTAGTGTGTGGCAAGTCCCCCAATACAGCTCATATCAGTTCTGGCCGTTGGTACCCACACCCCATTTTAAATAATGTTTTGGGATGCAAGTTATTTCTTTTTCAAAAGGACACTTTTTCTAAATGACACAGAAAAATATCAGAAAAAGCAGGAGCAGGTGATGCTTTCATTAAACCACTTAACAAATCAAGCAAATAACAGACAGGAAACTTTCAATCATAATTCATCTTCCTCAGGCTATGAACCAATTTGTTGTGCATTGTTCAGAACATTATGTATTTTTCCAAAGTACCATGGCCACTGTTAACTCAAAAGTCAATTTTTGACTCCTAAGGAACATTTTGAGGTGTATCCAGCACTCCAGGACCCTTACACTTTCCTCCAAGCAAGTATGCTTCAAGAGAGTAAACCTTATTTAGACTGAAACCCAATTTTCATAAAGGAAAATAACTGAGTGGGCATCATGGGAGGAGAAGCAGCCCTTTGAGTCCAGGGATGGGTGTGTGTGGTCCCTAGACTTTGAAGGCTCCTCCCCCATCCAGCATCTTTATCATTCCACCCTGGCTGTGACATAACATGTGGATTCTGCTAAGGACGAAATATTTGTTTAATGTCTTTCCCACAATATGCTCAAAAAAGTTCACATACTTTTATAACAATTGGGACTTGCCCAATAGCTGAACTTGAAATCTCACCTTAGAAAATGCTTAGGAAAGCAGGAAAGCAATACACAAAACCTCTTCTAAAAGTATTGAGGTTAATGGGAAAATTTTTATCGCCAGAGAACATTGGCTGTTACACAAGTAATCCATCTCAGTCATGTGTGTATCTGGGAAACTCAGTACTACTTTTCAATTTGATTATAAATGTATTGTTATTATGCACTATCGAGTTGCCTTCAACTTATGCTAACCCTGGAAATGTGTGTTCTCCAAAATGTCCTCCCCTCAACAGCCCTGTTCAACTCTTGGAAACTGAAACCTCTGGCTTCCTTGAGGGAGTCAATGCATCACATATTTAGTCTTCCTCTGTTTCTGCTGCTTTCCGCCTTTCCCAGCATGATTGTATTTTCCAGAGAATCTTGAGTTCATGTGAGGTGCTCAAAAAAAGACAGCTTCCATTTCACCATTTCTACTTCCACAGATAGTTCAGGCTTGGCTTGCTCTATGGCCCACTTTTTTGTCCTCCCAGCAGTACAGGG
Source organism: Phrynocephalus guinanensis (assembly GCA_037367245.1). Lineage (NCBI taxonomy): Eukaryota > Metazoa > Chordata > Lepidosauria > Squamata > Agamidae > Phrynocephalus > Phrynocephalus guinanensis. The sequence continues at coordinate 32,837,652 of CM074741.1, read as the reverse complement.
AATTTGCAAAGCTCTCCTCCAGCACCATATCTCAAACAAGTCTCCCCCCACTGTCAGCTTTCTTTATTGTCCAATTTTCACATCCATTTTGTGTTGTGGTGTTGTGTTGTGTTGTTACAGTCATGACCGACTCTTTGTGACTCCTTGTCCATGGAGTTTTCTTGGCAGGAATACTGGAGTGGTTTGACAGTTCCTACTCCAGGCACCTACAGCACCTGGTATTACCTGGTGGTCTCCCATCCAAGTACTAACCAGGGCCGACCCTGGTTAGCTTCAGAACTCAGGCAAGATTGTATGTGCTTAGGGCAGGCCTGCCCAAAGTCCAGCCCGGGGGCCAAATCCGGCCAGACAGGACATTCTGAGTGGCCCACGGCTGGCTGGCCCGCCCCTCCCTCCCCCTCCTTCGCCCCATGTTTTTTTTTTTTTAATCTTCCTCCAACACTGACACCGCCGGGAAGCTTGAGGGGCTGGGCCGGCCAGCCAGCCGGTGAGCAAAAGCTTGTGGGGCTGAGTGGGCAGGCAAGGGGATGGGCCACCACCACCACCACCAGGAAGTTTGTGGGGCTGGGCGCGTGCACGGGGGTGGCACACGGGCAGGCCGCCACCACCGGCATCACTGGGAACCTTGTGAAGCTAGGCACCTTCCTTCCTGCGGGTGGGGTTGCAAGGGGTCAGTGGGTGGGGCTTGCAGTGGGGTGGCAGGGTCGGGGAGCAACTGGCCCCTGACACATTCTCAGCCACCAAATCTGGCCCTCCTTACAAAAAGTTTGGGAACCCCTGGCTTAGGGCATCTAGGCAGCCATTTTTCACACCCATACATGGTGACTGGAAATCCAAGTGCTGTTAATCTTGGTCTCGGTCTTCACTGACACATTTTCACTGACACATTTTCTAATTCCTTTGTTGTTGTTCTCCTGAGTCTCAGTCTTTTGATTTCTTGGCTGTGGTTTCCCTTTCAAATGATTATTGAATCAATTATTGATTATAGATTTGGAATACTTTTAATTGTGGTGAATTTGGTTTGTGCTGACTGAGGCCAATGGAATTTAGGAGCTTCCACCATCCTGCCTAACCATAACCAGAAAAACCTTGTCAGATTTTTTTTGTCCTGCATTTGATTTTTTTAAACATAAAGAAATATATGGGTTATATTATTTGTGCAAAACTAAAAGGAAATATAATCTCCCCTCTCCCACTTGCTTCCACCAAGTACAATGGTTAAACATATGAAAAGAAACATCTTGTACTTGAACGATGTATTAGGTGAGAATCTGTCTTGTGTCCTTTGGAGGAGAAAGGTGAGATAGAAATATTTTAAATAAATAAGTATCCCAAACCTTGAAGAAAAGTATCATTATGTGATAACCCTTTTTCAGGGATAGCCAGTTCAGAGCCCCAGTTTACCCAATGACATATTTATTTGGGGAGAAAAAAAAGGAAGGGTCTCAAATAGTACTTTTGCATCATTTATTATGTGGCAGTCTTCTGTTTTGAGAAGCCCAGTTGTTGTTCTGTCGTTATAATGACTGACTCTTCATGACCCCATGTCCATAGAGTTTTCTTGGTAGGAACACTGGAGTGGCTTGCCAGTTCCTACTCCAGGCGCCTCACAGCACCTGATATTCCCTAGTGGTCACCCTTCCAAGTACTACCCAGGCCCAACACTGCTTAGCTTCCGAGATCAGTTCTTCTGCCCTAAATGGTTTTAGTTTTTAGCTTGTCCATTAGAGGGTGGAAAAGGAGTTTTTAATGCGACGATCCCACTTCTTTTCTTTTCTTTTCTCTTTTTTTGAAAGAAAGCATTCTGATCAGCTGGAGCATTACAAGGCAGGGCAATAAGAGCCCCATATCTGAGAGATCAGGTAACCTTGGCTTCACTTATACATAGTCTGAAAATATTTTTTTTAAAGGAGAAAAATACAGAAAACTATTTTCATATGTATCACCAGTACCGACCACTAGTGGGTGCCAGGGACTGTGCTATGAATATTTGCTAGTGAAGAATAAGGTAGCCCTTTAATGGTAGGTTCTGGTAATGCATGTGAAAATAATTTTGTATCCACCCCCCCCCTTTACCATGCTTCCCCTTCTCTCTTAGTATGGTTTTCAGTATCCACAGAAGGAAGCTTGGAACATTAATGTATATGCGAGTCCTCTAGATCTCTGGAACTCGCTCATCCTTACCTTGATTGAATAGCAACATGGTTGAGTACACAGATATCTGAACCTGGACTTTTAAGATTAAAAAACATAAAGCCTTAATCCTGGGTGATGAATCATTTAGTTTGGCTTCTCCCATATCTGGGTCCCCTCCTGCCCCCAAATTGCTGTTGGCTGGTGCAAAGGAGTAACTTATGGGCTATCTGTGTTGTTGTTGTTGGATTTCTCTCCTCAGAGAATTACTGAAGTTACTGAATTCAGTTTGTCTGACCTTAGGGTTACTAAAACTTTTATTTACATTAGATATTTAAATATTCACTATTTGCCATTTTGTACACAATTATGGAGTCCATGGCACCAGAGGAATGTATCTCCAAGCGCTATATTTTTATAGCATTTTCATGGAGGATGGCCTGAATCTTTCTCTCTGTGTGTGCATTTTCTTGACAGCTGGAAAAAGACAAATGGGAAGACTGAGAGTTTAGTAACCAGGTGGCTGAAATGGTCTTTGACTCTTTGAAATGGCCTCAACATCTGTCATGTTGTTTTCTTTCTCCACCATCAGCGTTTTCACTTAGAATAATGTAAAATCCTTTCCTCACTCACAGATATACAATCAGAATAAAGCTCAGAGGGAAAATATGGGTACTTGCAAGGTTGGAGCAATAAAATCTCACTAATGTCTAGTGTGTATATGTTGAAGATCAAATGACCTATTTAATGAGGTAGCACAAGGGCTGTCTTCTTCTTCTTCTTCTTTTTTTTTTAAAGAACACCCTGTGGCTGAGCAATCTGTGCTGTGGTTTCCATGTGCTAGCAGCAGGGGAGAAGGACTGCTATTATCCCTGAGGATAGTGCCACAAGGTAAAGAAGAAACAAGACAGAATCAAGTTGGTTAATTCATGAATTACAGGTCAGGTGTTGTTGCTCTTGAATTGATACCTAGGCTTAAAGCAAAGTAGTCTGCTTATATACCACCCCATACCACTTCAAGTAGTCTCTGGGCAGTTTACAGTTTTGATTACAGTATGCAGGTTACACATTGCCCCCCCCCAGCAAGCTGGGTACTCATTTTACCTACCTCAGAAGGATGGAAGGCTGAGTCAACCATGAGCTGGCTACCTGGGATTGAACCCCAGGTCGTGAGCACAGTTTTACCTGCAGTACAGGCATTTAACCACTGTGCCACGAGGCATCTTGGGATTCCAAAATAATTTCCCACCATGAGAGAATAAAGGAATGAATAGGTGTGCCCGGTCATTTATTTGTATGGCATGAAGCATTCCAGAATCATCCATCCTGTGTAATCTCATACATGATTGACTCAGTACCCAAAGTGTTGCCTTCCCCACCAGGCCCCAGATCAACACCTGCAGTCCAATCCCAATCCCAGCTGAAACCCAGACCTAACCTTTATTGGGCCCCGAAGCAAGGCCTCAATCTTTTATTGATTAGGTCAAAGTACAGTTTCTCCTAGGGCCAATAGGCTGTAGGCAGCATGATGCTTTACCCTTTTTTTGCATCTGCCAGAACTGTGCTACAGAAAGGCTACGCTGATTTATAAAGCCCATAAAGATCTCTTCTGGCTTCAGCGCAGCATCCATGGTACATCCACACACATATCCCACCAGTTCCTCCTCATTTGCAAATCAAACCAGATACGACATGCTGGTTAGCAGAGCTGCCTTCCCAAAGGTGGCTAATGTTGAGGACCTCACATTAACTGCCTGACTGACACCAGTTTTTATGGCCACAGAAAATTCAATTTACACATACTCCGTATCACTTCTCATTCAATACGATCTGTAGAGTGTGTTACTGTATTGTTTCATCAAAAAACTGACAATGTTGCTGCTTGTTTTCTCCTCCTTGGCATTGTCATGGTTTGGCATCTTGTCAGTTACACCTCTCTATTTGTAACAACGTCCACAACGGCTTTTGCACATGTATAAATAGCCAGTAGGACTTGGACACCAAAGGAGGTAAATGCATGCATTATTAACTCAACAGTTGTGTAAATTCCACTGATTTAATCAGTCTCCAGTAGCTGTGTCTTCTCTGCTGTAGCTGGAATTCTAAAATCTTGTTGACATTTAATTATGTGTCCCAGATGAAATTGCTTTGTTTTGGTGGATCAGAAGTTGTGCATACCTGGCTTTTAGTCAGATCATTTCTATGGTCCAACACACAGCCATACCATGAAACTAATCTGCAGAACGATCTAGTCCAGGACAGAAACATTTATTTTTAAAGATGGAATAGAAAAAGATAGAGAAAGCTGGAACAAATAGCCTAGAGAAAGCAGATGGTGTGGTGGCTGTGATGGCCCATCAGAACTGTATCATTTCAGCTGGAATACAAATAAAGATGTCTCTGTCCTCCTCCTAATACTAATCAAAGACAATTCTAGCTGGGTTGAAAGAATATACACTCTTGGTTATTATTTGCTTAGGATCTTTTGGTGTCATTAAGCAACAACAAATGAGCAAACTGTGTTAAATGAGCTTAGTCATAGTAGAGCTAATGTCTCATTTGTATTTGAAGCAGTTTGCAGCTGTTGTGAGAATGGATTCACCAGCCTGCCTTTATCTCACCATCAGAATAATCCTGCCTAAACAGACATGCCCTAAACCTCAATAATTCCACATAAAAGTGGTAATGTGAATTGTCATTCAGATGGTCCTTGTTTGTAAGAATGAAAAATATAAAAATCATCCTCTTATCTGACAGATGACAAGATTTTCTCCATTGGTCTCAAGGAGCTGTGCAGGTACTCTGAACTAGTAGAATAGTTGGAGCCTTGTTGCATGCACTTTTAAGCGGATGGTGATTGCATTTTTGATCAATTAACTATTCCTTCACTAACCACTCTGTGTTTTGTAGAGAGAAAAACGCATGTTTTGTTCATCTTCAGCTATAAAAATAGCACTGTTTTATTTCCTTCTCACATTAGAGGTGAAATATTTTAGGGACATTAATGATTCGCTTCAGGGGGTTATCAGATGGGCCTTTGCCCTGCTGTTTCCTTTATTTATTTATTTATTTTCAAACTTATATACCGCACCTATTTCCCCAAAGGGGACTCAGGGCGGTTTACACAACACCATAGCAAATAAAACAGATAAAAACAATAAAACAATCAACAGCGGTGTCCAGGGTGGCAAGCCAATGTAGGAAGGGCAGCGAAGGGAGAGAAAAAAAGTTACCCCTGGAAGTTACCAAAGGCGTCCTTAAATAGGCGTGTTTTTAAGGCTCTCTTGAAGGATGCCAGCGATGGAGCTTGCCGCAACTCGACTGGCAAGGCATTCCAAACAGACGGGCCAACCACCGAGAAAGCTCGGTTACGAGTGGTTGTCATACGGGCTTCCCTCAGCGTGGCAATCTGGAGCGAGAGGGCCTGGGAAGAACGGGTGGGTTGGGCCAGATCTGAGCGTCGGGAGATACACTCTGCCAGATAGACAGGGGCCAAGCCATGGAGGGTTTTGTAAACCAAAACCAACACCTTGAACCTTATTTGGGAGGCAACGGGCAACCAGTGCAGGCAAATCAGGATGGGGGTGATATGATCGAACTTACGTGCACCAACCACCAACCTGGCCGCCGCATTCTGGAACTGCTGCAATCGCCGAACAAGGTTCAAGGGGAGCCCCATGTAGAGAGCGTTACAGTAATCCAACCTCGATATGACCAGCGCCTGAACCACTGTCCTCAGGGAGTCCCCATCGAGGTACGGGCGAATCTGGGCGATAAGCCTAAGATGGTAGTAGGCCGATCTGGTCACAGCAGCCACCTGGGAATCCAGGGACAAATCCAGATCCAGGACAACGCGCAGACTCCTCACTCTTTGCGCCAGCTGGAGAGCGGACCCACCCAGACTGGGAAGAGGGCCACAGTTCCCCTCCGGACCACCGCCAAAGTACAGAACCTCGGTCTTTCCAGGGTTGAGCCTGAGTCTGTGAGTCCTGGTCCAATCCAAAACTGCGGTCAGGCAGCGATCAAGAGTCTGGACGGCCTCCACTGCATCGGTAGAGAAGGAGAAGTAGAGCTGCGTGTCATCAGCGTACTGATGACAGCAAACTCCACAACTCCAGATGATCTCAGCCAGCGGCTTCATATAGATGTTAAAGAGCATGGGGGAGAGAGCCGACCCCTGGGGCACCCCACAAGAGAGTGTCCAGGGAGACAACAAATCACCCCCCAAGCTCACACGCTGGGAGCGACCCTCAAGGAAGGAGCGGAGCCAACAGAGAGCCAGATCTCCGATCCCCACCTCAGAAAGCCGCCCCAGGAGGATATCGTGGTCAACGGTATCAAAAGCCGCTGACAGGTCGAGAAGGACCAGCAGGGTAGAGCAACCCCTGTCAGCCCTCCTCAACAGATCATCATGCAGAGCGACCAGTGCCGTCTCAGTCCCATGACGCGGCCTAAACCCAGATTGGAAAGGATCCAGGATATGGTTTTGCTGCAGGGATGGTTTGCTTTGCTTTATTTCTGACTATCACACCATGTAATTGCTGGAGTGAACCAAGCTGTCTCCAGAGCATCCCTTCTGCACTTCTCTGGGTCCACGTCAGGAACTTCTACTTTTTTCAGTGTATGTAGGGTAGTTCTAGTTTGGACCATTTCCAGCAAGTGTGTGATTGCTGGGAATAGACCCAGAGTGAACCTACCAGCTGTCAAGGCTCCTTCCATTTTGAGTTTCCAGTGTTGTGAAGCACCTTAATAAGAGAGCCACTTCCAAATATTTTATTTATTTATTATTTATTTATTTTATGGCTTATATACCGGCCGTCTTCCCGAAGGAACTCCGGGCGGTTCACAACAGAACAGAAAAAAACAACAAACCATGTGAACAAACAACAAACAATTTAAATTAATTTAAACAATATTGACACATTTAACACTTCCCCTGCTTTTTTGGCAGAGTGATGGGGAAGAACCCCCCCCCCCCCAGATTCAGATAGAACATATTTCTTTATAAGTGTTGCATCACTTATAAAGAAATATCTCCCCCCTTCTAAAAGGCTTGGCAAGAAACAGCCTGCAGAAAATCTATGATTTTAACTGTAGGCAAGGCAGTATGTCAACCTGTCGTTTAAGACACAAGACGAAAGGAGCCAGGTCAACATTAATTGTTTGGGTTATGGCATGCTATTTGGATGTGAGGATCACATCAGATGGCATATCACATCTTCATCTGACCTCAAGTGACCACACTATTTAGTCTGCATTAGCCACCTCCAAAATGAGCAGTATAGATGAGCTTGGATTGCTTTTTGTGAAATGAGATGAACCTTCTCATCTGAGAACAAGCAACTGAATGAAGAATCTTTACATTTCTGTCGAGAAGCACAGGAAGATCCCTGCATCCACAGGACTAGTGTCCACTGATTCACTTATCCATGGACCAAAAATATTAAAATCATTAAAAGAAGAATATACTGTACAGTGGTGCCTCTACTTATGAGTGGCTCTACTTATGAGCAATTCTACTAAAGAGTGGAAAACCATTGCCATTTTAACTGCTCCCTTACAAATTTTAGATGTGATGTGCTCTATTTACATTTTTTTGTTTTTTTATAGAACCTCAATGGTGCAGTGGTTAAATACCTGCACTGCAATTAAAACTGTGCTCATAACCTGGGGTTCAATCCCAGGTAACAGGCTTATGGTTGACTCATCCTTCCATCCCTTTTAAGGTTGGCTAAAATGAGTACCCAGCTTGCTGGGGTGGGGCAATGTGTAGCCTGCATGCTGTAATTAAACTGTAAACCACCAGGGACTACTTGAAGTGGTATGGGGCAGTATATAAGCAGAACACTTTGCTTTTTTGCTTTGCTTTGCTTTGCTTTGCTTTGTTTTAATAGATATGCTCTACTTATGAGTTGTTTGGCTTATGTGCAAGCATTCAGAACAGATTAAACTTGTAAGTAGAGGTACCACTGTATATTTCTAGAGGTGAAGTTATCAAAACTGGCCATTAAAGGGAGCCAGAGACCACATGATGTACAGAGATCACTATTACAATGACGTTCGTTGCAATCTGCATTTTCCAGCATTCGCAGAGGGCCTTGGAACTGATTCCTACAGATAAGGTGTCCCACTGTATGTCTTGCTAGTTTCTTGGGAATTTCCTTGTGAGTATAGAAATATATTTATTTTTTCCTGCTGGTTGTGGTAGATGTTTGAGAGTTGCAAATTGTTTGAACCGGTACAGCTGCCCACTGCCTCAAACAACCTTGGATATAACTGGCATTTCTCAATGATTCTGTCGTCCCCCACAAACCCATTGTTGCACAAGTAGGCCATTGATATTGATAGATGAACCTGGACACACTTTGTGAAAGCTAAATACTACTGGGGAATATTGGTTCTTCCTTTTAGTTAACTGAGTCTGAAGCTAAAACACAACAGCAGTAGCAGCAGCAGCAGCAACAACAACACAGAAAATGTGGAGGAATTCGCTCAAGCTCAGTCTTTCCCCACCCCTTTGTTTTCTGTTCTACATAAACTATCACATTGCTGTGACAAAGCACTTGAGAGGCATTTAAAGTAGAAAAGGATATATTTACTTACAATTACAATTTGTGGTTGCAGTCCGTTGAATGATAAAAAGGGTGCAAAATGGGTTATCCACCATGCAGAAGAGCTTCCCATGTTTGTTGCTTGGCTGGAGATCTGAAGAAGAAGAAGGTAAGCAATAACAAAGTCAATGTAAGCAAGCAAGCAAACAAACAAACATACAGGAAGAGGGTGTATGGTTGCCTCAAATGTCAGAGGTGGGATGATGATGATGATGATGATGATGATGATGATGATGATGATGATGATGATAATAATAATAATAATAATAATAATAATAATAATAATAATAATAATAATACTGAGAAAAGGAAAAATAATTGAGAGTGAAGGAATTGAAATGCCAAATGGACAAGCTATTAAGTATCATCAGTCTGAAGCCTATAAATATCTGGGCATACTGGAATTAGATAATATCAAGCATGGACAAGTGAAAAATGTGGTCAGTAAAGAATATATCCAAAGGGTCAGAAAAGTATTAAAAAGTAAGCTGAATGGTGGTAACACCATCAAGGCCATTAATAGCTGGACCATACCAGTCATCAGGTATACCGCTGGCATTATAAACTGGACTCAGACAGAGCTAGATATTCTAGATAGGAAAACAAGAAAACTTATGACCACACTATGCATTACATCCATGCAGTGATGTTGACAGGCTGTATTTACCTAGAAAATTAGGAGGCAGAGGTCTTCTGCAAGTGAAGCAGACAGCTGAAGAAGTGAAACATGCATTGGCAGATTATGTAAAAAATAGTACAGAGCCAGCATTACTGGAGGTTAAGAACAGGGAGGTGTTTAAAGTAAATCAAACAAAGGGTCAATACAGGAAAACAACAATGCAAATACGAGCTGATAGCTGTCATAATAAAGCGCTGCATGGGCAGTTCCTCGGAAAAAGTCAAAGGAAAAGTAGATGAGGAAAAGACCTGGTTATGGCTCACCAATGGAACACTGAAAAAAGAGACAGAAGCCCTGATTTTTGCAGCTCAAGAACAAGCTATTAGAACAAATGCAGTTAAGGCTAGAATAGAAAAATCAGCTGCCCCCACATGTAGACTCTGCAAAGAGGCAGATGAAACTATCGACCATGAGTTGTTGCAAGAAAACTGCTCAGACTGATTACAAACAGCGTCATAATGTAGCTGCTCAAATGGTCCACTAGAATTTGTGTCAGAACTATCATCTGCCCGTAGCAAAGAACTGGTGGGACCATAAGCCTGAAAAAGTGACTGAAAATGAGAATGCAAAATTACTTTGGGACTTCCGAATACAGACAGACAGGGTTTTGGAGCATAATACCCCAGATATTGTGATTGTGGAGAAGAAAAAAGTGTGGATCATTGATGTTCCTATACCAGGAGATAGTAGAGTAACTGAGAAACAACTTGAAAAAATTACCTGATATCAGGATCTGAAAATTGAACTTCAGAGACTCTGGCATAAACCGGTACAGGTGGTCCCAGTGGTAACCGGCACGCTGGGTGCAGTGCCCAAAGAGCTAAGCAAATATTTAGAAGAAATTGGAGTTGACAAAGTCACCATCAGTCAGATGCAGAAAGCCGCCTTAGTGGGATCTGCTCGCATAATTCGCCGATACATCACTGAGTCCTAAACGCTTGGGAAGCGTTCAACTAGCGATTGGTAATATAAAATCCAGCGTAGATAGCTGTGTGGTTAATAAATAAATAAATAAATAAATAAATAAATAAATAAATAAATAAATAAATAAATAATAATAATAATAATAATAATAATAATAATAATAATAATAATAATAATAATAATAATAATAATAATAAAGGGCTATCAAATACCAAAAACATCAAGCCAAATAAAGCATTTGCTATATATGTATGATTTGAAGCTGTATGGGAAATTACAACAAGAAATAGAGTGAATACTCAATACAGTGCAAATTTTAAGCAATGACATTGCAATGGAATTTGGATTAGATAAGTGAGAAACCCTCAGCATAATCAGAGGAAAGATAGTAAAGACTGAAGGAATTGCTATGCCTAATAATTTTATAAAAACATTGGACGAAGAATCATATAAGTATTTTTGAGTACTACAAGCAAATAACATAAAGAAGTAAAGAATAAAGTCAGCCAAGAATACATCAGAAGAGTTAGAAAGACACTAAAATCAAAATTAAATGGAAAGAATGCCATCCAAGCTATAAACACATGGGCTATTCCAGTCTTGCAATACACAGCAGGTGGGAACATCAGCCAGAAAAGTTACCAAAAATGAACTCATCAAGGTGCTATGGGATTTCAGAATCCAATGAGACAGACACCTTGCCCACAATACTCCAGACATCACGATAGTATACAAGCAGGAAAACAAAGTTCAAATCGTCAATGTGGCAATACCAGGAGACACAAGAGTCAGCGGCAAAGAGTTAGAAAAGATAACCAAATATTGGGATTTAGAAATAGAAATTGAAAAGCTTTGGAATAAGAAAGCAAGAACAATACCAACAATAATAGACGCCTTGGGTGCAATCCCAAAATACCTGGATCAACATCTGAAAACCCTTGGCATTGACAAGATCAACATCGGTCAACTACAAATGGCAACATTATTAGGAACAGCGTATATTCTACGAAGTCATCCTATTACTCCCTGAGAATTGGTAAGGCCTCGAACCGCTAGGTGGAGCTCTTCCGGGTGGTTTGGGACCTCACCAATCCTAGTCTGGCCAGGCCTCCTCCTACTGATTTCAGTAGTGAGAATTTTGCAGTCTATTTTCGATCAAAAATAGAGGCCATCCGGGCTGGCTTCGACTCCGGTTGTACTAGCCCTTCCCCGCCATCCCCAGTCGCTGGGCCACCTCACTCTCCTCGGCTGGATGAGCTTGGGCCTGTTTCCTCTTCGGAGGCCTCCAGGGCGATTGCCCACTGCCAGCCCACGTCCACCCCCTTCGATCCTTGCCCTGCCTGGCTGATAAAAGCTGTCGGCAGGAGTATGCCAGAATGGGCATCTGTCATCGCCACCGCCTCCTTCAGCAAGGGGTTTTTTCCCTCTCGTCTGAAGGAGACGGTGATTAAGCCCATTCTTAAAAAACCTGGCCTGGCATCGGACCAATTGGTGAATTTCCGTCCGATTGCCAATGTCCCGTTAATGGGCAAGGTTATCGAGCGGGTGGCCGCGATCTGGATTCAGTCATATCTGGAGGAACAACAGTGCCTTGACCCATGCCAATCCAGGTTCAGGCCCTGCCGGGGGACCGAAACAGCTTTGGTCGCGCTGCAAGATGACCTAATCCTGGCGGCTGACAGGGGTTGCTCTACCCTGTTGGTTCTCCTGGATTTGTCAGCGGCCTTCGATACCGTCGACCATGGTATCCTACTGGATCGGCTCTCTGAGGTGGGGATCGGAGGCACTGCTCGCAGTTGGCTCCAGTCCTTCCTGGAGGGCCGTCCCCAGTATGTGCAGCATGGGGGAGAGTTGTCGGCCCCGTGGATACTCCCTTGTGGGGTTCCGCAGGGGCCGTCTCTCTCCCCCATGCTGTTCAACATCTATGTAAGGCTGCTGGCTGGGGTCATTAGGAGATTTGGAGTCTGCTATCATCAGTACGCTGATGACACGCAGCTCTATTTCTCCTTTTCCACCTCTGCAGTGGAAGCTGTTCAGACTCTCGACCGGTGCCTGGATGCGGCATTGACATGGACCAGGGCCAACAGGCTCAAGCTCAACCCTGAGAAGATGGAGGTTATGTTCTTTGGGAGTTCGCCACCTGGGTATGGAGGCCCTCTCCCCAGTCTGGAGGGAGTTTCTCTCCAGCTGGCGGATAGGGTTCAGAATCTGGGTATGGTTTTGGATCCGGCGCTTACCTTGGAAGCCCTGGTGGCTGCCGCAACCAGATCCGCATTTTACCATCTTCGACAAAATGCCCAGATCCGCCCATACCTGGATGATGACTCTCTGAGAACTGTGGTTCAAGCACTGGTGATCTCGAGGTTGGACTACTGCAACACTCTTTACATGGGGTTGCCCTTGACTCTCCTCCGGCGTTTGCAGTGGGTACAAAATGCGGCAGCCAGACTGGTGGTGGGTGCGCGTCATTACGACCGCATCACCCCGGTTCTGGCTCGCCTGCATTGGTTGCCCGTTGCATCCCGGATCAGATTCAAGGTCCTGGTTTTAGTTTATAAAACCTTCCACGGCCTGGGCCCGGACTACCTGTCAGAGCGGATCGTCCAGCGATCAACCTCGGCCCGTCCAGTCTGGCAGTCGCAAGCGCACTCACTTTGGGTTGCCACCCCTAGAGAGGCCCAGAAAACATCTACACGTAACCGGGCCTTCTCGGTGGCAGCCCCATCTCTATGGAACAGCCTCCCAAGCGAAGTGTGCTCTGCAGAGTCCCTGCTGGCCTTCCGTAAAGCGTTAAAAACTCTGCTTTTCTGGGAGGCCTTTGGCGAGTTTCTGTAGTCCTCCCCCGCCATCCTCATTTGTCCCCTCCGAGAAGTCTCGTTGCTGCACTTTGCACGTGACGCCAGGGCACTAAACTGTTTTATAGTTTTTAAATTTAGTCACTGTTTTTTCATGTTCTTATTGCCTTTTATTGTGCCATTAGTTGCTTTGTCAACTCTTGTAAGCCGCCCAGAGTTCCTACGGGAAGATAGGCGGGGTATAAATCTAATAAATAAATAAATAAATAAATAAATAAGATATCTCCAGTCATCCTAGGCTCTTGGAAAGAGCTTGATCATTGGAGAAAGTCAACTCCAGCTTAACACCTGGCAGCTGTGTTTGCCAGATGATGATGATGATGATGATGATGATGATGATGATGATGATGAAGATGATGATGGTGATGATGATGATAAATAAATAAATAAATAAATAAATAAATAAATAAATAAATAAATAAATAAATAAATAAATAAAAGTATATAGTCTGCATATAGTAGAGAGGTTGGCCTTTGATATCTGCTGCAGAAATCTGGCACCAAAGGCAGACAAAGTCACACAACCCCCCTTCCCTCAACATACTGTGTGAAATGTGATCCCCAGAGATAAGCACCAAAGAATAGAATAGGAAGGGAACAATTAACAATGGTGTTGTCTGAGTCGGAGCCAACAAAATGCCATCACCTTCAATTATCTAAAATGTGTCTTTCCCCAAGACAATTATGTGAGGCCGACTGCTTCTCTTGCCCATTGAAAAAATAATAAAACGCTACTCCACATGCAGTGAATGCCCTCAAGAGGCTCCCAGCAACCACCCAGGACTGTTATCACTTCTATCCAGCCTCAAATAATTAGGGTACCACACCTGACTCATGTTGTACAATTGCCACCTCAGCGACCACTTCAGATAACACAGTGAAATCAAGCATGTATCACCTCATATTTTCCAGTTCTTTCATGGTGTGTGGAGCTCCACACAGCTTTCCCCAATATTTTCCTTCCCATTTGACTGCAGATATCTGCTATATTTCCTAGTGGAAAGTTATGACTGGTGCCTGTACCGATAATGAAGCTTGCTGTTGCCCTTTGTTTCTCGGCTGCTTAATTTCAAGCTAGCTATTCGGTGTTGCTTGCGTAAAAAGATGATTCTTTTAAAAATGCTGCCTTGTCAGACATATGCCACCTCTCTCCACTGCTCTGCTTTTGGTTTTCATGCATGATACACTTGACATGAGGTTTATGCTACCTTATACTATTCTGGTTGTTCTTGGGCAGTGGTTATCCCAGCCTATATTTTCAGAAATGCCTTTGTACAACAGTGTATCTACCAGTGAACATCACAGTGAATTGTACAGGATTGTGGGGGACAGCTCTAAGGTCTGTAGCTCATACATCGTGGCATTATGGCACTCCCTACATTTATGGCCCCCAAACGTGGTGAAAAATGTACATGGCTGTTTTGAGTGAACTTCCCTCAAAGGAAAGCCAGGCTGGTCTGTTCTTTGTTGGCCAGCAAGAAACGCCTTTCTGTTTAGGTGAGCATGTAGAATTTTCTTTTGGTTGCCAAGAAGAGAAATGTAATGGAGGATGCCGTACCATTTTTAAAAAAAAGTATACATTGGAAAAGATTAAGGATGTTGTTGCCCATTGCTTTAAAAAAGGTAATGTGCTTAATTGCTTCTCTAATTGTGTAGTTGTAGTTTAATTGTCTTTTAAATGTTCTTTAACATTATTTGTGTTGGGAGAACCACCCAGAGTGGCCTTCGTTGCCTGATGGTGCGGTATAAAAATAAATAAATAAATAAATAAATAAATAAATAAATAAATAAATATAAAATGATGAATGAATGTCCCATGCTTTTGTTGAACTATCAAATGTAGAATATATAGTTTCCTTCCTTCCTTCCTTCTTCTTTCTACTCAAAATAACAGGGAAAACAGAAATGTCTGTGTTCTTGTTCCTGTCAGCAGGAAATAAAAGCACTGCTTCTTTGCAATTTTCCTTGTTGTTGGTAGCAACTACTTAATCATCATCTACCTGTTATGTCTCTTGTGTTACTGCTTTATAGAACACTCTTGTAAACATTCCCTGTAGAGCGTCACTGATTTTTATACTGTATTTTCAAACTGATTTATAAGTGCAGTGTATGTTCACTGTCCATGGTATTTTTAGTCTTAAAAGAGATGGGGGAATAGATAGTCTTCCAGGCTTGAATGCTTTACTTTTCAAGCTATTTCTGGATCATAGATCAGAATCTGGAAAGGTAGTAGAAAAGGCCTTATACTGAACTAAAAAGAGAAGAAGTAAGATGTTGGTTTAATGTTGGATGGAGAATTTAGTAGAGTGGCGCCCCGTCATGACCTGTGCATGGGTGGGGCAAGTTTGCTCGCCTGCTCGGCTCCCTGGCGGGCAATTTCCCACCCATCCGGTTCTCCAGTGCGGGAGCAGCGGAGCTTATTTAAGCTTGCCCCTGCGCTTGGAGACCATAGTTTGAGGTGAGACCAGCAGCCCCGCCCTCCCACCCTTTTATTGAGAGAGTGAGTCTAACTGGTCACCCTATGGGGCACTGGACAACCCTTGGAATAAAATTACCCCAGACCAGGCATAAGAGTAAACAACAAATCTTAACTAATGCTAGGCTGAACCGAGGGATGTCAGGGGATAGTAGATTCACACAATTCGGAGTGATGCTGAACACGGTTACAACATGGATCTCTCTGAATACAATATTTGGAGGGCTACGTTCTCTCCATCAGCTTTTACCCTTGTGCTACGGTATGTGCCCCTTGTTTGGTCACAGTTCTGAATTAAGACGTTTTCAATAAAGTTGTGGTCCTTTCTCCCAAAAATTGTTGTCTTGCCTCTTTATTGCCGGGCTGGGGGGGGGGCAAATGGACACGAACTGCCGAACTGGTTTGTTTTTTGACCAAGCAGATATTTGGTCCTTCTGAGCATCACCTCCTTTGGCAGGCACTCATTCAGAGGCAGCAACTGGAGGGGACAGGGGAAGGAAGCACTGAAAAATAGAGATGGGCACAAAAAAAATGAAACATTGCTGAAATGTTTTGTTTGTTATGTTCCATAGTTCGGTACCGGTTCAGCAGTTCATGCCCATCTGTAGAATTTATGCATCCATTTTGAAACATTACATTGCTGTCACATCATAGTTAATGTTGAAAAGAATTCATATATTATCAGAAATATGTTGAAAAAATTCATATAATAACAGAAGCAATGACATATACTACTTCAAGGAACCTGGCTGCACATTCTGATGTCCTTTAAGTGCTTTTTCTGACAATTCATGCTGACATCACCAACCTGACGTCTTCTGGATTTCTAAAAAACAAAATTAAAAACACCCCATGAATTGATTGGTTGTTGGGTGGTGGTGGGATTTTTAGTCCAAAATGCCTGAAATGTCTCAAGTTGAGGAAAGCTGGCCTGAGGTATGTTATCTAGCATATAACAAGTTGCATAATTATTTTTTTACCACAGATTGGTTGGATCTTTGCTATTCTTTCCATGGCTACTTACCCTGCTGTTGTCTTTAAAGGAAACCATGGATTGTTGGAGAAATCTTTAAAAATTCCTGCCCAAATGGTGCTTCAGTTCCAAATAACAGCCTTTAGAAGTAACCATATGAGGTAAAGGTTCCCCCCATACATGTGTGCTAGTTGTGTCCAACTCTAGGGGCAGTGCTTGTCTCCGTATTCAAGCTGAAAGAGCCAGTGTTGTGGAAGTCCATGGCCATGTGTCCGGCATGGCTACAAGGAAACACTGTTTTACTTTCCCGCTTTTTATGGCAGTACCTATTTATCTACTTGAATTTACATGCTTTCGAACTGTTTTACCTTCCTGATTTTTATGGGGGTACCTATTTAACTACTTGCATTTACAAGCTTTCAAACTGCTAAGGTTGGCAGGAGCTGGGGTTATCAGTGGGAGCTCGCTGCACTGTGTGGCACCCAGGATTTGAACCGCCGAGCTGCTGACTTTGCAACTGACAGTTTTGGAGCCTTAGTCCACTGAGCCACCATGCCCCCCCCATAAAAGTCACCATAAAAGTAGCTAAATATGTTAATTTGCTGCACAAAAGCACTATTTGTCATTGGAACTATAGCTGTTATGTCGTTGTTACTCCCCACAGGTAATTCTTTGCAGGTAACAGCGATTCTAACTTGTTATTTTCATTCTCCACCCAGGGTGTTATGAAAGCCATCGTATGTTAAAGCCTGAAATATTGGAAACATCCACTGGGCCCAAATAGAAGAACCTAAGATTTGGAATGTTGGTGGGGAGAATCTTATAATTCTTTAAAATTTGCCGAATGTGTTTTGGCCAAATCAAGCTATGTTATTGCTTCAGAGGCAATAGTTGAGGAATTTGCAATGAAGATATATTTCAGTCTGATTCTCAGTTTCAGAAAGAGAATGTATACATTGGCAAAGAAAGAGCAGTGGGCAAACGTGTCCACTGCTTCTAATACATAGTAAATGTTGTTGTTTCTGGAAATTTTGACCTTGCCCTTATTTCCACATCTGTCACTTGGCATAGTAGCATTTCCTCAAATGTTTTTCAGGGTAAAGTCAATGGAAAGAATCTTCATTTCATCAAAAGGCATGCTATTCTTCTTTTTGTTACATGCCCCTAGAGACCCCCCTTTTTTTCATTGCCATGTTTTGAGATGCATTGCACACAGAAATTGAATCAAGTCTAGGAAGGTGGAGAAGCAGAGGAGGTTGTGGAAATGAGCTGCTCTTTCTATCCCTGTACCTTTATCGCCTGTCAATTTTGATGGGCTTTTAGCTAGCTTGAAATAATGACTCCTGAATTATGGAACATAAGAAATGGATGGAAGCCATCCGTCCTTTGAGTTCAGTACTGTCTATGGTAACTTGTCCTTTTGGGGATTTCAAACAGTTCTTCCTGCTCCTCCCAGAGAGACCCTGAGATCTTTTGCATGTAAAGCACATGTGCTATGATTTTGTTTAATTGCTTTGCAGTCAAGTGTGTGTGTGTGTGTGTGTGTGTGTGTGTGTGTGTGTGTGTGTGTGTGTGTGTGTGTGTGTGTGTGTGTGTGTGTTCCATCTGTCTCTACTTGCCACACAGGAAATGCTGATCAGATTATCTAATTTACTGCTCTGAAACTCTGAGTGGACTTTATATTATTTTGTCTGTAATTGCCATGCAGGGGTTCTTGCATGGCAGGGGATTGGACTGGATGGCCTCTGAGGTCTTTTCCAACTCTTTGAATCTATGATTTGTATCATTTATAACTTTCCCTTTTCATTCATACCGTGCAAAATCATATGCAACAAATAATACAAAATCCACATTTTAAAGGATTATGTTGCTCCTTTTTTCACCCCCCCCTCAGAGATATACTTAGATGTAGCTGAAAGTCTAAAAGCCAATCATTTCAGTTAACCATTTAATTAAAATTAACTAATTTTGTCATTTTCTGATGTGTTGTGTTATTTTATAATGAGGTTAGTCCCATGAAATTTGGGAAAGGACCAAATGAATACTAAAATAATGGCCTACTTTTTAATATACTTCTTGGCAAAAGAAGAGTATAAATTGAAATTCATTTCCCATGATATAACATGCATTGTTTCTTGTCTTATTGTAAACTATTCTATGTATATATTTGTAGCAGTAGGTTGAATTAATTTTCCATAGATTTTGTTTAAAGATACTAATCATACTACACAATAGCAGAGACTAATTAAATGAAACAATGTACTGTGGATAATTTTGTGAGGTACTATATTTCATACACTTAATATTTTATTTAGATTATATTAATATGAATAAAAATGATCTTAGAAATGCATAATATTAGAAAAATTGTGAAAAAGACCATGGGATTTTATAGTTTTGGGCAACTGACTAACTAAAAATCAGTATAATGTTCAACTTTTGCTGGATTATGCCTGGTGTATTAATTCTTTTTGTAGCCCCATAATATGAATGAATTAATGAGGCGCAGTGGGTTGAATCTGATTTATCATTTTAATCATGAATCTACTTACTGAGTTTCAAATGATTGTGGATGTCATTGTTTCAAAAGAGATTTGCCCATAGTTGAACTGGCTATTTCTTTCAAGACCAGAATGTTGGTGTATAGCTAATAGATATTGGCACGAACTGCAAAATTAATTGCAAAATTCATTCAAAAATTGTTAATTTATCAATTCATTTTTGTACAAATTGACACTCTGACAATTATGAATTGATGAGATTTTAAGCTAATTTTTGATTCATCCATTTGTCAGACTTTAAAATGCCCCCATGCTTCCTCTGAAAATCCTGGACAACCTCTCCATGTTTGGTGAAGATTGGGTTTATCCAAGTCAGCTTCCAAATGGTATTTTTCTGGAGGGAGCATTTTGTGAGGCTATAACCAATATTTAAAATCTTTCAGAGATTGTAGAGGAGTGTTAGAGGAAGAAACTGTGCAATTTTGGTGTCTTAATTTGCCTTGAAGCCACTTTCTTGGGAGGCTATTTACAGGTGCATAACTCAAATATTTGAAACCCAAACTTGTCAGTCTGTCAGGGCTTGTAGAGGAAAGTCTGGGGAAACTTCAAAGTCAGCAGCTCAGCAGTTCAAATCCTGGGTGCCATGCTGAGGAGTGAGCTCCCACTGTTAACCCCAGCTCCTGCCAACCTTAGCAGTTCGAAAGAATGTAAATGCAAGTAGATAAATAGGTACCCCCATAAAAAGTGGGAAGGTAAAACTGTGTTTCCTTGCAGCCATGCTGGTCACATGGCCACGGACTTACACAACACTGGCTATTCGGCTTGAATACAGAGATGAGCACCGCCCGTAGAGTCGGACACGACTAGCACACATGTGCAGGGTGGGGGAAACCTTTACCTTTTTACCTTAGGTGACCTGAAGGCTATTTTATAGGGTTTTAACCTAAAAATGAATTTATTTGTTGATTCATCAGAAAAAAAATCATAAATTCGTTATTTGTGATTTGCTGATCTTGATGAATCATGAATCAAAATAAATCACAATTTTTTTTTTCTGATTCATGTCTAGTGCCCATTTTTAATTTCTAACATACACTGATTTAAAATGTGTTAATTAACTACTTTTGTATTCAGAAAAGATTTATTTTATTTATTTATTTATTAGGCTTATATACCGCCCGTCTTCCCGGAGGAACTCCGGGCGGTTTACAACATAGAGAAATACTAATAACAACTATGAATAGAGCAATTGGACAATTTAAAACAAATTAACACAAATAACCAAACTGAACAATGAAGAGTGGCTTTACAGATGGCCAAAATTGATTGTGAAAATAATTTTCTTTTTGCCCTTGACTGAATTTCTAAATTGAGATCTATAGCAGTGTCTAGTTTGAAATGAGCTGTTAGTTGTTTCTTCCATTTTGATGGTCTCATGCTCACTTGCTTTAGCTAGGTGCTATTCTAGCTTACTGTAAAAAGCTCACGAGATAAAAATAGATACAAGGGATGATAGATGAAGGACAGGCAGAAGAGCATGGGTTAACCACAATGACATCTTGAAAATAAATTAGTTATGAAACTATTAATCTCTAGCATTCCAAGTAGCCCTGTGTGGTCATAGTGGAATTCAGAAACTTATTACATGAAGTCCCCTGGAAGCACATAGTCTGGAATAACATTCTTGAAGAAGAAGATCAAAGGAACTTTGACGCCATCGAAACTAAAGGTGGGATCCAAGCAGCTACTTCAGGCTAGATCAAGTAGTTTGTATCTTCCATAGGATTTTTAAATTCATTTTTTGCACAGGCGGCTGTAATGCCATATTGTAAATTGCTTTTGCAGTGATTTCCCCATTTTCAGAAGGAGCTGCCTCACAGTCTGGGGAACTCTACTATTCTAGTTCCCTTGATCTTTCAAAAAATGTTGTAGGGATCTTTGGATCATAGCCTATTTGGTTTATTGTGTGATTAAGATAAACAAGATATAGAAAGCCTTTGCTTTGTTCTAAACTGCCCTGCTAGTATTTGGATTGATGAATATATTCAGAGAATATAATCAATGTTTATCTAGCTAGTAATACTATTAGTAACAATACCAATAACTGTATTTAATAAAAGTATGTTGTATGGATGACAGCTTAGCTAACTTTAACTGGATACTGCTGCAAACAAAATGGTAATGCAAGTGGAGCAGAACAAACTGTATCAATATTTCTACATAGAAACTTGATTATTTTGAAACACAGTGGATTTCATCATCAAGATACAAATATCAGTAAGCATTTTATTTATTTATGGAAAGAGTAGGATAATACAAATGATTGCAACATTTCATTTTGATTCTTGTAACTGCACATGAATTATTTTTTCCAAAATAGTTTTGTTTCTTTTAACTGAGAAAAATAATTTTCCATTTAATTATAGGGCAGTAAAGAATTTTTGGTGAAAATAAGCTTTTATGTTTGGCTTACTAGAAGAGGAAAGTATGACAAAAACTCAGTAAGATGTGACCTGAAACTGTTCCATTTCATCATAAATAATACTATTTGAGAATAGTGTATTAATGTTGTAATTCAGAATTTATAGAAAATAGATGGATTGATTCCATAAAGGAAGCTACAGCTTTTATTTATTTATTTATTTATTTATTTATTTATTTATTTATTTAATACTTATATACCACCCGTCTTCCGGAGGAACTTGATTATTTTGATTAGCAAGACCTGAGCAGATTTTTAATGATATAACATTTTGGGATCATTAATTCATAGTATCGTCACAAATTGGATAACACATAATAAAACAGCAACACTGAAATGAGTAGGTCCCTTAAGTCAACATTGATAAGTCTCATTAAATTCAATTGGCATTTTGGTTATGACTAGCGATGGGCATGAAATGGAAAATTAGTGTTTCATTTAATTTTGTTTCATTACCTGTTGTGTTTCTTTTTTTTTTTTGCTACTAAACAACTTTTTATTGAATTCTAGTAATGAAATAAAATGAGTAATGAAATGATTTGGAAGCTTCCACCTGGTGTTTTGACAGGTTGGACACTTTCTTGGGAGGCTATTTACAGGTGCATAACTCAAATATTTGAAACCCAAACTTGTCAGTCTGTCAGGGCTTGTAGAGGAAAGTCTGGGGAAACTTCAAAGTCAGCAGCTCAGCAGTTCAAATCCTGGGTGCCATGCTGAGGAGTGAGCTCCCACTGTTAACCCCAGCTCCTGCCAACCTTAGCAGTTCGAAAGAATGTAAATGCAAGTAGATAAATAGGTACCCCCATAAAAAGTGGGAAGGTAAAACTGTGTTTCCTTGCAGCCATGCTGGTCACATGGCCACGGACTTACACAACACTGGCTATTCGGCTTGAATACAGAGATGAGCACCGCCCGTAGAGTCGGACACGACTAGCACACATGTGCAGGGTGGGGGAAACCTTTACCTTTTTACCTTAGGTGACCTGAAGGCTATTTTATAGGGTTTTAACCTAAAAATGAATTTATTTGTTGATTCATCAGAAAAAAAATCATAAATTCGTTATTTGTGATTTGCTGATCTTGATGAATCATGAATCAAAATAAATCACAATTTTTCTGATTCATGTCTAGTGCCCATTTTTAATTTCTAACATACACTGATTTAAAATGTGTTAATTAACTACTTTTGTATTCAGAAAAGATTTATTTTATTTATTTATTTATTAGGCTTATATACCGCCCGTCTTCCCGGAGGAACTCCGGGCGGTTTACAACATAGAGAAATACTAATAACAACTATGAATAGAGCAATTGGACAATTTAAAACAAATTAACACAAATAACCAAACTGAACAATGAAGAGTGGCTTTACAGATGGCCAAAATTGATTGTGAAAATAATTTTCTTTTTGCCCTTGACTGAATTTCTAAATTGAGATCTATAGCAGTGTCTAGTTTGAAATGAGCTGTTAGTTGTTTCTTCCATTTTGATGGTCTCATGCTCACTTGCTTTAGCTAGGTGCTATTCTAGCTTACTGTAAAAAGCTCACGAGATAAAAATAGATACAAGGGATGATAGATGAAGGACAGGCAGAAGAGCATGGGTTAACCACAATGACATCTTGAAAATAAATTAGTTATGAAACTATTAATCTCTAGCATTCCAAGTAGCCCTGTGTGGTCATAGTGGAATTCAGAAACTTATTACATGAAGTCCCCTGGAAGCACATAGTCTGGAATAACATTCTTGAAGAAGAAGATCAAAGGAACTTTGACGCCATCGAAACTAAAGGTGGGATCCAAGCAGCTACTTCAGGCTAGATCAAGTAGTTTGTATCTTCCATAGGATTTTTAAATTCATTTTTTGCACAGGCGGCTGTAATGCCATATTGTAAATTGCTTTTGCAGTGATTTCCCCATTTTCAGAAGGAGCTGCCTCACAGTCTGGGGAACTCTACTATTCTAGTTCCCTTGATCTTTCAAAAAAATGTTGTAGGGATCTTTGGATCATAGCCTATTTGGTTTATTGTGTGATTAAGATAAACAAGATATAGAAAGCCTTTGCTTTGTTCTAAACTGCCCTGCTGGTATTTGGATTGATGAATATATTCAGAGAATATAATCAATGTTTATCTAGCTAGTAATACTATTAGTAACAATACCAATAACTGTATTTAATAAAAGTATGTTGTATGGATGACAGCTTAGCTAACTTTAACTGGATACTGCTGCAAACAAAATGGTAATGCAAGTGGAGCAGAACAAACTGTATCAATATTTCTACATAGAAACTTGATTATTTTGAAACACAGTGGATTTCATCATCAAGATACAAATATCAGTAAGCATTTTATTTATTTATGGAAAGAGTAGGATAATACAAATGATTGCAACATTTCATTTTGATTCTTGTAACTGCACATGAATTATTTTTTCCAAAATAGTTTTGTTTCTTTTAACTGAGAAAAAATATTTTCCATTTAATTATAGGGCAGTAAAGAATTTTTGGTGAAAATAAGCTTTTATGTTTGGCTTACTAGAAGAGGAAAGTATGACAAAAACTCAGTAAGATGTGACCTGAAACTGTTCCATTTCATCATAAATAATACTATTTGAGAATAGTGTATTAATGTTGTAATTCAGAATTTATAGAAAATAGATGGATTGATTCCATAAAGGAAGCTACAGCTTTTATTTTATTTATTTATTTATTTATTTATTTATTTATTTATTTATTTAATACTTATATACCACCCGTCTTCCGGAGGAACTTGATTATTTTGATTAGCAAGACCTGAGCAGATTTTTAATGATATAACATTTTGGGATCATTAATTCATAGTATCGTCACAAATTGGATAACACATAATAAAACAGCAACACTGAAATGAGTAGGTCCCTTAAGTCAACATTGATAAGTCTCATTAAATTCAATTGGCATTTTGGTTATGACTAGCGATGGGCATGAAATGGAAAATTAGTGTTTCATTTAATTTTGTTTCATTACCTGTTGTGTTTCTTTTTTTTTTTGCTACTAAACAACTTTTTATTGAATTCTAGTAATGAAATAAAATGAGTAATGAAATGATTTGGAAGCTTCCACCTGGTGTTTTGACAGGTTGGACAGTCCCACATGTCAAAAAAACCCACCTGGGTGGCAGCAGCTTCCCAATTGTTCTGACCTGTCAAACCCAGCTGGGAGGCAGGCAGCAAGGCAGAAGGGAGCAAACACCGCTTCATTTGAATTTCCCATTGCTTGCTCCATTCTCCCTTGCGACCCCCAGTTAACAGATGGGGCTTTCAGAAGGTTGGAGTTGGGGGTTGGGGAGGGGGTTGTCCTCTCTCACTACTCCCCAACCTGTCAAAAAGCCCCAGCTGGGAAGTGGGGGGGAGGGGTGACATGTCAGAAGGAAGCAGTTTTTTGCTGACTGCTCCCTTCTGCTGTGTTGCCCTTTCCCACTTCCCCGGAGCAGGAGCTTGAGAAGGCGAACACTGATGTCATTGCTCACCTTCTCAGAATCCCCTGGGCTTCCGACACAGCAGCAGTGGTCTGAAAACGTAAGCATTGATATCAGTGCTCGCCCTCCCATACCCCTGCTGTGCGGGGAAGCCCAGGGAATCACCTGGGATCTTGATACAGCAGAAGTCTGAGAGGAATAGTGCTGAGTGGAATAGGGAGGCTTTTGGGGTGGGAAATTCAAAAGCCTCCCTCCTCCACTCTCCAGTTCTCCCCACTGCCACCCAGCTGTTTTTGACAGCTCAGCTGTCAAAAACAGCTAGGTGGCAGTGGGATGAACTGAGCAGGGAAACAGCTGCCAAATCTCAGTGCTTGCTTGAAGTGAGATCTGCCGGTGGCTCCCTGGTTCAGTTCCTCCAAACTGAAAACATCATTTTGTTTGGTTCTTAACAACACACTGCCTATTGTTTCATTTTGTTTTGAAACGTTTCAAAACCTTACAAAACAACAAAACTGTGTGTCATTTTTCATAAGGTGCCCATCCCTAGTTGTGACTAACATTAGATTCAGTTTTCTGTTGTGGTCATTTTTAGAGACAATTATTTAATCATTAAAAAAGCAACAACCCACGATTAGTAGAATTCTTGTTAGCTTTTTTTGGACTAAAAGGCAAATTGGTATGTCTATACTTCCAGTTCTGTGAGACAAGGAAGACTGCTAGCTGCAGTTTGTGTGTATCTCTTACAGTTAGGCTGCCTTATATACATTTTAATTTCACTTACATCCCAGACTGTAATAAGAACTGGTACTTTGACAGGTTACCTCCAGACTATGACTTGGAGCTTATATTGAGTGAAAATCTGTCTCCATACGGAACATGGAATCATTAAGAGTGTGATATCACTCTTTTGTTGAAGAATTGAGTTTTTCAAAACCTTTCTAATGGGATGTACACATTGGTTTCTCTGTTGGATCAGTGCCTGAAAGAGTTAATGTCACAGCTTAGTTTAACAAAAATGTTTTTATTTGATTGACTTCTCTGCAGCTCACCACAGAAGAAATCTCCAAAGAGACTAGCAAAGCAATATATTATAAACACAGAATTATGACAAAGATATGAAAATAAAATACATTTATTCTATTATTGCACATACATTTTACAGAAAGTCTTCAAAAACAGAAGACTAACAGCTAAGATTCTATTTATAACTTTTTCTTTAAAGATAGTCTTTAAGAAGTTAGAACAGAAGAGTGAAGCTTTATTTTCAATTTAATTCTTCAAAAAATGACCCTCCAGGTTATGAATATGGAATATTGTGTTTCTGAAACCATGATTCAAAACACCATCAAATAGCCCAATATTGTTACACAATATTATGCTCATATTGCCAGCAGGAAAAAGGGACGCCAAATTTTACACAGCCAAGGACACCCTGTATGTTGCTGCTGATACTAATGTCAGCCGTCAAGATAGTCTACTCTATAAGCGGTAAGTATTTTGTTCTTGAAAGGCACAAAGTAATTAAAATGCCTAGAAGTCATGTGTCTTTCAGATTAATTGTGTGCATTCATCTATAGGTATTGGATTGTTAACCCCCAATAAATTTACATGAATTCAGAGTGCTTTTGTTCCATACAACCTGGATAAAGCACACGTAGCCATCTGTATTGGGAAAGAAATATCAGCCATGTTCCATCAGGGCTGATGTTCTTTTCTCCTGAAGAACGGATGACAGCACATTCAACATTGTTGGAAGTGCAGTCTTTACATAATTGAATCTTGAAGGGAGTGAAATGGCTTTAATTTGGCCCTCTGATTGTGGTTTGGTCTGAGCAAAATTATGTTAACTTGAATTCCATAACCACCCTGGTTTTTCTATATTTGCTAATTTCCTGCTCTGCATCAGGATGAACGGAACAGCAAATATTGTCAGATATTCTCTCAGTCTCTTTCTTAATATTGATTTTATTGTTTCAAATTGTGTTTGAAACAATGGCAGCAATGGATGCCAAAATAAGAGCAGCAGCAGAAAATCAAGTTGGTATCAAGCAAAAATTCAGTTGGTATCGTACTTCAGCAAAGAAAAAGCAGATTCCTGATGCAGATATGAAGAAGGCAGAAAGATCTTCCTCTGAATCTGCAAAACCCAATATCCTATCTTTGGATCTGCAAAATCCAGATGAGAAGCAAAGCCACTCTTTTCCATACACATTTGCAATCTGTTCAAGTGCCACTTCTAAATGTGGCTAGATCATCTCTATGTAAAAGACCCTGCCAGATGTCGTCCCCCCCCCCCGCAGAGATTTCATCACAGCACTCAATTATCCAATTAATAGATTACTAAATATTTAGAGAACTTATTCAAAATGCCCGTCACAGTTGCTTTGCATTTGAGTAAGGAGTGGTTAGTTGATGGGGGGGAAAAAGAAGTCAGATTTTGAGATCTTCCCTTGCTTCGTGTCTCTTTGTGAACTGTAGTGAGTACAAAAGGGTATCTTGTAGACCACCCCAACTGCTGACATGTGTGTTGTCAACATTCAGGCTACCCTTAGTTATGTTAAGTTTAGCATCTTTTTTGCTGGCAATGTGGACAAGCCTGTATTACACATGTTGAGTGTTACAACAAAATCAGTATTCCTCCCATTTTAAAGGCCTTTTTTGAAGACCAGTATTTAAACCCCTACAGCCTATATCATTTGTAGTCACATATTTTTTGAACAGGTAAATCAGTGGTGGCCAAACTTTGGCCCTCCAGATGTTTTGGACCACAACTCCCACAATCCTTTGTCATTGAGAATACAGGCTTGAAAATCTGGGAGTTGTGGTCCAAAACATCTGGAGGGCCGAAGTTTGACCACCACTGAGGTAAATAAAATGGTTTTACTTTTTAAAACATAATCACAACCCAAAACTTCCCCAAACTTGGCACAGAACAAGAGCAAATTTACTGCACCTGTGCCAAATTCTGATCCAAAGTTTAATTCTGAAGTTATATTTTTTTGTTCAGACTACCTCCATTTCATAATGCCCTTGTAGAATACTTATTTGCAGTGCTGAACAATTTCATAGCTGCTCTCTTGTGAAACTGAAGTTGCATGTTATGAGAAAAATGATCTTTTTAAAAAAGCACTGAAAAAAAGCTTCAAGAAAATATTTATTAAGATTTCAAATCAATATTGTTGCACAAGTAAAATAGTTGTAATATATCAATATTTGCTCTTTATAGTTATGATGAAAGCACTTGATAGAAAAATGCAGCAGTATTTCATGGCTATGTGAATTAGAGTAAACATATTGGAGCCCCATTGTGGCTGATTTTCATTGTGTTTGAATAGCTATATATGTTTTTAGTAACATTTTAATAGGATGTAATTCTTGTCTAACTCTTTTTTTTAATGATTTAGTTATTATGTTTTTTAAATGTTTGCATAAATAACGTAAGAACAAGAATATTATTCTTCAACAAATGTCTTAGAGTTGGTTATTGAGACTTTAAGTGCTAGTTAGTGAGAGAGGGGTGGACTCTGGGGAATTTGTAGCTATTCTTCTCTGTGGACCTTGATATTTCTGCCATATAGCAACAAACAAACAAGCAAACAAACAAATTCAAAACCTTGCAACAAGTAATGCAGCTGCCTCAGGTAGCACATTGTGGGTGTCACAAAAAAGCAATAAATGCTTACTTACTGAATGTGTTCTTGTTATATCTTTACTATAAGGATTCTTCTGTCTCACATGCCCAAATGACTGGAATTTGGGGCATCATGCATCTGGGTTTCTGTCAGTAGATATTAGTGTTTGTAACTGCACCTTGAGCAACATAATGTCTTGAATCAGCCTTAGTGAAATGTGAAACACTCCACCTCCCCCAAGTTGTGGGTGTACAAGGAAGGTGTGTTTTTATCAATAAACCTATTGATAACAAACAACATTGTGTCTTTCTTGCTCACAGCGCTTTGAGTGAAACTATGGTGTGAATATTGAGGCATAGCAAAGTGTGGAAAGAGTCATGAAGCTATAATGAATGACGTTAACCTTCATGGTGAAAAAATGTGGAATTTGCGATATTAGGGACTGGGAGTAGCTCATATTGCATACTGTACCAGGAAAGAAAAATTGCAGAACATATAGTTTTGGCTAATGAAAACTGTGACTTAAATGTCTAGGGGGCTTACTATCTCTTTCACTTCCTTTTCAGGCTGTGAAGGGAAAGGAATAATGTTTCATTTGGTAACTGTGAAAAGCTGACACAGACCTGTCAGACATTTCAGCTCAGCTGATCTTCTGTAGAGTGCACAAGACTGTCTGGCTTCTGCCTTCTCCAGAAGCTTATTGATTAGATGTTTGGCAGATAAACAAGTGACATCACTGCTGCGTGGTTGTCGGCAGCAGAGGAAAATTACCAAAACAAATACCCAGTTCAAAATAGAGTGGTCAATTAACAGAACTTGGACAATTCTGTTTTCAGAAGTAATTAGTAGCAGTTGTTCTTCTGAGACCTCAGTATTTCGTTATTGTCACAGCTACATTTTCAAGAATAATTCCTTGTGGACAGTACTCTAAGTACTTTCAGCTATTTTCTATAAAGCTTTTGCTACAAACCATCAGCTTGTTGTAAAAACATGGTTGTTTCTCTTTTGTCCTTCTCATCATCTTAACAACCACAACAAATATTAAGTCTAGCATAAAACAAGACTTCAACCATGATATAAAGTTTCTACCTTTGAGACTGTACTCCACAACTATAAAGTAAGCAAGTATTAGTTGCATAAGAAAAGGAGCAAAGGTACTCCCCATCAAATTACAGTTGTAATGTACACTATTTATATTGAAAGGAAAGGAAGAAAGTTACATTTGATCTGGAAGTTTTTTTAAAAAAAAATACTGTATTTTCCCATCTAAAATATATCTTCATGTATAAGATACCCCCCTTTCCCAACCTAAATTATAGTCTTGCAACTGTGCGGTTCTCTCCTCTACTTACTTCCATGTATAAGACAACTCTTAATTTTAGAATATTTATTTATTTATTTATTTATTTATTTATTTATTTATTTATTTATTTATTTATTTCTTAAACTCATAAACCACCTGATTTTCCCATAGGGAACTCTGGGCGGTGTACAAACATGTCACCCCACAATGACAACCCAACTACAATCACTAACAATTTAAAACAATAATATAGTCTTATACATGGAAAACTACTGTATGCATGAGTTTAGAATGTGAAAGATAATGCTAAAACTGTATTTACTGTAGCTTTTTTTAAAAGTTAGGAAGAATAACTAAGACTGTTTTCTTCTGAAGACCTCTGACAACCCACTGTTTAACTGATTAGAGCTAATATAGCTTGATGAGTATTGAGTGCAGGAGTATGTAACAGCTTCTTGAACACTTAAATGGACTATGTCAAGGCTGTAAGGAATATTGCACTACATTAAAATGATTAATGCCATTTGTTATTTACTGCTACAAGAAAGTGGTAGAAGGGGGGGGGGATCCCTTCTCGATGCACATGGTGATTCCCAGGCTTTGATTAATTTATCCTTATTTAATATCCCTTGCCACTGCTAACTCTGAGAAATAGTGCTAATTTATCAGTGAAATGTCTCCACAATCTCCATGTTGAATAGGAGGCTGGTGAAAACCTGATGTCATGTATCATGGTATTTTTTTAGTAATGCATTTCATTGCCTTATTGTTTTTCTTCTGCCTGATGGATTGTGTCAAGTCATTTTTATAAGCCAAATATCTGTAAAAGTAAGTTATACAGTAGTATCCTCTGCTAAAGATGCATCTTTGGAATAAAGAACATGTAGATTAGTAGGAAGATACAAAATATGTGTTTAGAAATTTGACTGCTAGATTATTTATTTATTTATTTCCTTTATTATTTATTAATTCTGAATATTTTTACCCCACCATTCTTCTTGGAAAAGGACCCAAGGTGGCTTACAATAATGAGGGACAATATACAGTCCAGAATAGAGATGGGCACGACTAGGGAAAATGACGTTTTCGAGTTGTCGTGTGTCGGAGGCAGTCCGTTTCGGCTCGTTTCCGTTTTTCGCGAAATTTCGAAAAAATTAGTCGGTTCATTTTTTCATTTTTTTGTTGTCGTTAGTACTGGTTTGGGGGGGTAGCGGGCTCCTGGAGGGAGCTGCAGGAGCCAGCCAGAGCCACAAGTGACGGACTGGCAGACTCTTTGCACCCGCTGTGTCTCACGTACTTACATGTAGTGCAATGCAAGTAGATCTGGCTTAGGGATAAGACGGGTTAGTGCAAGGGCTAGGGTTAGGCTAGTTACGGGTGTGGTTAGGGTGAGTATTGGGGTGCACCTCTGGGTGCCTCTCTGACCCACTTAGAAGGACAGTGTACTGGCGTATGGGTTAGGCTTAGGGTTAGGGTTCGGGTTTGGGCTACGATTAGTGGTGGGCTGTTTATGCCCGATTGGCACATCCCAGAAGTCTCTTTGGTCAACCTGGCCAAGTGGCCATGCGATTGGTGGAAAATTTGCATGGTCCACTCCCATTGCGAATGTGCAGGTGTAAAAAATAATAATAATAAAATAAAATAAAATAAAATCAACGGAGACTTTTTTTTTGCAAGAAAAACCCACTGCTGCTACTGTAAAAATTCAAGCATTTAAAATAGCTAATTTTCGCATGTTTCTGTGGTGCTTTGGTGGGGTTTTGGGCAACAATTTCAAAAAAAATATTGCGGTCGCCATTTTGGATCCCCCGCACTGCATGGCAAATGGATGCGCCCTCCCAGCCTGGTACCAGCAGCGCAGCAGTAGCAATAGCCAAGGAGAGGGGGGCGGGGAACCCCCCCCCCAAATAAAACACCTTTCTGGCCTGGTAGGTGCCCTCAGACAGTTTTCGCCTACTTTTAGGGCCGGGAATCTTTTTTTTTAACTTTTAAAAACTTTTTTTCTGTGCCGCTTGGCATTGCGCGATCGCCGCGATGCAAGTAACGAGCACGACAAATCAGACCAAATTGTTTGTTCGTCGGTTCGAGCTCGAATTCTGGCAGAGTAATTCCCGTTACCGTTTCCGTAGAGTAACGGATACGAGTAACGGAAACGGAAACGGGAATACCGCTAAGTCGTGCCCATCTCTAGTCCAGAACATTTAAGACATATTCAAGTTAAGAACAGGGAATTTGAAGAGGCATTTTAGACCATTAAAAAAAGGTAACATTAGAGCTACAAAGAGTATGCAAGAAGAAAAGAAAAATCCATCATGAGGGGTGAAAAGCAACATGGAGAAGCCACGCACCTCCGTTTTCAAATTGGGGAGTGATTGTATGCAGTACAGGTTGCATCCCTATCCCTTGATCTCCTTTTTGACTGACCAGAAGCACCTCTGTCTTGTCTGGGTTAAGTTTCAGTTTGTTCTTCCTCATCCAGTTCATTACCGAAGCTAAGCACTGATCTAAAGTCGAAATAGCTTCCTTGGAATCCGGAGATGACGAGAGGTAGAGTTGAGTGTCATCAGCATACTGGTGACACTCCACCCCAAAACGCCAAATGATTTCCCCTAGTGGTTTCATATAAATGTTAAATAACATAGGAGACAGAACAGAACCCTGAGGTACCCCACAGGTCAGTGGTCGTGGTGTTGAACATGAGTCCCCTAACTCCACTTTCTTCATTGTCTCCTGCAGGAAGGACTGAAGCCACTGTAAGACAGGAAAGGCAAGGGTCCAACAGACATGTGGTGGCCCTCATCTCCCCTGATCACATCCTCAGGCTGTAGGGGCCGAAACTCATCCATTAATACAGGGCAGGCAATGGGCCTATCACTGAGCTATAATGGGTGTTTTTGTGCTTCAGCAAAATGTCATTAGGGTTTCTGGTTACCTAGAAATCTCCTTCTCCTTCAAGGTATTCAGTCTCAACTGCATTCAACTTTCTCTCTAGGCCACATATATCCACAGTACTGCATTTGGTTCTGCTTGCGGCCCAGCACTGGCAAAAAATTACAGGGAACATTGATCTGCATGGTAGTTTAGGTTGAGAGAGAATGATAGACCTGCAATATTCCCTCTAATTTCCCTCTAACACTGGGTGGGAGCCATCCCCCACATACATGAGGTTCAGGCTACAAGCAGAACCAAATGGGCAGCAACACTGGTTGTGGGTGCATGGCACTGATGCAGTGCGGCATGGCTACATTAGAAACTGGAGAATGGTGTGTGGGTGTGTGTTGGAGGGAAATGTATAGAAAGGAAAGAGAATTGTTTGGCTGCCATCCCTTTCTCCATGGCTTTTGAGGGGGACAGTCCCCTGTACCCCAAATTGTTTTATGACGCTTATAGAATGCTTCTTCTTCACCTCCTTTCATCTCATTTGCTGCACCTTGGTGACAAAAAGGCACAGCCTTAGCCAACTACAGGCTCACTGTGATCGAG
This sequence comes from Phrynocephalus guinanensis, assembly GCA_037367245.1. Classification (NCBI taxonomy): domain Eukaryota; kingdom Metazoa; phylum Chordata; class Lepidosauria; order Squamata; family Agamidae; genus Phrynocephalus; species Phrynocephalus guinanensis. The sequence goes on along the minus strand of CM074741.1, from coordinate 32,804,143 downwards.
AAGGAGGAAACTGATGAGAGCATTGATGCTGATGATGAATTGCACCCTCCAACCTAGATCAGAGCTGTTTATTTCCTCCCATTTTCATTAAAAATAATTTGGATCCAAATACGTACAAATGTAAGCCACTCCAGTATCCCTGCCAAGAACATTCCATGGACAGAGACAAAAGGCTGGAAGATGAGCCCCTCAGGTCAGAAGGCGTCCAACATGCTACTGAGGAAGAGCAATTGGGAGTGCATGACCACCTTATCTGTCTCCTAAGAAATGTATATGTGGGACAAGCAGCAACCGTCAGAACTGGATATGGAACAACTGACTGGTTTAAAATTGGGAAAGGAGTATGACAAGGCTGTATACTGTCACCTTACCTATTTAACTTACATGCAGAGTACATCATGTGAAAGGCAGGTCTGGATGAATCACAAGCCGGAATTAAGATTGCTGGAAGAAATATCAACAACCTCAGATACGCAGATGATACTACTCTGATAGCAGAAAGTGAGGAGGAATTAAAGAACCTCTTAATGAGGGTGAAAGAGGAGAGTGAAAAAAATGGGCTGAAGCTCAACATCAAAAAAACTAAGATCATGGTCAATGGTCCCATCACCTCCTGGAAATAGAAGGGGAAGAAATGGAAGCAATGACAGAGTTTATTTTCTTGAGCTCCTTGATTACTGCAGATGGCGACTGCAGTAACGAAATAAAAAGACGCCTGCTTCTTGGGAGGAAAGCAATGGCAAACCTAGATAGCATCCTAATGAGCAGAGACATCACTTTGCCAACTAAGGTCAGGATAGTCAAAGCTATGGTTTTTCCAGTAGTGATGCATGGAAGTGAAAGCTGGACTATAAAGAAGGCTGATCACCGCAGAATTGATGCTTTTGAGCTGTGGTGCTGGAGGAGAGTATTGAGAGTCCCCTGGACTGCATGGAGATCAAACCTATCCATCCTGAAAGAAATCAACCCTGAATGTTAACTGGAAGGACAGATTTTGAAGCTGAGGCTCCAGTATTTTGGCCACCTCATGAGGAGAGAGGAGTCCTTGGAAAAGTTCCAGATGTTGGGAAAGATGGAAGGCAAAAGGAAAAGAGGACAGCAGAGAATGAGATGGTTGGACAGTGTCATGGATGCAACCAATATGGATTTGACAAAACTCCGGGAGGCAGTGGAAGATAGGAAGGCCTGGCGAGCTCTGGTCCATGGGGTCACGAAGAGTCAGACACGACTGAATGACTGAACAACAACAACAACAACAACAACAACAACAACAACAACAACAACAACAACAACAACGTACACATGTATTGAAATATCTGGATAAAAGTTGGATGGGCACAAATCGTCTCAAAGCAAATCAGATGCGATTTTTTTAGATTAGAATCCAATTGAAACAAATGGTATTCACACATATTATAGGTAACATGTTGCTTCGAAACTCTGGTCACATTGGTACTAAGAGGAGAGATTGTTATGATGGCCCTATCTTTCTGAGTGAGAACGTTGGCTGTACTGTTTGCAAAGACTCTATTCTGCACAAATCCTCCGTTTTTCTGCCTTCTTTCTCCACATGCCAAAAATGAAGTTTTTTCCAGTCAATAGATAGTTTAAGAGATCAACGTCAAATTCCATTCCAGGAGGAACATGAACTGCCTTAAAATTTTGTAATCACTGTTTCTTACTGATTTGGTAGCTGTGCCTGGGAGCAGAACAACAGCCAAATTGAAGTTGGCTTCCAATCAATATCAGCTTGTATCTTGGTCCCTGTTGACCTAGTCACAGGAAAGCTTTTTTGTTCCCTATTTTCTTTGTTACTTGGGCTACTGCTTAACAATAACTATGTTTTGGAGGATTTACCCATGTTGTCACCTCAGGCTTCTGTGCTTGATTTTTGGTTTTTGCTCAGATCCTAATCAGTCAAACATCTGTGCTTGTCGATCTGTGTCCATAATACCAGAATTTCTGTTCATGGTACAAGAGCCACAACTAGATAGGCAAGTAGGACCATCTCCATTTTGGGCTTTGCTGTGTGGAACCCCTTCTTAGAGGTTACATATTCATTGCTTCAGCTGTGCACATTTTTAGGTACAATAAAAACCAAGGCATAAGCTTCCATTATCTTGAGTGAAAAAGCATTGTAATTTAATATTGCTCTTTGTCCACAACATTACAGATGATTTAACAGTTGCAATTGGCTCTTGAATTTTAATATTGGTGGCTGTGATATATATTTGTTGTGTTACAGTTGGCCTTTTTATAAAAATTGAATTTTTAAATGACTATATAAACCACACATGGGGATCACCCTGGGGTTCGTGGACTGCCACTCCCTGGCTAACACAAGAACACCCTGGGTTGCCCAAGAATGGGAACCACTGACCTACACTGTGCTTTGACTAAGAGGGGTTCATGTGCTTTAAAATGAATTGTACCAACTCATTGGGTATTTTTTTTTTTGTCCATGGGAAATTTAGACTTACTGGTAGAAGTTATAATTCTATTTCCTATTGCATCTTGAAGGTCCCCAAAACAATGAACTTCAACATAAACTTGTGATCCTGGCTTGAGATTTCTGTACCTGCCATTAGCTACTGATGTAAGCAGCAAGCAGGCACAACCAATTCACAAGAAGATTTTCTGGCATTATAGTAGGTGGGGCTCAGCTGTTTCACTGGAGAAAGGAGGAGGACAAGGGTCAAGAGGACTATCCTTGCTGGTCCTCAGCACTCCATTCTAGGCCTATATGGATTTGACCTTGAAGCACTGAGGCAAATTTTGCCTGCATTCCTGCACTGAGGGAAAATTGCAAGCAAGCACATCTGTAGCATTGGACATTATTTCTCATGTCACACCCTCCCTGTTCAGACATTTCCAAAGTTTCTACTCCCCTGCAAAACCAACATGAGATAGACTTAACTTTGGTTTTAAACCAGCAGGTTTTTGTTCTGGTTTGGTTTTGTCACCAAGTTACAGTAACAGCCAAGGTAATTTTACGGCATCTTGAAGTAAACAAATGCCAATTTTGTTAGAATTCACCGTTGTTGATGTTATGTTCCAATAAGTCACTGACTGGTTTTTTTGGGGGGAAGGGGGATAACTACAAGGTCGTTCATTAACAACCCACCCAAGTCTTCCAAATAAAGAGTAGGTAGGACATCCTTTACCTCAGTTCACATTTCTAGTCTGTGTGCTAACTGTTTTCCTTTCCATGTTTCTTGACATATTCTTTTTAAAGATTTTCTTATTCGGGCTTTGCAGCTTGAAATAGTTGTATTGGTATCTCGTATGTTTTTGGGCTTTATTTCTTACAGTGTTGCTTCACAAAGGACTAATGTGTCATTGTTTCCTGGTGGTACCATATCCCTGCTTAAAATAAAAACAATTATTTTTACCACTTAAACACAGCATAAATTCAGTGTGTATACCAATTAATGAATGTGACAGAAGCATTGATGCACAGCTCACTGATTTGGTTTAGAGATCAATCTGCTGCGATTTACCAGTGGGTGGAAACAGTGTTATATTACCCTTCATCATTCCAGTTACCCTAGTGAAATCCATACACTTTGCTTAGCCCAACAGGATGACATTGATTTTCATTGCATTAAAATTCTACATATAAATAGATTTTCTCCTGAGCAGTTGTCATGCTAGTTTAATATGGGTTCCATTATGTGCAGAAAATTAATATTTGTGATGTTCCCAGAAAAAGCCAAGCGAAGCCTGTTGCAAACAAGTAGGTGAACTATATAGATAATAAGAAGTCTCTATCATACCAGGGATGGTGGATCTTTATTCTTCTGTGGGAACCTGGGAGTTGTAGTAATCTTTCCAAGCAGAGATGTGAATAAATATTTGCTAGTCTTATATTCACACAAAGACTGCAAGTGTGGTCTTATTTGCAAAACCAATACATCCCCCCCCCCCAGCTAGAAGATGAACCTAATGCTTTTCTATTTGTGGAATATACTTCCCAGAATCCACTGCCCAATGACCACCGTCTATTTGATTTTAGCTGTATTGAAAGTGTTTTGAAATAAGTTGAAACCTTATTAAGTTGAAACAAAATTAAAATGTGAAAATTAGACCATTTAATGTGAATTCAGTAAGTCAACTCCTCCATAAACCCCATTGAGTTATATGTGCCTTCCCCATGCTATAGTAAGTCACAGTTAGAGTAAGACTGCTTGAATCAATGGAAATTACAGAGGAATTGATTTACTAAATTCACATTGACCGAATGAGTCTACTATAGTGCAGTTCACTACGCTATGCAACAGGATTTGGGCCAATATATAATTATGTATATTTCTATGAGTTCTTTTGATTCAGTGCTTGAGATTTGTAAAGTGTGACATCTCGTGTAGAGATTCCTGTTTGTCTTAAATGATTTATTCCACCCACAAAAAAGGCTTAATGATGTTTAAAATATAAGCAAAATAAATTATAAATTTTCTCGACTGCCCACAAGAGACATAGAATGATGATGGGGGGAATTACAGTAAAAGGAAAAAGCTTTTCAGGCATATTGCTTCAAAGCTCGCAGCAATCCTCATTGCAAAATATTTATCCTGTTTGTGTTACATTAAAGTCTGAAACAGAATAAAGTGCCTCACACTGTATTTCCCCCCCATCTCATTTGAAGTTCACTCATTACTGACAGAGGAAAATAGATGTTTTGTATTGCATATGAAAATTAATTATTTAGCTCTAATTTTGCTGGCTTGTGATCACATATTTTTATTTATTTATTTATTTAAAAAAATCAATGCAATTATATTACCTAGCCCTAGAGAAGCACAAAATAAAGTGTTTCTTAGTGAGGAGAAATCTCCATTTTAAGGTGTTAAATGTTTTCTTTACACTGCATCATTTTTTAAAACTTAATAGCTTTAGTGGGACATACTGTCTATGCTTCTCCTTTCATATTGTGTCCTCTTACGATACATGTATTAACTATGCAGAAATAGGCACCAGTGTACAATGAAGAATCCAATCATATGCATGCTTTTCTAGAAGGAAGTTTAATTGAATTCAGTTTAATAGTTATGTATAAGATTGCCCTGTTAATCCCAACTAAAGATTGCTGAATTTGAAATGTGTGTGGTTAGAGATGGGCATGAAATGGAAAAATAGTGTTTCGTTTTGTTTCTTTAGTAGTTTTGTTTCGTTTCATTTGTAATGAATTTTTAAAGTGGTTTTGTTGCAAGACAAAGTGAAACGAAATGAAATGGTATGCTCCCCTGGGTCCTAGAGGCACCAAAAATGACAGGGGAGATTTCTCAAGCTCTTCCCTGTACGCCCCCAACATCTGGAAATGTTTTGGTGGGTTAGAGGGCTGAATTATGAAGCTCCAAAGGGGCTGCCCCTAGGAAAAAATCTTTCTAATTGGATTCGGAAGCCAAGTGGCGGGCGAGCGAATAGCGCCGCTGCGGCTTGGCTTCTGTTCAGAATCCAATTAGAAATAATTTTTCCAAGGGTTACCCCCTTTGACCTTAATAACTTAGCCCCCTGAAACCCAGGCCTCTCCAAATTGCAGGAACTTACCTGGAATCCCTTGAGGAAGCTAAGCCTGCCATTTCCATGCTGAAACATGGCTATGATCTGTATTTTTGAGTACAACTCGAAAGAGATTCATTACCAAACAAAATGACAAAACAGTGTTTCATTTTTCATTTTTTGCCCATCTCTAGTGGTGGTAGAAGCATCAGGATTCACAAGTGTGCTTTATGACCCACCTATCCTAACCTGACCTACATCCGTTTAGCTTTGGATTGATATCAAAATAGGCAAACTTTCTGCTTCATCTACTAGATTTTCTCTCCCAATTTCCTTTCCTTTCTGAGTAAAGAAAAGGTAAAGAAAGGTGGACGTAGGCTAGATTTGGTAGCTGACACATTAGTTGGGACATCTGACCATTTTCTGCTGGAATCAAAAGAACTGTAATATTCTAATAATTCATCCAGACACACAGCATTTGTGTGTGTGACCACAGACACTAATCTTAGTTGCCCCAAATCTTAGTTATCAGTGCACAGCTTTTAAAAATTCCAATGTGTTGTGGTTCACTTATACACTTGGACTTATCATGTTTAGAAGTAATGACACAGGCTACACATTCCCCCCACCCCAGCAAACTGGGTGCTCATTTTTCCAACCATGGAAGGATGGAAGGTTGAATGAACCTCAACCTAGCTACCTGGGACTCTACCCTAGGTTGTGAGAACAGTTATGGCTGCAGTACTGCAACACGAAGCTATGTGGATAGCATGTGATGATCCATAAGTTCCCTTCCAGCTCTGCACTTGTTGTTTGTTGTTCTTCTGATGTTGTTGCTATTTGTTGTTGTTGACATTTTGTCATTAGGTTGTGTCCCAGTTTTATGCTTGGGTCCTTTTAAAAGTAGAAAAGCAGGGTTAAAATATTTTAAATAAACAAATAAGATTAGGAACAGCTCCCCACTCATTTAGACCAAAGTTCTGTTTGAATATTTATTCCCTTTTCATGAAGAGCCAATGTGGGAACATCCTGTTCAGAGGGCAAAACAATACATTTCAGATAGCAACTTCCTAGAAGGAGAAATTCCTTAAGTGCCAAAAACATGTAATTATCACAGCCAGAGCCTCTTCTCACCTCCCACTGTTTGCAAACAATCATTCTTTGTTGTGTTAATGGCTTTCTGGAGATAAACACCAGCTTTGCTAGCAAGTCTGATCCCTCAGCTATGAAGAAATCTCATCTCTAAAACAATGTTGTGATTTGAGAGCTAAACTAGGTGGATAATAGATAGTTTGACCCAGGGACCAGGTTCTCGCAGGGAAAGATCCTTCTAGGAGACAATCTACTAGCAAAGCACTTGCATATTTTTCTGAATGTCCCAAAGCTTTTTCAGGAAAGGGCAGAGCTGTTCACAGTTCTCGTGTCTTATTTAGCCTGTGTCTGCAAATGAGGAACAATTTTAGCCCTGTCAATTCCTGGCAGCATGACAGGGTCCTGCTTAGAGGATGTAGGGTCTGCTGTGAAGAGGCTTGTTTTTCTGCCCTCCCGTGGGATACTTTAGCGCTCCCCAATCACTCTGTGCAGCCAAGTGCTGACAAGTGACTTTATATGTACTGACACCAGGCACATCTAGCTATCTGAAAGAAAATTAAATCTCTCATGGAGAAAGGAGGTACTATCAGTCAAGCTTATCAGCTGCAACAGTGCCAGGCACTATCATTAGGAATCCCCCCCCCTTTTTTTTTTTTAAAAAAAAAACACTTTTCAAATTGCTCACCGGGTATCTGCAAGATTCATTCTTTAGAGACAAAAGCCTCCAAATGGAAGGATTATGCAGAGCATGCTGCTGGTGTGCACTTTGTCTTTTCTCGCTTCTGAACACACTAAAAACACAGCACACATGCAAAAACCCAGAGAAAGATAGACAAGGCAAGGCAGTAGCTGGTTTTGAATAGGATTTCATGGAGTACAGGAAGTGCCCAGAGGTTTCAAAAAGAGCTTTAGTGACACTACCATTAAATTGATTTGTAATGCTTTAATAGTTACCTGATGTGTACTTCTGCATTTGGCAATAGAGGATAGGAAGTGATGTCTATTTTGTTTTGCTCCCGAAAGATAAATGGTCAAAAATAAATGTTCTCCAATAGCAACCTGAAGGCACCACAATGTGTCATTTTGCCTGTTTGTTTCCACTTAGCCTGGCTTTTGCAGTGAGAATGTATTACAAGAAGATTGCATAAGAATCAACAAAGAGTAAATATATGGACAAGCTGAGTTCTACAAAAAGATAATTCTTATGTTTGTGAAGACACAGAGAGGAAACACTTCTATTCCTATAAGTCCACTTTATAGCAATAAGGAGCAATCAGAAGATCACAAAGGATTCCAAGGTTGTCCCTCCATGCTAAGGATGTTTCTCTGTGAATATTGGGAGTGTATGAATACAAAGAAAACAAGGCACATGGGGGACAGCTGGAAAGAGCTGTTCACTCAAGGCTGAGTAGACTCTGAAAGGGGGTTGCCTCTGGAGCTCGGGGTCTGCTGCATGATAGGAGCATGTACTGTCTACATGTCAGGCAAAAACCAAACAAAAATAATTTTAAAAAGAAGACAGAAACATTATGGCACCTTAAAGACTAACTGCTATATTTTAATGCAAGCTTTTCTAGACAAGTCCACTTCTTCTGACGTGAGAGAGGGACACTTTTAAGTCTGAAGGCCTACTGCCAATTTTGAAGAAGTGGACTTGCCCACGAAAGGTCACATTAAAATACAGTAGTTAGTCTTTAAGATGCCACAATGATTTTGTATTCTTTATTTTTATTTTATTTTATTTTATTTTATTTTATTTTGCCTAACATGCAAGCACAGACTATCAGAGGTACCTCTTCTAAAACTCGTCTACCTGTGTTTTAGTTATAAGATTGCAAGTAAGTGAGATGCAAAGTGAGCCAAGTCCAGGTAGCACTGCCTTAGTATTTCTTACCTCATAGGAAAGTGGGAGGTGTGTATCCCCGTGAAAACACTGTCAGACCTCTGAAGTGTTTCAAGACCAATGCTACTGGCACCTTTCCTTCAAGATTCGTTGCTGAGTTAAGCTTTAATTAGGCATGAAGAAAGTATGTGGAATGCTTAGATGGAAATGGGAACATGCTAGTGCTAGTCCCACCTTTTCCATCTACAGTTTTGTTTCTCTTCCACATATAGTGAGAAATGAATTGGAAGAGGAATAGTGTCATCTCCCTATGAGGAACTGTGTATGTGAGCCAGAAACTAGGAAAATCAGGATCCCAACTTATGTGGAGAGCTTCCATAGTGGATTCCTCCAATATCAGACTGTTTCCTCTCCATGTATAGAGGGGTAACAACACTAAGGGGGAGGGTTGGAGCATTCCTTCCTTCATGTGAACAATCTACATGGTTTATAATGCTTGAATATGCCTCAAAAGCAGTAAATCACGTAGGAAATTATATAAACCATTGTAGGGACAATAGGCAGATAGACAGCTGATGAGTGATGGTGAAGTTTTTAGAGACTGAGTGCCCAAACTGTGATTCAAAACCCACTTAATTTTCACAAAGTGCCAAAACGGCAATTCAACCTGGATACAGTGGTACCCTGGGTTACAAATGCTTCAGGTGCTACCCTTTGGGAAAGTGAGGATCAAAGAGCAGGCTTTTGAATTTCCCACGGCCACAGTGAGGGTGCTGTGGTCGTGGGAAATTCAAAAATCTGCTCTTTGATCCTTGCTGTACCGAAGGGTACCACCCCTGCTCTTTGATCCTCACTTTTCTGAAGGGTAGCACCCTTTGGGAGAGTGAGAATCCCTGGGCAAAGAGGTGGGTGGGGTGCTAAACCATTGGGAAAGCCAGGGGGAGTGGCAGCAGCTTGTGGGCTCAGCTGTTTTGGTGGTCTTGAAATGGCTCCATGCAGAGAGCTGAGTGAAGGAGGGGCATTGGTTTGTGGGCTCCTTCGTAGCCCCAGTTTACTCTCCAGCCATGCTGCTTTTGGGATGCCTAGAGCGGCACAGCTGGAGAGTAAACTTGTGCTATGAACGAACCCACAAGCCACTGTCTTCCCTTCGCCTGGCTGTCTGCACGGAGCACTGTGGCATGCTCCTAGCAGAGGGGGAAGTGTCATGCCTTTGAGGGGACGATGTCACATGCCCACAGAAAGGGCTCCTCGTGCCACCTTTGGCACCCATGCCATAGATTCGCCAATACTGGCCTATGAGTTGTTTTATACAATTTGGCGGTATATAAATTTTAAGTAAAGTAAAGTAAAGTAAAGCCTTGGTTCATTTTCCGTCTTCTCTTCTCTATATTGGCATGATGAGTGGTGTGTTTTGTTCTTCTTTCTGTCAGTTTGCTTCCTGATGATTCTTTGTCTTAACTAGAGACAGACAGATGTATATGGGTTCTCTACAATGCTCTGTCAGAACTTCACAAAAATAAATGATGTCTATAACCAAATTTAGGATGCTGGTTTCCTATTCTTGGTTGAATTTTCAGATTTACGCAAGTTGCCATTTTTAATCTGGTGCATAGTTTTTCATTTTTATGAGTTGGAAGACAAATGCATCCTTCTCCCCTTTGTCCATCAGTAGCATTTTGAAACAGAAATCTTTTCTAAATCAACACACGAGGACAAATAGATTGGGAGCCACCAGGAACACTTGTAAGTGTGCAAGAAACAGAGTGATAACAAAGTATTTCTGCATGAATGCAAATAAATGGATGTTAGTAACCGGAGATTTGCTGCACTGCCAAACCAGAGATTTGTAGTCTCTGGGCTGCAGGCTACTGCCAAACAAAGATCACAAGCAACAGAAAAATTTGAACACTCGACATTAGGAGAGTGGCTTAAATGCACAATAGTCAATAATGCCTAATTTGTTGCAATTGCTTCGTACTTGGTGGTTGAGCTCTTGGCCTCGTTTTGCCTTCCTGAAACAATGCTGCCAAGAAAGAACATAGCAGCTGCTAAATACACACGTTTCACACATTTCCTTCCATTTGTTCATTATTGGACTTCCGTCGGGATAAAAGCAACACTGTCAAAATAATGGCGGAATAAACATTTTGTCCACTTTAAGCAATTGCTGTGAGTGCCGGATAAATTCAGAATGTGTTTTCCAGCGAGCGAATCAGTGGAAATTGGTTGAACCTTTCATTATAGCTGTTCATAATCTCTGTAATAAAAACAGTGTCAGCACATCCATTCTAAACATTCTGTTGGAAGTTATGATAATTTCACTATTATTTTCAGGTTTCTTTGCGTTAGCTGACAATTGGTTTGTAAATCCTAGGGATTGTAGCTCTGAAAGAGCATCAGATTCCAATGTCATTTTTTCATTAGAAAGTTGGCTTGGTTTAGTGATTAAAACCTAGAACAGAAATCAGAGGATGAAAGTCCACTTACGATGAGGCACATCATGTCCTCAAAGAAAAACAGGAAGTTTCTTTTTATTGGACATTTTCCCCAGTGCATGTGTGTGTGTGTGTGTGTGTGTGTGTGTGTGTGTGTGTGTGTGTGTGTAGGGAAGGTTTGGAGGCTAAAACATGGGTGGCAACCATGTGTTGTCTGTAGCCTGCATGTCAGAGTAGGGCCAAGAAGAGCTAGGTTCAGCTCCTGACTCAACAACATCGTTTTACAGTGTGACCTTTGACCAGTCATGTTCTTTCAGCTTCACTTATATCTCTGAGTTTCTGTGGTGATAAATATGGATGGTAAAAAATCATAGGCACTGCTTTGAGTTCCTTGGTGGAAAAGCAGAATCTTAACTAATAAATAGAGACATAATTTCCTGTTCTAAACAGATGTTTGAGAATAATCACATATACAATCACTACCAGGAAAACTAGGATTAATAGGCCTTTTGTGAAAAGTTTAGTTTATCAGTCATTTAAGACATGAATAAAGTTGTCCCAGGAGGAAACTGTAAGATGGAATAGTAGCTTCATGGCAGGAACATTTGTATAGGTTCCATAGCTAAAATACTATTGATTTTTTTTTACATTACTGTAACACAACTGGTATAAATCTTGATGGCAAATTTCTGCAAGTTAAAAAGTTTACATCAACATTTACTGTTGTGCACTGAGTTGTATGAATCAATGGACAGCAGACAATGACCATGATAGCTTCTTAACCTGAGGCAATTTGCTGTCAAGATTTCCACCGATTGCCTTATGCTAGTGGGCATGACTAAGAGGATTTTGGCTTGAGTGTTTTTGCCACTGTACAGCATCTAGCACTTTAAGCAAACCAATGATTCAGCTGAGAATGGGTGGCCAACAGCAGTGTCAATTTTTTAAATTATTGGCTCAGTCAGTGACTTTGTTACGTTTGATTTAGTATGTATAATAATGGAAAAATCATGCAAAACACATCACATATGCAGAAGGACCATGCTTTGCAAGCAAATGTAATACTGTTTTTCTTTCAATATATGAGTCATAAAATCATAACACGTTGTATTGTATTACATTTGGGTGTCAATTATTTTTGACAAGTGACATTGATATAATATGTGGCAAGAAGCGGTTTAAAATTCAGTACCCTATTATGCCCGATTTAACTTTTTCCTATTCTGATACATTTTACTAAAGTTGGAGGTGTTGAGTAGGTAAACTCCTTCTACTCAGTACAAAATAGCACAAAATGCACAATTCATGAATCAGTCATCAAAACATGGTGAATGTTCTTGATGGGTTTTTCTTTAGATCAGAAGAGGGTAATTTCACTTTTTGGGACTATATCTTCTAGTTTACCACAGCCAGCACATGTGGTGTGCTAGTTTGGATTTTCTGGCTGCTGCTGTCCACAAAAATAACTTTCTATTTGTTCATACAGCCTTGGTGACCTTTACCAGAGAGCAGCAAATATGTTAAATTAATGATAAAGAAGTCCCCAGTACTGGAAAATAAAGGTGTCAATGCTTGCCACATTTGTAGTTCAATCTCTAAGCAGAACACATGATTTGGAATGCTGGATTAGATTCAGATGAAGGAGGAGTGAAAACTGATGGGAGAGTCATCAATAATGTAGGCAGATGATGCTATATTATTGGCAGAAAGCAGCAAATGACTGAAGTGATTACTGTTGAAGGTTAGAGAAGAAATGGCAAACATAAGATTACAGTTGAACATTATGAAAATAAAAACAGTGACTCCAAAAGAATTACTCATATCACTTGTTGATAAAGAAGATATTGAGATGGTTGCAGATTTTTTCAAGTATCAATCAAAATGGAGATTGCAGCCAAGAAATCCGATGTAGAATATGGAGACTTGGAAGAACAGTTATGAAGGAAATAAAAAGGATCCTCAAATGTCAAGATGTGTCACTTGAGACTGAGGCCAACATCAAACAAACAAAGCTGAAAGGGAAAATGGATTTATTCAAAATGTGGTGTTGGAAAAGAGGTTTAAAAGTACTGTAGACATTTCAAAAGACAAATAAATAGGTACTAAACAACATCAAGCCTGAATTCTTACGACAAGCTGAAATTAAACTGAGGCTGATGTTGTAACTATCCCTTCTTGGATGCACACCTTACCAAGGTGAGGGGGTTTGAGAGTGTCAGTGAAGTTGATGTTATCAAGCTTTGGGCAGATTTGGAGAAGATAAGATTCACCAGAAAAGTCAATAATGCTATGAAAAGTGGAAGATCTCATATGAGATGGATTAACTCAAGAAAGGATGTGACAGCAATTTACAAGATCTGAACAGTGTGTTAAATATATGGCTTCCAAAGGCAATAAGTTTATAGGGTTGTCATAAGTCAGAAATAGCATCATGGCAGGTAAAAACACGCTAAGTTGTGGCATTTGTCACTTTCCCCAAAAATAAGCATTGCTAAACATTTGCATTGTTCCTTTTTCAAAAATATCTATTTAATCCAGTTAATCCATTTATTTTTGTTTATATGCAACCAATGAGTAACAGTGGTCATACATACTCTCCACTCATATATATAATTTCTGAAAGAGAAAGATGACCCCAATAGTTTCCATTCATATCTCCTTGGGGTGTTGTAAATAAGAAATGTCTTTTTTATTATTAAGCCAATGGATTGGAATCAGATCCCTATTTATTTTCAGCTACAGATGGATAGTGTCCCAAGTACTGTTAAAATGCTTGCCCATTAACCATATTTCTGAATCTGTTTACTTAGAATAAAGGCCAACTGGGTTTCATTAGATTTCTAGGAAACCGAATTTATTGTATGGTTATCATATGTCAGACTTAAGGGCGGGCAGTATAAATCAAAACTAGTTTTGAAGCTTGCAATGAGTCTCATTTTGAAAGTTGATCCAGCAAGACTTGTTTGTCTAAGAATCCGGTTTTAAAGGAATCTTCCTGAGAGCCCTGAATAACAGCTGCTATGATTGAAAAGTAAGTTGGGTAACCCAATTTTGAGAATTCAGCCTCCTCTGATCACACAAGTTATATGTGTCAAGATGTATCAACTTATCAAATGGGATTTGAATAATCGTTGATCTTGTTCTTGGTGTGTCAGAATGCCATGGACATCCCCATTCTGTCCTGGTTCCTGATTGGCCTCTTTCTTTCTTTCTTTCTTTCTTTCTTTCTTTCTTTCTTTCTTTCTTTCTTTCTTTCTTTCTTTCTTTCTTTCTTTCTTTATTTATTTATTTATTTATTTATTTATTTATTGATATGTTTATTAACCACCCAATTTTCCCACGGGAACTCTGGGCAGTGTACAGCACGTTACAAAAAACAGCAACTGTGCAAATCAACTGAACAGTTTATTTCATCTTTTCCCAAAATGTGTTTGTATGTTTAATGCACACATTTTTACATCTTATCTTGACTTTTTCAAGCATATGGGCTTTAGTCGTGTACATTTTTAAAGGTACACCATGGCTTGGTTCATCTTTCTCCTTCCAAAAAGCATTGCAATCTGTGAAAAGATATAGATTTTTGAAGCAAGATGCCCTCTCCTACATCAGCAGTCTCAAAATGTGTGCAATGAAGATTTCTCGACAGAAGCACAAAACCAAGAAATGTCTTTCCTGTCTTTCCTGTGAATCTCTCTGTCAGATCTGGGGTTGGTTGCACATTTATCTGTCTCTTCAGAACCATAAACATGGACTGTGGTAATATAACATGAATGCGGCTGCACTTGATGAATTGCTGTTATTTGTGGATCAGTAAAAGCCATTCCCTCAGTCCTTCGAGATATACACTGGTTCTGAAGCATCTATCTTTATTTATTTATTTATTTATTTATTTATTTATTTATTTATTTACCACCTCATTAGTGCACCCCCTAATTCTGGGAAGTTAATATAATTAATCAAATAAATCATAAACAAAAACTAGGAAAATGTCAAGCAAAACAAATCAAACAGAAAAAAATTAAATCAGCTTTTCAAGCAAGATGGTACATTTCCTTATTAAAATGTCAGAGCAGAAGGCAAAGAAAATCAAGCAAGATTACATTGAAAGGCGTCTCTGAAGAACTGAGTTAGCAATAGCCTCCTAAAAGTGGGAAGGGAGAGGGAGAGGCACATCTCAACTAGGAGCTAGTTCCACAGAGCTGGTTCCACTGCCAAGAAGGTCTAACTTCTAGTGAATTATCTTCTGGCTTCTTTCAGAAGTGGTCATTCACAGAAGCATTGCCTGAGAGGATCTGGTGGCATGGGTGCTGCAACAAGTAGTGAGATTCCAAGGTGGAGGGCTTTATAGGTGAGCATCAAGACTTGGAATTGGCTCACTAGTAACCAGTACAAGTGAGCCAGGACTAGGGCAATGTCATCAAATTTCCTCGCACCTACCATCAGCCTGGCAGCCACATTCTGCACCTGCTGTAGTCTTTGAGTCATTTCAAGGGAAGGCATTACATTAGTAGTCTTCTGTGCCGCAATTCCAAGTGCAGGTTTTAATCATTCTGTTAGTATTGTATGCTCAGTGTTGTGTGTGAAGATGTGGCAAGGGATGTGGCGAGGCATGTTTCAAGCCCCTCTCCTTTGGTCCTGATCTCAATGTGCTGATGGAGAAGGACTACAAAAGAGTTGCAACCTTGAATGTAGTGACTAAAGAGCACACTGCTGGAAATCCTGATAAGACAGGTTTTCCTGCTGCGCTGAGCTTTGTAACCATCTTCACTTTAGAGTCTTGTTCATCTGTAGTTTCCTTGCAGAAATGGGTGGGTGGGTGGGATAAATGTCCCTGGGTCCCTCTGTGTGCTCAGAAATCACTTGAATACAACAGGAGATTCCTTTGGCTTAACATTCACCCTGATCCAGCCAAACTGGATGTGAGGTTTGTCATGTATCTTGCTGTACCATGACTGAAAAGGAGAGGCTGGTGTGTGTGAACTGATAGCACAACACAAGGATGTATCTTTTTGCTCCCAATGTGTTCCTGATCATAACCGATGTTTCTCTATAGTGCATGATGTATGCAGCGGGAGAATACGGAAGGGGGGGGTATTTTTAAAGCTTTATTTTTACATATGAGACTAGGCAAAGAGACATCATTTTCACAGAGAATGAAAAGTAATATTTCTAGCATTCCTCAAATATTGTTCCTCCAGATATTTCGTCCAATGACTACTATCACTCTTGAATTTGAGGGCCTAGTAGGAATTAGAGATGGGCACAGAATGAACATTTTTTGTTTCTGTTACCGTTTGTCATTTCCGTTATGTAACGAAATGACAAATGAAAATTATGATGAAAATGCAACGAAATAACAGAACCACAAAAATTGTGGTCATTACGTTTCGTCTCTGTTAATGGCGATGCGCAATGAAATGAGCTGTTTTAAATGTTAAAAAATGCCCTGGACATCCGTAAAAACTCAGCGATAATTATTTATATTGTCTGATAATACCTACCAGGGGGTTGGGGTCCTTAAAACGTTTGTTTTTGTCTTCTCCCATCGCAATGTATTTTTCTTTTCCCTTTAAAATGGATGTCACCACCAGCCACAAAATGGAGGCAAGCCATGTGATGGGATCATGTTCAACCAATAGCATGCCTAGGTTGCAGACTGGGCGGGCAGGTCTGGCAGCCACAGAGGGCATAAAAAGCTCTGGCAGCCCCCGTCCTCCTTGCAGTCTCTGGTGGGAGTTAGGGTGGGATTGCTGTCTCTGCGACTCTAGCTTCATTCCTGCAGCCTCCCTGTGTGTGTACGTGCTGCGTACCTCTCGGTGAGTACCCTCCCCTGCCCCGCAGTGCAGTCACTCTGCGGCTGCCTTGCACCCTGGGCAACGCCCACCGCTGCCTCTGCAGCCTCCCTGCATACCTAGTCTATACTGTGTCTCTGCCAGCATCCATTTTTTTAGTGTTTTCCCTCTGGTCTGGGGCGTTGGGGGATGCCTGCACACAGAAATGCTTTAAAAATCAGGCAAAAAGCGGGTAGAAATGACAAACGAAAAATGAAAAACGGTAACGAAATTTTTCAAAAAATTCCCACAAATGGAAACGAACCGAAACAGACCTCTCAACGACAAATGAAAAACCGAAACACCATTTTTTTATTTCATGCCCATCTCTAGTAGAAATTATAAATTAATATATCTAGAGAAAGCTAAGATCAACTATTTAGAAAGGAACAAAAATATGAAGTTACTTAGTCAGTCTTGTTAGTCTTTAGCTTCTACCTACTCTCATGCAAAACCATAAAAATAAATATAGGGGATATTCCAAGCTACTGGTGGTCATAGACAATTCTTCACAGAAAACCAATCTCTCCTTCAGGGACAAAAAGGTTGATAGTATTCAGATCCCTTAACATTTTATGCTACAGTTATGTAGAAAGCCTGAGTTTTATTTGTTACCCTACATTCCTCATGCTTACTACATGACACAGCTATTAGTTAGATTCTAATATATAACAAGAAAAGCTTTATTTTAAAAAGTAGCAATTGTAGAAGCATAGAGTCATTTACAGTAGACATGGGCACGACCAGAAAAAATGTTTCGAGTTTTCGTTTGTCGGAACGGGTCCGTTTCGGTTCATTTCTGTTTGTCGCAAATTTTTTCAAAAATTTGTTGTTTCGTCATTTCATTTGCCATTTCCACCGCGATTTAGCGCGATTTGACATCCCAGAGCAGCGTTTTTCAACGCGTTCCGCGGCACTAGTGTGCCGAGATGTTGCATGGTGTGCCGTGGGAAAAATTGAAAAATTCTAAAGCAATCAGGGCCGGGCGCTGGGAGGTGCTATTTAGCGTCCAAGGGCCAGCTTGGCTCCCCCCCCCGAGGCCCACGGCGCTGGCGTCACTTCCTCCCCAGCCGGACCTGGCCCCGCTCATTCTCTTAGTGTTTGCCCTGTGCCTGCCGCCGCCGCCGCGACTCGCTCGCTTCCGTCTCCCCCCTCCTTTTTTTACCCTGGACCACCACCACCCCTTTCCTGGGAGCTACCAATGGGAGCTGCCCGGGAGCCCTTCCGCCAACACGAGGGCGGCCCAGGAGCCCCAGCCCAGAACAAACCACCAGGTGAGGGGAAGGGGAGGAGGGGCGCCCGGCTGCCCCACGAGCACTGCGGCAGGGGGAAGAGGAGGGGATGGAGGAGGCGCGGGCCTGGTCTGAGGAGGCGGGCGGGCGGGGGGGGCTACTGGCACGGCTGGATGGCCGGACGGACGGCCTTTAGGGTCCAGGGGGAAGAGCCGTCTCTGAGGGGCCCTGCGGGTTCCTTGAAGTCTTGCCCCTTTCTTTCTGTCTTGGGTCACCCTCTTCTCTCTCTGTGTCTTTTCTTTCTTTCAACGGCATAGGGCTCATTTCTAGCCTGCATATGTGTAGGCAGCCTGGTAATGTAAACCGCGGCCTTGAAGTGGTATGGGGCGGTATACAAGCAGAACACTGGCCTTCTTTCCTTCCTGCCTTCCTTTCCTCCTCCCCTCCTGTCGCTGGATTGTTGAAGGCCATCTGCCTAGGCCACAGTAGAGAGCAAGATGGGCTTTTGGGTCTTATTTGTGTTCTTGCCCCTTCTCAGGTCCCACTGGAACAGAAGTGTGCAGGGCAAAATGTCTTTAAAAAAACAAGCAAAAGTGGGAACTGGGTGCTAAGTTGGTGGCCCCTCTGTCCTGCTTCTCCCTACACCAGCAATGGCGAATAAACTGATATAGGCACAGGTTAAATTTTTTAACATTTTCTAATGCCTCGTGATTTTTTTCATGAAAAAGTGTGCCTTTGCCCAAAAAAGATCCCCACACTAGGGGCGTCCTGCCCGCTACTCCCTAGGCGGCGGGTGGGGTGGGGAGGAGGTCAACAGCGGCAGGGGGGAGGCCCCGGGTGGGCGGCGGCCATGGGTGGGCCAATATCAGAAAAAAGTTAGGATATCCTCAGGATAGAGGTTCTGTTCCAGAAGAAATTGAAGTTGGGAAAATAAAAATAAATGTAGTATATACCCAGTCGAACCTGCTCACAAACCACCAGAGAAGAAATAAAGTATAAACTGCTATTCCCTTCAGCAGACAAAGCTGCAGGGAATCAAAGAAATTATTTTCTAAATTCAATTCCCTCCCTGCCTGCCTAACTTAAATCCTAAAAAGCCTCCAGCCTCCCTCCTCAATCTCGATCAAATCACACCAGCACCAGCAGCCAGCCCTCCTCCCTCAACCACATCCATACACCCGACTGCGATTTCTGGAAGGTGCTTCAGCTTTTTATGCCCTTCGAGACATCCAGAAGTGTCAGTCAAAACCCTGGCGATGCCATTGGTGGAATGGTTCAAAAAAATTTGCATGGTCCCATCCCATGCCCAGCCCAAATGGGCAGGTCTAAAAAAATAAAAAATAAAATAAAATAAAATAAAATAAAATAAATACAATGTTTTATTGCTATTAAAAAAACCTACTGCTGCTACTATTAAAATTCAGGCATTTTAAATAAATAAATTTCACATGTTTCTGTGGTGATTTGGTGTGTTTTTTGACCATGATTTCAAAAGAAAAATTGTGGTTGCCATTTTGGATCCCCCCCACCGCATGGCATGGTGAGACGACGAGGATGACCCCCCCCAGCCTGGTGCAAGCAGCCCAGGACAGGAGAAAAGGGGGGAAAGGCCAGGGACCCCCCCAAAACCACCCCTCTGGTAGGTGGCAAAGCCTCAGGCAGGCATATTTTCACCTGCTTTTTTGGCTGGGAGTCGGGTTTTTTTAAAAAAACTTTTAAAAACTTTTTGTGCTTTGCATTGCGCGAACGCCGCGATGCCACAAACGAAAACGAAAAACCCGAACCAAATTTTTCTTTTTTTGGTTCAAGTTCGAGTTCTGACAGCTTAACTATCGTTACCGTTTCCATTATGTAATGGAAATGAAAAATGGAAACGAAAACAAAAATTTCGCCGAGTCGTGCCCATGTCTAATTTACAGTCTGTTATGAGATGGATACAATTTTATGTGTATTTATTTGAAGCTCTAAAAACAAATGATTATACATCTTTATTCAAGTCAGAAGTATAGCAGTGGTGCTTCTGGAGGGTAAGGATCAGTTGACAGGGCACTGCCATTTCCCAGGGAATGTCCAGGGGTCTTCATTCTCCTTACATTCCTTCATGAGCCCCCTTCAGTGTTATCCCACATTATAGAATATTAAAGACAACTTATAGAATACATCATGTATTTATTCTAAGCAATACTGTTTGCTCCTTGTGAGGAACAGTCTCCAAGCACTTGGGTGCAGTTGTCCGCTGCCTGGCCCAACAAGACTGGGAGCATCAACATTGGAGCACAGCATATATTTAATGGAAACAAACACAGCCAGGCCTTAAAACCAATTCCAACTACGGATGCGCACGAAACGGAAACATTGTATTTCATTTCATTTCATTTCATTCCCCTGTGATTCGTTTTGTTTAGTTCAAAATGATTTTTTTTAAAAAATTCCTATGAAATGAACTAGTCACGAACTGTTTCGTTACTCTATAAAATGGCTCCCCTGGGACCTAGAAGTGCCTGCAGGACTCAGTGGAGCCATTTTACAGTGAAACAAATCAGTTTTTTTAAAACAAGCAAACAAAAAAACCCACCGGTTCGTTTCGTTACTAATGAAATGCTGCTTCCCTGGTTCATTTTGTTTCGTTACATTATGTAACCAACTGATAAAACAGTGTTTCATTTTTTGTTTGGTGCCCATCCCTAATTCCAACCCAATTATGATTTCATAGAGGAATTTTATTCTGACAGTAGGTAGACTGCCGTTGAAGTTGCTTGTTCTAAAATGGCATTGGTTCTATCTGTTTTGTCTTTTAAGCAGAAAGTCTCCTACTGTGCAGAAAAATATACCTTCCACTGGCTTTCTTCCTTTGCTCAGAAACAGTTTATGGTGTGTCTCCCCTCCCAGCAGATTAAATTTTGAGTAATGATAAAAACTGGGGGTGTCACGGAGACACAGCAATTTTAGTTTTTCTTGCAGCCAATGTTTACAGTTATGCAATAGTTCTCAAAAATAAGGGATCCTTCTAATAATGTCAGGGCCACACAGTCTTGTACGTAAAAAGAGCAGGGCTCCTTTTTCTGAACTGGTGATCCCTGACACAATGCAGTTAGCTTGGAGATTTTGGACTCTGTCAAAATTAATCACCAAGGTTGAAAAGCAACAGCCATGCTAGGAAAAGTTTCTGGCTGCCATTTTCTGCCTTGCCAATTTGTTTTTCTTTATTCTTAGCATTTAGAGAGCACAATGGTAATGTTTTTAATTGGGCAATATTATGGAATATTGGTAAAACAACTGTATGCCAACAAGAACAACTGAGTTGTGAAGCACCTTCTGGGAATTGCCCTCCAAAAAGTCACTCTGCCAGACTAGGGAATGCAGACACAACAGCAGTTGATTGGCAGTTCACTCATTTCTTCCTGTGGACCCGGAGATGTGAGAGAGGATGTAGAGAGTGGAAATTGACCAGCGTGCATATGTGATTAAGCTCCCCACATTTTCAGTTTGTGACCAGACTGTATGAAAGATCATGTTCTCCATTGTGAGTTCTGCTGAAATTTGCCAGTTAAAAACTCCTTGGATTTATTCAGAGAGCTCAGTCAAAGCCCAAGTGTCACCAGAGGTAACATTTCTAAAAAATCTTGGAGCATGTTTGGTGCAAGATGCAAGAGGGCGATTTTGACAGGAATTCCCAGAGGGAATCTAGATTGCTCACTTCCTTGTTGTCCATCTGCTGCAGGGAAATGCCTTTTTATTCAAAGAGACCATTATGTTTTTGCTGGGAGAGAGGGACATTGAGTAGATGGGCTGTGTTTCTTTTTTACTGACACAGAATTTTGAATCAAGGCTTTTGCAGTCTATTTGTTTATTATTATTATTATTATTATTTCACTGCTCTTGACTGCTTCATGTCATTAGTTGGCACTGGATAAACAGACATACAAACACAGAACTGTAGTAGAGATGGGCACAACCAGGAAAAATGACGTTTCGAGTTGTCGTGTGTCGCAAAATTTTTCAAAAATTTGTCATTTCGCTTGTCATCTGCCGTTAGTATTGGTTTAGGAGGGGTAGGGTAGCGGGCTCCTGGAGGCACCTCTCTGGGGTGGGTGCCTCCTCTGGCCCGCTACGAAGGGAAGGCATTTAGCAGGCTCCTGGAGGCACCTCTCTGGGGTGGATGCCTCCTCTGGCCCGCTACAAAGGGAAAAGGAAGGGTACATGACCGTGTAGCCATTGCGTACCAAGTGGCACTGGCAGAGGCACGTCTCTTTTGGGTGCCTCTAGCTCACTAAGAAGGACAGCATACTGGCATACAGGTTTGGAGTTTTTTGGAACTTTGGACTGCGAGCAAGGTGAGAGAAGAATGCCTCTGCTGGGCGCCCTCTGGCTCACTAAGAAGGACAGTGTACTTGCGTGTAGTGCAATGCGAGTACAGATCTGGCTTAGGGTTGGGGTTAGGGCAAGGGCTAGGCTTAGGGTTATTACGGGTAAGGTTAGGGTGAGTTAGTGGGCTGCACCTCTGGGTGCCTCTGACCCACTAAGAAGGACAGTGTACTGGCATATGGGTTAGGGTTAGGGTTAGGGTTAGGGTTAGGGTTAGTTCTAGGGTTATAGTGGGCTTTTTATGCCCGACTGGCACATCCCAGAAGTCTCAGTCAAAACCTGGCCAAGTGGCCATGCGATTGGTGGAATGGCTCCAAACATTTGCATGGTCCCATCCCATGGCCAGCCCATCATTGCGCAGGTGTAAAAAAAATAAAAATAAAAATAAAATAAAATAAAATCAATGGGATTGGAGACAGACGTTTATTGCAAGAAAAACCCACTGCTGCTACTGTAAAAATTCAGGCAGTTAAAATACCTAATTTTAGCATGTTTCTGTGTTGTGCTTTGGTGGGTTTTTGGACCACGATTTCAAAAAAAATATTGTGGTCGCCATTTTTGATCCCCCCGCACCGCATGGCATGGCGAGACGATGAGGATGCCCCCCACCAGAGCAGCCCAGGACAGGAGAGGGGGGGAGGCCGGGGACCCCCCCCCCACAGAAACCACCCCTCTGGTAGGTGCCCTCACTCAGGCAGGCATATTTTCGCCTGCTTTTTTGGCCGGGAATTGGGTTTTTTTTTTTTTTAAAAAAACTTTTTTTCTGTGCCACTTGGCATCACGCGATCACCGCGATGCCATGAACGACAACAACAAATCAGACCCAATTTTTCTTTTATCGGTTCGAGTTCGAGTTCTGACGGCTTAATTGTCGTTACCATTTCCGTTGAGTAACGGAAACGAGGAACGGAAACGGAAACGAGAATTTCGCCAAGTCGTGCCCATGTCTATACTGTAGTATAAGAGCCTTGTGGCACAGTGGTTAAATGCCTATACTGCAGGTAAAACTGTGCTCACAGCCTGGGGTTCAATCCCAGGTAGCAGGCTCAAGGTTCACTCAGCCTTCCATCCTTCTAAGGTTGGTAAAATGAGTACCCAGCTTGCTGGGGGGGGGCAATGTGTAGCCTGCATAATTTAACTGTAAACCGCCCAGAGAGTGCTTGAAGTGGTATGGGGCGGTGTATAAGCAGAACACTTTGCTTTGCTTTTTTGCTTTAGTGGTTTAAGAATCTGGCGGTGCATTTGGAGATTGGGAGACTGATTCCCCATTGTGTCTCCTTGGTAGCTGGGCTTGATGATCAACATAGCCCCTTACAGCTCTGCAGTTCCAAGATTATTGCTAGTTGACTGCTGTTTCCACCTCACCAGTGACACTGTGTTCAAACAGGGACATAAAACCAGATTACCTGAGCCCTGATTCAGTGTTCTATCCATCACAGCACACCAGGTTTCAGAATGTATTCTTAAGACTCCAGAATGTGTGATGTAGAGAAGGGTTCTACATGATTCTATTATGGTCTTTTAGAGAATGTACCAATTCATGAACAAATAAACAACGAAAGTATCTTCTTCATGCAATATGATAACCTGTCTCAAAAAAATAAAATAAAAATGGAAACATTCCCTATGAATGTTCAAAAGGATAAAAATAAATGCTGAGGCTCAATAGCCCTAAAATTCCATATGCATCCCTGTAAACTTTGTTTAGTGAGTTGGCCTCTAAATAATTGTGATTTATGATCTAACAGGCAATACGAACAACCCCCATCTTCTTCCTGAAGAGTTTCATGAGCATGCTAGCAGGATGGACAAGGTGGTTCACTTCAAGTGAATACATAATACTTTTGAAGGTGTCTGGTACAGAGTTTACACTGGAACATGGAAACTGTATTATTATTTTATTACAAATAATTACAACTCCTGGACCTGATATTTCTTAGTCAGCATGGCCAGTGATCATGCTGTTTGGAGGTTGGGAATTGCAGTTCAACAAGCAGTTTTTCTAAGCTCTGCTTTACTCAGAGGTAAGGTCCTTTCATTTGATTGGGACTTACTGCCATGCATATGTTTTAGGCTTGGAGCTTAGAATGTTATGAAAAGGCAAGGAATTATGTGCACACTGTGAGTCATTAAGTTCCCTTAAGAATCTGTTAAATGTTTTTTTTTGTACCTGGTATTAAACTGTGGCCCCTACTGATGTATCAAACAGATTCATTTTAAACCCAACCCATTCAAATCATGGCAGACTTTTACTCACCAGTAGCAAAGTATTTTGAACTTTTTGCATGGTATATTATATAGCTGCAGAGAGTGATACCTCGGAGACAAAAAGACTCAATATTTGCCAATCTAATTGTCAAAGCCTGTAACTACTCTTCTGGTAAGAAATCGTGGCAACAGTCTAAAATTGCTTTTGTGTATAAAAATGCTTTTTGTGGCGATGGTGACACAAATGGCAGTCTTCATTTTCATTCTTAATGTAACAGAACCTCCATTTGGGAGGTGCCAGAGAACTTCCACAGTGCCTTTTAAATATGTCAAAAACAATGGGCTGCCCAAGCAATAGATAGCACGGAAAAGTGAAGTTCAAAATAGTTGAGTAGCTGGAGGGGTATTAGAGTGTTAGATGCAATAGGCTTTTCGGATTTATTTATAGGTGTTACACAAAACAATCATGTGAGCCTATGTGTACTATGCTGTTAATCCATATGCACACTTGGATCTGCAAATGGAGTTGGAATTGGATGACTGCTAGGAAACCTTTCTACCCCCTTCCTGATGTGCTAAAGTTACATTTTCCTTGAAGTCAACTTTTTATGACGAAGGATTCAGTTCTTTACTCACCCGTTAACTGGGTAAAATCATACCATACTTTGTTTCCAAAGAATAAAACTCAAGACAGCATAAATCCAAAGGAATTTTCCCCCATGTGATGGCAGTGTGAAATTATATGCCTTACTGTAGTGAGGTTCAAACAACTTACTTGTGCTGCAAAGGGGATTGTGGATGCACAGAGTCTTCCAAAATTCTCTCTCTCTCTCTCTCTCTCTCTCTCTCTCTCTCTCTCTCTCTCTCTCACACACACACACACACACACACACACACACACACACACACACACACACACACACACACACCTCTGTATTTACCTATGTGTGTAAAGGCCATACACCCCTCCTTGTGGAATCCTTGAGTCCTTCTATAATCAAAGAAAGCCCATCCTTATAGCAGCCAGTCACATGGTTAGCTTGGAAATGTTTATGCTGTCAGTGTTGATGATGCTTTATGTGGTGATGATGTTTATCACAGTTCACTAGGCTATTCAGTCTGTGAACCTCTGTTATGCCAGCACATGGAGTGCATGCATGCCACTTCCTTTATATTAAAGCTGGGATGTTGGCAAGTCTTTCATACCAAGTCCCAAGTTCAAGTTCCCATTATAAACTAGTTTCCTTCCTCAGAAAAAGGGAGGGGTGGTTGGCCCCCAATTTGCAAGTTGAGTCCAAGTAATTGAAAAACAAACAAACCCGGGTTGAGTCCGAGTCGAGTCACTGGTGAGCCTCAAGGCTTACTTGATAGCAAGTTTCACAACTTGAACTCCCATCCCTGATTAGAACTAATACAACGAAAGAGATTTCTGGCTAAGCCTTCTGTTTTCATGATAGCCAGTTAAATGTCATTGTGTCCCCACCTTCCTCTGTGCAGGACACCAGACTGTTATAATTTTCTCAATCTACTTCCCTATGAACTGATATTCAGAATAGAGATGGGATGCAGCTATGGTTGCTTTGTAGTTAATCTTCCATAACCTTCCCCACTGCTCTAGATTTATTTCCTGACGGATGTTTCTCGCCCATTTAATCATAACATCTTTTACTTCCTCATCCTTTAACTCCCAATCTAACATAAATGTATATAGCTTGCTGATGACTTTAGCCTCCGTGCCCAGTAGTAACTTATCTAGTTCTAATTCATGATTTTCTATCCCAATTTCCTTTCCATCTAGTTTATATCTCGCATTAATTTGGTGATACGGCAACCATGATTTAATGGTTCCTGATGTGTGTAGTTGGTCATATGATTTTAACTGTCCTTTACCATCTAATAGGCGTTTATATGTGGGTAGTGTTCCTCGTTCTATTAAGTTGGGATGCATAGTTGCCTCTAGTGGCGAAAACCATCTAGGTATTTTCCTATAATATTTCCTTTTAATCCCTTTCCAACTTTGAGCGAGGGAACTCCTAATAAAGTGACTATTGAAGATCTTATTTTCAGCTCCCCTATGCCATAAATAAAAATGCCAACCCCTCTGAAGGTTAAAACCCTCTAGAGTTAATAATCTATTATAAGCTGCATCTTATAAAGAAAATCTATTGAAGATGTTCCATAGATGGTTCATAACTCCTGAGCGGCTACACAAAATCAATCGACAAATATCTGATAAGTGCTGGAAATGTAAAGAAAAGAAGGGAACCTTCTTCCACTGCTGGTGGACTTGTAAAAAAGCAAAAAAATATTGGATCAAAATATATAAATGGCTACAGGAAATAACAAAAAGAACAATAAGCTTTAAGCCACAATATTTTCTATTAGGAATGAATACTGGTGAACATCCCAAAGAAATAAATTATTTAATAATACATATATTAACAGCAGCAAGGTTAGCTTGGGCCCAAAAGTGGAAACTGAAAACATCTCCCAAGGATGAAGAAATAATCTCCAAAATTTTAGACTGTGCGGAGATGAATAAATTGACAAATGCAATACATAATAAAGAAGAAAACATTTACGCACAAACTTGGCAACTATTTTATGAGTGGTACAATAAGAGACTAGACAAATGAAATTCGTGGGAGAATTGTGATCAAAATAAACAATATAACAAGCCATGAAATACCAAAGACAGTGTAAAAGAGGAGTTGGCAATAAACCATAAAAATCCACAAAGTTAGACTAGGGGGGAGTAACTATATAGACACTGGTTGACTTTTGAATTGAAATATAGTTTCCTTTTTCCTCTGAAAACTTTCAAATGTGAAGACACTGACTGTAATCGTAACAATGTACCAATATCTTTTCCCCTGCCTTGATTTTTATTGATGCATGCTCATTGTGTAAATATAATCACAATAAACACTTGAAAAAGGGGGGGAAAAAGAATAGAGATGGGCACGACTTAGCGGTATTCCCGTTTCCGTTTCCGTTACTCGGTTCTGTTACTCTACGGAAACGGTAACGGGAATTACTCCGCCAGACTTCGAGCTCGAACCGACGAACGAACAATTTTGGTCTGATTTGTCGTGCTCGTTCCTTGCATCGCGCGATCGCGCGATGCCACGCGGCACAGAAAAAAAGTTTTTAAAAGTTAAAAAAACCCGGTTCCCGGCCGAAAAGCAGGTGGAAAAATGCCTGCCGTGCCTCAGGGCACCTACCAGAGGGGTTGTTTCTGGAGGTCCCCGGCCTCCCCCCCATCCCCCGTCCTGGGCTGCTCTGGTGGGACTCGCGCCACTCGCCGCAGGCTCACAGCCAGCCAGCAAAAAGCCCAGTCTCGCCGGCTGCCGGCCGCCGCAATTAAAGCGCAAGCAAGCGGCACGGATGGCACAGGAAAAAACTTTTAAACTCTCCCCCCACCCATTCCCGGGCCAAAAAAGCAGGCGGAAAAATGCCTGCTTGACTAAGGGCGCAGGGCACCTACCGGAGGGGTGGTTTCTGGAGGGGGGGTCCCGCTCCCCCCGTCCTGGGCAGCCCGACTCGAGTCGCCATTTCGCCATGCCATGCGGTGCGGGCGGGGGATCCAAAATGGGGCGGCGAACGCAATATTGTTTTTGAAATCATGGTCCAAAAACACACAAGCACAACAGAAACACGCGAAAATTTATAAACTGCCAGATTTTTCACAGTAGCAGTGGGTTTTTTCTTGCAACAAAATGTCTCTCCTCTCCTCCTCTGTCCTCCATTGATTTTATTTTATTTTATTTTATTTACACCTGCGCAATGATGGGCTGGCCGAGTGGCCAGCCATGTGGGAGTGGACAACCATGCAAATTTTTGGAGCGATCCCACCAGTCGCATGGCCACTTGGCCATGGAGACTTCTGGGATGTGCCAAAAAGCCCCCTAAAACCTGCCCTAGCCCCCCTAACCCTAACCCTAACCCTTGACTCCGTACCCATACGTCACAGACTGTCTTCTTAGTGGGTCAGAGAGGCACCCAGAGGTGCAACCCACTAGCCCACCGTAACCTTACCCGTCACTAGCCTAACCCTAGCCCTTGCACTAACCCACCTTAAAGCCAGATCTACTTGCTTGCATTGCACTACACGCAGCAAGTACAATTCCCTTCTGTGTGAGACATGGTGGTGCGAGAGCCTTAGTTAGGCATCTCACTATGGCTCTGGGTTCAGTGCCATCCACTAGTCTTCACAGTCACTGTCTGCACATTATGTTATGCAATATCCATATGGCTATTGCATAGCATTTTGCAGCAGCAGCAGGTGAGGAGGGGAGACCCCCATGTTGAGGGGTCTCTTGGAGCCTTCTTCCCCTTCCTAGTGGGTGAGGATAGGAGGCACCCACGGGTGCCTCCAGGAGCCCACTTTCCCTTATAGCGGGCCAGAGGAGGCACCCACCCCAGAGAGGTGCCTCCAGGAGCCCGCTCCCCCCCAAAAAAACCAGTACTATCAACAACGAAAAAATGAAAAAACGAACCGACTAATTTTTGCGAATTTTCACGAAAAAACGGAAAGGACCCGAAACGGGACCGGCCCGACTAACGACAACTCGAAATTTTTTTTTCAAGTCGTGCCCATCTCTAATTCAGAAACACACCCTTGATCTTGGAGACAAAATACAGTCATCTTGACTAGGAGGTACTAATTGCCAAATTGTCCGTGGTTTTGTATAACCCTCCTTTTAAAATAATCTAAGATGGTAGCAATCATTTCTTGTGGTGACAAAGTTCATAGTTTGTGCATTTGTCCACAAGAGCCTCCTTTGTTTTGTTCCAAATTTCTCAGCTTCATCAGACGATCTCCACGTTCTGATGTCTTGAGAGAAGGAGCACATTTTTTTCTCTGCTTGACAGTTCAAAATTCAAAATGGCTGTTGCAATTCTGTTTCCTTATGTGAAGATTGCATGGGTGAATAAGCTTTGCCGTGTGTGTGTGTGTGTGTGTGTGTGTGTGTGTGTGTGTGTGTGTGTGTGTATCTTTCAGATTGTAAGCAAATAGTGTCATGTTACTATATTAATCAATGTCAGCACAGTGCCAGGATAGGTAGCTGCATTTTAAACAGCCATTCTGTAATCTGACTATCTATGGCACAGAAGGTTATCTGATAGAGCTAAATCTAACCACCATGTGGGAAATGACTGAAGAATGCTATGATAAAAGCAGCTGTGATGGGATGGAGAGGAAAGCTGTCAGTTTTTCCTCTTCAAAGTCTTGAATAGGGTAGCTCTAGGGACTTCTGTAAAACTGCACAAGCATTGTCAGTTAAAGCTTCTGCTACTGCTGCAAAGTATTTGTTGCTCTCCTTCTGACCTACATTAAGATCATGGTGTGTTTGTCGCCAAATGGGAGGCAATGGAATACGTGCAGGAAAATTAAATTGGGAAATACCCAAGTGTTAGGTATCCTTCAAGGTTTTTTTTTTAATGTATGCTGTTCACTTATACAGGGGGGATTAAGGCAAAAGTGCTGAACTCAATTTCTAAATGGACTGTAAAGTGCCTCTGAATTCAGATTTTCAGATGGGGATGGCTAGTTTATTAACCTATCACATCAGATGACCCTTGTGCCAGTGTCAATGGCACCATTAAATTGAAAGAAGGATTTGTTTTGGAAATGTACTATTATTAAATACTATTTTTGGAAAGGGAGAGAGAAAGAACTCCACAACTGACAAAAAAGCAGCTTTTTATAAAACAAAATGTCTGCATAACATGCTTGCTTTTGTGCAGGGGTGGAAAAGAAATTAAGGAGAAAGGCATCAGTCAAGAGCTTTTCAAAAACAAAAGTATTCAGGGGATGAGAGCCTGTTGCTTAGGCACACTAAAGCAGGCCCAACAGAAAAGTGGGGATTTTGTGAGCCAACTCCATTGATTCAAATAAGCGCACTCAAGGTGCAATTTACTTTAGCATAATAAGTCCCAGATTGAATTGGTAGAACTCATGGATGAGTTGACTCACCAAACCCCCATTGACTTAACAGGTCTACCCTAGTTCAGCTTCGTACCGAAGCAACAGGATTTTAGCCAATGTGGGGTTCATGAGATTGAATAAAAATGTAGGTGTATATTTTGGACCCACACAGGTAAGTGCCGTGTTCATTTCCCCCCCCCCCCCCGAATTATCCTGAAATAAATGCACAATTGTAAGATGCATACAGAAACTCTACACAGTGTTGTACAGTAGGACCCCAGTATCCGCTGAGGATTGGTTACAAGCCTTCCCGTGGATAATGAAAACCATGGATAAGAGAGAATGCCAAAATGTCCCCAAAAATGCTGTTTTGTGATAGTAACTTGCTTTACAGCTGCTGTTTGTGATGGTACCTGGGTTTATGGCTGCTGTTTTATGACAGTAGCTTGCTTTACAGCTGCTCTTTGTGACAGTAGCTTGCTTTGCAGCTGCTGAATTATTTATTTATTTTTCCTCTGCCAACCGTGGATAACTGAATCAGTGGATAATGAATCAGTGGATACGGGGGTCCCACTGTATTATAAAGTAGGGTAGCGTGGAAAAGAAAAGAAAGCACAGAAAAATGGAATATGCCTCTGATCTACATGGGGGGGGGGTTATCAACCATCTCAAGAATACGTAATTAAGTAGGCAGCCCTGTTCATCTGTTTGTACAACAACTTGAAGGTCTCAAATTGTTTCACAGATCACTTTGCAATTAAAGATGCTGTTGGACAGCATATTCTACAGATCAATACCTCGGAAGACTATTCTGCAGATCAATATTGGCTGGCAAAGTCAAAGCACTGAGGAGACACCGTGAAACGGAAGTCATTCTATTAATAGAGCTTGCAATAGAGGAAAGATGAGTTAAACCTGTCTAAGAATGTATTAATTGTGATTTCAGTAGTTCTCTGCAATCAGATGCATTTTTTGACTCAAAATAAAGAGTAGGAATGCTTCTTCTGCTCTCCCCATCTCCCTCAGACACCCACAGTGTTCTGCCTCATTGGCTCTGTTCCCTTTATCAAATGTACAATACATTCTCACACTTAAAAAAACCACTCTTATGAAGATTTCATAATTTTTGGTTTGTTGCTGACAACTTTGTCATATGAGGCCAGCCAACTTACAGCCTGGTCCTCAAGCAAGTGAGCAGAAGGACCTATAGCAAAGAGGATTCATTCCAATCAAAACGCACAAGACTGAAATAAGTACAAACCTAAGTTCCTTGGCTTACTGGAGAACTGCATCAGATTGTTAATAGCTGGCAGTCTGTTTTTTTTTAAAGTACAGCTTGTGACATTATAATAAAAATAGTATTCAACATTTCATTTACAAACCCCAATTTTGAGAGGCTTATTTCTTGGCTGCAGCAACGTGTTATGCTTTGAAAACTTTTTGTATCCATTTTCATTTGAATTTCACTTTGGAAAAGAAATACAGAGAAAGGATGCTTTCAAAACAACAACAACCCTAGACCACTGTGTGTATGTTCAAGAGCAATTAGCAAAAAAGGATGGACCCCCTTCCAGGACTCTGTGAAAACAATTATGGTCTCAAGTTAAGAAATGACACACCATGTCTGAACCTCTGAGGGCCTCCCCTCTTTCTGCAGCCTACCTATTCCAAAATATTTTTCTTTTAAAAACGATTTAAAGAAAAATTCTTTTAAAAGTCTCCTCTAATTGAGATCCCCCCCCCCCAGTGTGGTGGGGGTGGAATTACATTTGAGGAAGTATAATGGGGCAGAAACATTGTGGCTCAAAATGTGGCAAATTGCCTCATATGCATACATAAGAACATAAGAACATAAGAAGAGCCATGCTGGATCAGGCCAAAGGCCCATCTAGTCCAGCTTCCTGTATCTCACAGCGGCCCCACCAGATGCGTTTGGGAGCGCATGAGACTAGATATCTGTCTCCTGATACCACTCCCCTGCATCTGGCCCTTGAAGTACCCTGGTTTAAAGCCTAGAGATTACACATCTCCATCATGGTTTGTAACCCGTGATGGACTTTTCCTCTAGGAATCTGTCCAATCCCCTTTTGAAGGCATCCAGGCCAGATGCCATCACCACATCCTGTGGCAGGGAGTTCCATAGACTTACAACACGCTGGGTGAAAAAATATTTTCTTTTGTCAGTTCTTACTCTCCCAGCACTCAATTTGAGTGTATGTCCCCTAGTTCTGGTATTTTGAGAGAGGAGAAGAGCTTCCCTCTATCCACTTTACTCATACCCTGCATTATTTTGTATGTCTCAATCATATCCCCCCTCAAGCGCCTTTTTTCCAGACTAAAGAGGCCCAATTGTTTTAGCCTTTCTTCATAAGGGAGGTGCCCCAGCCCAGTAATCATTTTAGTCGCTCTCTTCTGCACCTTTTCCAGTTCCACTATGTCTTTCTTGAGATGCGGTGACCAGAATTGTACACAATACTCCAGGTGGGGCCTTACTATTGTTTTATATAATGGCATTATAATGTTGGCTGTTTTATTTTCAATCCCCTTTTTGATAATCCCTAGCATGGAATTGGCCTTCTTCACTGCTGCCACACATTGGGGAGACACCTTCATGGAGCTGTCCACCAACACACCAAGATCTCTTTCCTGATCCGTCACGGATAACTCAGAGCCCATGAGTTGATAGATGAAGTTTGGATTTTTTGCCCCAATATGCATTACTTTACATTTGGTTACATTAAAACGCATTTGCCATTTCTCAGCCCACTCCCCCAGTTTGGAGAGATCCTTCTGGAGCTCTTCACAATCTTCTCTGGTTTTTACCACATGGAAAAGTTTTGTGTCATCTGCAAACTTGGCCACCTCACTGTTTATCCCTGTCTCCAGGTCATTTATGAACAGATTGAAAAGCACCGGTCCCAGGACCGAGCCCTGGGGCACACCGCTTTTCACTTCTCTCCATTGTGAAAATTTCCCATTGACACCTACTCTTTGTTTCCGGGATCTCAACCAGTTCTCAATCCATAAGAGGACCTGCCCTCTTATCCCCTGACTATGCAATTTTCTCAGCAGCCTTTGGTGAGGGACTGTGTCAAAAGCCTTTTGAAAATCCAGATAGACTATATCCACCGGTTCACCCAAATCCACGTGCCTGTTGACCTTTTCAAAAAATTCTAAAAGGTTTGTAAGACAAGATTTACCCTTACAGAAGCCATGCTGATTTTCTCTCAGCAAGGTTTGTTCTTTTATGTGTTTTAAGATTTTCTCTTGGATGAGGCCTTCCACCATCTTCCCTGGGACAGATGTAAGGCTAACCGGCCTGTAGTTTCCTGGGTCCCCCCTCCTTCCTTTTTTAAAAATTGGTGTGACATCTGCTATCCTCCAGTCCTCCGGCACTGTGGCCGTTTTAAGAGACAAGTTGCATATAACCGTTAAGAGATCTGCAATTTCATTTCTCAGTTCCCTAATAACCCTTGGGTGGATGCCATCTGGGCCCGGTGACTTGTTAATCCTCAATTTATCAATTAGTCCTAAAACCTCCTCTCTTTAACCTGTATTTGATTTAATTCTTTAGTCAAGAGGGGCGGCTCAGGCAGCGGAATCCGCTCAAGGTCCTCTGTCGTGAAGACAGACGCAAAGAACTCGTTCAATTTCTCTGCAATGTCCAAGTCCTCCTTAACCTCCCCTTTTCCTCCCTCACCATCCAGAGGCCCAATTGGTTCTCTGGCAGGTTTTCTACTTCTAACATATTTAAAGAAGCTTTTATTATTACCCTTTATATTGCTAGCCATGCGTTCCTCAAAGTCTTTCTTTGCCTCCCTTATCATCTTTTTACATTTCTTTTGCCAGAGTTTGTGTTCCTTTTTATTTTCCTCATTTGGGGAGGATTTCCATTTACAGAAGGACCTCTCCTTGTGCTTTAGAGCCTCTCTAACTCCACTCGTTAACCATGCCGGTGTCCTCTTGGACTTAAATGAGCTCTTCTTTCTTTGTGGTATGCACTTGTGCTGGGCCTCTATTATTGTTGTTTTAAACAGGCTCCATGCACACTGAAGAGATTGGATTCTTCTAACCCTCCCCTTCAGTTTCTCTCTAACTAGTTTCCTCATCTGAGGGAAGTTTGCCCTTCGAAAATCAAGGGTTTTTATGTCTGATTTGGTTGACACTCTTCCTCCGACATGCATGGCAAAGGTAATTGCAGCATGGTCACTGTTCCCCAGAGGCTCAGTGACATTCACATCCCTGACGAGGTCCTGAGTATCACACAATATTAGATCTAGAGTTGCCTGTTCTCGGGTGGGCTCCATGACAAGTTGCTCTAAGGCACAGTCATTCAGCAAGTCGAGAAACCCAGTTTCTCTTTCTTGCCCAGAGCTCGCATTGGCCCAGTCAATGTGGGGATAATTAAAGTCCCCCATGATTACTATCCTATCCCTCTTAGCCACCTCCATGATTTCTCTCCTCATTTCAAGGTCCCCCTCAAGTTTTTGATCTGGTGGACGATAGAATACTCCAACTATCACATCACTCTTTGGACCTGGTAGTTTAACCCACAGTGATTCTATGGCGGAGTCAGACCCTCTGTCAATCTCCATTCTGCTGGATTTTATGCCTTCTTTGACATAGATGGCCACTCCTCCTCCAACCCGCCCCTCTCTATCCCTTCTATAGAGTTTATAGCCTGGGATTGCTGTGTCCCACTAGTTCTCCACATTCCACCAGGTTTCTGTTATGGCTATTATATCAATGTTATCCCTAGCTGCCAGATGTTCAAGTTCTCCCATCTTTGCTCGGAGGCTTCGAGCATTGGCGTAGAAGCACTTGTACAGTGGGTCCCGCAACAGCTGCTGCCTTGTTCTTCTCCCCCCACAGCTTTTATTTTCAGTAGACGAACTGTCACATTTCGCTATTCTGCCAGTGTTAATACTTGCTATGTCATCTCTATGTGATTCTCTACCCTCTCCAACCTCATTCCCCGCGAATGAGGTGTTCCGAACCGGATGCCACACAGCTCCTGTCGGCTTTTCCCCAGTTATCAGTTTAAAAGCTGCTCTGCTGCCTTTTTGAGGTTGAGTGCCAGCAATCTGGTCCCATCATGATTCAAGTGCAACCCATCCCTCCTGAACAGGTTTGGCTTGTCCCAAAATGTTCTCCAGTTCCTGACAAATCTAAAGCCCTCCTCTCGACACCATCGCCTCATCCACGCATTGAGGCTTCTGAGTTCTGCCTGCCTGGCGGGACCTGCACGAGGAACAGGTAGCACTTCTGAAAATGCTACCTTGGAAGCCCGGGACTTCAATCTTCTACCTAGCAACCTGAATTTGGCTTCCAAGACTGACCGCTTGGCCTTCCCGACATCGTTGGTACCGACGTGTACCATGATCACTGGCTCCTTCCCAGTTCTCTCTAACAAGCTATCTATATTTCTGGTGATGTCTGCAACCTTTGCACCCGGCAGGCAAGTGACCATCCGGTTATCATGCTCCTCACAAATCCATCCCTCCGTATTTCTAATGATAGAATCCCCTAGCACAATGAGCTTCTCTCCTGCAGCCTGGTCATCAACATGTACCTGATCTTGTATCTCATCAATAGTGATGAGGGAGAGATCCTCCGGTGGAACCACTTCTTCCTCTATGTGTGCCTCATGAGGTGTGCTGAGGGAAAGAGCTTCAAATTGATTGTGCAAGATGAGACTCTCTGAGCGATGCCTTGGCCTTCTACTCCTTTGAGTCACATTCCTCCACCCATCCACCTCCTGAGTTGGGGGAGTGACTTCCTCCTCTGAAGTGTGCCCTGTCTCTTCTTGGACCTGGATAGTCTCTTCCGCTCTGTCCAGGAACTGCTCAAGCTCCTTAATATGTTGCTGGTCCACTATGCGAGCCTCTAGCTGCTGGACCTTCTCTTCCAATAGCGCTACCAGCTTGCACTTGCAGCAGATGTAGTTCTGCACACGCTCTGTCAAGATAACAAACATAGCACAAGTACTGCAGGTAACTACAGCTGCTCCCTCCAACTCCATTTTAACTATTACAATAAAATGTATTCAAGGTCTAAAAAATGTAAACTTGCACTTTTTTTTTAATCTAGTAAGACTCTTTACTTCTTTTATTGTTTAGTCAAAATCTAACAGTGTAGGGGCCGCTAAAGCACCTCTACTCCAACTGCAAGCGCGTCAGGAAGTGTAGGACCTCCTGAGGAGTTGCTTGGCTTGGGAACTCAATTAAACCCAGATTTTTTTTTTTTAGTTTGCAAGTGCTGCTGGTAGCAGCTATTTAAAGCTAAAACTCCGCCCCTTGCTCCTGCAAAAAGAAGAAGTTAGCTCTGCCCTTTGGCCGTGTGCTCCTCTGACCAGCTCCTTCCTCTCTGCTGCTCTGCCAGAAAAGGACTGA
Organism: Phrynocephalus guinanensis; assembly: GCA_037367245.1. NCBI lineage: Eukaryota > Metazoa > Chordata > Lepidosauria > Squamata > Agamidae > Phrynocephalus > Phrynocephalus guinanensis. The sequence continues at coordinate 32,767,314 of CM074741.1, read as the reverse complement.
GAGACTGCTGGTAGCAGCTATTTAAAGCTAAAACTCCGCCCCTTGCTCCTGCAAAAAGAAGAAGTTAGCTCTGCCCTTTGGCCATGTGCTCCTCTGACCAGCTCCTTCCTCTCTGCTGCTCTGCCAGAAAAGGACTGAGAGACTGCTGGTAGCAGCTATTTAAAGCTAAAACTCCGCCCCTTGCTCCTGCAAAAAGAAGAAGTTAGCTCTGCCCTTTGGCCGTGTGCTCCTCTGACCAGCTCCTTCCTCTCTGCTGCTCTGCCAGAAAAGGACTGAGAGACTGCTGGTAGCAGCTATTTAAAGCTAAAACTCCGCCCCTTGCTCCTGCAAAAAGAAGAAGTTAGCTCTGCCCTTTGGCCGTGTGCTCCTCTGACCAGCTCCTTCCTCTCTGCTGCTCTGCCAGAAAAGGACTGAGAGACTGCTGGTAGCAGCTATTTAAAGCTAAAACTCCGCCCCTTGCTCCTGCAAAAAGAAGAAGTTAGCTCTGCCCTTTGGCCGTGTGCTCCTCTGACCAGCTCCTTCCTCTCTGCTGCTCTGCCAGAAAAGGACTGAGAGACTGCTGGTAGCAGCTATTTAAAGCTAAAACTCCGCCCCTTGCTCCTGCAAAAAGAAGTTAGCTCTGCCCTTTGGCCATGTGCTCCTCTGACCAGCTCCTTCCTCTCTGCTGCTCTGCCAGAAAAGGACTGAGAGACTGCTGGTAGCAGCTATTTAAAGCTAAAACTCCGCCCCTTGCTCCTGCAAAAAGAAGAAGTTAGCTCTGCCCTTTGGCCGTGTGCTCCTCTGACCAGCTCCTTCCTCTCTGCTGCTCTGCCAGAAAATGCACCCTTCGCCAGCAGAAGGAGTTCTCCACAAGGACTCAGTTGACCTGGGTTCAATTTAGAGATGGGGAAATTTTTTAAAAAAAGGTGATTTGTCATGATTCGTGGTTCATCAGGGCAGACAGATTGATGATGCAATAACTTTCCAGGGATGGATTGATTAATTGATTCATCCGTTTAAAATGCTATAACCCCCCCCCCAATCTAGAGGCCCCTAATTTGCAAGGATGCTTCTTCTGCCTGTTCTCTACAAGCCCTGAAGGTTTAGTTAAGATGAGAGTTCAGAAATATGAACTATGTACACCCAAAGAGTCCCCCTCCAAGAAAGTGACGCCCCCGGGGACCTAGAGATACCAAACTCTCAGAAAGGCTTCTCCATATCTCCTCTAAATTGGGTGAAGATTGGGTTTCAGACATCTGAATTATACACCCACAAAGGGCCCCTCCCTGGAATGTTTCCTTTAGAAACTAGGTTGGGGAAACCCAATTTCAACTAAACTTGGAGGGACCATAGGAAAGGAGAGTCAAGGCATGCTTGCCTCTAATTTTGGTGTCTCTAGGTGGCTTGGGGGTATTTTATAGCCCAATGATGAGACAAATCAAAAATAACTAAAGATTCGTCAGTTTGTATTCATGGGAGGTCCATTTGTGATGAATATGAATCAATGAGTTTTTGCTAAATTGGCGAAATTTGTCAGAAAAATCTGATTTGTTTTTCAATTTGACCTCATCTCTAATTGAAATCTCATGGGGCTCATGAGATATTCCTTAAATATTTACCTTGAAAGTCTTGCTAGGGTCTCTAATATGTCAGTTCTTAATTGATGGCACATCAACACACACACACACACACACACACACACACACACACACACACACACACATGTGTTTTAGGCCACACACTTCAGTAAAGCTATCTGAATGGCATGCAATGAATTGTAAATACTACTACAGTTAATATTAATAAATTTGGGACAGGGGTAGGAGAAGGAGGAAAGGAGACGAAAGCAGTGGGAATTCAATAATATATGAGCAGATAAACACCAAAAACTGGCCTTGGAGACTGGGATTATTAATTTCTTTATTTAGCAAATTTAAATTAAGAAAAAAATGGAGGGATAAAATATGTAGGGATCAACTTTTCATGTTGGTTCTGTGATGTTAAAAAAGAAGACACAGTTTTGGGGAATTATGTTTCATCAAAACTTCATAAATAAGCTTGTAGATGTAGAGCAATCTATAACTTGTCTAGAAAGAGTTGGGAGAGAAAAAAGTGATGCACTGAAAACCACAGTGCAGGCAGTTAATGCCACCATTTGTAATTTTTCCTTGGAGACTAAGGGTTTTTTTAATGATTAAAAATGGGCCTCTTATCCATTTTTGCCTTTTTTCATTTCGTAAACATGGACTTTTCTCCATGATCCTAATGGAGCATGAAATTAACATGGCATTTAGGTTTATTTCCTTATGTTTGCACTGCTGTTTTCCTGAGCGAAATAAATGCTATGCTAGAGATAAGGGACAACCGAGACCAACTGTGTTCTACCTGTTGCATATGCATAAATTCTTAAAGCAGTTTTCTTCCTGATTGTAGTCTTCAGTGTCACATCTGGGCCATTCGAGGAAAAAAAGAGCAACATAGGAAACAACTACCTTATGGAAATTATGATGAGTTTCCTGTCTTTCTCCTTGTTAGAATCACCTTTATACCACTACATGTATGTAATGGAAAATCATTATGTCTTAGAGATTTTGTCTTAGGAAGACAATCATTGTCTATGGCTAAGCCTTTTCTATCTGAATGAGTGCATAAAGGCAAGGCATGATTACAGCACTGTATTTTGGGAATATATATAAGCTACAACTTTATTGGTTACTAGAGATGGGCACGACTTGAAAAAAATTTTTTTCGAGTTGTCGTTAGTCGGGCCGGTTCCGTTTCGGCTCGTTTCCGTTTTTTGCGAAAATTTGCAAAAATTAGTCGGTTCGTTTTTTCGTTGTCGTTAGTACTGGTTTGGGGAGGGGGTAGCGGGCTCCTGGAGGGAGCTGCAGGAGTCAGCCAGAGCCACAAGTGACGGACTGGCAGACTCTTTGCACCCGCTGTGTCTCACGTACTTGCATGTAGTGCAATGCAAGTAGATCTGGCTTAGGGTTAAGACGGGTTAGCGCAACGGCTAGGGTTAGGCTAGTTACGGGTGAGGTTACGGTGAGTATTGGGGTGCATCTGGGTGCCTCTCTGACCCACTTAGAAGGACAGTGTACTGGCGTATGTGTTAGGCTTAGGGTTCGGGTTTGGGCTACGATTAGTGGACTGTTTATGCCCGATTGGCACATCCCAGAAGTCTCTGTGGTCAACCTGGCCAAGTGGCCATGCGATTGGTGGAAAATTTGCATGGTCTACTCCCATGGGAGAGCCCATCATTGCAAATGTGCAGGTGTAAAAAAATAAAATAAAATAAAATAAAATAAAATCAACAGAGACTTTTTTTTTGCAAGAAAAAACCCACTGCTGCTACTGTAAAAATTCAAGCATTTAAAATAGCTAATTTTCGCATGTTTCTGTGGTGCTTTGGTGGGGTTTTGGGCAACAATTTCAAAAAAAATATTGCGGTCGCCATTTTGGATCCCCCCCCACCGCATGGCAAATGGATGCGCCCTCCCAGCCTGGTACAGTCAGCAAAACCTGGCCATGCGATTGGTGGAATGGCTCCAAAACTTTGCATGGTCCACTCCCATGGGCGAGCCCATCATTGCGAATGCGCAGGTGTAAAAAAATAAAATAAAATAAAATAAAATAAAAAAAAAAATCAACGGAGACTTTTTTTGCAAGAAAAACCCACTGCTGCTACTGTAAAAAATTCAAGCATTTAAAATAGCTAATTTTCGCATGTTTCTGTGGTGCTTTGGTGGGGTTTTGGGCAACGATTTCAAAAAAAATATTGCGGTCGCCATTTTGGATCCCCCGCACTGCATGGCAAATGGATGCGCCTTCCCAGCCTGGTACCAGCAGCGCAGCAGTAGCAATAGCCAAGGAGAGGGGGGCGGGGAACCCCCCCCAAATAAAACACCCTTCTGGCCTGGTAGGTGCCCTCAGACAGTTTTCGCCTACTTTTAGGGCCGGGAATCGGGTTTTTTTTTAACTTTTAAAAACTTTTTTTCTGTGCCGCTTGGCATTGCACGATGCAAGTAACGAGCACGACAAATCAGACCAAATTGTTCGTTCGTCGGTTCGAGCTCGATGTCTGGGGCAGTGATTCCCGTTACCGTTTCCGTAGAGTAACGGAAACGAGTAACGGAAACGGAAACGGGAATACCGCTAAGTCGTGCCCATCTCTATTGGTTACAACAGGCAGCACTCTAGCTAAGCATTTGGGTCAGATCCATTATATCAAAGGTGCCCACCTGCCCTTTGATGCTCTCGTGTTCCTCCTGTTATCTTAAGGAACACCTACTTCTTGATAGTTACAGGATCCTTGGGGTGTCCAGCCCATCAGTGTCTCATGTCCAGTTTCAAACTGCATGATCCTGAGGGGCATCAATGCCATTGGCAGCTGGGCCATAAATCATTGTCAGGGCCCCCCTGCCCGCCTGTGATTCAACCAAGGCCCAATCCATCTGACTTTTTTGTCAGATGTTTTTCGTACTTGCAGGTTCTCACCTGCTACTTTAAAAAGCTTGGATCCATCCCAATGCCTGTAAAAACGCCACTCCCGTAGAAGTTGTGACATGCATGCATATGAGTATACATCACTACACATTCATCCTAAACAAACTACTATAAGAAGGGCTGGGTGGGCTGGGAATGCTCTGTCTTCCCGTGCAAAGAGGGGTTGCTCCTTTTGTTCCCTCTTTTAAACCTTCTGGCCTGGCCCTTTGTGAGCATGCCACTTTCTCCAAGGGGACAGCTCAACCTCAGGAGTTTGTTTCCTTGCCTGGTCATCCCCTATTGGCTGAGCCCTTGCCCCAGCTCATGACTGCTTTCGGCTTCCCTCCATGTGAGGGTTGACATCATGATTTTGTTTTGGCTAGCACCCAGTAAGCCGGGTCCTTTACTTTTGTATAGAAGCTGTTGGTCCTTATGAGACCTATCTAGGTCTCAAGAGCACTGGCGCTTTAAGAGTCTCTTGGCATTTGGAATGAAATGGAATGGAATGGAATTTATTGTCATTGTATAAATACGAGATTAAAAGTGCCATCCAGTCAGTCATTCACACACCTGAGCATAAAAATCCAAGACATAAAATCTACAGTTTAAGAACAAACCATCCGTACATATACTCCAACATTCACACACCGAACATCACTCACACTCATTTAAAACTGACATAAAAACCAAACATACACACACAGCCCTACACTCTTTCACCTGACAACATTCATACCCAATCCATAAAAACTACAATTTAAAAAAACAGCAGCCATACACAATCCCCCATACAATATATATGTAACACATTCAACACTAATATTACCCGTCAACTTAATTTTTAACAGAATTTAGCATGGTTACTGCTATTGGGTAAAAACTATTTCTGAATCTTTCTGTCCTTGTTCTAATAGATCTATACCTTCTGCCTGATGGTAATGGTACAAACAGAGAGTGTCCAGGATGGGAAATATCTCCTACAATATTCTGAGCTTTCTTAAGACAGCGGAAGCTGTGTAATTCCTCCGATGTGAGGAGTGGACATCCAATGATTTTCTGTGCCATATTGATAACCCTCTGGAGCGATTTCCTCTGAGCCACTGTGCAACTGGCATACCACACACATATGCAGTACCTCTATTCATTCTCTTTACTTTTTCTCAAATACATAGTGGCTGAAATCTTGTTGTGCAGTTCTACAGAAGCCATAGCCTCTTCAGTAGATTGATTGCCTGCCTTCAGATAGGTTGACTGTTCTCCATATTCTACTTGTTTTGGTTTCATAACATTGGAAGTAAAATATACACAAAGAAAATTTCTTAATTGTTTTATTTCATTTAGAAATATATGCCCTGAGTGGAAACCATCAAATTCATATACGTAACATTTGAAACTGTTTTTTTTTTTTTTAAAAAACAGGTTAATAAAAATTAATCAGAATTTTAAAAGATCAGCAAGTAAACCAACAGCTAAGCTGTACAAAAACTTTAGCAGGTCCAAAATGCAAGAGCCAGACTGATCACAGGTATCAGCAGATATGAACTAGACATGGGTGGTTGGTGCTGTATATGAAGCATGAAGTGCAGCTGACCATCTGTGCCTAATTGCTCTCCTCACTTCCCCCAACTGCCCAGACCATTTACTGGGCTCTGTGCACTGCCGAGGTTCTTCAGCTGTAGTAGTGCACCAATCCATGCTGGAGCCTGGCTGGGCCTCCCAGCCTCCACACACAGCTGACCACTCCAATGAGGAAGCAAGAAAGAGATTCTCCCCATGCAGCTGATCAGCAGTTGGGATGGGCATGCCGCTACAGCTGAAGGACTCTGGAGGTGTGTGTAGCTTAATAAGTGGTCTGGGAAGTGGGGGAAGGGGGAATAGTCACAGTTGGCTAGCAGTGCTTTATGCTTTGAATGCTGCACAAAGACCCCATGTCTAATATGAACATACATCCCATCTTAGCACACTGTCATTGCCATCCTGTTAGTTTCCATGCCAAATTCAAGGTGAGGTCATGATGCATAAAGACTTTAATTGTTGAAGGGTTTGATACTTGTTGAAACATCTATTTCATGCCACCTTTTATTAGTTTTTACTAGGGACAGGCTTTTATTTTCTTTTATTGTAGTTATTGTAAGATATTTCTTTCACCAGCCAGAGTGGCCCTCAGGCCAGATGGCAGTATATAAACCAAATAAATAAATAAATAAATAAATAAATTCCCATCCTGACTAAGAACCAAGTTTCACAGTATATATTGCCCAAAACTATGTCACCGCCTGACAAATCTCTGTTGTCAGGAAACTTCAGCACTTTGGTAAAATTGCTTCAAGTCAGGGAATCTCTATAGATGTTATCTGTTGCAATAGCAAGTTGAACCAGGATCAACAGCAGCACTCTCCTGTTAGATGGCTCCTGCAGGATGCCTAAAGATGAAGGAAATCTCTGTGGAGGCTCTAATAAGTGTTTATTGCCCTCAAACATCTGTGGCATACCTGCAGCTGATTATGTCATCTTTTCATTTCAGCCAAAATGTCCTCACTTATTATGCGCATAATGTGTTGTGTGTACTGGCAGCCTGTGGCGTGAATGAGGATAGGGTGCCCCCTTGCTGAGGCCACAAATGTTGTGCCCATGCACAGTTCTACCTATAACTGAAGGGGAAGTAGTATAACAATAGGCACCTGTGTTTTAAATTTAGGAAAATCATAAATCTAGAACAAGGCCTGTTCACTCTGATTCAGATGTCCATATTTTAGCAGGATTCTTTCCAAGTGGGTAGAATCAAAATCTGAACTGTATGAAATTTAGCAGCCACAGGTTCCTCCTAAGAATCTGTGGTGGCTAAAATGACCTTCCTCTCACATCAGAATCCAAGACTATATGTAATATATATAGACAAGCATCGACTTTGGTCTTCAGTATTTTCAGTACTAATATAAATGTATTTTCAGTATTTTCAGTACTGATTTGCACCATGTAACCACTTGATGCAAAAATCCAAAGCATATGAGGTATCAAAAAGAATAATTATATCTAAGCATTAAAACTAAGAGTAAAATGTGATAAGATTTTTTATCACTGTTCCTAAACTATTTTATGCTATTTATTTATTATTTATTTATGTATTTTTAACACCACCCATCTTCCCAAAGGAACTCTGCGCGGTTAACAACAACAGTATATAAAAGCAGATTTCAAACACACAATACTACAAATAACAGAGAAAATAAAAAGAATAAAAAGAAAAAAACCTGGCAAAATGGCTAAAGAGGGGGAAAAAACCCTAAAGGTTGCCAAATGATTAGATGTGTGTGAGCATTAATCATTTATATAACAAAATCACCCAGAAAGCCTTTAGGGTCAGCCTGATGACTTCAAATCAAGTAATTCAAATAATTCCTTTTCTTTATTAAAGCTGATTTGTTGGTACAGTGTGTGCTGTGTCGTTATAGTCATGACCCACTCTCCCTGACCCCATGTCCATTGAGTTTTCTTGGCAGGAATACTGGAGTGGCTTGCCACTTCCTACTCCAGCCACCTACAGCACCTGGCATTCCCTGGTGGTCTCCCATCCAAGTACTAACCAGGGTCAACCCTGCTTAGCTTCCAAAATCAGGTGAGATCGGAGATGCTTAGGGCATCTAGGCAGCCTGTTGGCATAGTAGCATAACGCTAACATGGACTGAAAAATACATGGAAATTACCTATCTGTAGAGGACTGAGAATTGCTGCCAAATATGAGGAAAGGGAGGACAGGGGAGTAAGACAGGTTTGTTAGATGGCAAAGGAAAAAGCAGGTCTAACGTTAAAGAAAAGAACAGCTGTCTTTTAGAAAGCACTTTATCATTATGTGTAGCTGCCTCTGCAGAGGGTCAGATGAACAATTAAAACTGAACACATTCATTTTAATAGACCTTTTATTACTGAGGTTGATTGTACTGAGTGCTGTTGACTATATATCAAGAAACAATTTAGGGTCCTGCTAAAAACAAAGTTTATAATCCTTGTTTAATAGATTTTGCTACTTATGTCTGTATAGTGCTGTAAAAATGATTAAAATGTGCTCCCTTGGTATAATCGATAAAATTTCCTGCCATAGATTTGTTTTGGGCCCAGCTATTTCTCCAGGTAGCTGTACAGTGCGGTGCTTGTAGAATTCCAAATAAGTCATCTATCATTATTTCTTTACACAGGAGGAGTCATTAACCACCTCATCCTTCAGCTTATTAGTACGAAAGTCAGCCAAACAGTCAAAACAAAAGGCCAGTTATAACGAACACTGTAGTCAGCCCAAAAACACATATTTAAAAAAATCTCACAGAGATGTGCCAAAATTCAGTGGCATGAAATGGTTGACTGTTTAGCATGATATATTCAGAATGTACAGCGGAAAGGCCTTAGAACGGACATGTAGAGGACTTGTTTTAGCAGTCTAACATGTGAGCAGAAACCTGATGCACAAACTTCTGTTAATACAGGCCTGTCCAAATAAATGTTTGAATCAAATCCTATCAGTCTTTTTCTTAAAACCCAGCACTCAAAGCTTTTTTGGGGTGGGGGTGGGGGTGGGAAATGGTAGCAGCCTGTCTTAATCTTGACAGGCTGTTTCTCTAGATTGTAAATGCCTCCTGTTTGCCCACCCAGTACCAGAAAAATGGGTTTTCCATTTCAATCAGAAGGCATCACCAGGGCTGTTTTCGTGGCACTGCTTGTAGTGCTCATGCAGTAATGGAATACAGTGTAAACAGAGATGCACTGCCTTGTTCCATTGCAGCTTCCAAAATCTGATCTAAATTACCTCACAACCTTCCTGTAATAGCTGTCTGAACAATTGGAGGACTCCGAAGTGGGGGTAACCAGCAACCCCTTTGTTTAGGCTATGTTTTTCAGACTAATTGTGAGGAATTTAGGGCCTTTTTACACGACCCCTAAGATCCACTGGCCACTTAAATTCCGACCAGAGATCTTAGGGGTTCGTCGCTCTTCCTCTGTCCCCACCCCCTCCGCACTTCCTGGTTGCTGGCTGCGTGAGGGAGGGAGAAAAAATAAAGAAAAGAATGCCGGGTTACCTCTGTTTTGTTCCCGGAAGCATTCAGATCTCTTAAAGGGGCGGGGCGCAAAAAAAGAACAAACAGAAGCCAGGAGAGCCCCGCACTCACTATCCTTACACCAGATCAAATATTTGTCACATCCAAAAACCAGGTACCTGAAAGCTGCACTGGGACGTGCTAAAGTGGGCAGGGTCACACTTAATTTCCTGTTAACTCCAGAGCTGGTGGGTAAACATTTTTAATCTCCGGACCTGGGAGCCATTTGCCCCGGAGTTTAGGGGTCGTGTATAAACGCCCTTAGTGGCACTTTAGGTATCCTCTCCATTCTGCCTAGAAAAGCTGATGAGACTGGTAAATATTCACATATTAATTGTACCCTAGTGATCACATAGTATCTTGCACTGCATCTGAAGATGGAAACTTGGTTTCAAGGTTGCAGGAGGGCAGCCCTGTTTTGCCAGCATGTCACTGAACCTTCCTGTCTCCCAGCATCTGATGAGGCAACTACATCACTCAGTTTTTCTTTGTAGAGCTGGCCTTGTTCTCACATACATCTCTTTCCCCTCCTTCAGCATTTCTTGTTATTTTTCTTCTCATTCTTAATTCCTTTCAAAACTGAGAATTTTCTAGGACAACGTGGTAACTAATAGAACTGTGCATTTGGTTTGGCTGCAGTACTAACTGAATCTAATTTGGAATGGATCTAATTGTCTGATGTCTGGACTGAAGCAAAATGGCCAGACTTAGTTCCTTGGTGAAGCAAAGTTGACATAGAAGCGATTCAGATCCAGAGGACAAATTGGTTTTGATGGGCACAGATTGCTTCAGAATTTGGTCTCATTTGATCTTAAAAGCAAACTTTAAATCTTGTCTGGGTGTGCAAACCTTTAAAGCTAGAGGTCTTTGCAGTTTTGAAGGTTTACTTCCCTCTTCGGTATCTATCGTATCGTTCAGTTTAAGTATATCTGGGCAAAAGAATGGTAACCCGGTTAGGGTGTGATCACATGTGATCACAATAGAGCACATTTTCTCCTGCTTGTAGAGGGGTCCAGTGCAGGCTGTTTCCTGACAATTACACAACATATGGGGAGTTGCACTCCACCTTGATACCAATCCATGCCCAGGTTTTAGGGCTGCTACTTTTGAAGTTGGCCCAGAGCAATTCCCCAGCAGAGCAAAAGGTATAAGCATTTGGGGATTCTAATTCTAATAAATGAGAAGCTGAAGAAACTAGTTTGGATCTGAGGCACAAATAGAATTGGATGGGACACAGATCACACAAGACTGAAGGTGTGACTACAAAGCAGGGAAGAGATGTTTGGATCCACTTTGATCTGCAGTTTTTCAAAGTGGGTCCCTGCTGATTTCCATGGATGAACCTGCTGTAACTGTCAAAAAGACAAGCAGTGTTGCAGGATTCAGGAGTGGCAGAAGCTGAGAAAGCTGTCAAATGTCGGAACAGAGCGCCAACATCGGAAGCTGCCTTTGATCTGAGGAGGTGTCAATTGGCAATTTCTGCTGGGACCAGAGCCTTAATGGTACCGTCCTCCCCACCTGACATATTGCTTATCTAACATATTGGAAGCTAAGCAGGGTCGGGCCTGGCTAGTACTTGGATGGGTGACCACCAGGGAATATTAAGAGCTGTAGGCGCCTGGAGTAGGAACTGGCAAGCCACTCCAGTATTCCTGTCAAGAAAACTCAATGGACATGGGATCATGAAGAGTCGGTCATGACTGTAATGACACAACAACAATATATTGCTTATCACCACTAATTTTAAAGCCTTTTTTTTAAATCAAAGAAATGCTAGCAAAAGGCACTCTGTTGAGGGGAACTGATGCTCCCATGAAGGTCTTGTTGTATCATATCAGGGGGTGGGGCTGAGGTGGGGAAAAGTGAATTGGAGGAAATTCAAATCAACCTCAGCAGGTTGAACCAAAAGAAGATTCCCTACTGAAAAGAGCCCCTGGTGAGCTGACTCATATTGACCTTGGTGTTATGTAGTCATCAGATTTTAATTTGATCTCCTTTGTGCTGAATCCATGCCAAGTGCAGAGCATATGAGCAAAGTAGATGCCTCTTCAAATGGTATTCATTCTGAAGCTTCAAATTGGTCTCAGAATCAAAAAAGGGACACATATATAGCCTAGTTTCTAATCAGCAAGATGAACTTTTGGGCTGGGCATGAGAAATCATATATTAAATGTGAACTACATAATAAACAGGGTTCTGTGCAGCCATGCCAGCTACATGGCAACGGACTTGCACAACGCTGACTCTTCGGCTTGAAAACGGAGATGAACTCTGCCCCTAGAGTTGGACACAATGAGTATGCATGTGTGTGTGTGGGGGGGGGGGATCTTTACCTTTACCTAACATAATAACAAGGCCAATGTGCCGATTAATGCAGTCTTGCCTGTTCCATATACGTTACTCCTATCAAACTTGCAAAAAAAGGTTTATCATCCTCTTTTGGAGAGTGAATAGTGGCTACCCTCTTGAAGAGTGGCAATGTGTAGCCTGCATAATTAAATTGTAAACTGCCCAGAGAGTGCTTGAAGCACTATGTGGCAGTATATATGCAGAAAACTTTGCTTTTTGCTTTGCTTTTGCTTTGCTTTTACCTTGTCAAGTTATGGCAGACACCTGAGGATTAAATTGTTCCTAGATCACTGTCATAAAATTAACCAGCCTCTTACCAATGGTAACCTGGGTTTCAGGCAAGCATTTTCAAACATAATCTTCTACAATTCGGAACACGTTTCAGCATTTTTATTGCATTTCCCATGCTGCGCCTTTCATAACATCTGGAACACCATGTGCCTCTCACTAGACAGGGATAAAGAGATTTTCTTCTCTATTGGTCCATATAAATTCTAATAAGAATTTCCCTTTGGACATTTTGGGAAATTACTACAGCATAGAATTTGATGAGACACAATGGAGATGCCATATTCAGTTAAAATATTTTATGTTGTTTTAGGGTTAAGCACTTCAGCTATTCCAGCCTTCAATGTGATAGTGTCCCTTAGTAAAAGAAACTGCCTCTATCTATAAAGGTTTTTTTTTTTGGCATTGAGAATAAGAAGCTGGGTTTTGAGGAGTGTATGCGCGTATAGCCCTACTAAGATGGAAATGTTTCCTCTTCATTCAGATATCCTACCACAAGATTACATATTCAACTGGGAACATATGCAGTTATGACTGTCATTTAGACTTACTGGTTCCCTAGTTGCCCTTGGCAGATTGTACCGGCCCCATGAAAATATACCACCATTGCAAGGGTCACCTTAAACATCAACGGCTAATCGTGTTTTGAGATGGGAATACAGAGAAGGGCGAAGTGTGAAAAGGAAGGTTATCAAGGGCTATGTTTTGAAGCAGCTCTGCGAGATGAAAGCAGATAGAAATTGTATATATTTGGGCAAATTATTACCTTGGATTTAGGTCACCTCTCTGCAGCAGACATCTTCTGCATTGAAGTCTTCCCTCTACTAATTGCTCAACTAAAGCTTGGTGATATGGGACATGGAGTCCACTGCAGTCTCATGTGCTGCAGAATGTGCACTGCTAAAATCACTCCAGATCAGAGAAACGAAATAAGATTCCTTTGTGTGCTACTAGCATACCTCCTCCCGCTCTATGTGTGTGTGTGTTCGTACATGCAGGGGAATCTTTGCTGCCACCTCTATTCTCCCCCTTAGTATCCAAGCTGGGAGACTGAATGGAGTGAGTTGAGGGTAGGTATGTGGTGAGAAACTCTGGTAACCCTGAATCTCTTGTAATCTGGACAACTGCATCTGAATTAGACCTAGGGAACTGGAGGGTTCTGTGTTAAATTATGTCCCACGCCTCAATACGTACTACCAGCCCCATGGTGCAGTGGTTAAATGCCTGTACTGCAGGTAAAACTGTGCTCACAGCCTGGGGTTCAATCCCCGGTAGCAGGCTCATGGTTGACTCATCCTTCCGAGGTTGGTAAAATGAATACCCAGCTTGCGGGGGGGGGGGGGCAATGTGTAGCCTGCATACTGTAATTAAAGACTTTATACCGCCCAGAGACTACTTGAAGTGGTATGGGGCAGTATATAAGCAGAACACTTTGCTTTGTCATTAACCAAAAGATATCTGTCGGTTTAGTAACTTCTAAAACCACTTAAGCTCAAAGTAGGACATTGCCCTGAGCTACCATTCTAGAGGTCAGAGATATAAATTTTACCTCTCTCTCTCTCTCTCTCTCTCTCTCTCTCTCTCTCTCTCTGTGTGTGTGTGTGTGTGTGTGTGTGTGTGTGTGTGTGTTTTAGAGATTGTGGCTTTTGGCCACAGCCCCACCCACCTTTGTTTTGCAGTGGTAGGGGGGGCTGTCACATGTCACAGTCAAGCTCTTAGGCAGAATTTCCTACCCACCACTATGGATACCACCCAAGATGAAGGACAATCCATCCTTCCCATGATAGCTATAGAGCAGTGATAAAGTTTGCCTCTTTAAGGATACATGAAGACCAGTGATGGATCAGAGGCCTATCAGTTCCGTTGTTCTGTTCATGATGTGGCTGAACAGTTGCCTATAAGAAGACCACCAAGAAGGAAGGGTGCATATGCATCTTCTATCATATTTCTTAGCAGCATATTTATACAGCGACATTTTGCCTCTGTTTCTGAAGATAATATACAACCATCCTGACCATTAGCCATGGACGGCCCTGATGCTCATGAATTTGTTTGATCCTCATTCAGAACTATCCACAATTCACCCTAGGTTTATGTACATCTTGAGCCCATGCATTTCAATGGGCTTGAATGCATTCAATTACCTGATGAATCAACCCCTTGTTCTTCACCATATTATGTATGGCAGCCCTGGTATCCCATGGAAGCCATGGGAAAGGAAACATGCATAGCTGGAGGAGATAGACCTGTGACCACACTCTACCAGTTCTCAAAGTAATAGGTTACTGTTGATGTTCCATTGTTTTTGTTGGAAGCAGCAGATTTCAGATTGTGCTATATTTAGCCTCTGTGGATCTGTTCCCACTTCTGAAATAAACCCACTGAGGTTTTTGTTTATTCATTTATTTACATTTGAGCTAAGGTCACATGGACTTTAGCCCAAATCTCAAACTTCTGTGGTGCTGTGGGCATTCTCACCCTGCCAACGCCGCTGCCTCAGACTCCCGGCTACCACCGCAAGCATCTCCCTGCCACAGTGGCAATTACCTCATCTTCCTATCAGGTAGATTCAAGGGGGGCAGTCAGTAAGAAAAATAGAAGGGGAAAGTGGCCAAGAGGTGAGGGTGGGAGGGCATGGGGACAGGTGCCAGAGATGTAGGTGTGAGAGAGGGTGAACAAAGGGAGTGGCCAACTGAGCAGGCAGGGTCCCAGGCAGCAAGTGGAGGGCCAGGCAGGCAATGGGGTGACTGGGTAAGGGTACATCAAGCAAAGAGGAGCAACTAGGTGAATTAAGGAACATTTTTGGCCCACCCAGTGGGGTTTTTTTTTAAAAAAAATTCCTACTATATAGTAGGAGGAATAATAAAACAGTGGATGAGACATTCATATTAGAATCTATTGCAATGGATTGATTCCACATCTGCACCTAAGTCAATGAATTTCTGGCAGAGCAGTAGAAAAACTTGCTCCCCTGGCACAGTGCTGTGTGCATGTATGTACATAGTGTGTTCACTAAAACTTTAAATTGTCTTTTTTTAAGGAAACACTGTGCAATGGCAGTGGTTTTTTTAAAATCAAGCACCAAGCCATAAGTGGTAGCTTATTATAGGGGAGGCTCATGTCCCATGCGGGGAGGACATGATCAGAATTTGGAGATTAGGGGCCGCCCCCAACTCAGACTGTGGGGCACCAGTAATTTTCTTGATAAGAAAAAAAATGAGTAAGCACTAAGTGCTTTATATTTGAGTCAATCACATCAGCATGGTCATTCTGGCACAAAATCTGACAAACAGCTAGAACAATCTTGATGGGAAATTCTATTTCATAATTTGTTCTTCACAAATCCATCATTAGACATTGAACTGAATATTTGCCTTTCCAGAGAAAATGATGGCATGAATGGGGGATGGATAAGGTGTAGGCGGAGAGCAGCCATGGAGCATAAATGCTATGGGAACAAATCTTTGATAGAACAGAAATAAAATATTTCACTTCTATCCTGAAATAGAACATCCATAATACATCTACTGACTTCTGTAGTTTGCCAATTATTGCTTATTTACAGAGTCAAACTTCACATCAAGCTTTTCATAGTATATCTAAAAGTGATAGGCAAATCAAAAGGGACTCCTGTACTTATAGCCAAATTCTGATTGACTCCTCATACCTAACCAAAGAGGTTGAGTGGAGACCAAACAGCATTGCTACTGCCTAATACATTTGACGTTTGTACATTTTGAGATGTCTTCTCTCTATATGTCTTGGATTACAATGGATGTACCAGTTCCTTTACTTTACAGTATTGATTAGTAACTGAAACTTTGAAGAAGTAATACTTAAATACTGGACTTTTTTTTTTAAAAGCAATTTTATGCTTGTGAAACATGTGAAGTGGAATTATTCAAGTCTTTTTGTATGTGAACAATATTTAAGGGTCTATAATCACAAATATTGGAGGTCTTTTAGCTTGTCCATTGCATTTGTTTGGCTGAATAATGTCTGCACAGGAGATAGTTCCATCTATATTTTTACCTCTTCCTTTTCTATATACTGAAGGGCTCTTTCACTGCATCAAGGTAGTTTATGACACTAAGATGAAGTATTCTTGTGCTCTAGCAGTCTGAAAAACTGATTATGTCCTTCCACACCTTCTAAAGATACTGATGTTATTGAGTCTAATTTGATTCTCAGTTCACTCTACATTTGGCACAGAGCAAATTATTCTTTTATTGAAGGTACTGCTAGCCTTAGACATTTTATTGTATATATTGTGCCCACAAGTTTTTGTTTTGTTTTGACAGTTGAATATTCCACTCTGTTGCATTTGATGCTCTAATGTTCTTCTGCCTGGTTATTTGTCAAGTTTTATTTAGGGATTTACCTGTAAAACAGTGAGAATGCTTCAATCCCACAAGGATGTTTTAATGAAACCAAGGACGTTTCAAGGTTTTGTGCATAGAATCTGTCAAAAGGATGTTTTAGGCAGGGAAACAAAGATAGCTTTTTTCCTCAGATACAGTTGGTTTCTTGTGAGGCTACAAGACTTTTATTTATCAACATTTTTATAGTGTACCAGATATACTGTGGCTGATCTGATCCAGTGTAACAGCTTGCATATAGAAAATGCAATCTTCATAAAGTTCTCCAAAGTGTGAAGAAATATCATGCAGTACCTATCTGCATTACACCTCCTGTTTTTAGAGCAAAGATTTATATAGTTGTACTCATTTGCTTCAGGTTTCCCAGCCCTGGGCCAAATCTAACAGGAAGAAAACTCAGTTGGGTTCTTTGCCCATCTCTGCCCTGTGGAAGTGACCTCTTCCAGTGAAATCTCTCATAACCCGAACTGGAAAGTGACTAGATAAAATATGATTGTAACTATTTCTTTCCTACAATATTTTATAATGAAGAAGGGACAACTTGACATTTTTGTGGCATAATGCGACTTTTACAGCTATAGGAGCATGATTTAACTTCGTGGTTGGGAAGGAGTATCACATGTTCCAAATGGCCACTCTTGCATGCCCCATCTTGTATTGCGGTGTTGAGATGCTAGTGATATGGATGAGAGAGGGTTTTCATATGCTTTTCTCTGAGACCAGCTACTAACAAAATGCTTAGTGGAGAAAAGAGAAGATCTAGAGGTGAGTTTTAATGGCTCCCATGTACCAGATAGAGAAAGCTTGTTTTCTGCAGTTCTAGAGGTTAAAACCTTATCTAGCAACTTATCTTCAAATTACAAGAAAGAATATTTTTCTCTGTACATTAGAAAGAACACCATGATTATATGAACTGCTTGACAGTGGAAGGAAAATAGTGGACTCTCCTTCATTCAAGGTTTTTCAGTGGAAGCTTGATGGCCGTCAGCAGTGCTTTGACTTTATGTTTCATGATTCAGCACAGGGTTGACTCAGTGACCCTTAGGATCCCTCTATGGTTCTGTGAGACCATATCTGATGCAGATCAGTTATATTCTTAGAGCCGCCTACATGCAGTTGAATGGTATATAAAAACTAAAGCCATCCATCAGGGACTTTTGTGCTAATTTCCTTGGTGACTTTGCCCTTAAAGAAAACCTCAAAACGCTTCAGCATTCTACCCCATCCCTGAGAGACATGTGAACTCTGCAAGATTGGAAAAAGGGTCACTCATATTTTCATGTTATGTGTTCAGGGAAAATGGATATTGTTCACCTTTTCAGACTGCTTTCTCTTTTCTTCTTTGGAACAGCTACTGTTAGTATGCTGAGAGATTGTAATCATTTCTGCAGCAGCCACTGTGAAGTGATATTTCAGCGGTGCGCTTGCCAGCCTGAACAGATGGATGACACATGCCTTTCATTAAAATTTTGCTCATGAGTCTACAGACCATACCCTTGAAGAGACTGCAAATGCTTTCAGTAAGTTGAAATTGGTAATTAAATTTACAGTGTAATATGCTGCTCTTCTATGCATTCTTCACCCCTACACATCCAAACCTGGTCTGCACAAACAATAGGTCATGCAATAAAATTTGTTCTAGTTTGCACAAGTTTGGAGTGCAGATGAGGAATGGTATGACTGAATAGTTCTCTAAGCACGGATGAAATAGAGAGGAAATGCAAAGGAATGCATTTCTCCTGAGAACCGGGGGCTTATTTTGTGAAAATGCCATCTGTTGGAACATTGGGATGACTACGGATATCATGCTCCAGGAGGTGAACGAAGTGGTAACAAGGTTTCCAAGTTTCAATCCTGTTTAAGGCAAAGTAGCTTAGAAGAGGAATTTTGAGGAGAAAAACAATCCAACAATAATCAACAATCATTGGAAATTATCACAGATACTTGTTCCTTTTGGTTTGATAGGCTTCCTCTTAGATGCTTCCTAGTAGAGGGAAAGGGACCTTTCAACTTCTTGAAGATCTTTTGCAGATTGAATCTATGCAACCAGAAGTGAGGGCTAGGAAGTTCATTTCAACTTAGTTCTAGTGAGGACATGAGATTGTAGTTGCATCACCTCCATGCGTTTATTGAAATTAGATTATTAGTTTGGTCGAGTTCTTTCTTTCTTTCTTTCTTTCTTTCTTTCTTTCTTTCTTTCTTTCTTTCTTTCTTTCTTTCTTTCTTTCTTTCTTTCTTTCTTTCTTTGTTTGTTTGTTTGTTTGTTTGTTTGTTTGTTTTTCTTTCTTTCTTTCTTTCTTTCTTTCTTTCTTCCTTCCTTCCTTCCTTCCTTCCTTCCTTCCTTCCTTCCTTCCTTCCTTGCTTTCTGACAATGTTAGATCCTTTTGAGTACAAATATATACAATCATGTATCCATCTTCCTGCGGTGATGGGGTCTGTTACAGTGAGTGTCTGCATTTTCACATTGATCCACATACCACTGCCTCTTATGAAGCATACAGAAAACATCTGAGGAACAATATGTTAATGATAATTTAAAAAATCACAAACTTCTCCTTGATTCAATTGCTTTCCACATATAGGTGCATATGTGTGTGTGTGATAGGGTGGTTAAATAGTGAATAGGCAATATCAAGAGGTAGTACTATAACAGTGTTGGCGAACCTATGGCACGGGTGCCAAAGGTGGAACTCGGAGCCCTTTCTGTGGGCACCCAACATCGCCCCTTCACAGCCACCTGTATTCAGGTTAAATTGCTGTATTACCATTTTGTGAAAAATTAGTGGGCTTTGAATCACAATTTGGGCACTCGGTCTCTAAAAGTTCGCCATCACTCTACTATAACAAACTTCTTTTGAAAACTTCCTTTCCGGAGATTATGGCATGACTTGGGTGAATGTTCTCATAGCTTTTGCTCAGGGGTGCAGGGAGACATATGTTACACCAAGAAAAATAGAAATAAGATTGTGGGTTTCCACTTTAATTGAATTAATGGAATTCATCTAGATTAAATTTTTTATTGTTTTTAATCAAAGATGGGCATTTTATTCTCATTTCCCCAGGGGCACAGTGGCCCAATCCCATCCCCAAGAACCAAATCCATCATCAACAGCATCACACCAATCATGGAAGGAGTCTGGCTGGCCATTCCCCACATCCCTGGGCACCGTCTACACAATGTGTGGCAGTGGTAAAGAAGGTCAATTCCATGCCAGGATTATCAAAAAGGGGATTGAAAATAAAACAGCCAACTTTATAATGTCATTGTAGAAAACGATAGTAAGGCGCACCTGGAGTATTGTGTACAATTTTGGTCACCTCATCTCAAAAAAGACATAGTAGAACTGGAAAAGGTGCAGAAGAGAGTGACTAAACTGATTACTGGGCTGAGGGACCTCCCTTATGAGGAAAGGCTAAAACATTTGGGGCTCTTTAGTCTGGAAAAGAGGCGCCTGAGGGGGGATATGATTGAGACATACAAATTAATGCAGGGCATGAGTAAAGTGGAGAGAGGGACGCTCTTCTCCGTCTCACAAAATATCAAAACTAGGGGACATCCACTCAAACTGTGGGTTGGGAGAGTGAGAACAGACAAAAGAATTTTTTTTAACCCAATGTGTTGTTAGTCTGTGGAACTCCCTTCCACAGGATGTGGTGATGGCATCTAGCTTGGATGTCTTCAAAAGGGGATTGGACAGATTCCTGGAGGAGAAGTCCATCACAGGTTACAAACCATGATGGAGATGTGTAATCTCCAGGCTTAAAACCGGGGTACTTCAAGGGCCAGATGCAGGGGAGCGGTATCAGGAGACAGATATCTAGTCTCATGTGCTCCCAAAGGCATCTGGTGGGGCCACTGTGAGATACAGGAAGCTGGACTAGATGGGCCGTTGGCCTGATCCAGCGTGGCTCTTCTTATGTTCTTATTTTCTTATGTGGCTCAGAGGCAGGACAGGGAATCTCCCTGCTCAGCCAATGAGTGATCAGAATATAATGTAAATGAAAACTAGCAGGAAGTGCTGATGGGGAAAGGGGCTTTTTCTTGTCTTGTATGAATGTGCTCAGGATTTTAGATAGGCAAAGGGACAATGATGTTATACCAGAGTAGAATATGTATATAAGAAACAGCCAAAGATTCACAGGTAATGTATTACGTTTGCTCTTCCTGAATTACTCATAACAAGGCAATTATTAATCACAACTCTGATTTAAAAAGCAGGATATTTTTTGATAATAGAAGAGTTGATAATAATGCCTGTTCATCCTGCGCTTGCTAAATTTAGGCTGAATCTAGTTAGGAAAGAGCCTATATGAAGAGGATATCATCGTTAGTTGAGCGCATACATTTTCTCCTGCTGAAAGAGTTATTTTCATCGAAATAACACAAAATACATTAGATATGCCAACTCATTAAGGTGTTCTTTTTCTTCCAAGAAATCTATATTTGGAACTCATTATATTACATGTCATATTGAATATTTTTTCCCTAGCCAGAAAATTTATGAGTAATACTTTCCACCAATAAACCTTCTTATGCAGATGGAATGACTTTACAAGCTATTTTAGATACACATTTCAATTACCAACTATGCTTTACATAGTAGGTTTCTGTTCTCTAAGGACACACAACACATATGTCCACATACAGAGAATAGTGAATATATTTTGCTGCTGGAAAATATATGTACCAAAGAAGTAGGAACATGTCTCAGAAAATGGCTTTGCAAGCTACAGAGAA
The DNA here is from genome assembly GCA_037367245.1 of Phrynocephalus guinanensis. Lineage (NCBI taxonomy): Eukaryota > Metazoa > Chordata > Lepidosauria > Squamata > Agamidae > Phrynocephalus > Phrynocephalus guinanensis. The sequence continues at coordinate 32,746,009 of CM074741.1, read as the reverse complement.
AATGTCTAAATGGCCAAGATTCCTATCTAAACACCAGATTTATAATTTTAATTTTTTTTCAGTCATAGGTCATCCCTTTAGTCTAGTGGGCTCATATGTATTGTGGCCCTTTTAAGTGACCATTTTAAAAGACAATTTTCATTTTGTTCTGAATGGTCCATTTTGGCAGGGTTGGCAGCAAGAGGGAGCTGAGCATTTCACAGTTGCTAAGCAACCACAGGACACATTTACCGGACAACCTTAAGTTCAACAGCCATGTCAGGCAGCAATGAGAACATCTACACAGGTTCTTCAGGAAGCAAGATTCTCACCTCTCATATACTGTAGGCAACTGCAACTGCTTGAAGATCACCAAAAAGGAGAGCAAGAATGCTATTGATTTCTTTTAAAAATATATGCAATTTTATATGTAGAGATGGAAAATTAGAACTGTTTTTCATAATGGAAAAAACAACAGTGTATTTGACGTGAGTCGATAAACCTGTTAATATGTGGCCTCTGTAAATGCTGAATCTGCTATTCAGGTGCTGATGGTGAATGGGTACCTTCAATTTTCTTGATCTTTAAACTACCTTTGAATGGACAAGCCTTCATATTATAGATGGGCACGAAACGAACATTTTTTTGTTTCTGTTATTCATTATTTGTTTTGTTACGTAATGAAACGACAAATGAAAATTGTGATGAAAATGGAATGAAACGAACAGAACCACTAAAATTGTGTTTGTTACGTTTCGTTTTTCTTAATGGTGACATGACATGAAATGAGCTGTTAAAATGTTAAAAAATGCCCTGGATATCCATAAAAATGCAGCAATAATGTGATAAATTATTTGAAATTATTACCTACCAGGGGGTTGGGGTCCTTAAAACATTTATTTTTGTCTTCTCCCATCGCGATGTATTTTTCTTTTCCCTTTAAAATGGATGTCGCCACCAGCCACAAAATGGAGGCAAGCCATGTGATGTGGGATCATGTTCAACCAATAGCATGCCCAGGTTGCAGACTGGGCGGGCAGGTCTGACAGCCACAGAGGGCATAAAAAGCTCTGGCAGCCCCCGCCCTCCTTGCAGTCCTCGATGGGAGTTAGGGTGGGATTGCTGTCTCTGCGACTCTAGCTTCAGTCCTGCAGCCTCCCTGTGTGCATGCATGCTGCGTACCTCTTGGTGAGTACCCTCCCCTGCCCCACAGTGCAGTCAATCTGTGGCTGCCTTGCACCCTGGGCAACGCCCGCTGCTGCCTTTGCAGCCTCACTGCATACCTAGTCTATACTGTGTCTCTGCCAGCATCAATTTTTTTTTAGTCTGTGCCTAAATGGTACCCAGAACTGTCTGAAGAAGGGTATAAATTATGACTTAGTTTGTGTTCGCATGATAAATGCAACAGTTCTTTTTTTCCCTTTTCAGTGCACAATGGTAGGTTTTGTTTTGATTTTTAATTTTTGACTGCAGAGAAAATATACACATTTTGAGACTGGTGGTGGTTTTTGTGTGTACCTTTTATAGCTCCAAGCTTATCAGTTTTCTTTCTTTCACTGAAATATTGGCCTACAATTCAAGTTAAGTTTTCATATATTCTTAAACATATGTACTAGACATGGGCACGACTTGGCGAAATTCTCGTTTCTGTTTCCGTTTCTCGTTTCCATTACGTAACGGAAACGGTAACGACAATTACTCCGCCAGAACTCAAACTCGAACCGACTAAAGAAAAATTGGGTCTGATTTGTCGTTGTCGTTCCTGGCATCGCAGCGATCGCACAATGCCAAGCGGCACAGGAAAAAAGTTTTAAAAATAAAAAAAACCCGATTCCCGGCCAAAAATGAGGCAAAAATATGCCTGCCTGAGGGCATCTACTAGAGGGGTGGTTTCTGGGGGGGGGGTCCCCGGCCTCCCCCTCTCCTCTCCTAGGCTGCGAAAAGTGCGCAATGCGCATCCTCGTCGAGTTGCAACTCGCCAAGCGGCGCGGCACAGAAAAAAAGTTTTAAAAATAAAATAAAAACCCGATTCCCGGCCAAAAAAGCAGGCGAAAATATGCCTGCCTGAGGGCACCTACCAGAGGGGTGGTTTCTGGGGGGGGGTGTCCCCCGGCCTCCCCCCTCTCCTCTCCTAGGCTGCGCAAAGTGCGCATCCTCGTCGAGTCGCAACTCACCAAACAGCGCGGCACAGAAAAAAAGTTTTAAAAATACCCCCCCCGATTCCCGGCCAAAAAAGCAGGCGAAAATATGCCTGCCTCAGTGAGGGCACCTACCAGAAGGGTGGTTTCTGGGGGGGGGTACCCAGCCTCCCCTCCTCTCCTCTCCTGGGCTGCGCATCCTCGTCATCTCGCCAACTCGCGCCATGCCATGCGGTGTGGGCGGGGGATTCAAAATGGGGCAACCGCAATATTTATTTTGAAATCGCGTAGTCCAGAAACACACCAAAGCACCACAGAAACATGCGAAAATAGCTATTTTAAAACTGCCTGATTTTTTTCAGTAGCAGCAGTGGGTTTTTCTTGCAACAAAACGTCTCCATTGATTTTATTTTATTTTATTTTATTTTTATTTTTATTTTTTTATACCTGCGCAATGATGGGCTGGCCATGGGAGTGGACCATGCAAATTTTTGGAGCCATTCCACCAATTGCATGGCCACTTGGCCAGGTTTTGACCGAGACTTCTGGGATGTGCCAGTCGGGCATAAAAGCCACTAACCCTAGCCCAAACCCGAACCCGAACCCGAACCCAACCCATACGCCAGTACACTGTCCTTCTTAGTGGGTCAGAGAGGAACTCAGAGGTGCACCCCACTAACTCACCCTAACCTTACCCATAACCCTAAGCCTAGCCCTTGCGCTAACCCCTAACCCCAAGCCAGATCTGTGTACTCGCATTGCACTACAGCAAGTACACTTCCTTTGTTAGTGAGTCACAGCGGGCGCCCGTAGGGGTCCTCTCTCACTTCGTTCCCCAGCCCGAGTGCAGGCAGTGAGTCACAGAGGCACCGGAAAGAGAGGTTTCTCTGCCTGCTGTAACTGCAACTTAATGGTATGCATATCAAATTGGCTATGCATGCCATTTTGTAGCGGGTGAGGAGAGGAGGCACCCACGAGGTGCCTACAGGAGCCCGCTTTTCCTTCATGGAGGGTCAGAGGAGGCACCCACCCCAGAGAGGTGCCTCCAGGAGCCCCCCCAAAACCAGTACTAACGACAAACGAAAAACCAACAAATGAAATGACAAATTTTTGGAAAATTTCGCAAAAAATGGAAACGAGCCGAAACGGGCCGGCTCCGACACACGACAACTCGAAACGTAATTTTTCCTGGTCGTGCCCATCTCTAATATGTACCTACCAATTTGTTTTAATAAGAATGTATCTGAGCCTCCTTTTGATGATGATCTTCCATGTGAATCTCTGCACAAAAATCAAATATCGGAAAATGTTATAACCAAGGTTCCCTCTAAGCTGCACAGCTACACATGCCCCTGGCACCCTCCACACAGGTGTTTTCTATCCCCACACACCCATAATGATGGTTTTTCTTCTCTTTGTGACATAATCTATGGTGGGCGGTGTTTCTCCCATGCATGCAAATATAAGAGAGTCCTGCTCAGCAGGGACAAAAATTAGAAGGCAGTTTGGTTATAACTGTAGCTTTGTTTTATGAACTAGTTGAAGCAGAAGCAGTAGATGGCTTGCTTGTATTTTTATGATCAAACAGCTATAATTTAGTGCTTCCTCTTTCTTCAAGTATTTGTATGCTTAGCTTCAAACACCATCACCACTACTAGTTTCATGAAGTGACATTTTGTGCAAACTGCGATAGTTAGTTACAATGAAAAAAATCACTTACTGTATGTCTTAATTACTACAGGGGTTGAAATTCCTGTTTGCGATGCGTGAGTGTCCCTTTGGATCTGCCAACAGAGCCTTCCTGTTTGATTTCTTCAGTACCTGCAGTGTTCTGTACTGTATTGGACATGGGTCAGTGCAACATGCTTAATTCCCCCAGCAAATTAAACACACTCAAGCACTCTGAAAGACAAGTGACTCAGCAGAGAATGATCTGACAGGTTCATCTCCTCAGGCAGCCAAAAAGTCTTTCCTTTTCCTTCAAGAACAATTACTACACAGAGAATCCAATGCCACTGTTTTTATTAGCTCACAAAAGACACAAATCACATAGCTTTTTGAACCAACAGAAACAGCTTACACAGAGGCAGTAGTCTGATGACAACCATGAGTTCAACCCTAAACTGAAATATTATCTAGTGAACTAGATCCATGCTGGGAGTCAGATGGGGAGAAGTTCTGGTCACCAATTGTGACCAAGAATCTTGATAATTGTAACTCTAATAGTAATTATAAGCTTGAACTCTATGCTTTGGACAACTCAAAAGCAGTTCCTGCGGGGGCAGGGGGGGATGCAAAAATTCATCTGCCTCAGCTAGATGTCATTTTTACATCAGTGCTACACTGGTGTAATACATTTCTTTAAAACATTTTTACCCCATCTTTCCTAAAAGGACCAAGCCTTTTAGAGCATTATAGGTTAGGACCAACACCTTGAGTTCATCCCAGAAACAGATTGGCAGGATGTGGAGCTGGTGTAAAAGAGGAGGAAAAATAATAGGGCTAGGCTTCTGTCATGCACATCTAATTTCCAGCAGAGGAAATTAAATCAGCTTTAAGTAGATAGTTTGATCATCCCAGTTATCTTACATAGGCTCAAATTAAACACCCCAAGTAATTTTCAACTGCTTTTAAAGCCAGTTCAATTTTCCAGCTGCCTTTGGGTATCATAACAATGATAATTTGGATCCCCCCCCCCCGCTTGGGAGCTCAGTATTGGGCATTGCGGTTTCATGAGATAACCACCTTTTCACTCCTAGTTGATATTCCATAGCACCAGCCTGTCATCATTTCCATCACTGCTGAATAGGATATTACCGGCACCCATTTTAGACAGTTATTTTGTCATTCCATTACCTCTATTCTGGGCTAAATATGGGAACCCTAAGCCCCCACTCTCACCCCACCATGGAAGAATATGTTCACACAAAATGCACACACATACACACACAGCAGACCCTTTTTAAAGCACCCAAAGTTTGGCCTGGTACCTTATGGTTTCTTGATAAATCACCATTAAGAATTGTTTGTCCAAGTACCCTGTAGTGTTTTGGGCACATCTCACATCCCCCCCTCCCCAAACCATGAGACTTAGCAATATGAGAGACATCTATGCATTCTGTTCTGAAAGGACATAGCTTGTACAGAAGGTATAATTCAGGGGTAGAGGCAGAGGAGTTTAATGCATGTTTCATTGGTTTAGGTAACTGGCTATGGATCCAGATGTTAGGAGTTCAATTCACCTCTGTGCCTTTCAGCAGAAAAGCCAGGCTTTGTAGTCATGCGCCAGTGGCACAGGCCTGGAATACCCCCAGAAGAAGGGAATGGTAAACCATTTTGAGTACTCTCTACCTAGAACACCCAGAAAGGATAGCCATGGATCAGAATTGTTGTTAGAGGTAAAGCAGGATTTGTTATGGCTTCTACACATTTAGATTCCATACACTCATTGGCTCTGTGGCTGATTGCTTGCTGCTAAACCTGGTCGTGAAGCTTCATTCTGCAGGGCCCTGGTCTCTGCATGGGGTTTATGTGCAAGAGAGGGGAGACCTATTCATAAAATCAGTGCACAACATGATTTTAGACTGCAGGGCGAGAACTAATGCATGGATTTGTTGTGGTGGTTAGCTTATCCAGGTCAAAGCTTGGTCAAGAATAAAGCTACAGTGACTGTTTAGAGTGTTTCCGTTCTTTATTGGACTAGACAAGGTTTCCCCCGGCTTGAGAAGAATGCAATGGATCATTCAATGCTGTTCACCCGTTATCTCTTCTAATGTTTACAGATGCAGTATAACATGAAGATTATTTCATTCTAGTCACAGTGTGAAGTTTCAGAGCCCCTATAATTTGTTAAAATGCCAGGTTCAAGGAAAAGGTGGAGCCTGCATTGCACAATAGAACGATTGCTCTGGCCTTTTCAATGTGTATGGGCCGATTTATGAACCAGGTGCTATTTTCTTTAGGAGGCCCTTGACCTCTAGTAGGCTACACATTTATTTTCCTTGTCAGGGAAACATTGAAAGATTACTAAAGGAATGGGTGGTAGTGGTGGATTGATTGCATCCATATACAGTATTATAAATAAGTGCTGATAATGTCGACCAGTGTGCCTTGGCAATGCTTGCCAAGAAATGTGTGGAAATGGTGCCTTATAAGTATTACGGTTGGTGCTGGTAATTTTGTTTTGCCAATCAAAAATGCCTCAAAGACTGCAAAAGCAGAATAAGAGAGCCACCTGTAATGCCATTGCAAGGGGTGATGAAGGCATGCCCATGGGGGCCCCTATGTTTATATTCCTAAAGTCAAAGTGTTTGTCTAATGTAAACAAGCAGTAGGTCAGCCACCTGCTCTGTTCTTCACTTGATCAGCTATTTTATTTGTTTATGAACTTTTGAAGTACATTATCTATGATCCGCTTGACAGAAATGCAAAAGCAAGTGAAATCTCTCTGTCTCTCCCTCCCTCCCTCCCTCCCTCCCTCCCCCCTCCCCCCTCTCTGTGTGTGTGTGTGTTTTGTGTGTGTGCATGTGCGTGCATGCACATGCACATGCCACAAACATGAATTTAGGTAATCCAACTAATTCAAGAAATCTAAACAACATGGCAAGCAAAATGCAAGGAACAGATTTACTGGTCACCCAGTTGTGGTTGGGATAGTGGCTCAGGCTGATCCCAGAACACTCCCTGGTCCTAGAAGAATGCATGTTCCCTGTGGCAGTTGGGAACACTAAGAACTGGCTGCCAGGATTACGGGGCAAGAAGGCTTCCTCTCTAGCTTCCCCAAGCTAAGAAAGTAATGCCTTAAGGCAGAAAGAGCCAACTGGGTGAGGCACTATAGATACTCAACTAGAGATGGGCACAAAACAGAAAAATGGTGTTTCGGTTTTTTGTTTGTCGTTGAGAGGTCTGTTTCAGTTCGTTTCTGTTTGTCAGGAATTTTTCAAAAAATTTCGTTACCGTTTTTCTTTTTTTGTTTGTCATTTCTACCCGCTTTTTGTGCGGTTTTTAAAGCATTTCCGTGTGTGGGCATCCCCCAATGCCCCAGACCAGAAGGAAAACACTAAAAAAAATGGATGCTGGCAGAGACACAGTATAGACTAGGTTCGCAGGGAAGCTGCAAAGGCAGCGGCGGGCTTTTCCCAGGGTGCAAGGCAGCCGCAGAGTGACTGCACTGCGGGGCAGGGGAGGGTACTCACCGAGAGGTACGCAGCATGCACACACACAGGGAGGCTGCAGGACTGAAGCTAGAGTCGCAGAGACAGCAATCCCACCCTAACTCCCACCAGAGACTGCAAGGAGGGCGGGGGCTGCCAGAGCTTTTTATGCCCTCTGTGGCTGCCAGACCTGCCCGCCCAGTCTGCAACCTGGGCATGCTATTGGTTGAACATGATCCCACATCACATGGCTTGCCTCCATTTTGGGGCTGGTGGTGACATCCATTTTAAAGGGAAAAGAAAAATACATCATGATGGGAGAAGACAAAAACAAACGTTTTAAGGATCCCAACCCCCCTGGTAGGTATTATCAGACAATATAAATAATTATCGCTGCATTTTTTACGGATGTCCAGGGCGTTTTTTAACATTTAAAACAGGTCATTTCATTGTGCGTTGCCATTAATGGAAACAAAACGTAACGACCACAATTTTTGTGGTTCTGTTCGTTTCGTTGCATTTTCATCACAATTTTCGTTTGTCATTTCGTTGCATAATGGAAATGACAAACGGTAACGGAAATGAAAAAATGTTCGTTCCGTGCCCGTCTCTACACTCAACTGCTCTGGCCTTTTGGGCAGACCACGGTAAGTGAAGAGGAGTGCTGTGTTGGTTGCGGCAGCAATGGGACACAAGGAGGAAGAAGGAGAAGACAGCCAGAAAGAGAACAGCTTTTGTGTTGTCACTATCACCACCCCTAGAAGACATGTAAGATTGTTGTTATGGCTATATACCTTGAGGAGGGGAGAGAGAAGGAAGTTAAATCAAGGGCAGCTCAACCAGTCTGACTGGGCTTTGGGTGAGGAAATAAACTTTGGTGATGATTGTAGGGCAGGGCTTCATGATCCTGGGGGCATATTAAAACTGAGTGAAGGATATTTTTTTCTTGTTGTTGGGATGAGACTGGGCCATATTGTAGCAAACAAAGCAAAGGTAAAGCAGGGTTCTGCTTTAATACTGCCGCTTAGTACTATCTAGGGAGTATACAATTTATTTATGCAGGCTACACATACCCCCACCCCACCCCAGGAAGATGGGTACTCATTTTACCAACCTCAGAGGGATAGAAGGCTGAGTCAACTGCAAGCTGGCTAGCTGGGATTGAACCCTGGGTTCTGAGCACAGTTTCGGCTGCAGTACAGCAGTTTAAGAATGAGGTCCACTAAACACAAAAGTTGCACCAAAATACAAAAGGTATCTGGGGACACATTTGGGGTTGGATAGTTTACAGATTAAGGAGTGTTCAGTCCAAGAGAGAAAATCTGAAGTCAGACAAGTTTGGGTTAAGGATCATGCTCCCCCCCCCCCAAAAAAAGGGTGCCTTAAGGAGAACCACCTGGTAGGAGGCATCTACCCATTGCCTCCTACTAGGAAGAAGGAAGCACCTACAGCACCAACCTAGTCTATTCCTGAACCAGGGCATCAGCAGGTAGCTCCACCAGACACAGGACACAAGGTAACCCAGATAACTGATCACATGGTGGCATCTCAGTTTAACAGCTGAATCCAGCAAAAGAGTGTTTCATTCAAATTAACATCTCTCTTCCACAACAATGAAGTACATTTATTGAACTGAGGACAAGTTGTGTGACTGGGGGATATTAAGGTGGCCATAGCAGACTTTTTGCAGCCACTGTTATATGGAAGGAACTGACTTGTGCCCAGCTCTCATGGCTATTTTGGCATTGAGGCAGATCTAGGCAGTGTTGGGGCAGCAGACATGAGTTGGCCACCCCTAGGTTATAGGAGGATTCCTTTAAGGGGAGCTGGTGACAGGATCCTGCTCTGTACTAGTTCAGGGGCCAGTGGCTCGGCCATGTCTCTGGGTGGCTGGGAGCCACCATATGGCATATGTCTGCATGGCTTCTAAGGGACTTTCTCTCCTGGCAATTATCATCACCGATGGGCGGTCATAGCATCAGTGCCTGGTGGTGCAGTGGTTGAATCCTTGTACTGCAGGTAAAACTGTGCTCATGACCTGGGGTTCAATCCCAGGTAGCCAGCTCATGGTTGACTCAGCTTTCCATCCTTCTGAGGTCAGTAAAATGAGTACCCAGCTTGCTTGGGGGGCGGGATGTGTAACCTGCATACTGTAATTAAAAACTGTAAATCAACCAAAGACTACTTGAAGTGGTATGGGGCGGTATATGAGCACAACACTTTGCTTTGCTTTGCTTTGGGTGGGTAGCACAAGGTTTTCCTGATGCACTGGATCCATTTCAAATGCAGAGCCAGGGAAGTGCTGCTGTAACCAAGAAAGTTGTGGCCTTTCATTCTAAAAAAAGGTCATGTGGTTATTGTGTGTTGTGCTTGATCAGCTTTAGGCTAATAATGAACAGACAACATCCAAACCCACTGGGTTTTGTCATCTTGAACTCAGTGAGAGCTAGTTTTCTAAGGGCTTCAAAGGGAGAGCAAAGAAAGCAGGCAAGCAGGAAGCGCAATTTTGCTGTGGCTGCTGAACAGAAAACATTTCATCCATTCAAGAAGTCACAGGGATTTTTGTCCCTTTTGTGCGAAAAATCCTTTCAGGCCTTCAGAGTTACCCCGGGAGTGCCTCTGTTTTTTTTTTCATTCTAGTGTGTTTTGATGTGCAGAGATCATCTCCTTAATTCAGCTTTCCACCATTTTCTCCTCCTCATCTTTTACTGCTCCTCTTTCTTCCAACCCCTTCATTTGATCACTGACTAGTAGTGAATATGAAATAAATACATTTTTATGTGTATCTGTATGAAGAACATGCAACATAAGCAATATATCCTTTTTATAAATGACAAGAATGATTTTCCACTACCTGTTGGTGGCAAATCATTACCTTCGCACATTAATATAAAATAGGCATTGGCCATGTTTGCTGGACATTCTTGGAATTGTTGTCCCATGTCTTGTGGTTAACTTTCTGGATCATAGCTAAAGGTTTTTTACTCCAGGGTTCTGATTCCACAGTGTGCAAACACATATCTATCTACAAGAGCATGCGTGCAACAAGACCTGCCCATTCATATTACCCAGGAGTTGGGAAACAAACATCTCTGATACTGGAAGTAATGCACAGCTGTTGTGATAAGTAACCACTAATAGTCTTCATCTGCTGATTGATCTATACCTTTTTTTAAAAAGCCACCCAGTGGCCATCACTTGGTGCTATGGATGCTACTTTCAGTTTAATGTTGGCATGGCATAATAGGATTTACTTTGAAAGTTCATCCTCACATATAGATAGGTTAAGGAAAGCTATTGATAGTCTGAGGCTGGAAGCACACATTACAGATACCTTGCAGTAAGCTTTTGCTACAGGTTATTAGCAAACTGGAGTGAAACAGCTCTGGTCGCATGTCCTATCTTAATGTGGCTGTCCTCTTAAAGCAAGAACAACACCAGCTAATGCAAAGGCAACTGGGAAATTTAGATGGTCTGGGACATGGCTTTTCCTGGAAGGTGTCAGCTAACACATGGCTCAGACAAGGACTAGGCTCCCCTTCTTCCATAGGGCTTGCATGTCCGAACGGCTGGCTGGCTGGCTGGCAATAGCAGTCCCAGCAGCAGCAGCACCAGGGGAATCTCTACTGGTCAGGGAAGCAGCTACTGAGCATGCTCCTGAGCCATCACTGTCCAGATGTTGCCCTTCGAAGAAAGAAGCCCTACTGTACTTTAAAATGGTGCCCAATACAAACTATTCCAAAGGGCAACGCAGATCAGCTTACAGATTGTGAAAGAAAAATTCCATCACATTCTTTCAAAATAATAATAATAATAATAATAATAATAATAATAATAATAATAATAATAATAATAATAATAATAATAATAATAATAATAATAATAATAATAAAAGTAACATGAACCAAACCAAAACCACATTTACATACCTTTACATCAGGGGTGCCCAAACTTTTTCTAAGGAGGGCCAGATTTGGTGGCTGAGAATGTGTCAGGGGGCGGTTGCTCCCTGACCCTGCCACCCCACTGCAAGCCCCACCCACTGACCCATAAGACCCACCCACTGACCCCTTGCAACCCCACCTGCAGGAAGGAAGGCGGTGACCAAGGGAGGGAGGAAGGAAGGTGGAAACCAAAAGAGGAAGGAAGGAAAGTGGGGGAAAAGGAAGGGAGGGAGGGAGGGAGGTGGGGACCAAGGGAGGGAGGAAAAAAGGAAGGTGGGGACCAAAGGAAGTGGAGGGAGCCATGGCCACAGGTCGCCCCTTGGAAGAGGCAATCTGTGTGACCCTGCACACCCCCAAGCTCCTTAGCGGTGGCGACAGCTCACCTGCCAGCCCACCCCAAAGCTCCTTGGTGGTGGCAGAGGCCCACTGCCCTGCCCACCCCCACACATTCCCCTGCAGTGCCGGTGGCGGCAGACCGCCCATCTGCTGAAGCTTCCCAGTGGTGCCAGTGTTCCTGAGCTTCACAAGGTTCCCAGAGGTGCCGGTGGTGGCGGCCTGCCTGTGCGCCACCCCCGTGCGCATTCCCAGCCTCACATGATTGCCGGTGGTGCTGGTGGCAGCAGCCCGTGGAATGGCTGGCTGGCCGGCCCACCCAGCCCCACAAGCTTCTTGGTGGTGTCAGTGTTGGCAGAAGATTTTTTTTTTAAAAAAACATGGGGTGAAGGAGGGGGAGGGAGGGGCGGGCCAGCCAGCCACGGGCCACTCGGAATGGCCTGATGGGCCAGATTTGGCCCCCGGGCCGGACTTTGGGCAGGCCTGCTTTACATGAACTCATTTCTCTTATACCCATTATTTCACCTGTGCCACCTCCACCTCCAGAGTTAGGTTTTGTTTTTAATAGTCTTACTTTTCACCCCAACCACTTTCACTTCATAAAACACATTAATTCTTCACTTGGTGTATGCCCCTTCCTTTCCCAAAACACGTATTCTAGAAACAAATTCCACATTACAAAAAAAACATTGCATTTTGAGGAACCTCATCTTACTTTCATTTCACAAGTTAGTTTTGTCATGAATTGCCATATCCCGCATTTTCTGTACCATTCATCAATATTAATAATAATGGGAATATTAATATTCCTTTAATTAATATTGATGTTGTTGCATACTCAAATTGATTTCTATCATGTGCATACTCCCAGCCAGTGATATTTCTTAATACAGCCTTTTCTGATATCAGACATATGTTTATTTTGCATCCAGGTGGCCCTGTTTTCCTTTGTAGCTTTCAGAAGAACTTTGCTGGCAGATGATGGAAAGTATGACACTGGAAGATGAGCAGCAGAACAAACCTATGGCTTTCCCGTAATCTTGTAATGTTAACAGGGTAGCTAGGGGGAGATTCCGTTTCTGATCGGCTTTTTCTATCTAGTTGTTTCCGTTTGCTTCTACTTGAGCAATGATACATAACTAATGCTTGGGAAAGGGAAATATCACCCATCTGGATCGGCTGTAGGTCCTTAACAATGTGCTTCAAACTATAGATGAAAAGAAGTAATTATCTGTTTTCACCCCCCTTCTAGTTCTATTCAAGGTAGATGATACCAATATGCTAGTTTGGCTGTATTGATTTGTTTTGTTTTGTTTTGTTTTTGCAATACATTCGGGAGCCTGGGATATGCCTAATGTAAATAAGTCCTAAACAACAGTCCTAAACAACAGTCCTAAGCAACATTCCTAAACAAATGTAGTCATACTGCAGATGGTTGTAGAAAATGAATTAGAAAGTGTGTCCTGGATAGATGCTGGAAGCATGTAGGTGAAGCAGCTGGTAAGGAAAAAAAATGAGACAAATGTCAGGAAGAGAAATGAGGAAAGTCTGCCCTTTGGAAAGTGACATCCTTGCTTCCCAAAAAATCAATCACTAAAACCTACCTTATAAATCTTTTCTGATAGGATCTCTATTTTTTTGTATCACAGCATTACACAATTTAAAATTATGGAAGGGTATGTGCAATATAGGTAAAATTAAAAACAAATCAAAATGTTAAGATAATTAAATTATTTTTGACCAGAAGGGAGCTAGTGTTATCTTGATCATTTGCTAGATCTTCTTTAGAAGGGCATAAATTGTATACACCGGAGTGTTGCATTGATTCAGTTTCTCCACAGTCACAAAAATCATGCAATTTAGCCCCGTTTTACTTGATTATACTTTTATCTTCCTGTTTCCTCTTCAAAGGCTATTAAGCGACTTCTGGATGGTCCAGCTTGTGTCTGATCTTGGTGGGAATCACTCTTTGGCATTCATCCCATCAGCAAGGTGTATTGTTTTCATTCTCCATAGATTTAGCCTAGCCTCTTCTGGTTTAATATTTAGAGCTTGTACAGAAATATACACCAGAACTGGAAGCATTATGATAAAACATCCCATTAGAACATGGAAAGTGGGTATCTAAGAGACTTTCTGAATATCAGAAGAAGCCATAAAATGGAATAAATAGGCTGAGACAGATTCTCTGTAACAGATGCAATCAACTCTAATGTAGGCAAACTTGCTTACTAGACTCATGACTAACAAAATAAAATAATTGCCATGTGGTAAAATGATTTGTAATTGTGAATATTACTGTTATATAGATCTTTAAATATGCTGCAATGCTTCTATGCCATATCATTAATCTTTGCAACTGGTGTGAAGACCTTTGACTAGCACAGCTAATGACAGAAGATAGTGCGAATTTCAGCCCCAAAAGTTTGGAGGGCCAGGCTTCTCGCCTCTGTCTCACAATAACTTTTGTAGGTTTGGATAATATACAGCGGACTCTCATAGAACAAGCAGTTTGTTTAACAGAAAGTCCGCTTAAAGGAAAAAAATTCTGGAGATAGGGGGAAATTGCCTAACGGCATCGCCTATGGGGCGAATCCATACAACAGAAAAACAGTCGTGATCAGGGATTAATCTGTTTTGAATGCAGTCCTGTGGGAAATTTGTACAAAGGAAAATTTGCTTAACAGAATTTCATTTGGAACAAATTAGTTCCTTTATACAAGGTACTACTGTATTTCAGTTATCTGTCTGAGGCTAACACAAACTGGCTGAAGTCAGCTGGCAACAAAGGGAATCGTTTGAATAGAGGCATGAAGTTGGCTCACAGCTCAGGCTTTTAGTGACTCCATTACACTAGCTTTCAAAGGTGATCTCTAACTTGCAGTGAAAGTTTGGGATGATAAAAGAGCCAGTTAGTTCATATAGACAAGCAGTGGCAAAGCTGCCGGGTAAGAATCTGATAAAACCATGTTACAAACTGTTTCACAATCCCCAAATCCAATTTTTAAAAAATATTCTAAGAATTATCTTTGAATATGTTTGCAATGGCAATTCCTTTTTTGATGTGTTGCTGTTCTCATTTTATGCTGGGGTCACTATGTGCACAGATATTGTATGGCTAGTCATTTCTAGATGTTAGTCTTTTCTCCTCTTGGCCTACACTTTCAGTTGTTAAAATAACTGCCACACTTTCATCTCAATAAATAATGCATTGCTTGTCATTCAAAGTTCATGAAAGGTGTTATTTCAATGCAGTTTGTGCATTATACATGAATATAATCCATTAAAGGGTCCATGTATTACTTGCTGCTCACGTGTGGGTGCCATTAATTCTGTAAATGATTTTATTCCTGTCTCATTCATTCATTCAGTTTCACAGTCACATTCATACACACATATGCACCCTGTACTTCTTGGGCAATCTGACGGTTTAACCTCCTTTCACCTACATTTGTCTTCTACATACATTCCATCTCCTTCTCGAGAGTCACAGAGTAATATTCAAAATACTTATTAAAGCTATATCAGTAATGTATGACCCTCGGGGATAGGGAAACACCGAGTATATACTGCATACAGTGTAGCTACTGCAATAATTGAATTGCACAATACCTTTTGACTTTGCATTCTGTCACTAAAGAAGCTTGGGCAAATTCACAAGAAATTTAGCTTATGGGAAAGTACAGTGGTTGCTAGCTGTCCATTGGTGGAAGAATATAAGGAGGCCTACTAGAGGTACTCATCTTTGCAATGAAGGCTTTCCCGCTCTCTTTGAAGGTCTGTTGGTAAGCCAGCAATATGACCTGATGTATATATTTTTAGAGTTTTCATGACTTTTCTCATAATTGAGGAGGACAATGCAAATTGAACCTATGGCCAGTGGTGCCTGTAGAGCGCTCAATAAACACTAAGTGTTCTACAGTCTACCATGAACCCCTAATATGAGAGTTAATTACTTGCTGAACCATACTGGAAACACCCTGAGAAAAAGTGGTATGTTATTTGGCTCTTCTGAAACATTTTCCTGGTCTTCCAGGACATTTTGACCTCCACCTTTCATTGCATTTAGAAAAGTTAATTTTTAGACTCTCAGGTGGCTGGAGGAATTCCATTTCACATTCGCATTCACATTCATATTCTCACACACATTTACCTCTGTAAACTGGTTGTTTAACCCCTTTTCGCCTACATTTGTCTTCTCTGCACATTTCATACAGTCAAAAAACAAAACAAAACAAAAATCTCTATCTTTTCCAAGTTCATTTCATAGCGAAGGTCCAAATGAAGATCTCCACAGCCTCTAAAAAGGTCTTCAGTTGCTTTCTACAATGTTTCAAATGACACAGTTAATGCTAAGCCACCCATATCACGTACCTCCAGAAACTGCAAGAGACAAATACACAGTAGTACACATAATCTTTCTAGATTGCTGATACCTCAGTGGGAGGGTAAATCATTCTGCAAGACTTTCCACATCTTGAAGATCATATTTTGAGATGGGAAAAATCAATATATATTTGACAAGAAAGAAATTATGCTTTGCAGCAAAGTGGCAGGCTGTTTTTCTCGTGGGAAGAAAATAACATCAGGGTCATGAATACAAGATCATTGTAAATTAGTTTTAGTAATCTTAGTCACGTCCCACATAATGATAAACATGATATGTAAAAAGTATGTCATCTCACAAGCTCACTAGCTGTTTAAATTTGGAAGTGCCAGATATAATTTAGGTTGGGTTGCAGAATCAAATGAGGCAAATAAGGAAGAATTACTTCTGTGTCCAGCACAGTTGCTAATATGATGTTATGAGCAAAACAGAGATTGATGGGGTTATAATTATATTACAAAGTATATTTTTGTTCAGGTTAGTGAACCTTAACAATGACAAGATTTTATCTGAACAGAAACAGGGCTGTAGATTGTCTAAAGGCAGGATAAAAGCCCATACCACAACTATTGCTTATGCATGTCATACCACCACGACACAAATCACTAAATCTTACTCAACAACTTTCTAAGAAACCTTGGAGTAAACAGACATAGAGGTAGCAGGGAAACCATGTACTGGTCCTTTATTGCAGCTCTGTATAGCATAACAATGGCTGTCACAGCCTTTTTACACGACCCCTAAGACCTGCTGTTCCCTTAAATTTGGACCAGAGATCTTGAGGGTTTGTCGCTCTCCCTGCGTTTCCACCCCCTCCGCACTTCCTTGTTCTGTCTGCGTGAGGGAAGGGAGAAAAAAAGGGAGAAAAGAATGCACTCTTATCTCCGGAGTGCCATGGAAGTTGCTCCGACCCCCCCGTCACTTCCTGGTTCCTCTTAAAGGGGCGGGAGGCAAAAAAACAACAACAAAAAGAAGCGAGGAGAGCCCTGCACTCTCCGCATCAAATTTTTTCACTCTCCCAGGTACTTGAAAGGTGCGCTGGGTCACACTTAGGTGGGTGGGGTCGCACTTAATTTTCTGTTAGCTTCGGAGCTGGTGGGGAAACATTTTTAAGCTCCGGAGCTGGGAGCCATTTGCAGCGGAGCTTAGGGGTCGTGTATAAACGCCCACTGAAGGTGAAACTAGGCATTGAACTGAGTGTGTATGCTCTGAAATGAAACAAATTCCTTCCCTCAATCTACTTCTGTAGAGAGATATGCAGAGCAAAACCAATAAAGAAATGAAGCCCCTTTTCACATTCTAAAAAGCAATTGTAAAACAAAGCATTCTGAATCTTTTATGGAAAATAAGAAAAATCACATACTATGATGAGAGACTTTTTTCACAGGCTCTGAGGGAATACAAAAAATAAAATGAAAATGAAAATGAAAATGAAAATGAAAATGAAAATAAAAATAAATATAAAAAGCATGCTAAAAGCATCATATGGAAGGATACTTAACCAGCCCAAAGGGAATTCTTCCCAGGACTCCCTCTTCTGCATTTGCTGTTTCTTTGTGCTGCCCCAGATTTCAGAATAGTACTGCTCCCCATATGTATCTCTATCATGTCAGCAGTAGAGATGGACAGGAAACGGAAATATTGTGTTTTGCTTTGTTTTGTTTCAGTCTTCATTTTGTTTCATTTTATTAATAATGGATTTTAAAAGAATTTTAATTACAAAATGAAACAATTTTTAAGGCTATAAATGATGGGAAGTTTTCCCTTTTTTATTTAACAGGGTGTCCACTGCCCTAAATCAAAGACCCTCCTTAAACCTTTCAGATGAAGAATGCTCTGTAAACAAGCAGAAAACCTGAGGACTAGAGAGATCGGACAGATACTGTAAGCTCAACAGCTGATCGGTGGGGGGGGAAGGAAAATATATTTAAAAAATAACCTCTGTGGTCCTATTTAATCAGGAAAGGAACAATCAGTTGAAATTTTAAATCAACTTGCAGATGCAGGGACAGCCAGCACAGGGAAGGGAAGAGCTCAGCTGCTGGCTTGCTGCAGGCAGGCAGATCAAGATCAGAGATAAGTAACTGCTAATCAGTTTAAAAATAAACCTGTTCTCAAGACGGCTGGATCAAGAAGCTTTTCCCCACTAGGATGAATCATTTCATTTCCAAAACAAAAATGTTGTTTCATTTCATTTTTTGACATGCTGTTTGCTGTTTTGTTTTGTTTCATCATGAAATGATGAAATGAAATGAAATGATGAAACAGCATGTTGTTTTTCGTAAGGCGCCCATCCCTAGTTAAAGTGTTCTGCTTATATACCACCCCATACCACTTCAAGTAGTCTCTGGGTGGTTTACAGTTTAATTACAGCATGCAGGCTACACATTGCCCCCCCCCAGCAAGCTGGGTACTCATTTTACCGACCTTGGAAGGATGGAAAGCTGAGTCAACCATGAGCCGGCTACCTGGGATTGAACCCCAGGTCGTAAGCAGAGTTTTACCTGCAGTACATGTATTTAACCACTCCACCATGAGGCATATGCATGGGGCAACCCACTGCACTGATGACTGATGGCCCTGCACGTTACACATGCAGCAATACTTAGCAAGGAGAAGTCTTACACTTCTCCTCAATGCCCAGCTCCAAAATGCCCAGCTCCTCAATGCCCAGAAGTGAGAGACTTACTGAAATGTCACAGGCTTTGTCTCCTGGTGCCATGGGAATGGCCACCAAAATTTGAGTCTAGGAGCCCAAGCATGATGTCTGCCAATCCTTGGTGTGGATGGTGCAGTCTCTTTCTGCTTTGAACAGTCTTGAATTTTCTTTTTTTACCTTTGTTGGGAAATGCAGAGTTTGAAAAAGTTCCTTTTTCTGGACTAAAAATTACAAAATTACTCAGTCAGAATAGGGACATCTGAAATAAATGTCATTCATAATGTGGAAAAAGAGGTTTGTTTAGCTAATCTCATTGGTGAAATAAGGACTTCAAGTCAACAAACAACTGCAAATCATGTCAAGACCAATCATAGCTTTCTTTCTTTCTTTCTTTCTTTCTTTCTTTCTTTCTTTCTTTCTTTCTTTCTTTCTTTCTTTCTTTCTTTCTTTCAAATCATAAAATCTTAGCATAATCAAGTTAGAAGGGACCCATCAAATACAACTCTCTGCTTGATGCAGGAATCCAAAACAAAGCAGATATGGCAGATGCTGGTTAAATTTTCTCTTGAATGACTACAGTGTTGAACTCTTTCTTTCTTTCTTTCTTTCTTTCTTTCTTTTTTTCTTTCTTTCTTTCTTTCACAAAGAAGCATTTCTTGCTGTTAAATTTGGAGAGCTATCAAAGGAAAATGGACTGGTGTTTTCTAAAAAAATGAAATAAATAAGTGCTCAGCATAGCAAAGTACTTTAGACCAACCAAAAAAAAAAAGGATGAAATTATTATGCGGGTGACCAATAATGGGTGACTCACATTATTTGAGACATCAGCTTCCTTGAAGTTGATAGTGGGCTCCATGTGGAGTTTGCCTGCCATTCTCTTAGTGTAATAGGCATTATTTTTTTCTCACTCTTCTTTCCACTGAGCTATGAGATGCTGTGATAATTTCTAGGCACAGGCTAGTACAGTTAATGCCACTAAAAAGTAATGTGTCATGACATTATAGGAGGGCAATCAACCGGACAAAGAATCCTTTATTGTAAAATGCAGCACATATTTTCTTTCCTGAAATATATTTTATTTCTATACCTTTTTTCTCTGGTAGAGCTCAAAGCACTCCTAATTTTTTTATTGTAATCAGTTGCCACATGCAATTAAAAAAACCCCAACCCTTTGAATATCTGACAATGGGATCATTTTGATGGCTTTTTAAAATAGAAAGCTTATGCCGCTTATGGACAGTAAAAGGCCATAAAGTTAGCAAGCCATGTAATATCCCGGAGTCAGCGGTATAGATTATAGTCTGTAGCTTAATGAAGGGCAGGGAGATACCAAAAACCTGAAGTGGGAAACAGATAACTTCTCCTTAAAGGAAGGTAATTACTTTTAAGATCCACTGAAACTTAAAATTCCAACCCCCTTTCCCTTCCCTCAAGTTATCCATCCACGAGGTACTAGTTTCTCCTCTATTGGGCACTGGTTAGTCAACATCTTGAATACTGTGTCCACTTCTGCATGCTACACTTTTAGAAGGAGGCTGACAAACTGGAACAGGTTTAGAAAAGAGCAAAAAGGATGACCAGGGGACTGAAGACCAAGTGTTACAAGGTGAGCATGTTTAGCATTGAGTAAAGGAAACTGAGGGGAGATACGGTAGCACTGTTCAAATACTTGAAAGGCAGAGGAAGGGCAGGATCTGTTCTTGATCAAGCCAGAATACAGATCAGCCAACAATGGGCTCAAGTTACAGGAAGCCAGGTTACAGTTGAATATCAGGAAAAACTTCCTAACTGTTAAGAGTAGTAGAGCAATTGAGCCACTTACGTCTAGAGCGGAAAAGTGGTCCAACTCTGGAGGCATTCAATAGAAATAGACAATCAGTTTTGCTATCTCTATCGTTTGCATTAGTTTGAAATAGATGTATGTAAAGAACATGGATTTTGCTTAATGTAGAAAATAAATAAATCAAAAGTTAAAAAAAGAAAGAAATAGACAATCACCTGGCAGATATTTGTATACCTTCATTGAACAGGGGGTTGGACTCAATTGTCTTGTAGGCCTCTTCCAATTTCATGATTCTATGATTCTATGTTTATGCTGGTGTAAAATCCAAATAAGATTTTGTCCAATACATTTTAATGTTAAAATGCAATTAAAGGTATAATACTGAAGCTATCGCATCTAGCTTATATCTTTTAGAAACACGCCAGGAAAAGATGGAGAGAAGCAGAGTAAAAAACAAACAAACGGCAACATCCTAAATTAAATCCTCTTTTCTCTGCAGTCTATTCAGTTGCCAAAAGGCTACTGTAGTGCTTGGACTGAACAGGTATACAACAGTTTGGGTTTGTTATGTCACACCCTTGCTATATGTTTTTCAAATAGCTCTGTGTGTAGCATCTGTGATAGGAGATATAGCTGCATGTAAGCACATAGCTGCACAGAAGCACAGTACCCTGAACTGTAACCCGTAGATTAACTTCTCTGCATTATCACATCACTATGATAACAGTGTTTAGGCAATATCTCTGTGATGTGGGCCTTCCTTATCAGAAGTTCTGATAAGGGTGCTCTTAGCTGGCTTCTCATGTGAATAACCCCTTTTGCACTTGCTCTTACTAAGTGGTTTTTATTTTATAGTTTGCTCCTCCACCTGCCCCCTTATGTCAAGGGTTATCAGTTACCAGAATGTGATGAGACAAACCTATAAAATCAATTGTTAGCCTCTTGCCCTTTACTTCCTTCCTGAGACTAGGAATGCCAGCTGAGTCCCCAGGATCTGTATATCCCTTGGGATGATGCTGATAGTTCACGAAGGCTGAAATATCCATGGGGGGGCGTGCTTTCTTTTCCTGGGACTATTAATTGCTACAACCATTTGGCATCTGTATCTCCCATAAACTTTTCATCACACAAATCACTTTGTTGCTTCTCAAGCAATCCTTGAGTCAATGGATGAAGTCCCATAGTAAGCTGCAACTGCTGCAGACCTACTGACTCAGTTGGGATTTGACAAGTCAACCCCTCCATGGGTTTCATTGATTCAATGGAGTTACTTTAGTTGCGGCTTACTACGGATTTCAGCCAGAGTATATGAGTTTTGGACCATGGTGACTCAGTGGGTTAGAGCACTGAAACTGTCAGCTACAAAATCAGCATCTCAGCAGTTCGAATCCCGAGTGCCAGGCAGCCGAGTGAGCTCCTGCTGCTAACCCTAGCTCCTGCCAACCTAGCAGTTTGAAAGCATGTAAATGTAAGTAAATAAATAGGTACCGCAATAAAAAGCGGGAAGGTAAAACAGTGTTCCATGCACAGAAATGTGTTTAGCCATGCCAGCCACATGGCCACTGACATGCACAACACTGGCTCTTTGACTTAGAAACAGAGATGAGCGCTGCCCCTAGAGTTAGCCACAACTAGCACACGTGTGCAGGGGGAACCTTTACCTTTACCTTATATGAGTTTTAATGTCAATGACATCTCAACATGAGCACATTCTGTTATATGAGCAGCATTTCTGGGAAGATAGCAGCTGGGTGGCCCAAAGAAAATGCTGGGGTAGATTGCCGACTGCATGGAAAGCCAGGTTTCTGCTTGAGGTATAACGGTACAGATAGCCCAGCAGGGTTATTCCTCCTGCTGGATTCCTGTTGTGCTTGGGATGGAGATTTGTGGGATGAAGAACCCACCCCTGCTGTTGAACAGAAGCAAGTTGAGTGAGCAAGGAAAAGTGAAGTTCATGTTTGACTGTAGAGGACTAACCACACTGAAGTGGAGAGCCTGAAGGCTCAGCATGAGAGAGTTGTGAAAACATTGAATTTTAAAGACCCTGTCTAGCATATGAGAACATGACTAATACAAAGTCTAAAGAACAGAGCCTAGGGAGACATCTGGTTGAAATGTGCACTCATTGATCGTTTTGTGATGGAATGAACATCATGTAGATATTTCACTGTTAAGTGCTCTGGCTTTTCTTAGACTATTGTCTCAAAAATATATACTGTGGCCTCCTTGGAGGCTGATGAATAGGAAACTGGGCTTCTTTGGTTATGCTATTTAACAGATTGCTGTTCTGTGTTCCATGGAGGAACTGTATGTCTGCAGGAGCCCAGAAAGAAAGAAAAATGACTTAGGGAGCTAAGAGATTTGTATGGAGGCAGAACAGTTTATTTGTAATGGGATAAACCTGGGGTAGGCAAGATAGGTTTGTGGGCTAGATATGACCTCCTAGCCTAAACAGATCTATGCACCTGTGGATTCCCCATCTGTTTTTCAAAGATGACTCAAGAAGTCCCCTTGAGACTTATAATAATTATGTGCCATCAAGTCAGTTCTTTTTCAGGCGTAGAGCACTCAGGCATGGCTCACCATTCCCTTCTTCTTTGAGCCCTCTGGGACTTGCCCAATGCTACACAGATTGCCTTTTCTCCCAGTAGGCATGATGAGGACTTGAAATCACCAGCTATGCAGTCTGGCTCCAACATCTTTGTGCCTTGTAGGGAGTGTAAAATGTTTACAGTTTTCTCTATGTTGGAGGGAGGATTCAAATTTAAAAAAACTTTTAAAAATTAGCAATGTGGTCTTCTCAGTATGAGTCCTTATGTGACATGACTCTGAGTAGAGCATCCAGATTGTGCTTTTTATACCTTCCTAAGCAATAATGCAGCCTGAGGACATATGGTTCTCTGTTGGTTAGTATCAGCAATTAAGCAACAAATATAATATTTACTTGTGCTTGACACAGAGCAGTGTAGCAGTAGCGTGCAGATAAAATGTCAGTATTGATATAAAGTATTGCAGAGTTAGGTTATGAAGAGACAATGACAATGGGTAGAGTAAAAACTCATATATTCATATATACATCAAAAATATATATACAGCATAACAACCAAGCAATATTTACAACAGACAAACAGAGTGTGGGGTTCTGTTCTCACCATAACAGACCCACCTAACAAATGGAAAGCTAGTGCTTTTTATACAGTTCAGTACCCATCAGATGTGAGTCATCACTAATTACAATCTGATGCAATCTGATACAATCATGATGCTATAAATTCTTTCACCTGTGCTTCATCACATAACATGCCTGTGATTACTTATCTCTTACACTTGTGAATTAACATCATGAGTCTGCAGAATCTAACTGCCTCCATTTTACAATTCTCTTTCCACTATCTGTTAAATATACATAACATACATTTTATCAACTTTTACATATCTTGACAGTTAGACCTCAAAGTTAATGTCCCAGCCTAGGAAGAAAAGCCTGAAAAAAGGTCTCCATCTGTTGGCAGAAAGACAGCAACTTCCCATGGAAGGGAGCAGCCACCAAGGAAGTTCTCTCTTGTGGTCTCACCAGATGATACTGGGTGTGTTGTGGACTGAAAGAAGAGACTTCCTCTAAAAACTTTAAATCAGTGGGTTCCAACCAGTGGGTCCCCAGATGTTCCTGGACTGCAACTCCCAGAAGTCTTCATCACTCGCTGAGCTGGCCAGGATTTCTGGGAGTTGCAGTCCAGGAACATCTGGGGACCCACAGGTTGAGAACCACTGCTTTAAATCATGGGAGGCTTATAGGGGGAGATACAGTCCTCAATCACATGTTAAAACTACCAGCATGGTATTGTGATCAGACTGAGGAAAGCCATTATTAGCGAGAATATTAACACTCCTCCTTCACTACTGCACTGGAGTCTACCACCCCAACCCCTAGCAGTTGGTATTAACCTTAAACAAGACATAGATTTTGTTGTAAATCTCCATTTGTCATTGCTTAGCCCTTGAGACATGCTGTCACCCAGCACATACCTTCCATTTATCTCTCACTGCTAATAAAACAACCACTAGCACACTATTGGACTCATGTAACTATTTCTTGAATTGTGGCCATTATGTGCTTGACTAAAATTCCCTCTAAAGTTTGCTTAAAGCTTCCTAATATGCATGCAGCTTTTCTGTACTGTGATGGATACCTGTGATTTTTGTCTGTGATTTATGTGTTATGTCTGTGCCTTAAGAGTACTCAGTGTAGACAGAACAAGCACGTTTAGCAACACAGAATGAGATCAAAATTGAACAAAACCTTAAAAAACAATGGCTTCAAATATATGTGTATGGGGGTAAGGGAAGTGCAACTGCTTAATAAAAGTACCACTAAAATAACTCCAAGACCAAGGCACACAAACATGCAATAAATAAATAATAAAACCAAAATCCCTGCTTGGCCATGAATACCCACTGGGGGATGGCAATAGTAAACTACTCCTTGAGTATCCCACATACCTCAAAAACTCTATTTAGGGACTCTATAAGTTAGAAGGAACTTGATAGCAAGGAACAAAAAAGAAAGGATACAACTGTGATGCTAAAGAATTGGATGAGGAAAATTGATGTTTGGGTACTGATAGCATAAAAAAGGTAAAATAAAAGGTAACATGTCACCAAACTCTGAAAAAGTTTATTTCGAAAATGATGGTAGAAGAGTACAGTAGGACTCCAGTGTCCATTGATTCATTATCCACTGATTCAGTTATCCACAGTTGGCAGAGGAAAAAAAATTAAATAATTCAGCAGCCACAAAGCAAGCTATTGCCACAAACAGCAGCTGTAAAACAAAGCCCTGAGTTCCGGTACAGAAAAAGGTTGCAGTATATAAATGTGCCTAATAAATAAACAAACAAATAAATAAATACTGTCACAAATAGCAGCCATAAAGCAAGCTACTGTCTCAAAACAGCAGTCATAAAGCAAGCTACTGTCAGGAAACAGCAGTTTGGGGGTGGGTGGGCAGGTGTTCTCTCTTATCCACAGTTTTCATTATCCACGGGAAGACCTGGAACCAATCCCCAGTGGATACCGGGGACCTACTGTACTGCTGACATTCTTGGGCTCTTGAATGGAATTGGGCTTTTTTGCCATGTGGTGTCAACTTTGTCAATGGGTGTTTCCCAAATGTTCCCTTTGTTTCTGACTACTGGCAATGCTGAATGGGGCTGATGGGATTTGTTGCCCAAAGCATCTTAAGGACACTAAGCTGTAGAACGCTGATGTAGTTGGATTCCGAAACATCAGAGGCCTATCAAGATACACACTTTTTATTCCCCCCCTCTTCTACCTGGATGTGCTATAGGATTTCTACTGATTTTCTTACCAGAAACCTGGGGCCATTGCCTTTGTAAGAAAAATGTATCTTGCAATCTTCATTCTTCCTCCTGTTAAAAATAGAAATCAAACCTTTTCACTGTTCTTCCCCCTCCTCATTTTGAAGAAAGCAGATTTGATATTGGTGACAATAAATCCGTTGGTGTCTTTTTAATAATGCTAACATTGCAAGCTCAAGAGTTTGCATTTTTCCCAGCCAGATGAATGGTAATAGAAATGCACGGATAATGATACTTAGTATTTATATAACACAGAGCAGCTTTCATCATCTGGATATCAAAGTGCTTTACAAACATTAATAATTAAACTCACGCTACTCCTAGGAGGTAAATCTTCCCCATTTTAGTGGTTAATTGTCTCATTAAAGCAAGCTGCTGTCCACATCGGTTGAGGTGTACCTTCAGAGTTCAGTTCTCTCTTTCATTCCCACCCACCCCTCCCAGTCTGGGTATAAATTGGTTCAGACTCAGTTTGCAGCTGACAGATTTGCTTTGTTTTGTTTCTTTTCTGGAGAGAGGAAATATATTTTAACTCAATACATCAGAAGCATAGATAGTATTATTATTTCCCATTTGTCATAATGAATGTTCACTGGCTGTAATTCTAAAAAAGTTTCTCAGATCTCATGAGTAAGGAGTAGGGCAATATATCTCCATGCATAGGAAGCTACCCATATACTTATTCATTCTCACATTTATATCCCAACTCTTCCTTCCAGGAGTTCTGGTAGTACAGTGACCCCCGCCTATTGCGGGGGTTAGGGACCTGACCCGACCCGCGATAATTGAAAATCTGCGATATGCGCATGCAGGTCAGGTCGGTCCTGGGGCGCCTAGCTGGGGGCTCTTGTACTTACTGGAGGCCTCAGAAATGATTTTCAGAAATCCAGAAGTCACTTCTGGTTCGCAGGGAGGCCCTTTTGGGGCCTTCAGAAGGCCTGGGAAGGCCCTCACAGGCCCATTTGGGACAGCGCCAGGTTGGGGGTAAGTATGAGAGGCCTGAAACAGGCCTTTCCCCCCTTAACCCAGGGGCCTTTTTTCATATACTGTTGTACCGCGATATAGCGGGACCGCAGTATATGAACCACAAAAGGGCGGGGGACCACTGTATACCTGCTGGGGTAATTGCTCCTCAACAATTTTGAGAGTTAGATTAAACTGAGAGTGTATCACTGGACCACAAAATAACTAAGTGAACAATGGCAATTAGATGGGAGGGATCTTTTGGCAAAACTGAGAGAGGGCATCCCCCTTTCCTGGTCACAAGCCTCCTCTGGCAGTGAGAAGGAAGTGGAAAACAAATCTCAGCCAGAGCTTGGAAAATTTACTTTTTGTGGCCATGAGAGTATCTTCCAAATTCTGCAGTGAAATTACTCTCTGTTACACCCTCAAACTGTCCCAGATTTTCTTAGGTAACCATAAATGTCCTTAAGGGGGGAAAAAACCTAATGTTTCAGTTTGTAATTTATATGTAGCTTACAACTTCAATATACAGTACAGTTACCTCCTGCCTATCATGGGGGTTAGGGACCCAGCCCAATCTGTGATAACTGAAAATCCATTATATGCAGATGCCAGGTCAGGTCAGGACTGGGGGCTGTCTGGGGCCCTCTACACTTACCTGAGGCCTGGCGCTGCTGCAAACAGGCCTCCAATGGCCTTCCTGGACCTGTCAGAGGCCCCGGAAGTGCT
Source organism: Phrynocephalus guinanensis (assembly GCA_037367245.1). Taxonomy (NCBI): domain Eukaryota; kingdom Metazoa; phylum Chordata; class Lepidosauria; order Squamata; family Agamidae; genus Phrynocephalus; species Phrynocephalus guinanensis. The sequence goes on along the minus strand of CM074741.1, from coordinate 32,718,563 downwards.
TTCCAGTGTTCAGGAAGTCACTTCCGGTTTGCAGGAAAGCACTTCCAAACCTCCGACATGCCTGGGAAGGCCATTGGAGGCCCTGTATTTACCTGGGGTAAATACAGGAGTCCTGTAACAGGCCCATCCAACTTACCCCAGGGGGCCTTGCATTTCATATACTGAGGTTCCATGATATACCGGGACCGTAGTATATGAACCATGAAAGTATATGAACAAATAATTTGGATAGCGAATTGAAATTTCCAGAAATAGGGCTGCTTCGGATAGCAAATTTTCCCTATGGGCTGCCTCTGATAATGAATTTTCCATTACACTTTGCAAAAACAGTATACCCAGGATGCATTGCACCCACCATAGTTTGTGGAGGGGCGGGAGGAGTTGGGAGCAGTTTTTTCATCATGTTTTGGAGCCATTCTGAGGGATTTGGACCTTTCAAACTTGGAAAGATAGGGAGCTGAGGTTTCCTTTCAGCTTTCTTCCTTATCCAACTTTCACACTCATGCATGGTGTGATCAGAGTATGGATGGTCTTGGTCTTGGTGTCCAGTGACACATCCTTATACCTAACAATCTTTTCTAATCCCTTCAATGCTGCCTTTCCTAGGGCGTTTATACACGACCCCTAAACTCTGGGGCAAATGGCTCCCAGCTCCGGAGCTTAAAAATGTTTCCCCACCAGCTCCGGAGTTTACAGGAAATTAAGTGCGACCACGCGCACCTTTCAACTACCTGCTCTCTGGAGGTGAAAATTCTTTGATGCGGTGTAACGATAGTGAGTGTGGGGCTCTCCTCGCTTCTGTTTGTTGTTTTTTTGGCTCCCACCCCTTTAAGAGCTACTTAAGAGACTGGAATGTTGCCACGGAAAGAGCGAGAGGCAGAACGGAGGTGAGCCACATCTCTTTTCTTCCTGTTTTTTCTCCTTCCCCTCACACAGCCAGCAGCCAGGATTGTGGAGGGGGTGGGAATGCAGGAACAGCGACAAACCCCTAAGATCTCTGGTCCGAATTTAAGTGGCCAGCGGATCTTAGGGGTCGTGTGAAAAGGCCCCTAGACTCAGTGTTCTGATTTCTTGGCTGCAGATGATTCAAACAAGGTACACACAATCTCTATTTCAATTTCTTCATTGTCAAGGTTAAGTTATATAATTATTCTGTAGTCATACTTTTTCGAGTAATACAGATTTATTGTTCAGAGATTGCAACAGTAAATATAAGGGACAAGGTGTTCAGATTATACAATATTATCAGTTACGGTATGTCTGTGAAGATTCTCAGTTGGTCAAGTGAGGTTATCCAGAAGTTGAATAATGGCAACTGGACTTCTTTTCTTGTGGGACCGAAAAAACGTCTAGTTGCCATGACTAAACTTCCTTATACTAGTTATGGTACCACATCACTTTTTTTCCAGAACTGTTGTTGTTGTGTTATAACAATGTAATTAATTTTTAGCTAGCAGCAAATATGGAGGGGGGAGCTAAATTTTCTTTTCTGGGCCATAAACATTCTCCAACGTTTCAAAATTAATTGAAAACTCTTCTGAGATGGTAAAAAAGCCACATTCCTGTTTCTTCTTCTTCTTCTTCTTCTTCTTCTTCTTCTTCTTCTTCTTCTTCTTCTTCTTCTTCTTCTTCTTCTTCTTCTTCTTTTCTTCTTCTTCTTCTTCTTCTTCTTCTTTTTGAAAGAAGAAACTGAGAGCTATCCAATGTGATAGAACAAGAGCTGCCTAATGTAATCATTGGCATTTGCATTAACCAAATAATTTTTTGCCTCCTTTTTAAATGTAACCCTGCTGACTTAGCATCTCATCGTTAATTTCTTTGTCACTTAATCTTTATTATGAGGCAAGCAAACATAATTAGGATGATTATAGAGCAGTGGACCAGCTAATGACCATGATTGGTTGGTAACGTAATAGTGCAATCACCGTAAGTGATCCGTGCATATGACTGAACCATTTTCGGTACCTTGTGAGATCAATGGATTGAATAGTAATTGTGAAGTCATAAGAAACTTCAACACAATTTAAGAACCTATGATACTGGGAGAGCAGAAGCTACTTCCCTCAATATCATGTGACATCCCCTGATAAGTTTTGTAGACATGGGCCTTCCCTTGCAGCCCTTACTGTTCTTCAGTGCTGAGACACAAAAATATTGAGGTAGAAAAAGTTTAGCTGGGTAGACACATGTCTGTGAGCTAATCTGCACATTATAGATGTCCTGAAGACCAGACACAAGACAATGGAAGCTAATTTGCACACTATAGGAGGTAAGAAAATCCGCTAGGATGACTGTACCCCATCATCACTATTCCAGTGAGAGGTTATATGTAATGTCTAGTTTGACCCTGTAGGGCTCTTGAAGCTTTCTTTTACCTTTTCCATTAGTAACTTGAGTGTAGTTGGGAACATAAATGACCCAACCATGAAACTGGCACCAACTGAAGAACTATAATGAGTCCCATGCACACTGTTGTTTCATTGGTTCTATGTGCTGCATTATAGCTGAGGCTATTTGCAGAAACTATCAAAGTCTGCAATTTCTTAATGACTTTAATAGGAAGGAAACATCACTAACACAATAGGTCTTATTTCTGATGATGCATTATAGGATTGTATTAACAAGCAACTTCATTCCAAGTCTGGGCTTACTTTACTGCCGGGTCACATTGTTTTTCTAGATTTACTGGTCATAGAAGAGCTATCAAAATGAGGGAAAATTGATAATGGTACCCAGCTTAATTGTTTTCTTGACAATGTCTTTGTTACTGAAGGACAAAGACAACCTTCAATTCATACCTCTCCCCCCTTCCCATTCATGTTCAATCAATCCTAAGCATCCTTAAAATAATTACCCTAGTTTCTGGTTTCAGTCATTCTTGTTGCCCCACCTCCCCCAAAGAACACAAGAGTATTCAATGGAAATCTATCAACTGCAATAATGAAAGATAATTCAGTGCACCTTGATCTTCGGCGGGGGGAAGGTGTCACATATGCAAGCAGGGCATTCACTCATCTGTTATAGATGTAGTATGATTCTTTCCCTGTCATGCCTAGGTAATTACTTAGTGGGAACACAAATATATTGCAGTCCCTGTTGCTGCCTTGGTAGGGCAAAGATGAGCCTTTGTTGTCTACAAAGCACCCAGACACTTGTCTAACATTATGCTTCTGACTGGTCTTTTGTGTATCTACAGCTCATAGTGCCTGAATTTCCTGAGTCTGCTGTCACGTGCAGTTGATCACACAGCATATATGCAATGTGTATCAATTTAGCAAACATCTATCATTGAGCAGATAACTCAGTCTTTCCTTTCTGTTAAGATCTGCTTTCCAATCCCATTTGTTTTTATTTTTAATGGTGGCTAAGGGCTCTATCACATGTCCTTTAAAACCCAGATCTAATTTTCTGATAAACCGGCTCCAAAAATCTTTTGCTCATGCTCATCGGGCTTAAAAAAACAACACAGTAGCACCCCCTTTAGCGGGTTCTAGCGAGCTTTCCAAGACCTACTGGAGCTCTTGAGTACTTTTTGCTCTGCTTAAACATGCACATTTTCCCGAGCATGGGGGGTGCATATGATCCGAGTTTTTTGGCATTTTTATTTTTTATTTTTATTTTTCCTTAGCACCCACCAGCCAACCTTGGGACTGGTCAGCACTGGTTTTTTTTAAATTTTTATTCCTCCACCCCTAGTGTCAGTCAGCTAGCCTGCGGGCTTGTTGGGGCATTTTAATTTTTTTTAAAAAAAATTCCTTAGCCCCCACCAGCTAGCACTGGGGCTGTTCAGATGTTTTAATTTTTTTTTATTTCTCCCCCTCCCCCAGTGCCAGTCAGCTGGCCTGCAGGCCAGTCAGGGCATTTTATTTATTTATTTATTTATTTATTTATTTATTTATTTATTTATATTTCTCCTTAGTTTCCAGCAGCTGTCCCTGGGGCTGGTCTGCCGTTTTTTTAAAAAAATTCCTCTGTGCCTCCTTGAAGCAGGTTAGGGCTCTGGAGACACCACAGAAGCATCGCAGAATCCAAAGGATGTGGGAAATCAGAACCCACATCTTCAAACACGTGATCAGGTAAGGACAAAAGCCAGAGTTTCCCATTCCCCACATCTTCCCTCTCATGTGATAGCGCCCTAAGTGTTTTATTGGTTTTTAAAAATATTTAATGTTTCTAACATAGTCATGTATTCGACTTTGTGTCCATAACAAAATAAATAGGAACCCTTCAGAAGCAGCATTATCTTGTTTTAGATAAGATTTGGGGAAACATAGCATAGATTTAATATCATCATACCAAAGAGGGTCAACACACTTATAGTGTATTAGTGAAGGCCTTTGTATAGTGGAAAATTAATGATGTCCTTCTTTATATTACACTTACAATTTCACTTAACTTGCTTGGCCATTTATTTTCCTTTTTAAAAAAACTATGCCCCTCCCCCTTTTGCTCTTCCTCTTATTTCTTTCCACCTATCCATGTAGAAGAATATTTTGTATATATTATGAAATGGACTGTGATCTTCAAAATCTTAATCATATTCCCTAAGTCATCCCTAACTCGGAATAGGTGGTAATTCTTATATCTTCATGTGCAGTTTTTATTTTAAGAACTGAAATATGTTCCTTTCTTGGTTTCATACAAATTCTGGCATAACAAATTTCTGTTTGAACTGAGTTGAACGTTACAATATAGTTGGATTACAACAGGGTGTCATTTATTGCTACTGCAGCTAACATCAAAAGAGCAATGATGACATCCTGTCTCCTGTATGACATGATTAAGGTGAAGAGAAGACTGATAGAGAAATGAAATTCCGTCGGTAAAGATAGCTGCTGTCATCATCTTCTAAACTTTTAAAGATACCCATTAGTACTATTTGCATGGCAAACTTTATTATTGCAGCCAGTCCTAAAGGCACCATTTAACAGAATTAAGGCAAAATGATAATACATATCCCTGAAACTCAAACTCCTCAAGAAAGAATATATGATGGCTCAAATTACTTCAATAGTTCATGTTGGCTTTTTATAGATGCCTGGTGGTAATGAAGTATCCATGGTTATAGTGCTAAATAGACTAGATCTAGAGTTGAGCAGGAAACAAAACATGAATCACAATACTCAATGAATATTGCTGATTGATCCATCCAATATTTGTCGATTTGTATTCGTCAGGTCTGGAGACTCAGACAAATATGAAGGGATGGATATGGACTTTTAAAATTTGGCAATTCATAGTAGCTTCCCATCACTACCTATGTCTCAATGGATCAGCTGTTCTTAGGGGCATAGCCAGAGAGGGAAGGCTAGCAGCTCTGGCATCCTGGCTTACCCTGACTGCATATATGACTATATCACCTGTTCCACAGCCACATAGACAGGGCAAGCTATGCAGGATTCAGTGAAGTGAAATAGAAAAAGCCTCAGCATTGTGCCTTTTCAGACCTGGAGGGAATGTGACCTTCCACAGAGCCCAGTCAACATGCAAATAAATTTAATTTTATTGTAATTTTGATGGTTTAATTGTTTATTTTGATTGTGAGCTGCTCAGAGACCTTTGGGTAGTGGGCGGCATACAAGCTAAATAAATAAATAAATAAATAAATCCCAATGTTCGGAATGCAAACACGGCTAAAAACAATAAGGAAACCAGGCAGCTAAATTTATTTGCTGTAGTACCACCGTCAAGTCCACTGCTTATAAGTTGTAAAAATAAATAAATAAATAAATAAATAGAACATCTGTTTGCAGTTCAAATCCAATTTTTCTTGGAAAATGACTAAGCAGAAATGCCCAGTTTCTGTCACTAGATTGTCAGGACCATTTTGCTGTTTGAAAGAACATACCCTGCCTGCAGAGATTTCAGAGCAATTAAGGACTATGGTTTCACTTCTGCTTTCTGTATTTCCATTGCTCTCCCTCCTAATCCCAATAGTGCTCACTAATGTCAGTTGCTGCTGGAGGATTAAGCCTTTTTGATTCCATTGACTCTCCAATCTGTCTCTTGAGTGGCACCTGCATACTGATTAGGCCTGCTTTTGGCTCATCCCTCAAAACATGTGTAATCAGCATTCAGATAGCCACATGCAGGCTGCAGATTTACGTGGCCCATCCTTGGCTCTAATTGAATATGTAAATTCCCATTTGAGCTACAAAAGATTCAGTATTCTTAAAAAAAAGTCCCCAAGTATAGCACAAATGCTAAGGCATGTTGAAAGGTATGAGAGTGACCTTCCTTTTTGACAAAACTTTGTGTTGTGTGCATTGAAGTTTGTAACTCAGGGGGATCTAACTCCTATGCTTTGCCAGCCTAGCACTGAGAAGCCTCAGACAATCAGTATGTCTATACATCACAACAATAACAGTCTCTGATTGGGTAATAAGCTGGCAAATAGGAGCTGAGGACAGATCATTCTAAAGATGGCAACAAGGGAAACGTAGGAGGATGGATGCCTAGAGAGTGAGACAATGCTCGGTAACTGCGCAGGCCCAGGAAATAGTAGCTGTATGTTCATTGGATGGTTCTCTGCTGACGTGTCTATGATTTGTGAGAGGTAATAAAAACAGCCTGCGAGGGGGAGGAGGCAGAAGTTAGAGACTTGACTCTGCCTGATCCATCCGAAGCACGGCACCAAAAAGAATCTCTGTGTGTGAGGCCTCTGCATTCCTATCACCGCTAATCCCTTTAGCCGGTCTGGAGGGTTAGCATTTCAAGGGCTTTCAGGCGAAGGAATCCCTACAGTAACTCTTTTCTATTCTGAGAAATCTGCAGTTGTGTTTAATTAGGTTCAATTATATCAGACTTGATTTGTACATTAATGCTCTAGAAATGTGTGCATTGAGTGACTGTTAGGACAGAGTTACATATTTATTTATTTATTTGAAATCTGCAGCTACCCAAAGCCTCTTTCATAGGGAACAACCATGACTGCTCTGATAGGTTTTATTCTGGTCTACATTGATTCATTGTGTATTGTAAGCCATGTGATTAAATTGCAGTGCTGTACCCAAAACTGTCCTCATGACCTGGGTAGCAAGCTTAAGGTTTGCTCAGCATTCCATCCTTCCAAGATTAGTAAATTGAACTTGCTGGGGTGGTGGCGGTGGCCATCATAATTAAATTTAACCCATCCAGAGAGTACTTGAAATACTATGGGATTGTATATAAGCAAGCATGCTTTGCACTGATTTTTTTAACCACTTCCAATGGCTATCCTTATCCGTACTATCAAGAACTCTTTGTTTTTCTCTTGGTCTATCCAGGAATATTGATTTTGTGTGTGTGTTATCAGTCACATAGAGAGAGCTTTCTGTGCCTCCTGAATTAGTTCTGAAGTCTCATAGGAAAGAGGAGAATGTCATTTTTGTTTATCTGGAAGTTGAGTCATGGCAACTGGACTTCTTTTTCTTGAGAGATTGAAACGTTTTGCTGCTCATCCAAATAGCTTAGAAGCTGTTTGGATGAGCAGTGAAAAGTTTCAATCTCTCAAGAAAAAGAAGTCCAGTTGCCATGACTCAACTTCCAGATAAACTCACCTGGATGACTGAGAATCTTCACAGACATCATTTTTGTTTGTTTACCAAACTGGGCCACTTTGTTCTATGCAGGCTGAAAGAGCTCAAAGTGCAGAGGAGGTACAAATGGATCATCATATCAGTTGTATCAGAGAAGGTTCTAGTCTTTCTCAACCCAGACATGCATTCATATCATGCATACAAGGCAATACACATACCTGTAGTCTGAGGCAAAAAGCCTGCTGGTGTGACCCCATTCACATTCTTTCACTTTTATGTTTGAAAAATTATCCAGAAAGAGTTTGAAAGTGTGAATGCTTCATTATACTCCTCAATGAAATGAAAATATGAAAAAGTGGGAGGTGTAGGGGGGAAAACAATACCAAAATGCAAAGAAATGCTAAAACTATCCCGTGGGCTAGCAAAAAGACTAGCAAAATTCTGAAAAGTACATAATTCATTTTTCAAGGGCAAGTTGTCAATGGGTTTCTGTGGTCTGGAAGCAGATGAGAAATCTCAAGTTATAGCAGAGGGATTGAAACACGGGTGTTTTTGTATTTGACTCACTGATGCAAATGCTTAATGTTTGATACCCTTTCTAAAGCAATGGGATGTTAATTTCAGCTAAGTCCATGTGAGGCAGGCATATGAATCCATTTTAGGCAGACAACGTACGTTCTCAAGGAAGGATCCATTTCTTCATTGTACTTAAATTCATGCCATTCTAGTGCCACTCTTGGACAAATTTACTAAGGGCAAATTTGCCAATAAAAACTCCTTTTGAAGATTTGACCTCCATTTGCAAAATATTTAACAATGAATATGCATTCTCACAGAAAATAGATTTGTTGACAAAATACAACTTTCAAGTCAACCTGCCTTTTCTTTATCTGTTAGCTGCTAATAGCTATAAACTTCACAAAAATTCCCCCTTTTCTGGCCTTTCCCCGTTGCTCCCTGCCTATAATATCCCCAAAATAATAATAAAACAAGGAATGATTAAAAATAGTGACCTCCCCTTCAAACCACTTTCCAGTCAGTGGTTTTTATAAAATGAATTCAACCTAAAAAGGACTTGTGAATTGTAATGGAAGCATATATAAATACATAGAAAACCTACTTCAGTTGAAACAAAATACTGCAATTCAATCCAAACAGTACTTCTACATCTGGCTGGCATTTTTCCACACCCTCCTTGTTCTGATACATTGTCATTTGATCAGCATCTGGAAACCTTCTAACGTTATCAAATATGAGTTTGGGTGATGCATTTTCTAAGTGTAAGCTACAACGGTTTCTTTTCAATATGGTTGGAAGGGAAAAGTAGCTGTTTGAAGCTTGCCTTCTCCAGTTTATAGCTATTAGCAGCTAACAGATAAAGAAAAGGCAGGTTGACTTGAAAGTTGTATTTTGTCAACAAATCTATTTTCTGTGAGAATGCATATTCATTGTTAAATATTTTGCAAATGGAGGTCAAATCTTCAAAAGGAGTTTTTATTGGCAAATTTGCCCTTAGTAAATTTGTCCAAGAGTGGCACTAGAATGGCATGAATTTAAGTACAATGAAGAAATGGATCCTTCCTTGAGAACGTACGTTGTCTGCCTAAAATGGATTCATATGCCTGCCTCACATGGACTTAGCTGAAATTAACATCCCATTGCTTTAGAAAGGGTATCAAACATTAAGCATTTGCATCAGTGAGTCAAATACAAAAACACCCGTGTTTCATCCTTCAGCTGTTGTGACTGGCCACCATTTTTGTTTGGCATCTTTGGCAGCTGTATTGTTAAAAGAAACATAAGGAGACTTGAAAACATCTTTAAATCCATCCATTTTTAAATGAAATCTGAAATAATTTAATTGACTCATTTTGTCTGCTTTGTTTCTTATGATTAGTGTTCACATTATTTGACAGGACTGTCAATTATTTATTAGTCACCAGGCACCGTTTTGTTATTTTGTATATCACTAGCACAACAGTTCAAATTAAAAAATAAAACCAAGGGATTGTTTTAAATAGGCCATGTAGTCAGGAGAATATACATGGAAGTACATTCAGTTATGTTTCTGTTGTTTAGTAGAATTATCTCCCCCTCACATGCATGTGAGAACTAGAGATGGGCACAACTTAGCGGTATTCCCGTTTCCGTTTCCGTTACTCGGTTCCGTTACTCTACGGAAACGGTAACGGAATTACTCCGCCAGACTTCGAGCTCGAACCGACGAACGGACAATTTTGGTCTGATTTGTCGTGCTCGTTCCTTGCATCGTGCGATTGCGCGATGCCACGCGGCACAGAAAAAAAGTTTTTAAAAGTTAAAAAAACCCGGTTCCCGGCCAAAAAGCAGGCGGAAAAATGCCTGCCCTGCCTCAGGGCACCTACCAGAGGGGTTGTTTCTGGAGGTCCCCGGCCTCCCCCCTCATCCCCCGTCCTGGGCTGCTCTGGTGGGACTCGCCGCAGGCTCGCAGCCAGCAAAAAGCCCAGTCTCGCCGCCGGCCGCCCGCAATTAAAGCGCAAGCAAGCGGCACGGACGGCACAGGAAAAAACTTTTAAACTCTCCCCCCACCCATTCCCGGGCCAAAAAAGCAGGCGGAAAAATGCCTGCTTGACTAAGGGCGCAGGGCACCTACCGGAGGGGTGGTTTCTGGAGGGGGGGGGGTCCCGCCTCCCCCCCGTCCTGGGCAGCCGGACTCGAGTCGCCATTTCGCCATGCCATGCGGTGCGGGCGGGGGATCCAAAATGGGGCGGCAAACGCAATATTGTTTTTGAAATCGTGGTCCAAAAACACACAAGCACAACAGAAACACGCGAAAATTTATAAACTGCCAGATTTTTCCCAGTAGCAGTGGGTTTTTTCTTGTAACAAAATGTCTCTCCTCTCCTCCTCTGTCCTCCATTGATTTTATTTTATTTTATTTTATTTACACCTGCGCAATGATGGGCTGGCCGAGTGGCCAGCCATGTGGGAGTGGACAACCATGCAAATTTTTGGAGCCATCCCACCAGTCGCATGGCCACTTGGCCATGGAGACTTCTGGGATGTGCCAAAAAGCCCCCTAAAACCTGCCCTAGCCCTAACCCTAACCCTTGACTCCGTACCCATACGTCACAGACTGTCTTCTTAGTGGGTCAGAGAGGCACCCAGAGGTGCAACCCACTAGCCCACCGTAACCTTACCCGTCACTAGCCTAACCCTAGCCATTGCACTAAGCCACCTTAAAGCCAGATCTACTTGCTTGCATTGCACTACACGCAGCAAGTACAATTCCCTTCTGTGTGAGACATGGTGGTGCGGGAGCCTTGTGCAGGGAAGGCATGACGCTATCACTCTCACACTGGTCTCACTGTCTGCACATTATGTTATGCAATATCCATATGGCTATTGCATAGCATTTTGCAGCAGCAGCAGGTGAGGAAGGGAGACCCCCATGTAGAGGGGTCTCTTGGAGCCTGCTTCCCCTTCCTAGTGGGTGAGGATAGGAGGCACCCACGGGTGCCTCCAGGAGCCCACTTTCCCTTTATAGCGGGCCAGAGGAGGCACCCACCCCACAGAGGTGCCTCCAGGAGCCTGCTCCCCCCCCCAAAACCAGTACTAACGACAACGAAAAAACAAAAAACGAACCGACTAATTTTTGCGAATTTTCACGAAAACCAGAAACGACCCGAAACGGGACCGGCCCGACTAACGACAACTCGAAAAAAAATTTTTTTCAAGTCGTGCCCATCTCTAGTGAGAACCTTGGAATAATTTACTGTAAAATAGACAGTGTGCTACAAGGAAAAATGTTGGTTACAGAAGCAGGTCTCCCTACTTTGCAGGAAACATTTTTCTTTTGTCGTTACAGTCATGACCAACTCTTCGTGACACCATGTCCATGGAGTTTTCTTGGCAGGAATACTGGAGTAGCTTGCCAGTTCCTACTCCAGGTTCCTACAGCACCTGGTATTCCCTGGTGGTCGCCCATCCAAGTACTAACCAGGCCCAATCTTGCTTAGCTTCCGAGATCAGGTGAGATTGGATGTGCTCAGGGCATTAAAGATTATTCATCCATTCTGAGTTGGATAATATAGTTGATACAGGCCCCAAATGTAGCTCTGTTCCTTGGATGTTGTGTGCCAATGGCTATGTTTCAGTTTTTGCAACCTGATGATGCGGGACAGGACCCCAGGAGGGGTATGAACTACCATATGTCTTTTGGACCCTTGCCGGTCTTGAATTATAAAAGTTGCCATAGAAGGACTAGCCATGTGGGTAGGAGGAGTGGCAAATGCATTCCTGCTGAAGTGTGCTTAGAGGAGGCAGTAGTAAGGTTATTGTACAAAAAGCACTCCTTAGATATCCTTGGATAAGATGAGTTATCTATTTTAATTTGGTTTCCTTCAGACACATTTAAAGGACAGAGACTGCTTTGGTTGACCCACACTGGGATTTGGACAAGGATAGTATGTCCATGTTGGTTCTGCTGGAACTCTCAGTGGCTTTCAGTACCATTGACCAACGTTCCTTCTAATTTTTCTCTCTCTAGCTCAGGAGCCTTATCTGTCTGAACATGGGGAGGTGAGTTTTCAGGTGAAACCTGGAAGTAAATAGGCATTGATTCTGGCTGTGCAACATGGAGCAACACTGATAAAGCTCTGCAGGCATGCAGGCAACATTGCTATTTACCACAGTATCCTTCTGTGCCTTCTCTCTGGAATGGGACTCGGTGCTGCTGATTTACAGTAGATCTGGTTGTTCCTGGAGGGGAGAACTCTGAAGGTGGTGCAGTTTGACAGCCTGGGTGCTGGTTTGTGGTGCCCCTTGGGATTCTGTCTTGTCCCCTATACTATATAACATCTACATGAAACTGCTGGGAGAAGTGGTCTGGAATATTGAGTTTCAGTACACAGACAACACCCAACTCTAGCTTTCCTTTCCATTAAAATCCATGAAAGTTGTTCCAGTTCTATATCAGTGTTTGGTGTCAGTAATGGACTGGATGAGGACAAATAAACTAAAACCTAAACGAGAAAAGACAGGGGTGCTCCTGGTCAGTCAAAAGGCAGATCAAGTAATAGGGATTTGGTCTATGCTGTATGAGATTACAGTCTCTCTGAAAACACTGGTGTGCAATTTGGTTGTGCTCCTTGAGTCATCTCTGACCCTAGGTGCCCAGTTTCAATGGTGACCAAGAAGAGTTCCCTTGCACAGCTAAAACTAGTACACCAGCTGTGCCTGTTACTGGTGAGATCTGATCTGGCCATGGTGACACATCCCTTAGTTAACAATCCAGCTGGATTGCCATAGTACACTCCATGAGAAGGGGGGGAGGAAGCGTTTAGAAACTGATGAGTCCTAAATGTGGCACCTAGATTATTAACTATGGATAGTCAGAGGGATAACACAACCCACCCTGTTAGAGCAGCTTTTCTGAAAGCCAATCCATTTCTGACCTCAATTCAGAGTGCTGTTTTCAATCTACATTATCTTAAATGGCTTCATTCAATCAGAAGCATTAGGCAACCGTGGGAGGGACCTAGATAATACTAGATTGGTGGGTCAGGCAGCTAAACATGCAGCTCAAAGGGTTCTGGGGGAGTTGCATGTCCTTATATATAAAACTTAGCTTTGAAAGTATATAGGTCAGACATCTGAAATACCCATTTCTAGTCTGAGCTATATCAATGTCTGTCTTTGTCTTTAGGAACTTGCACAGGTGTTAAGGCATTCTCTCATTCCCACCACCCCCACAGACACATTTGGTGGCAACATGAGACAGATTATCTCTGCTGCTGCTCTGGAACTCCCTCCCATGGGATGCCAGGTTGGCCCCATCTTTGCCCTCCTTCCACAAACAGGTGAAGATCATTTTTTTCAAGCAATCTTTTCCTTCGTGTCTAGCTGTCTACAAATCCCATTTTAAAATGATTTTTTTATTTTGTGACTTTTAAATCTGTTTTACTAATGCTTTTACCGAGCACAGTGATGGTGATCCTTTTAGAGACCGAGTGTCCAAACTGCGATTCACAACCCACTAATTTTTCGCAAAGTGCCAATACAGCAATTTACCTTGAATACTGGTGGATGTGCAGGGGCGATGTTAGGTGCCCACAGAAAGGGCTCTGAGTGCCACTTTTGGTACCCATGCCATAGGTTCGCCAACACTGTCTTAGCATTTTAGTAAGTGCTTATTTAATTCTTTTTAAATAGTTGGATACTTTCCTGTTTTATTATAGAATTGCTTTTAGTTCTATATTAAATGTCTCAGTGTGTTCTCTAGCTACTTTCCCATTCTTTATTTCCAATTGTGTTGCCCTAGAATAATATCAACTATAATTCCTCTAAAGCAAAATGAGATATACTGAAGGGTCTGTCTTTGTCCCAGTTGATATTCTCTCTTTTACCTTTCATAAGTTATAACCATAATCTAACCATTAGGGATTCTTTACTGCCTCATTAACACATCTAGATCATTTAGGAAGGATTCGCCAGGCAATCTATATTATCTTTAAATACCCCAGCAGGTATAACATCTTCAGCAGGAGCTTTATAATCGGTCACTGAATAATTAAGGATTTCCCTCTTCTTACTGAAGCTTGGAGTAAAATTTGAAGAGAATTAAGACTTCAAAGTCAGATACAACCTGGACCTTTTCTTTTGCAGCTTGCTAGAACTGAAGTCTCAAGTTCAGAGGTCTTCCAGCCTTTTTGCTTTCTGTGTTCCCCGTTGGAAACCAGCTGCTTGCTTTTCCATACAATTAGATGCCTATTTTGTATAATCCAAACTAATACTGCCTCGTGGCGCAGTCGTTAAATGCTTGTACTGCAGGTAAAACTGTGCTCACGACCTGGGGTTCAATCCCTGGTAGCCGGCTCATGGTTGACTCAGCCTTCCATCCTTCCGAGGTTGGTAAAATGAGTACCCAACTTGCTGAGGGGGGGCAATGTGTAGCCTGCATTACTGTAATTAAAATTGTAAATCTACCCAGAGACTACTTGAAGTGGCATGGGGTGGTATATAAGCAGAACACTTCACTGTATGTGCTATTTTCTGTTATGCCTACACAGGTTGACTCCCACCCCCAGCCCAAGTGGTTCTGCTCATGACACAAATAAAATATTTCTTTATGAGAAACTAGGGACTGAATATGTCTGATACTAACTCTCATGTACCGAGGGCAAATTATGGCAGAATGCACATAGATCAAGACATAGAATTAAGGGTGGCTCTTGGACTGAGCTGTGCAGATTGTCCCAACATGTCTGTCCCTGGATTCAATCATAAGAGCTGGCTTGATAGCTCAGTTAAATCATGTATTTGGTTGAGGAAACAGAGGCTGGGATTGTGATTCCTGACTATTCATCCTAGAAGAGCCAGCCTGTGTGGACTTGAGCAAGCTGCACAGTCCCAGGGTGCCCCCAGAAGAAGGAAATGGTCAACCACATTTGAGTAACTCTCTGTTTAGAAAACCCCACAAAGGTTCACCATGGGTGAGAATTAACTTGACGGCACAACATTACTGGGTAATACATTTAGACAAAAAAAAAAGTCCTGTGCCATTTTTGGTGAAGCATGATAAAGAGGAGCAAGTGTTTGTAGGTCTTCACCATTAGATAGAAGAGTGAAATTCACTCCCAATAGTAGCATGTATGAAATCCCAACACCTGGGCTTAAGAATTATCTAGGGGTCAGAAAACACCCCCAACACACTTGATGCCAAGAGCAGCTAATGAACTAGGGGGGTTACCCTACTCCAACATTTTAGGGATGGGACCTCCTGTCCTAGTTGTGAGCTGTCCTTGTTTGATGCAAGTTTTAAAAACCAACTAACCACTGGCTGAATAGTAAATGAAATCCAGTTTAATGTGAGTTCAGGCTTAAATAAAACTGCTAGTATAAGACCTCCTGATATGGGCAGGGTTAACTCTTCCCTTCTTTGCTGGATATCACAGAGGATGGCATTCAGGTCCACACTAAACTGCAGGTGGTAGCTTTATTTTTGAATATCCTTGAATGTGCATGAATCCACCCATAGAGGAAAGATCACGTAGGGGACAAAATTAAATATTTTCCTTTAATGTATATAAAATCTGAGAAAAACTTTGCTAGAAGAGACCACATTTTTATCTAATCAGGCACCCTGTGGACCAACATAGCCTATGGCAGACATGTCCAAACTCCGGCCCTCCTGATGTTTTGGACCACCACTCCCAGAATTCTAAGCTTAGACTGCCAATGGCAAAGGACTGTGGGAGTTGTGGTCCAAAACATCTGGAGGGTCGAAGTTTGGACATGCCTGGCCTATGGGAAGCTTACAGAGGAAATGAGGGCTATACCCTTCTCACTCTATTGTTCTCTAGAAACCAGCAGCCAGTTGCCTCTGATTCTGGAGGCAGCATGTAGCCACCATGGCTAGTAGCCCATGGCAGCCTCATTTTCCATCAATTAATTTCATTTCCATTTATTTCCATTGCAGATATAAATAGTTTTTCTGTTCACCTTGCACAAGAAAACATGGAAAAACCTTAATTGGAAACACATTTAGAACAGATAGTTGTTGTGAGTTTTTTGGGCTGTTTGACTGTGTTCTGGCATTTTTTCTTCCTGATGTTTCACCAGACTCTGTGGCTGGCATCTTCAGAGGTCAAGGAGCTCAGGGAACAAGGAGTTCTCTCTGTGCTCTGGGTTACACAGTGAATGAGACTGGGGATTTTTAAGTTGAGGAAACTTGTCCTTTGAGAATACACATTTAGAACAGTTTAAAAATTAAATTGAGCTACATTTTAAAGCCAATTTAAAAAAAAAACGAGCCATGGAGAGCAGAATATAGTTTTAACAAGGAGGAAGTCAATCTGACTTCCATTGGGAGATGGCTCCACAGTCGCAGTACTGCCAGAAGGAAAGCCCAACTTTGAGCAATCATTTATCTAGCTGCTTATGGCGGAGTGAAACATGCAGCAAGGAGTCTGTTGAACATCTTTGATTTAGCTCAGACCTCCAACTTGGGGGGGGGGATTTCATTTCCAATTCATTCAGACTAGGTGTCTTTAAAGCCACATCTGTGTGGTAAGGCATTCTTTGGTTTGGCTATGTGCTCTGGGAAGTTGTTGTCATTTCATTTTTGAACTGTTTTCTGTACTATAGTGCTCCCTGTTTTCAACTGCATCTTGCACAGCTGATGCAATTTTATGTTGACTCTTATTACATTCTACGAACAGAGGGCACTGTGAGATCATTGATTTGTACAACCTTATATTGTCAACTTTGTTTGGTAATGGCTTTCCATGGTATTATCTCATTTCAGGAAACAACCCCAGCCTTACTTGTGGATGCCAAAAACTGAATTTGAACAAATGAACATTATTGATATTTGAACAACAGAAGTATGCACAGAAACTTCAGTTGAATCTGAATTTGTTGCTATTAATTTCTCATATTAATACAACTATGTATTTTAATCTGCTTAATTCTTGCATTTCTTCTGTAATTTATGTATGTATTTTATGTATGTAATTTATTCTTTATTATGTTGTACAGAGTAACCTAAAGTGTAGATGGAGCTCTATGAAATAAATAAATAAACCCTAAACTCTCAAAGCTGTATAATAAGTATAATAAATTGTTTGAGTGTTCTAATAGATCTAATTTTAATTTATGCAACTATCTCTTAAAGTCTGGAAAATGTTCAGCAGTAGCAGATTGCATAAGATGGAGTCTTATGCATTTCAGTATTCATGATGTATTTGCATGGTTGAGTAGTAACAAACAAGATAATGTTGTGTCTGGTCAAAAATGGAAATAATTGGTTATGAATAACAATGTTACGTGGTTTACAATGTGTAGCATAAATTGAAAAGCGCTTTTCCACTTACAAATAGATTCCTGGGTAGAGATGGGCACGACTTAGCGGTATTCCCGTTTCCGTTACTCGGTTCCGTTACTCTACGGAAACGGTAACGGGAATTACTCCGCCAGACTTCAAGCTCGAACCAACGAACGAACAATTTTGGTCTGATTTGTCGTGCTCGTTCCTTGCACCGCGCGATCGCGCGATGCCACGCGGCACAGAAAAAAAGTTTTTAAAAGTTAAAAAAACCCAGTTCCCGGCCGAAAAGCAGGCAGAAAAATGCCTGCCGTGCCTCAGGGCACCTACCAGAGGGGTTGTTTCTAGAGGTCCCCGCCCTCCCCCCCATCCCCCGTCCTGGGCTGCTCTGGTGGGAATCGCCGCAGGCTCGCAGCCAGCAAAAAGCCCAGTCTCGCCGCCGGCTGCTGCAATTAAAGCGCAAGCAAGCGGCACGGACGGCACAGGAAAAAACTTTTAACCTCTCCCCCACCCATTCCCGGGCCAAAAAAGCAGGCGGAAAAATGCCTGCTTGACTAAGGGCGCAGGGCACCTACCGGAGGGGTGGTTTCTGGAGGGGGGGTCCCGCCTCCCCCCCGTCCTGGGCAGCCGGACTCGCCATGCCATGCGGTGCGGGCGGGGGATCCAAAATGGGGCGGCGAACGCAATATTGTTTTTGAAATCGTGGTCCAAAAACACACAAGCACAACAGAAACACGCGAAAATTTATAAACTGCCAGATTTTTCACAGTAGCAGTGGGTTTTTTCTTGCAACAAAATGTCTCTCCTCTCCTCCTCTGTCCTCCATTGATTTTATTCTATTTTTTACACCTGTGCAATGATGGGCTGGCTGAGTGGCCAGCCATGTGGGAGTGGACGACCATGCAAATTTTTGGAGCCATCCCACCAATCGCATGGCCACTTGGCCATGGAGACTTCTGGGATGTGCCAAAAAGCCCCCTAAAACCTGCCCTAGCCCCCTAACCCTAACCCTAATCCTTGACTCCAGTCCTTACCCATACGTCACAGACTGTCTTCTTAGTGGGTCAGAGAGGCACCCAGAGGTGCAACCCACTAGCCCACCGTAACCTTACCCGTCACTAGCCTAACCCTAGCCCTTGCACTAACCCACCTTAACCCTAAGCCAGATCTACTTGCTTGCATTGCACTACACGCAGCAAGTACAATTCCCTTCTTTGTGAGACATGGTGGTGCGAGAGCCTTAGGCATCACCTATGGCTCTGGGTTCACTGCCATCACTAGTCTCACTGTCTGCAACTGGTATGCATATCCATATGGCTATGCATGCATTTTGCAGCAGCAGGTGAGGAGGGGAGACCCCCATGTTGAGGGGTCTCTTGGAGCCTGCTTCCCCTTCCTAGTGGGTGAGGATAGGAGGCACCCACGGGTGCCTCCAGGAGCCCGCTTTCCCTTTATAGCGGGCCAGAGGAGGCACCCACCCCACAGAGGTGCCTCCAGAAGCCCGCTACCCCCCCACCAAAAACCAGTACTAACGAAAACAAAAAAACAAAAAAACGAACCGACTAATTTTTGCGAATTTTCGCGAAAAACGGAAACGACCCGAAACGAACCGGCCCGACTAACGACAACTCGAAAAAAAATTTTTTCAAGTCGTGCCCATCTCTATTCCTGGGAGAACCACTTTGGAGTTGAATAACTCGGCCCCCTGAACCCCAAAGCTCTCCAAATTTGGGGGTGTTTACAGGAAATAGTTTGAGGAAGCCCCTCTGTAGTTTCCATGCTGCTAAACCCAGGGGAAAAATATAAGGAAGATGTATTCATACGATTAAAGCCTGTGTGTGCGTGTGTGCATGTGTGCGTGCGTGCGTGTGCATGCACACCCACCCACCCACAGACACACAGCCACATTTCCCCACAGAGAAAAAAGAAGAAGGAAATTTGTGATGCATTTGTAGAACAGTTCTTAAACTAGGAAATTACAATCATCTACTTTTGGGGCACAGAATTGGCAAGTGACTGCAGACACCAAATAGAAGCTTCATTTTCTCTCATTCTATGAAAGAGAAAATCAATGCCATGCTGAGGTTTACAATGAGGCTGCGCTCCAGGAATCCAAAGTGTGGTGAACACCCCCTTTATATTTATAAACTTACCAATTCCCACTGGAATTCATCCGAAAGATGCCTGAAATTTCTCTTCCTGAAAGGTTAAACGGCACATTACTTTAAAGACAGAGAGCAGGCCCGTTGCTGAATGCTTTTTTATCCCTAATGTAAATCCCATTGCTTCAATGGGTTTACTCCAGTTGAGCTAGGTACTGGATTCTGGCTGTAGTCAGCATTTCATCCCCTTTCTTTTAGACTCAAAAAGAAAATGGTGTACCTTGATCCTGACAGAGTCAAAGGGATTTAGGATTTTGCTTCCAGCTTCCAGGTGTGGATATTGGGCCAGGATACGCAGCACTCTTACAAACCACGGATTCTGTCAGTTCAGGTGACACATTTTCATCAACCTATGTACCTTGTCTCACTTTGCTGAGAAACCCCAAGGAAGAATTGTCAAGCTGCGTGAAAATATAAAGAATTTTTAATTCCTCATCTGATCTTTAAGTGTGAATGACACAAGAAACACTCTTTAACGTCATATTGGGACCTCTGTTAATGCCAAGTGCCCTTGTACATGATGCAGAAACTGTCATCATCTGTCACATCCTCAGGCTTGCCTGCTCCCTCTGAACTGACCTGCAGTTCTCACAGTCACTGGGAGAGAAGTAGGTTTCCCCATGAAGTACATATAATTACAAGTTATCCTTATTATAATTAGTTTTTCATTTCTCCTCCCATTTCATTTTGTTTATTATGAAATGATTTTTTTAAAATAAAATTCATTTTGTAATTCATTTTGTTTTGCTTTATTTTTTTTAACTTCCCGGCTGTTGGTGCTTTTATTTATTTATTTATTTTTTATTTTTGTTTTTTGCTACAAGCACCAGCAGGGGGCCAGCGCTATAGCTGATCGGAACTTTGTTTTATAAAGCCCTGACCAGCTCTAGGGCGGGCCTGTGCTCAACACTTTTATATTTATATTTATATTTATATTTATATTTATATTTATATTTATATTTATATTTATATTTATATTGCTGGAAGCACCCAGCAGGAGGCCCATGCTACAGCTGAACAGGGCTTTAAAAAAAACTCTGACCAGCTGTAGCACGGCCCCTGTGCTCGGCACTTTTTTTAAAAAAAATTTCATTTTTAATTTTTTTGCTTCAACAACCCAGCAGGGGGCCCATGCTCTGCATTCTTTTTTTAAAAAATATTTCATTTTCATTTTCATTTTTTCAATTTTTGCTACAAGAGCCCAGCAGGGGGCCCACACTACAGCTGATCAGGGCTTTTTTTTTAAAGGGGGGTTAACCACAGGGTTCCCTATGGGGAAACAAAATGAAACGGAACAAAACAAAACAGAAATTTCTGTTTCATTTAATTTCATTTGTCTTCCAGAGTGGGGTTTGTTATTCATTTTGTTAGGGAACAAAACAAATAGCAAATAACGAACTGAATTAAATATTCATTTTGTGCCCATCTCTGATTATAATGCATAGTTTTTGAGGGTGGTTTGACCCTGAACCGCTAATGAGAACCATTAGGTTTACCTCGTTTGGTTATAAGTAATGACCCAATCCGCATTTTTGGATTATCCTTATGCCTGTTTAGAGATTGGCTGTGGAGACTTGTCATGATGAGTGCCTGCACCTCCAACTTTACCATTATTAATGATCAGAAACAATTGTCTGATTGAACTGAATTTAAAAAAATCAAGAAGCAGCCAGTCTGCATCCCTTGAATTAACGTGCCCATGAAGAACCATGAGACGAATGTACATATAATATTTGTACTAAGGGCTAGCTTAGTAGAAATATTAGGGAATGAGGGAATGATGAGAGAGGAAATGACACAAAGAGAGTGAATTTAATAAAGACCAATCTGTATTCATCCACTTGTGTGAAGACAGCAATCAATTCAATTCATTTATTTATGGTCAAGGACCAAATACATGTAATGACAACAAAGATGGACCCATGTGGAAGGGAGTTCTAGAGTATGGGAGCAGTAACAGAGAGGGCTCCCCACCAACCACAACATGAATGTGGTGGGACTAAGAGAAAGGCATCTCTTGATTATTTTAACACCCAGACAGGTTCATAAAGGGTGATGAGATAGCTTGAAAAAGCTGTTAGGACTTGATAGGTTAGAAGCAGCACTTTGAATTGTGTCCAGGAATAGCTAGACTGCCATAGGAACTGTTGTAACAGGGAGGTTATGTAATCCCTATGACCAGGCCCAGTTAGCAATCTGGCTGCTGTTTTTTCCACCCACTGAAGTTTTAGTCAGCCCCACCTAGAATACATTACAATATTCCAGCTGGATGGCAAGTAACAGCACGCAGCCCAAGAATGGAACATTAGTAACTAGACAATAATTATTAAATATCATGGGATCTGAGGAGGATTCATTTTTTTCCAACAGTGGTCTTCTTTAGCATGCTACCCAGTTGACATGTTCATTGCTGGCAGTTTTTATAAGCCAGGAAGGGTAAAAGGTGTATCAGAGAAGTGATAGCCTTCACCTCTTCAAGACTCCTGTCCACATAATCAGGATGCAGAACCTGAAATGCATCCATTAACACAGGACAGGCATGGGCCATAGTTACATTTGCAACGCCTGCATCAACTGCAGGATTCAAGTCAGAGGGGATCTGAGAAAATTTGCCTATAAGGTGTTGTGCAGATTCTTCACAGTGAGCTACAGTGTGGTCTGCATTCTTTTACTTCCACTCAGAACGGCTCCACTGGCTATCCTCTGATTTCTTTGCTGCTACCACTGCCATGGAATTGGACTTCCAATGGGCCCTATTCTGTATTTTGTCAGATACACTCCGAGTTAGCAGAATAATTTATTCTAATTACAAAGACATCACTGATGCTTTAAGGTGCAACAATGGCACCAACAATTTCCTCAGAAAACTAATTCTGGACTAGTTCACAACTTCTTATTGATAAGAAAAACATTTTGTTCTATACCTTTCGGCGCCTCCTTGTTTATTTTTAGCTCTTAGCTTTATTTTTATCTTATGCAATGAGAGCAAGAAGAAACAAAATGCATTTAATGGATGGTGATCATATGAAATGTTTGATTAACATAACCTTCATGTAGCCCTTTACACAGATTAAAACATTCTGTTCATGGAGGAAGGGGTAATGACTGGAATTTGATCAGTGCTAGTTAGCTATTCCCTGGCCTTGGTCTTAGCTTCACAGTATTTCCAAATCTCTCTCTCCCTCTCCCTCTCCCTCTCCCTCTCCCTCTCCCTCTCTCTCCCTCCCTCTCCCTCTCCCTCCCTCTCTCTCTCTCTCTCCCTCTCCTCTCCCCCCCTCTCTCTCTGTGTGTGTGTGTGTGTGTGTGTGTGTGTGAGTGAGTGAGTGAGTGAGTGAGAGAGAGAGAGAGAGAGAGAGAGAGAGAGAGAGAGAGAGAGAGAGAGAGAGACAGAGACAGAGACAGAGACAGAGACAGAGACAGAGACAGAGAGACAGAGAGAGACAGAGAGAGACAGAGAGAGACAGAGAGAGATTGGCTGGTACTATGTGCCTACCCTCTCCAAAAGTTCCACTTTGAACTGTGGCTGCCCCACCTAGCAAGAGTTTCCCTTTCTCTTCAAAATATATCAAATTGACATTTCACATGTTTAGCAACAATGATGTTGTCTTGTCTTTTTATGCTCCCTCCTTCTCCCTGGATAGTTGTTTGGTACTTTTACTATTTTCTAAAGTAAAGCATTCAGGGTTGTAGCCTACGCCATTATCTCATTCGCAAGCAGTTGCACCAAAAGTAAGAGACAATTTTGTTCAGTCAAGTGCACTATGTTGTTATGGTGACCGCTTATGGATTTAAATATCTTTGGCTATAGATGTTTTCTCGATTGCACCGACTGCTCAGTTATGTGTTGAGCATTTTGTTGTTCTCGCAAAATGTGTTACGGCATACTAGTTAAACAATAAGCCAAATACAATAAACCAAAAGCTATTCATATTTTTCAAAACAACAATAGAACAGTGACTAGTAGAAGGACCCATGTGGAAGATTCTGATAAGTAAACATTGTTCAGTATTTGTGCTCCTTAAACCAGAAGCAAATATAAATGCAAAGTTCAATCTGAAATGGGAATCTCTATTGAAGCAGAAGAAATTCAACAGCCCCCTGCTATGGATGCAACCCTGAAGGGGAACATGGGTGTATGATAAACACAATTCCAACATGGCTGATCTACAATTCAGAAAGAAGTGGTTACAGTTGATCTCTCCTTATGCTTGGTTATGAATCTAGATTAGATCAGTGAACAAGAGCAGCTGGTTGATATGCTTCCACTCCTCATGCACCAGGATGAGCAGTTCAAGCTTGTTGGAAGTAACTGGACAGAATCCATACAGAACTAGACTAGAGATGGGCACGACTAGGGAAAATGACGTTTTCGAGTTGTCGTGTGTCGGAGGCAGTCCGTTTCGGCTCGTTTCCGTTTTTCGTGAAATTTCGCAAAAATTAGTCGGTTCGTTTTTTCAGGTTTTTTTTGTCGTTAGTACTGGTTTGGGGGGGTAGCGGGCTCCTGGAGGGAGCTGCAGGAGTCAGCCAGAGCCACAAGTGACAGACTAGCAGACTCTTTGCACCCGCTGTGTCTCACGTACTTGCATGTAGTGCAATGCAAGTAGATCTGGCTTAGGGTTAAGACAGGTTAGCACAAGGGCTAGGGTTAGGCTAGTTACGGGTGAGGTTAGGGTGAGTATTGGGGTGCACCTCTGGGTGCCTCTCTGACCCACTTAGAAGGACAGTGTACTGGCGTATGGGTTAGGGTTAGGGTTCGGGTTTGGGCTACGATTAGTGGGCTGTTTATGCCCGATTGGCACATCCCAGAAGTCTCTGTGGTCAACCTGGCCAAGTGGCCATGCGATTGGTGGAAAATTTGCATGGTCTACTCCCATTGCAAATGTGCAGGTGTAAAAAAAATAAATAAAATAAAATCAATGGAGACTTTTTTTGCAAGAAAAACCCACTGCTGCTACTGTAAAAATTCAAGCATTTAAAATAGCTAATTTTCGCATGTTTCTGTGGTGCTTTGGTGGGGTTTTGGGCAACGATTTCAAAAAAAATATTGCGGTCACCATTTTGGATCCCCCCCCACCGCATGGCAAATGGATGCGCCTCCCAGCCTGGTACAGTCAGCAAAACCTGGCCATGCGATTGGTGGAATGGCTCCAAAACTTTGCATGGTCCACTCCCATGGGCGAGCCCATCATTGCGAATGTGCAGGTGCAAAAAAATAAAATAAAATAAAATAAAATAAAATCAACGGAGACTTTTTCTTTGCAAGAAAAACCCACTGCTGCTACTGTAAAAATTCAAGCATTTAAAATAGCTAATTTTCGCATGTTTCTGTGGTGCTTTGGTGGGGTTTTGGGCAACAATTTCAAAAAAAATATTGCGGTCGCCATTTTGGATGCCCCGCACTGCATGGCAAATGGGTGCGCCCTCCCAGCCTGGTACCAGCAGCGCAGCAGTAGCAATAGCCAAGGAGAGGGGGCGGGGAAACCCCCCCAAATAAAACACCCTTCTGGCCTGGTAGGTGCCCTCAGACAGTTTTCGCCTACTTTTAGGGCCGGGAATCGGTTTTTTTTTAACTTTTAAAAACTTTTTTTCTGTGCCGCTTGGCATTGCGCGATCGCCGCGATGCAAGTAACGAGCACGACAAATCAGACCAAATTGTTCATTCGTCGGTTCGAGCTCGAATTCTGGCGGAGTAATTCCTGTTACCGTTTCCGTAGAGTAACGGATACGAGTAACGGAAACGGAAACGGGAATACCGCTAAGTCGTGCTCATCTCTAAACTAGACATGGTGCTAGTTGTTGGAATTATAGACCAAAAAATTTGCACAACTTTGGTCTCAGTTCTTGGAGAATACTTCTATTCTAGTTGCCTTTTTCTTGTCATTTTCCTTTTCCTTTTCTTTTTGTTCTCTGAAAAAAATGATTAAAAAAACCTTCAAAAGTTTCAGTCTTAATAAAAACGATTCACTGTACTGACACGTACAAGGAAATTGACATGACCAACAAGCTTATTTTTAATTCTCTTCTAATCGCTTCTAACCTTTCTAGACATGTTTTCTTTTGTCTTGATCACCTTTCATCTATATCAGGTTCACATCAGACTTCCAAAACATGCAATTTGTCTGCCTGTTTTAAATCTTTGTCCCAGATGTTGCTCTTTATTGCTTCCTTTGATTGTTTGCTCTCTCTAGGGGGCCTTTGGCCTTGATTCTCTTTTTTTCTCTTACTGTTTATTCTGCATACCTTTTGACTGCATAATATTACAATCTCAGGATCCATTGACAATGATTATGTTCAGTTTTCCTGGAAAACATATCTCCAGTTTTGCAAGCATTTTTGAGTCCCAGCCATATTTTGTTATGAGACTAATGTTATCATTATTATCCTCATAGCACTACTTGGTCCATCCCATGGTCATATTTAGATGCTTGCCAGATTCTTTATTTGAGTACTCCTCCCAGGTTAATATAGCTGCCATAGAAATCCCCCATTTTAAAAATACCAAAACAAAAAATCTTTATTTACGGTTTTTAACCAAATCACATTTCTAAGAAGGAGCAGAGATCTATCAGTAACATCTCTTTTTAGTCCAATGGCACTGGCTTCATAACTGTCAAAAATCTTGCAAATTGTAACATTTTATAAAATGTATTCTATTGTTGTTTTCATGGATAGTGAATATAATGAATTTACTTTAATTTGTGGTTTGCATTGTTATTTCTTTTAGTTTGCAAATTTTGCTGATAATGTATTACAGTTTAGACTGGTGCAAATTCCATTGTGAAATATGCTTAGAAGTAGGGGTATAATTATTTTACACATAATATAAATATTTTAAATAAATAAAAATTAGGGATGGGCTGTTCGTTTTGGAAGTGGTACGTTCTGAAATGACACACGCAAGCCCAGGTGCTGTTCAGAAGCCTCTGAAACACAAGCAGCCAATCAATTAACTTCCTGCAGGGTCGTATCGGGCGAAAGTCCAACCAGGAAGAAGTCTCCTGACATCATCTGTTCTTCTCCTATGCTGTGGCCAATCAGACAGAGAGGCAGGATGATGCATTTCCCTGCACAGCTCCTGATTGGCCACAGCACAGGAGAAGAACAGATGATGTCAGGAGACTTCTTCCTGGTGGGACTTTAGCCCGATATGTCCCTGCAGGGAGGTAAGTGATTGGCTCCTTTTGTTTCGGAGGCTTCCGAACAGCACCTGGGCTCACGTGGGTCATTTCAGAACATGCTGTTTCCGAAACAAACAGCCCATCCCTAATAAAGATCAGCAGATATAATAAGTCAGACTTGAATGTGAGAAGAGATAGCCAGCTGCAGCTGTCTTTTAGTAGGAGCTGCCATGGACTTTAATTGGCTTAATGGCATTATTGTTTCAAATAGCAGGTTTCCTATTACAGCGTCTCTCTAAAAGATACAGAGCCACAGAATGCAACAAAGAAGCTGTTCCTTTCAGATTTCTTCTCCATATGCAATGTATGTTGGTTCTTTAAGGCTGCGGTTCCCAACCTTCCTAATGCCAGGACCCTTTAATACAGTTCCTCATGTTGTGGTGCCCCCTTGCCCTGCTTGGAAGAGGCCACAAGCCCCCTTTGGCAGGTCACTGCCCCAGGTGCCATAAATAAGCTCCCTCTACAGGCACCCTCAGCCAATCACAGCCTCTGGTGCCATTGATTGACATCCTCTCCAACCTATCAAGCTTAACTCACTCCTCCCCCCTTCCTCCAGACCCAAGCCATTTGTGCCTTTTTCTTCACTGGCTCATGGTGACCCCTGTGAAATTGTTGTTTGACCCCCAAAGAGGTCCTGACCACCAGGTTGGGTACCAGTGCTTTAAGGCAAACTGCTAGATAGCTCTGTGTTAAGTGTCTGGCTGCAGAGCCAGTGACTGGGAGTTCAATTCCCCACTGTGCCTTTTTTGATTGGGGCTGGACTTAGTGATCCATAGGGTCCTTTCCAGTTCTGCAGTTCTAAGACTATGATTATGATAAGGTCTCAGTGGACATTTGTCCATGTTTTTGATTGATTTTGATTTCAACCAATAAAGGAGAAAGTTCAGAAAACAACTGAAATGACCAAGCATTTTTTCTCTGACTTGCTATCCCTATCATTAGTCATGTGAAAAACTTAGTAATATAATTTGTAAGCACATGTGGGCTTTTTTTCTTTTTTCTTTTTGATTAAATGTTATTATGCCAATAGGATTGAGATGGGAGACCTAGGTGAGAGCCTGGAGGATGATGTGCACAAACAAGAGTTGTGTCTGCCTGTCAAAGTGACTAACAAAGAGTCCAATATTGACTAACAAAGTGTCCTATATTGCCTTGTGAGGGATTCTGTTTGGCCTTGTTCTAATGTATTTGATATTTATGTGTGAACAAGGCTTTAATTTCTCTCCTGTTTAAATTGTCAGATTATGTTAGTTTATTTGTTGTTTCATTTTATACTTCTCTACTAAGGCAATGGTTATTTGTGATTTGTGATTTTTTTAATTTTTGAACTGTTGCACTTAGTGTTACTTACTACAAGATGTTGGCACTAATTGTAAAAAGGCAGAAACAAATACATAGTTGATGGTGATGATGTTTGCAGCATCACTTGGAAAGTAGTAAGCCAGCCTTGGCAACACAGGATAGGATAACAGATGGTTCATGTTGCTCTTTTATTAAAACTTCTGGCATGGTCAAGTGTCTGTTCAAATGGCCAAATTATGTGTGAGGTTCCTTTTTATTTTATTTTTTACATCCTACATCAAAGCAATTTCATCCCTGATAGATCCTGAATGTTGGGATGTTGATGGATGGTTTATTTTAATGACCCAGTGTTTAAAAAAATAATACAAATTACCATTATCATTTTAATGGACTAAAAATACTACAATTACTATTTTCATTTTAATTTGCCATTGTCTGCAACACTTCTTGAACTCAATGAACTGTTTTAAATAGGAACAGAAAAGTCTAATTTTGCTGTTTTGTTTTGGTATTGTGTGTGCGATAAATTTAAGAAGCGGAGGCAGTGAACTAACAGTAGCCTGATAATCCTGATCCTTAATTTTCTTTTATTCCATTTCTTCTTCTATTGTCAATTTTTGGTTTCGCTTAGTGTCATGATTGTGAATTTCTTTTTCCTGTCAGTTTTGTAATGCTGCTCCTGATTCATCTTTTAACTCAGCAAAGCAAAGCAAAGCAAAGCATAGCATAGCAAAGCAAAGTTTTCTGCTTGTATACCGCCCCATCGTGCTTAGAGCACTCTCTGGGCAGTTTACAGTTTAATTTTGCAGGTTATACATTGTGCCCACCCCTAGTGAGCTGCGTACTCATTTTACCAACCTCAGAAGGATAGAAGGCTGAGTTAACCATGAGCCAGCTACTTGGGACTGAACCCCAGGTAATGAGCATAGTTTTAGTTGCAGTACAGCAGTTTAACCACTGCACCACTCTTCTTGGAAAACGAAGTGGCAAAAATTCTGTGAATCTATAGCTGTCTTTTATTTTGGTATGCTATTTCGAGTTTTTATAAATATTCACAATACCACTAACATCTAGAGGGAAACCAATTTTTACAGTGTATTGTGGCATCTTTACAGGTATAAACAATAAAACTATTAAGTTTCACCCATTTTTACTTAAAAATGGAAGTCTATGGAATTTTAGAAATTTTCTTATAGTTACTGGAAGAAGGAATCACATTCTTGAATTCTGGGAGTTGAGTCATGGCAAGTGGACTGCTTTTCTTGTTGGATCAAAATGTTTTACTATTCATCCAAGTAGCTTCTTCAGTCTGAGAAAAGTTGGTGGGAGGCTCCCAATTTCACCTTGGTTTCACCCCACCCTTGTCTTGTTAGGTGGACAACGGCCCAAATAGGCTCGATAGATGGACAATGGCCTGGGAAAAGCAGTCCAGTTGCCATGACTAAGCTCCCAGATAACTTCTCCTGGATGTCTGAGAATCTCCATAGACATACATTCTTGAAGATTCCTTAAATGGGTATGTGGTGCGTACAGGCTGTATTTTCAGCTGGAACATTTTTCTGCCTGAAGATCTTTCAAGAAGGGCATTATATCTAGAAAGCACAAAATATACATTTTCCCTTTTGCCCCGCCATTCTTACAGGAATACCTGGTGAGGACAGAAGAGCATATCCCCTCAGTAGCTACTCATGGCTATGGAAGTTTTTTCCAAAGGAGACTAGGCTGCCTTCTTTCAGTTATTCTGCTTTTTTATTTAGGCAGACTTTGAGCCACTAAAGGCTGAGGGGGGATATGATAGCTATGTTTAAATATTTGAAATGATGTCATATTGAAGAGGGAACAGGTTTGTTTTCCATGGCTTCAGAGACCAGGACTCGGGGCAATGGTTTCAAACTACAGGAAAAGAGATTGCATTTGAACATTAGGAAGAACTTCATGACAGTTAGAGCTGTTTGGCAGTGGAATATGCTGCCACGGAGGGTGGTGGAGTCTCCTTCCTTGGAGGTTTTTAAGCAGAGGCTAGATGGCCATCTGTCGGAAATATTGTGATGTGGTTCCTGCATGGCAGGGGGTTGGACTAGATGGCCCTTGAGGTCTCTTCCAACTCTATGATTCTATGATACTATGATTCTATGATGAGGAAAAGTATTTCAGTATTGTGTAAGTTTTGTTATTTCTGTATGGGTTTAAAATGGTTAATTCTGTGCTCTTCTAATGCACTAATCATTGAGGGCTAGGGCTGGAAGGCACTGTAGGAAATCCCTTCCTATGTAATGGAGAATCATATTGTACTGGCTGTCATATTGTCTCTCAGTATTCTCAGTCACACTAAACATGCCCAACTCCTTCAGATAATCTAAAAGTGTTTTTGGACTGCAACTTAAAACTCTGGGGAATATCATTTTGATGTATGAATAAAGAAATGTAGTTTCCAATATTTTTGGAATTGTGCATAATTTTCATAGAATTTAAGTGGGGTATGTACATATCCAAGGTCTTTTGGAAAAAAATAATTTTTCCCTAGGAAATAAAACACAATTCCTTTTTTCAAGTGGTATTTAATGTGCACTACACATGGTTTCTATCTCTAACCACCACTCTGCTTCCCTCTGTCATCATATGCAAACTCTTCCTCTACAATCCCACTAGGTTTGGTGAAGATTGGGTTCCAGACATCTGAGTTCCACACTCAAAAAGTGCCCCCCCCGTAAGGAATCCTTTAATAAACCCATTCTTCTTCAAACTTGGAGGGATAATAGAAGGGGGTCACAGGATGCTTGCTTCCAGTTTTGGTCTCTCTAGGTCCATTGGGGGAATTTTATAGCCTGATGAATTAATGAATCTAAAATCGCTAAAAATTCATCAGTTCATCGGGGGATGCTATTTAACATGGCTATGAAAATTTTGATGAATCAACAATCCCCCCGAAAATGTGATTCATAGGGGTTGTAGAGCTTCTATGTATGTGTTACTATCCAGTCTAGTTGACTCCAGCTGTGGGTTGATGCTCAGAACAACACTCTTACTTAATGTATTATCAACTTCTATACACATAACACTGATCCCGTATGTGTGAGGCCTTGACTGCACACAAAAAGAAAGCACCAGATTAGAATATATGATAATGTTGGGTAATGCTGGGTAACAATGCCTCATAAAGTAAGTCCACAGAAATCTAATATGATTTCCCCTAAGCTACTGTGCCTTAATACTCTTTTTATGAACATCTAATCACCATGCATTAAATTATGTAGAAAATCCTCCAGGGTCATCCAGCTTGCCCAATGTATAGAGGAGATGAGAGCTTTATCGAGTTTACAAATCCTGCATTTCCTTTGCTGTAGTCTTCCTCTGCTAATTATTTGATTGAATCACATCTAACACCCTGGTGTGATGAAAGTCTCTTTTGAGTGGAGGATGCTCCAATAAGCAACCTTCCAAGGCAAGATAATCATCAGCAATGCACCATGACACGCTGCCAAAATCTGTGAACATCGCAAGCCAGAAGCTGCCAGTAGAGCCTTCTGTTAGTCTTCTAGATCATTTTATGTAAAACTGTGTGCTGCCCCGGCCTCTAAATCAATGAATTTGAAGTAGCTTTTTAAGTTTTACAGATCCAGAAATGAAAGAGACCTTTATGGAAAGCACAACATTTATGGCTAAATACCCTAGAGATTTTGCAATAATATCTTGCTGAGATATGAGGCAGAAAAGACATATTTTCCTTTTATTTTAAGAGCAGCTGATCTTTTTTTTTTTTTAACCACACATGAATAAGAAATATGTACTGGAATGGCCTTATCTTACAGTTTTCCCCACAAACACAAAGCAGGGCATTGAAAACCTCAGTGCATATTGCTATTTAAACCATAGGAATGCTGCAGGAGTACTTATTTCCTGCCATATTTAAAGGACACATTGCCTTTTCATTCTTAAATTGAATAAAAATTCCTGCTGTTACCCTGTTTAGAAAAACACTGTGGATGAGAAACTTTTCACAGTATAATTATATTCCACTTGAACTAAACACAGTATTTCTTCAATAAAATGTTGCTTTTATAGTGTTTTTTGCTTAACTAATTTTCACTGCCAGCCTGGTTTTATATTTAACTAACTTCTATTTTTATTACAATATTTCAGTTATATTTTATAAGGGTCAATT
Source organism: Phrynocephalus guinanensis (assembly GCA_037367245.1). Lineage (NCBI taxonomy): Eukaryota > Metazoa > Chordata > Lepidosauria > Squamata > Agamidae > Phrynocephalus > Phrynocephalus guinanensis. The sequence continues at coordinate 32,686,437 of CM074741.1, read as the reverse complement.
ATTTCTCTGATTTAGGCTTCCTTTCTAAAGCAGAAGAATAGGACTCTACTATCTGGATGGTGCTGCAAGTTAAACCGCTGAGCCACTGGGTTGCTGATCAAAAAGTTGGCAATTCAAAGCTGTGTGATGGGGTGAGCTGCCATTCCTTGTGTCAGCTCCTGCCAACCTAGCAGTTTAAAAGCCTGTAAAAATACGAGTGGATAAATATGTACCACTTCAGTGGGAAGGTAATGGCATTCCATACACCTGAGCCTTAAGTCATGTCATCCACAGGACCACAGAAATATGTCTGCGGCGGCACTTTGGCTTACAAACAGACATGAGTACAGGGCCCTAGAGTCAGAAATGAATGTACTTAACTGTCAGGGGGAAACTTTTACCTTTTGTGTTTACTACTAGTTTGTCTATAGAATATAGAATAGGCATGCGTCCTAATTTACAGAACACAGTGACTGACATCCTGTTCTGACATAAACTGATGATGTCATTAACAGAGCTTTTTTTTTTTTGTAGAGATTAAATGTTTCCTACTTATGTACCAAGGCTCCCACTGCTCTGAAAAATTGTGCCACAGCCAATATCATCAGCCTTACATGGGCATAAACTATGGAACAGGACTACAATCAGCAGACTCTTGGGGAGCATCTTCTATTTGAAGGGCTATCCTTTCAATGTCCAGATTAAAGGCAGAGAACTATAAGAAGGAAGAGGAAGGTTCTTAAGATTATCCACACTGATTGGATAGCACACTAAGTGGTACACAAATCATCCACTCTGTAATTTAATAAGAAATGAAATACTTAGTAAAGCATCATTTTCTTGCTACTATTAGGAATAATGTATATCTTGTTTTGTATGTAGGCCTGACATGACCATTTGTTTCATGCGCAAAAATGCCCCAGGGCCTGTCAGGGAGCACCAGATAAATGTGAAAAATGCTAGAGGTGACAATAATAGCCTTACATTCTTCTCTTTGCTGTTCACGTTGTGTACCTACCATTGGGAGTAAGAAACCCAAGGATAATGCCGATCACACCTGTCAACAAATTATCATTTTACTACAGTTTTCCCTTCCTTGTACTAGAAAATAATAGGATAGGTTAAAAATAATTGATTAATTTACTTGATTAATAGGTAGAGGGGAAATTTCATCAGCGAGGTGCAAATTTATTTTGGCACTATTTCCCCCTCCTTGATCTACGAAAGAATGAGAGAGAGAAACATGGTGTATTTTCTCTCCCATTCTCTCAAAACAAGGCCCAGAGTCCCACATGGTTGTTATGAAAAAGCTGGGGCTCTCAGCAGAGCATTTTAAAGGTCACAGCACTGGGAGGCAGCTCCCTTTATGACACTAAGTCAAGCTTAAAGTAATACACATTCTTTTCCTTATCACTTTCCAATGAATTCTGGCTGGTTATTTTTGCCTCTGCCCACAGAATGTGGCCCTCCTCTCTTAGTGCTTATGGGAGATGTCATGTGCTTGTCTGCGATGGAAACATCTCAGAATGGGTGACAGGCACCATGTTGCTCCCTAGGATATTTTTCATGGCTTGATGAAAAGCTAAATATTGTTTCTTCCACTTGCCAGACACAACAAAGAGAGAAAACAGAAGCGCATAAATCAGAAGTTACGACTAATGCTGGGGGGTGCCATTGAACATGTCATTGTGTTGTCCCTTATTTCTTCTATTACTGTATGTGTACATGTTGTTGCTTTTCACTAGCTCTCCGTGCAGCCAGACAGCTCCAGTACCTCATGCATACAGTGTGGCAAATGTGACAAGTATAGATAGGTCACGTTATTTTGGTGCCTGAGGTGGAAAACCCAAATGCCATATCCTATGATAAATTCATAATAAATAAATATTTGACAACTGCTTGCTGTCATGGACAGCTGGGGTTTAACAGGTCAAATGGTAAAAATGTTATAGATTTCATAATTCTATACTGTATCTCATTCCTTTATGCCTATCTAGTTCTAGGAAAAGATTAATGTTGATATGCTAGGTTGACCAGTGGCAAATGAGCTTCAACATTAGTAAGTGCAGAGTGATGCACATTAATGCAAAAATCCCCAATTACATTTATAAACTGATGGGGTCTGAACTCTCTGCAACAAACCTGGGAAAGGACCTTGGTGTCCTGGTGGACAGCTCAATGAAGATGTCAACCCAGTCTGCCACAGCAATGAAAAAGGCAAATTCAATGCTAGATATTATTAGGAAGGGTATAGAAAATAAGTCAGCATCATTTTGCCTCTTTTTAAATCTATGGTGAGGCCCCATCTGAAGTATTGTGTACAGTTCTGGTCACCATAACTCCCGAAGGATATTATGGAAATGGAAAAAGTGCAGAGGAGGGCAACCAGAATGATTAGGGGACTGGAACACCTTCCTTATCATCTGAGGCTGCAACGGATGGGCCTCTTCACTCTTGAACAATGGCATCTATGAGGTGACCTGATTGAAGTTTATAAAATCACACACAGTGTGGGCAAAGTAGATAAGGAAAAAAAACTGTTTTCCCTATTGCACAACACTAGAACTAGGAGGCACTCCATGAAACTTTTGGGTGCTAGATCTGAAACAAATAAGAGAAAGTACTTTTTCATCCAGCGGATCACTGGTCTATGGAACTCCCTGCCAGAAGTGATAGCTGTCATTCTTGACCGCTTTAAGAAAGAATCGGACAAGTTCATGGAAAACAAGGGTATCAATGGCTACCATTATGGATGCCTAAGGACAAGCTCCGGGTTCAAGAGAGAGGCAAGATATCTCTCAATACCATTTGCGGGGAATCATAAACAGGTGAAGACATCTGGTTGGGAATACCCTGAAGCAAATGGTGAGCCACTGTGTGAGACAGAATGCTGGACTGGATGGCCTGTGGCCTGTTCCAGCAAGGCTGTTCTTATGTTCTTATATTTCATTGAAGACTCATGAAGTAAAGCTAGTTCTGCCATTGTACCAAATTTGCAAAATGATTCTAATTTTAAGTTTTACTTCAGGTGAGCATTGAAGCTCTCATCATCTTTCAAGAAAACCAAAGCCTCACTAGTTTAAGAACTAAATCCAACACATCTGTAATAAAAGCAAACTCAAAAAGAATAACAGTACCAGTGGAAAAACACCATAATGATAGTTAAACAACAGAAGAGGATATTAGCAGATACATGAAAACTCCAGCTGCCATGTACTGTATGTTGTATTGACATGGTGATTCAGGAGATCATACTGTGTGTCCTATGGTAGTGAATTGGGAATTCACAAGATCACCAGGAGAGATTGCTTCCAGCCCTTCTGTTTAATAACTCGGTATCAACACCAAATGAATTTGGACCCTAATCTGAGTCCTGACTTTTATCACATTTGCCGGGTTTGTAAACATCCTAGCAGTCCCATTCTTACCAGGACATGTACCAGGACACCACATACTTTTTAAAGAGACAAATGTGTCTGACCCAAGATATGTATAAGTTAAAATAAGTGGCTTTGAAGAAATATTGCAGTTACATTGTTCTAGTTTGTGGCTCCAAAATATGTCATCCATGTATCGGAACTAGACTATGGGTGCAAAGGGTGCTGCTTCCACAGCTTGTTTTCCATATAAAGCTTGTGTTCCATATAAAAGTTTGCTATTACTGAGCTGAGGGTTCTCCCCATGGCAACTCCATCTGTCTTTCCATAGAAGTCATTCTCCCACTGGAAGTAGCTGGTCATTAGGGCATTGAATGGCCTCTGGATGGGCCCACAACACCATTTGCATCTGCTTCTAGCACATGAGAAAGAGTTAATGAAGCAGGTACATGTGTTAGTATGTTGTTATCCATTTATACAGGAAATTGTTTTATACTCTACCCACAGACATGACCACTCCATTCATCTGAAGATGCATGTTTAGACATGTGCAAGCTTATTGGAAAATAAATAAATAAAAAACTAGTTGATCATATAGGTACTATGTTGTGACTATTTTTTGTATAGATGACGCAGGAGAAGGCTACTGTGAGCCAAGATATTACAACCTGTAGGGGGGGGAATCTCTGTCCTGCGGTTGGGGTGCTTATACAATGTCCTTTTGCTACCGAGTTTCTTCTTTCTTGGGGATAATCTGGCACTCTGTCATTATAGTCAGACAATGATTGTATATAATCCTACTGGGGGGAAATGTCAGCTCTATCACTTCCTATAATTATAGTAGCTAGAGCTGTGTATTCATAGCACTTCACGTTGCTTGCTTATTAAACAAAACACTATTATTTTCAGCACCTCTCTAGAGCCAACTCCAATGGCCCAGGACCACTCACTATGCATTTTTATGCCATTAATAGTCACCATGGCAACAAGCCTGATCCCTTAAAAAGAGAGAGAGAGAGAGATATTTGCCTTCCATGCACTGAGGTTTCTGGTTCTGAAAAACTATTCATTTTGCCAAGACATCACTGTTTGGGGTGGCATAGGGGAGAGGAGATAAAAGTTATTCTTTGTAATTGTGCCAGAGCTATGTTAAGTTACTTTTGAAATTAAATGTCAAGGTAGCTTGGTGCTTGAAATACATGATATGCATGGAGTTTTGAGGGGAAGCCGCCAGCCTGCTGTCTCTCTTCCTGTCAATTTGCCATCTGCCTTCAACTGATTAGTTTAAGCTAGCGGAACACTCTTTGGCAAGGGATGGGATGACAAATGTGGTTGTATAGAATGTGATTTGGGGCAGGAAAAAAAAAAACAAACACACTGCCATACAAGACTAGCCATTTGTCTTCATATGGCCGAGACATTCATATTAAACAAATCAAGGAGTTTGATAATTCTTCCTAAGTAGAAGAGGTGCATCCTAGATATCAAATCTATCTAAGCTCTCTGTTTTCAGAACCCTATTTTGATAGGCCTACTTCTTTGGGATGGACCAACCTGAAGGATCTGAAGAAGGGTCCTCCTTGCCATTTGAGAGGAATCATTTTAGAACAGCCTTAGTTATTAGTCCTTTAGCCCCCTTAATGAAATTCATTGTGTGGCACTGGTGTTCTCCTGCTGTTGGGTGTAAGACAGCACAAGTAAGCAATCGGATTCTCATAATAAACTGGGTTTACAGGTATGGTATTCCTGCATTTTTGGTATAGAACAAGACATGCCATTTTAGATGCATGTTTCCAGGGTCCTTAATTTTGCTCTTAATTACACATTTAAGCTAAATATTCTCTTAATTGCTTATCTATTCTAAATATGCTTTAATATTTGACCTGCTCATGGGCTGTTTAACTGTAGAACATTTAGTGGAACTGACCGTGTCAATTTACATTTATTTAGAAGAAAATCCTCCGGTAATATTACATGACCTTTGGCTTACACAGGGTTAGCATCATATGCAGAAAACTTACTGTAGTGTTCCCACAAGCAGAGCTGTGACTAGCAGTTTTAGCATCCTTGACAATCAGAACCATCTTCCAGCTTCTCCACCCTGATGCAAGAAAAAAGAATAAGGTGAATGCAGTGCCCCACCTCAAAATGAGATAAAGTTCTAGCATTCAAAACAGAGAGGAAGAAAACAAAAAAGAGAAAAAGAAAAAGAAAGAAAACTGAAATATACTTTTTTCTCTCCTATTTCAGAACTTGATTATCTTAAGCCTGTAGCTTCAACATCTAATCAAGATGATTTTTCTGTTTGGAACTCAAAGCTTTCCAATACTGTGCATGACAGATAACAGAAGACTTGAAACTTACATTTTAATTACATTTGACTTACAATTACATGCCATCAAGTCAATTCTGCTTGGTGACTCTTTTCAAGGGTTTTCCAGGTAAATACTCAGATGAGGTTTACCATACCCTTCTTCAGGGCATGGCCTAGAATTGTGCAGCTTATCAAAGGCTAGACATGCTGGTTCTACTTGTAGGAGACCCAGTGGACAGTTGAACTTCTAGCCTCTGGCTCCACAGCTGGATACCTAACTCAGTCAGGCATCCAGCCAGCTAATGATATTTATTGGTTCAATAAAACTCTTACCCAACAGAGGAAGAGAAGGTTAATTTAGTAGAGACATCCAAAGAGATACAAAACTTTATTTATTTATTTATTTATTATCTAGTTAGTTAGTTAGTTAGTTAGTTAGTTAGTTAGTTAGTTAGTTAGTTAGTTAGTTAGTTAGTTAGATTGTTTATACCTCCCATTTGGCAGTGAGGCCACCCTGGATGGTTAACAACAATTGATCAAAATTGCAATTTTCATTGCTATTTCCTTGCAATGGAAAAAGTTTGAGGTAAGGAAGAGCCAGGAGATATTTGGGCATGGGCTTCTATGGAGGTGATAGACGTTGGGGCCTTCCTCCTGGAGTCCTAGATTTATTTTGCAGTGTTAATATACACAGATTTAATAGATAGCTTGTGTTGCTGTGACATGTACCATTTGTGCAAACTATGTCAGCATATCATGGCGTACCTTTTGTCCTGCCCTTGGAACAATTCTTGCAGGCATCCTGTTTTGCCATTTCTACTTCGACCATGGATGAAAGCATTGCTCGCTAGCCTGTGACAACTGCATTCTCAGAGTTCAGGCATGTAATTTGCAAAAATATATGGTAAAAGAATAAATGCACAGTACAATCCTAAACTAGTTGGCTTAAAAATGTGTCCAATTCACTTTGCTGGGGGATACCGCTGTAGAGGAGTGCATAGCTGTATACCCTGAAACTGTGTAATGTGTGAGATGACCCTTGAATGTGCAAATAAGCAAACAGGAAAGAGAACTTTTCTTTCTATTTTCATGAATACAAAAGCTATTAAAATGTTCAAGTTCTGTATTATTTCGCTACAAAGCAAAAACTGACTTTTTTCACACAGTTTTTCTCCAGGCTCTCAAAAGAAAGTGCCTCATTTGAAACAGTGTGGTGTGTACTTTTGTTAGAGCCTAATTGATTCATAGTAGCAATTAACCTTTTAAAATGGTTTCAAACTCATTTTTTTAAAAAAAAGACAGTTAATTGATTAAGAGCGCTCCTTCACTGGTTGAGAGCCTCTACTTTGGTTCACAAAATAAGGAGTAACAAAGAAAACCGTGTTGCTTCTGGAGGCCAGAGGTTCTGAAATTAAGGCAGATTTCTTACAGTCTGTGCATGTGGCACAGATATTCAGTTCTACTCCTCAAAAACCACCAGGTTGTGAATGTGGGATACTGTGCTCCTGTATCCATGATTCAAAACACAAGGCAAGGCCCGATATTGCTTCACAATATCAGGCCTGCTCTGCCATCACAGGTTACAAACCATGAGGGAGATGTATCATCTCCAAGCTTAAATCGGGGTACCTCAAGGACCAGATGCAGGGGAGTGGTATCAGGAGACAGATATCTAGTCTCGTGCGTTTCGAGACGCATTTGGTGGGGCCACTGTGAGATACTGGAAGCTGGACTAGATGGGCCTTTGGCCTGATCCAACATGGCTCTTCTTATGTTCTTATGTTATGTTCTTATGCCAACAGGAAGAAGGCTGCCAAGCTTTACGTAGCAAAGGGCAGCCTGAATGTTGACAACATCAGTGTCAGCAGTCAGGATGCTCTTCAGGATACCCTTTTGTGCTCACTACCATTCACAAAGTGACACCAAGCAAGAGAAAATGTAGAAGCTAATTTCTTTTTGCATCAATAAACCAAACACAAAGCAATCGTCAGGGATGTTTTTTGACAAATGTCAGCAAATTAGTACTTTAAATTAAACAAATATTTTGGGAGGTGAGGACCTGGGAATGCTTTTGGAAATTCTCATATTTGGATATTAGAGGCTATAAATGGGTTTATTTTTTGAGCAGGTATGGTCTCACTCTCCGCAAGATTCAGAGGGGTGACGAGGGCTGGACCTCTAGACTTTAGCCAACCATTGTCTCCAGTAATAGCTAGTGCGTTTCTGGCTGGGATTTGTCCTCATTTGATGATTTCAGATCAAATCTAGTATGCCACTCACTTTCTTAGACCTAAACGTATTTCCTCTCACGCTGGTGGGCACATTGGACAACAAGTGCTTCCCCGTGGGTCCAGACTGCAGCTTCCATATCTGCCTTTTCCCATATATTGGTCACCGCATTTAGATATTTGTGGAAAGTTGATAAGCAGGTCTCCTGTGGCCTTCCTTGTTTTCTTTTTCCTTTAGAAGGTGTCCAGTGCATTGCAGTCTTAGGGAATCTGGTGGACAGGGAATCGAAGAATGTGCCCAGCAAGGTGTATCTGGTGTTTGGTCATTATTTCATCGAATTTTCAGATGTCATTCCATTGCAATACATCCTCATTTGTAACATAATCCCTGTAGGAGAAACCCAGTATTCTGATGGAATATGTTCACCTTCTGGGCTATTCTTGTTGTCATTTTCTGTTTTTCACTAGCATACATTGCAGTCGGAATGACAGTGCTGATGGCACTGGTAAATAGAAGAAAACATCATATGAGCCATTGAATCATTCAGTGGCATATGTAGGATAGCTGGGGGTTTCAACAGATGTAACACGTTTTGTATTTTATAATGACCTAAGAAAAATTGTCTCAGGTTGTCCAGGTAAATTAAAATGATCTAAAGCAGTTTTCTCTGCATTGCCATAGTGCTGTGGCTACGAGCATTGGACTAGGACTCTATAGACCTGGGTTCAAATCTCCATTTTGCTGTGAAATTCAGTGAGTTTGTATGAGGCTAAAGATGTGTTGGCCATCTAGAGCCCACAGGTGGAGAATCAGAGTCTAAATGTAATGAACAAATAAATAAATGGATAAACAATGAATAAATAAATAGACAGAAAGGGAGGAATGTGAATGTGCAATGTGCAAGGCTTATTCCCTCAAAAAAACAAAAAAAAAACCACATATTTGACATGGTGAATTCAAACCTAGCAAGGCAGTAGATTCTCTTCGCTTCATCGAGTTTCTCTCCTTTGCCTCTACTCCTCACTTTTCCCAACTGAAAAAAGTATTAATTCAACAGTGACTTCTGCTGCAAATGATAATGTCAAGTAAGCTCCCTGAAAAAAAAATGGCACTAGTTCATGAGTCCTCACATTGTGAGTAATATATAGATTGCACACAAACTGAAGCTAAGCCTAATTAAGCTGTAAGTAGAATGGTCTTTTCCAGCTTGTAAGCATCAGAGACACATACTTTATGTTTCTGACCTTAATCAAAAAAGAAGCAAGGCTACAAAGTAGAGATGGGCACGACCAGGAAAAATTATGTTTCGAGTTGTCGTGTGTCGGAGCCGGCCCGTTTCGGCTCGTTTCCGTTTTTCGTGAAATTTTCCAAAAATTTGTCATTTCGTTTGTCGGTTTTTCATCTGTCGTTAGTACTGGTTTTGGGGGGGGCTCCTGGAGGCACCTCTCTGGGGTGGGTGCCTCCTCTGGCCCGCCTTGAAGGGAAAGCGGGCTCCTGGAGGCACCTCTCTGGGGTGGGTGCCTCCTCTGGCCCGCTACAAAATGGCATGCATAGCCAATTGGATATGCATACCATTAAGTTGCAGTTGCAGTAGCAGGCAGAGGCACCTCTCTTTCGGGTGCCTCTGTGACTCACTGCCTGCCTGCATACGGTGCATTTGGGCTGGGGAACGAAGTGAGAGAGGACCCCTACGGGCGCCCTGTGACTCACTAAGAAGGGAAGTGTACTTGCTGTAGTGCAATGCGAGTACACATCTGGCTTACTGGTTAGGCGTTAGCGCAAGGGCTAGGCTTAGGGTTATGGGTAAGGTTAGGGTGAGTTACTGGGGTGCACCTCTGGGTGCCTCTCTGACCCACTAAGAAGGACAGTGTACTGGCGTATGGGTTAGGGTTAGGGTTCGGGTTCGGGTTCGGGCTAGGGTTAGTGGCTTTTTATGCCCGACTGGCACATCCCAGAAGTCTCGGTCAAAACCTGGCCAAGTGGCCATGCAATTGGTGGAATGGCTCCAAAAAATTGCATGGTCCACTCCCATGGCCAGCCCATCATTGTGCAGGTGTAAAAAAATAAAAATAAAAATAAAATAAAATAAAATCAATGGAGACGTTTTGTTGCAAGAAAAACCCACTGCTGCTACTGAAAAAATTCAGGCAGCTTTAAAATAGCTATTTTTGCATGTTTCTGTGGTGCTTTGGTGTGTTTTTGGACCACGCGATTTCAAAATAAATATTGCGGTCGCCCCATTTTGGATCCCCGCCCGCACCGCATGGCATGGCGACTCGGCGAGACGACGAGGATGCCCCCTACCAGAGCAGCCCAGGAGAGGAGAGGGGGGAGGAGGCCGGGGATCCCCCCCCCAGAAACCACCCCTCTGGTAGGTTTCTTCACTCAGGCAGGCATATTTTCGCCTGCTTTTTTGGCTGGGAATCGGTTTTTTTTTTTCATTTTTAAAACTTGTTTTCTGTGCCGCACTGCTTTGCGAGTTGGCGTGGCGACTCAACAAGGATGCGCACTTTGCACAGCTCAGGAGAGGAGGGGGGGAGGCCGGGGACCCCCCCCCCCCCAGAAACCACCCCTCTGGTAGGTGCCCTCACTGAGGCAGGCATATTTTTGCCTGCTTTTTTGGCCGGGAATCGGGGTTTTTTATTTTTAAAACTTTTTTCCTGAGCCACTTGGCATCGCGCGATCACTGCGATGCCAGGAATGACAACGACAAATCAGACCCAATTTTTCTTTAGTCGGTTCGAGTTCGAGTTCTGGCAGAGTAATTGTCGTTCTTCGTTCCGTTATGTAACGGAAACGAGAAACGGAAACGGAAACGAGAATTTCGCCAAGTCGTGCCCATGTCTACTACAATGATATCTCACTGCAAGCACATTAGGAAATTACAGACTCAAATGTGCTTAAGTATAGAACAAAGGATAGTTCTATTTATGTGACTTTTTCCCTTAATAGAAATGATGTACCTGTTTCTTCTTCTAGAAAGGCATTTGATGGGTCTAGATTCAAACATTTTATTTCATTTTTAATTGAGACTGAGATGGCATTCCCCCACAGACCTGGAATGAGGCACAGAGACTCTCAACACCAAGGGTAAGACTGCAACCGCTAGGTAATATTATTTTAATTCAATCTGATTCCAATTGGCAAACCTCGTGGATGTACTAAATTTCACACCAATCCCAGAATGAAGCACATGGGTCCCCTGCATCAACCCTTTTCTCCCCACCCCCATCTCTGGCCAATTGGGATTTGTATGTCTCGCAGACCCATATGGAAATGGGTGAAGGAGTGGGGGCGGTGTATGACCCATGTTCCTTTGTTTGAAGAATGGGGTTGTGAAACACAATGCTTAAGGAGCTTTTACAGCTGCCCTCCAACTTCCTGTCTCTAAGACTCCTGCCCTCGCTGCAACATCATTTAGCCATGGACTTTAAGAACATCATCTAACCAAGGACTTTAAAAGTAACCTCCTTGTAAAACATATCTTTTACCATGTCTGAACTTCTGGGACCTGCTTTGAAGAAGAGTGATTTACACTTGAAAGCTTGCAATGTTCCTTGTTCTTTATGTTTATTAGTGGCCTATAAAGGTATCGCCTATAACCTATTTTTGCAATTGTTACTGAAAGTGTCTTAAGCTCATGTAAGCAGCATGATGATCTTGCTCAAGATCAACTTTTTATTTCATGATGATGGGAACACAAAGCGTTCCTTAACCCATTTCTGTTCAACACACTCAGTTTTAAAAGTACTGAAATTTGATGAGAAAATGCAATATGTGATTAAGTTAAACATAAGATGACAAAGGATTTAGGACTGTGGGGTTGTTTTCAAAGGGGGCTTTGAAATGAAATAGTGATAGTTCTTTACACCTCAGAGGTGGAATTAAACTTCTAAAAAATGCTCCTATACTTAGATGCACAATAAGAACTGTTTATTTAACTTGGTGCTGTGTTGTTAAATGAAAACCATTTTTTAAAAAATGTCATGGTTCCACAACTTTTCCTTTAATTTAATTAATTCACAACTAAGTCCTACTAAATTCAAAGAAACTTGCTCCCTGGTCTTGTGTATGGTGGATTGCAGGCTGGAGCTGAACTTACTATCCTATCATTGCTGGTTTCAAACAGAGCCCCCTTCCAATATTCTGGTATGCATTTCTTTATTTTATTGCTATGCCCTGGTGTGATTTGCACACCAAACGACTGGTGTGCAGATGAAAAGAAGCACATGTATGGAAAATGATTCTTTTGTATTTCTCTGATAACTGCTGATGCATCTGAATAGGCTATGAACTACTATAGCAGTAATGCATTTAAGGAAACATTGGGGGTAAAGCTGAGTTATCTTTCCTCAAGTAGACAAAACTACAGGACTGTGACTTGTTTTTGCACTAAGATCCCCTTCATTGGGTATTAAACTCTAGATAGTGAGGATTTGGCAGCAGGGAGAAAAATAGCCCTATATCTTTTTTTTTTTGGAGTATGTCCTTCTGAGCAGCATATGCTTTTCATCTTTGCCAGTCCTTGACAATGCACTTAAATACAATCTTTTCTGCAAGAACTGTGTGCCAGCAGGGGCTGCTGAGACTCTAATCTAAACCTTTACATGAACAACCCACATATTTTAGGGATAGGGTTCAACACCTTGGTTTACTGTTGTAAAACTCAGACTAAAGCAAGCTCATTGATTCCCTGAGTGCCAAAATTGAGCTACCAGGTGGCAGAATTGTGTGTGTGCTGTTCCCTGGGAGCCCAAATAAGCAGGCAGGAGTACTTGAGTCAGGGGAGCCCAAGGTAGAAAAAATCAGTCCAGAGAGTGACAGAGAGAATCCTACCTTAAATGTAAACACAACATCCTTAAAGGCAATCCAGAGTTAAGACCATCCAGTCATGTCAGAAGCAAGCATGGAGAGTCATGAATGGTTGTCCCAGAGCCATATATGTAAAGGAACAAACAGCTGGATCTGGATGCAAGATGGGCTAGGTCTGGAGGAAAGCAAACCAAAAGTGCTCAACTGGGAACCCTATCCAGCACTCAGATGCAAGCCCTTGACCTGCTGAGGAAGAGTTCAAACAGCAAAATATGGTCCACTGGTCTTTACAGGAGGAGGAGGACCAAAGGAGACCATCTTCTGGTGAGGATGAGTTTCTTAATTCCCTGAAGCAGGGAACCTCACCTCTTGGCTCTTCTGGGAAGCTTGTGTCATTCTCATTGGCAGGGTGATGGTCCAGCCTCCTGTTAGAAGTCAGTCCTTGAGCCCCATTCATCTGGAGACTTGGCCTCCGAGAATCAAGGATCTGCAGAACCTGGCAAGTCTCCCTGAGTATTCATTTCTGGCACCTTTAGAACATCCTTGCTTCTGGACTCTTCTAAAGAGCACATAACACTGTGCACTGCCCTATCTAGCTTTCTTCTAGCCAGAATTTGGGTCATTTATGAAAACCTTAGCTTAGCACATTGCTTGAAGCAAAAGCAAAGTGTGCTGCTTATACACCACCCCATAACACTTTAAAGCACCCTCTGGGCAATTTACAATTTAATTATGCAGGCTACATATTGCTTCCCCAGCAAAGTGGGCAATAATTTTACTGACCTCAGAAGAATGATGCGGCGAACCCATACAGAGTCCCCAGTTGTTTCACAGACCATTGGCCTGTACACCCCTTCTTCTTACTCTCACTGCCACCATTCAGGGCTACCCAATTGAAATAACTGAGTGCCAGTCAAATTGTAATGTTAATAAAGTAAAATAACGTTTATTGAATTCAACAAGCTGTCTCAGTTTAAGGTTTTCTTGTGTGTCCTTAACTGGAAGTTCCTCTAAGCAGATTATACTCAAATTCTGTCCTTTTACTATTCTCAACCCTCTCTCATCTCTTACATCTCTCACATTATTATCTCTCTCTCATTTCACATCTAACTCTCATCTCTTTTCTTCTCTGACTCTCATGACCCTCAGGCTGAGCCTTGTAAACATGTGGCTCCACCTCCACACTCCCTCATTGGTCCATAGCATTAACCCTTTAGGTCCTCCTGCACAAACACATTTGGCTATGAAGGGGTAAACACCACAGATGAATTGCTGAGTCAACCTCGGGTTGGCTACCTTGGATTGAACCCAGGGCTGTGAGGACAGTTTTGGCTGCGGCACAGCAGTTTAACCATTGCACCATGGGGCTCCACTGAAGCAGGAAATCTGAAGCTGTTGAAAGATTCTGCTTTTCATTGCAGAAGTTCCCCTCAGCTCCTAGTTTTTGGAAATTAGCTTGCTTTATTTTGAGACTGATAATCAGAAAGAAAATTCAGGCATCATTTGAAAGCCTGATTGTCTGTGTGGACAAAGCTCTGCAGGAATCACATGGTTGGAATATGAACATGCTTCTAGCTCCAAAGAACATGCTATTTTTATCATCTAATTTGACCGTTAGAAGGCATACCCGTTAAGGGGCTAGACAATATATTTCTTAACTCTGCTAAACAAGATGGAAACAGAAATATGAACCTCTACAGCCTACTCAGATGCAATTAAGTTGCACATTGTAATTAAATCACACTTATTCTTCTACACACAGCAAGAAAAATTTCTGTAGGAATGGGAAAGTGAGTCACAATCTATCTCTTTGTGGGCATTTGAGTTTTTAAACTTCAGGTTGTTTGCCGGGATTTGCAAATTTTGGTCAATTGCCCAGGAAAGAGCCAAAATAAGTTTTTTCCCCTTATTTTCAACAGTCAAATTCAAAAGGTACAGCTTTTTCCAACATGGAGAAGATTGTTTTGCACTTCCCTGCCAGAGAAATGTGAAATTTGCAGATCATCATTGTCATTGTCGTTTTCATTATAGTCATCCTGGGGTGACAACCCAACCCAAAGCTTTTAGGCTTAGATCCTGAAATGCAAAATGCTTTCTCAGCACAAGTAAAAGTTATTACCAGGCTTGCTTTTGGATACTGTCACAATGTGACTTCTGCATGCACAAGGAAATACCAATACATTCTCTATGCAAGAAACAGAAGTCAAACTCATCATACAGCAGTCAGTGCTATGAGTAGTTTGATTGAACAGGGCCCTAACCCTAAGAGTTAAGTTCAAGGTCCTGGAGATGGAGGGATGTATATGTTGGTTTCATATTCGGATACTTTTTTTTCTTAAAGTACCATGTCAAATTCTTTCTATCTGAGTTCTGAGATATAAAAAAACACAGAAATTCTGGTAAATTCTAATCCAATGGGAAAAGTCCAATACAGTGGAACCTTGACTTACGTTATTAATCCATTCCGGAGGTCTAGACATAAGTCAAACATGCCTTAAGTCAAATGAACTTTTCCCATAGAAAGTAATGGGAAAGTGGATTAATCCGTTCCAGATGATGAAAAAGACCCCCAAAAACAGCAATTTAACACAAATTTGACTGGGATAGGAGATTCCTTCCAGGGATATAAATGAAATGTCTCTTCAAAGAGAGGAGGAGGCAGTGGAATTATAGTCCACAAGTTATACACCTTCACTTTTTAATGTTCATAGCAACAATGTCTAACATTTAAGTTTTACTGATTTTTAACCTGACGTTCCAAGTTCTGAACAACCCTATGCTTACCATTAGAGTCCCGTAACTGTACAGCTCCCCAACTAAAATGCTTCCATTGTGGACCAGAATTCTGCAGCCGAGCTCCTGGCCCTTCTTCTCCTCTGGTGGCAGTGGTAGCTTCGGCGAGGTCGAGGACCAGCTCCAGGTGCTTGGAGCTGGCCTCGCCGAAGCCGTCACTGCTGGAGGAGAGGAAGAAGGCAGGAGCAGTTGGGAGTCAACAGCCGCGATGCTGGGTTGTGGCTGCCACCCAATTCCGGGGCCTTGCGCCAGGGCTCCAAGCTGTAAGTCAGAGCCCATGGCACAAGTCAAACAGGCCCCTTCTTGCTGCAAGACAAATATGCTGTAAGTCAAGCAGCATGTGAGTCAAGGTGAATCTTGGTGCATATTTTTTGCCATATTTTCAACGGTCATATGAGAAAAAACAAAACAATCTGTCCCTCTCTAAAGGTGCACATACAGCCATGGAACGAACTAGGAGGATTTCTTCTACCCATGAAAGAGATGCATAAGTCATAGGAGGTAACACAAAGATAGCTGAGTTCCTGGAAAGTTGGATCATGCTCTGTATTTATAGCACTGCTGCCTATCCCAGCATATTGGATTCAGGCTATGGCCTCTTTCCATTATAACAAACATCTTTGGAGAACAGTTATGATTTGGGGAGCTAATTTAATTTTGCAGAGCACAGCGATACATTATTTTAATGGAATCCATTTGTAATAGATTATTGAAATAATTGGATGCCATATCAATAGCAATGCACCTGGTGCAGATCCTTTGCACTTTGGTATAGATCTTTCTGCCGGAATCCATTAAGACTTTAACATCTTTCTTTGATCCACTACTTCTTCCTTCTCCCCAAAGACCAAAAGCCAGGATCAAGTGAAATTTCTTTTATACTCTTTTATCATAGCTTGTGGCTCAGGGAAGGTAACTTCTGAAGACAAAAATGACTAAGAACCAACTATCCGGGAAGATGCATGTGTTTGGAAATGAAGTCTAAACAAACCACTGGTCAGACCATTTATTTTAAATTCACCACTGATAAACACATTCACCTTGTAATTTTTAAGGACCGTAGGATTACTCATTTATGTACAACATTTCTATTTTGTCTATTGTCATATAAGATTCTGGGTGGCTGAATTATATAAACATGACATTATTTATAATGTTTACTGGGAACTTCTTCCTTAAAATAAAAACACACACAGTGTAACAATAAGAAACATTTTTTCTGCCCTTCAGATCAATATACTGTATTTATCTTCATGCCTACTGAGTTCCACACTAATGTTTGAACCGCTGTATCACTGATATATGGATATGAAGAACTTGTGGTAGTGTTCCCAAATTGGCTTTTCAGTTTCTCCCATCCTCCCATGGGGCTTCTAATAAAAAATCTTCTTGTACTATTTGACTCTCATAATAAGGGCAGCACAGTTTCATTCCAGTTACTAATATATGAAGGGCTATGCAGCATATTAAAGTTTCATTTGCATGTCCAATTACATTGAATGAAATTGCACATACAAGCAAGAGAAAGGCAGTAACTCAGGGTGGTAGGTTCTCCATACTGGAGATAAAAAGTAAAGCAAAGCAAAGTGTTCAGCTTATATACCACTCCATACCACTTCAAGTAGTCTCTGGGCAGTTTACAGTTTTAATTATACCATGCAGGCTACACATTGCCCCCCCCCCCAGCAAGCTAGGTACTCATGTTACTGACCTCAGAAGGATGGAGGGCTGAGTGAACCTTGAGCCTGCTACCTGGGATTGAACCCCAGGTCGTGAGCACAGTTTTACCTGTAGTACAGGCATTTAACCACTGCGCCACGGGGCTCAGTAAGTGGCAATAATTATTTGGCTTGCCCTTAATCTTAATATACATTCACAGATTCTTATCTATATCTTCCAGTAGGTGTAACAGAAGTATTCAGTGTGATCTAGTGGGTAGAGTGATGGGTTAGATCTCAAGAACTGCTGGGTAGCTCAGTGGATTAGGTTTCCATCTATGGAGCCAGAGATTGGGAGCTGAGTTCTCAATTGTGCCTCTTTGACAGGGCCTGGACTGAATTATCCTTCCAGCTCTGCAGTTGTAAGATGATTAAGCCCAGGTTCCAATCTCAGCTCAGTCTGGAAAAATCATGGCAGGACAGAACCCATAAATTTATTTATTTATTTATTACATTTGTATACCGCCAATCTTCCGAAGTGGAACTCTGGGTGGTTTACAGTTGAAAACAAACAACAGCGAAGATGGAAGATGCTATAGATATCACCTTGCACACTGCTCTGACCCATTTGGAGCTGCGGGGGACCTATGTAAGGATGCTCTTTGTGGACTTTAGCTCTGCTTTCAATACAATAATACCTCACAAGCTGATATCTAAACTTAAGGACCTTGGTTTTTGTCATTCCATCTGTGCCTGGATCATGGATTTCTTATCAAATAGCTCACAGAGGGTCAGATTAGGTGACTACATGTCGTCAGCCCTCACTCTCAACATGGGTACTCCACAGGGCTGGGTGCTGAGCCCACTACTGTTTAGTATTTACACCTCTGACTGCACTCATACAAATCCTGAAAATAAAATCATCAAGTTTGCCGATGACACAACAGTAGTGGGACTCATCTCTGGTGGAGATGAGTCAGCCTACCGCGAGGAGGTGCATCGGCTGCTACGGTGGTGCAGAACCAACAATCTGATAATAAATATCAACAAGACCAAAGAACCTATGGTGGACTATCAAAAAAGGAAATCAGACACTCAGCTCCTGATTATTTATGGAGTTTGTGTAGAGCGGGTGACGGACAGTAGGTTCTTAGGAGTTATTCTACAGGAGGATTTGACCTGGAGTGCCAACACTGAAGCACTGGTTAAGAAGGCCCAACAGAGATTATATCTTCTGAGAATTATCAGGAGGGAACAACTATCTAAGAAACTGTTGGTAACCTTCTACCGGGGCTTTATAGAAAGCGCTATCACTTACTGCCTCTGTGTCTGGTTCGCCAGTTGCACAGTGGCAGATAGAAGGGCACTCCAGAGGTTCATAAACACTGCTGAGAAGATAGTGGGCTGTCCTCTTCCTCCTTTGGAAGAATTATACAACTCCAGATGCTCAAGGAAGACATCTAGAATTTTGAGAGACCCTTCGCATCCTGGCCACCAATTTTTTGAACTGTTGCCGTCTGGCAGGAGATACAGGACTCTTAGGTCAAGGACAAATAGACTAAAGAACAGTTTTTATCACAGAGCGGTATCCAAGCTAAATGCGACAGTTTTAGCACCATCTTAATCAGTTTTTAAGTAGTGTTTTAAATTTTGTAAGCAATTTTAAGAGTTTTTAATATTTTGTATGGTGTTTTATGTGTTTTATGTGTTTTATGAGTTTTATGTGTTTTGTATGTTTAGAGTGTGTAGTGGAACAGCACTCTAATTTCATTGTGCATATCTTGTGTATGCATAATGACAATAAAACTCTATTCTATTCTATTCTAAAATAGCAGTTTGTCATTAATCTCTTTTATTTATTTATTTATTTATTTATTTATTTATTTATTTATCGCCCATCTTCCGGAGGAACTCCAGGTGGTTTACAACATTAAAAGCAAGCAATAGATAACAACAATGCAACAAAAAATAATAATACGAAAACAAAAGGTAAAATATATGAAATAAAATAGCTACAGTAATACGAAGGCAAAGATGCATGGCACTTGCCTTTATAGCAATCTGTATGATTTTGTTCATTTTCATATACTCTAACCAGACACATTTTGGCATCATTTTGTACCTGCTTTGACAGGAGTTGTTGCAACAGAAGCAATAGTTGGTGGTGTTGGAGGTAGCTAAATTTCTTCTGGAAGATAAAGGTGACAGGTTTTGCTTAGCTGTTTCCTTGCAATGGATGCCTCTTTCTCATTTCTTCTGGGAAATATGCTCTCTGTCAGAGTGGGGTGTAAGGGGGGAGAACTGACTGAGGTTGTGCAGTTCAGTGCACTTGGCTGTCCTGCTAATTAATAAATAATTTCTAGGAAAATGATACTTAAAATGATATGATACGTGAAATATGTTCTGTAAATAAACCCAAAAATCAAAGATTAGGAAGTAAATGCACACATATAGAGCACACACAATTATAAGAAACACTCTGTGACTTATTGTTCCATTAATTGTTGTATCTTTCTGTCAGCAGGAAGATTAGGACTGAGATCCTGTTGTCTGCAATGTTAGTGGTGTAAAACAGCTTTATCCATTTGGAATTGTATTCCTTCCACGTCTCCTTGGCACATAGGGTATCAATAAAACTGAATGAGCAAACAAGAATTTGTTTATAGACAGACAGGAACCGTCTTAGCCTATTTCAGGAAGAGCAATGACAATACTAGTTCACAAGCAATACTACTACATTACAAGCAGAATGTGAGCCAATGGTACAATGTGGTTGTAAAAAAAAGACAAATGCTATTTTTGGCTGGATCAAAAGAAGTGTGGTCTCCAAATCTTGTGAAGTACTCATTTCTCTCCATTTGGTACAGGTTAGGCTTCATCGGAGTACTGTGTTCAATTCCATATTCCACATGTGAGGAAGGACATACTGGAGCAGTTTCAGAGGAGGAGTATCAGAGGAGTGGATGAAAGCAGACTTGAATCTGCTTTCAGCCATCCTAGAATGCAGGATAATTCCAATAAAAGCCTTGGGGAGACAGATTTTGGTTGATTATCAGGGAAAACATTCTAATGAACAGTATGACAATGGATCCCATTACCTCAGGAGATGGTGGGCACTCAATTGTTGGAGGCATTTAAGAGAAAAGTAGACAACTACCTGCGGGATATAATTTGGTTAGGCTACCTGCATGAGATTGGACCTGATTGCCTTACAGGCCCCTTCCAACTGCATTGTTCCATGATTATGTGGTAACAACAACAACAACAACAACAACAACAACAACAACAACAACAACAACAACAACAACAACAACAACAACAGTATTCTGGACTCCATAAAATAGAGATATAGTTACTTCAGCAGGAAACTTTGTGAATCAGAACCCACTTTTCCATATTCAGGAAATCTGAGTTTCATAAATAAGGCTTCACAAAAGACTTTCCTCATACAAATAAATGTTTTGCTTCTTCTGCTGTTATTAATTCAGAATGGAAGCCAAATGCAATTCTGGAAAGCTATGTGCAAATGAATATATATTTTCCCTATGGATTGGTCATGCTTAGATATAATTAACTGCACTTAGTGCATTCAAGTGTCTAGATTTCTTGGTCCAACTAAAAACCGGTTGCAGGCTTGTGTTTAGAATATTGTAAAGGATCAATATATAATCATGAAGAGTATATGTATTATTATTATTATTATTATTATTATTATTATTATTATTATTATTATTATTATTATTATTATTATTATTATTATTATTATTATTATTATTATTATTATTAATAATAATAATAATAATAATAATAATAATAATAATAATAATAATAATAATAATAATAATAATAATTGCTGTCCCTTCCCTATGTAGGGAAAGAGTACTAAGAAAATGGTTTACCTTTCCCTTCATCGGGGGTACCTCAGGACTGTGCATTTTGCCCAAAGATGGCTCTTCTTCCTGGAGGCACAGTGGGGGAATTGAAATCCAAACCTGTGGCCCCACAGCTAGACTACTACTTCACTGGCCTATCTCCCCCTACCCTACCCCAACTACATTGTCCTGTAACCAGCAGTCTCATTGCCTGCACCTAGGAACCTGGCTCCCACTTTGTCTTCAGATTCTGTTAGAAGAGCTCAGTTTAGCTGAGAATATATGTAGGAAATATTTTGGCCGTGATGGAAAGTCTGAGAAATGAAAGAGCAGCTCAGAACAGAGAGTGACCCCACCCAAACCCCCAACAGTGTTTTACAATACTATTACTTTAACAGTCTTGTGGGAAATGTGTGGTGCACACACATTAATGTCAAACTAGTTATCCCATGGGAACAACAGAGCTGTTCTCGGGCTGTTTAGGGGACTCTGTCACATTTGCATCACTTGTAGATATATCCAGGTGCCTCAGGGATGTTGAGATGTATTCAGCTGCATGTTGGCCGAATACCTACTAGACAGAATACTAGCTGTGGCAGCAGTGTATTAACTGACACAGAAGAGAAGCCATGAACTTGCTTGGTGCACACTGAAGCCTATGGATGGATCAGAGCAACTGGACTGGGCTATTTGTTGTGAAATGCACCTTTAACTTTGATGAGTCTATTATCTCACAAAACAACAACAACAAAAAACCTCAGCACTTTAAAAGTGTAACTCCTCATAACAGGTTGTGAAGTATGCCATGCTTCCCTGAGAAGAGACACCCAGGCACCCCCTGTTAAGAACTCTCCACTTCAGTGAATGATAGGTTCAAGGCACAGTTTAAAAGACTTATTGGAGGAAGGATACCTTGAAAAGATGCAATGTTTTCCCAAAGAGCTAAACCCCAAAGGTACCTCCAGTCCATCATAACCCCAAAGATGCTTCCAGCTGTTCCAACCCAGCAAAAATAATTTTAATAAGTGCTGCTGCTAACAAGAGAGATTAATATCTGGCTGGCTATGTCTTCTTCCTAGCAGGTGAGTTGATACGAAGATGGGTCATCACTGCAAACAATGGATAGGTCAGTGGCTTAGTTCTCTGGCTGAGGAGCCAGAGGCTGGGACTTCAGTTCCCCACTCTGCCTCCTTGACAGTACCTGGACTCGATGATCCATAGTCTCCCTTCCAGCTCTTCAGATCAAATATTATTAATATTCAAAAATACCAGGCACAGTCAATCCAATTTATAAAAGCAAACATTGACTGGTATTATATAGAAGATGTAAGTTTTAACCAAAAAAAACCTTAAGTACAGTGGACCCTCATATAACAAACGGTTTATATAACATAAAATCTGTACAACATAAAAAATTCCGGAGATAGGGAAAATTTGCTTAACAGAATCTCCTATGGGGCGAATCCATGGTTGCGAGTAGGGATTACTCTGTTTTCAATGCATTCCTATGGGAATTTTGTATAAAGGAAAATTTGCTTAACACAATTTCATTTGGAACAAATTAATTCCTTTATACAAGGTACCACTGTATTTGTTCAATATCATTGAGGCATGTATGCTGTTCCTATTAATGTGTGTGTGTGTGTGTGTGTGTGTGTGTGTGTGTGTGTGTGTGTGTGTGTGTGTGTGTGTGTGTGTGTGTGTGTGTGTTTTGGTAGCTCTGGTGGTGTTATTTCTGTGATCTGCAGCTGCTTAGTACTATGTGAAATTACATATTATAATTATTATGTCAATGTTTTTTAAAATCAAACATTCAGTATTAAAAAATAATATTTACTGTAAATCTAGGTCTCTTTTATTGATTTGCAATATGGCTTTGCACATGAGACACTTTGTTGTTGTATTTTATTAATGAATATCTCAAGCTTACAGTTTGAAGTAAAGGCTTATGGCAACATGGTATGGAATAAAATAATCAGGAAAACATTATACCCAAATGTCCTACCTTTACTGCAACAATCTGATGCACGCATGAAGTTGGATCCAGAAGAATTCCCATAATAACTAGATACCGATAAATCAATGGAATGCAAGTCCACTGTGACTAACTTAAGTCTCTTTGATCTAAGTAAGATGAAATTTCAGTGAAACACGTTTTACATTTTATTGCACATAAAATAATGCTGTGCCAAATGTTTGCCTTTATTTAATTCTGATTCATTGTGGGAGGTGAATAAGTAGAAATTGCACATGAAAACTAGGAAAGGTTGAGGAATTTCTGGGTGTGTGTGTGTATGTGTGTGTGTGTGCAGGGCTGAGGGACTTCCATTCTTCCCCTACTGTAAAGATGTAGTCAAGGAGTGTGTGTCTGTGTGCTTCTTCATTTGTAACTTCTGTTCTGTACAATCTCTGTGGGTTCCTGTAACTCTAGAGGGTTAAACCCTAGGGGCTTTCTAATGCTTCTGGCCACAAGACACCTGAAAACTAAGTGAATGTGGGTTGTGTTTACCTTTATTACCTTTTTTCCAGTGAAGAACAAGATTTGCTGTGCTTGAAGCTGCATAGCAAGCTGTAGTACAGAAACACCTCAGAAGTGGAAGCTCTGAAGAGTCTTCTAGGATATATTCCATGAAGCATCTCATGAAGAAGGTTGGAAAACAGAAGACGACAGCACCTTACTTGTAAAGGAAAGAAATCACATCAATTCTCAGTATTGTTCAAGAAAGGCGACAGCCGACAACTGAAGCATTGAAATGCACCATGAAAAATTTATTAGAAATTCTCAAAATCTCCTGTGAAAAAGGGAAAGAAAACTAACACAGAGAGTAGTAGTTGTGGATATGGAATAGTGCTTTTATGGACACCAATTCACCCTAGCATCTTATTGAAAGGTAAAGAGCTCCATGATGGATCACTGCAAATATAACAAGGTGATTATCTACAGCATCTGGTGAGTCCCAAAATTGTTAACAAGTTATGCCCCTGCAACCCCATGGCCCTGCAGATCCTGAGACCACAGGGTCTGGGTGAGGAGGTCTTTGTAAGCCTATTGGGGCTGGGACTGGCTATGTGATGGTGTCCCCACCATTGGGGGGGGTGAATGGCATATCTTTGGGTGGCCAAGGGGGTGCCACCCTGGGAACTCGCTCACCTTGATGATGCTGTTGGGTGAGGTCTCCTGGAGACCTCAGGACCAATGGTTCTCCGCATTATGGATATGCATTGTATTCAATAAAGTGTGGCCTGATTTTTACCCAATATGTTGTCTCACCTATTCATTTGATCCTAGGAGGGTAAAGACGTAATTATCAGCAAATAACAGCAAAGGATGTTGGACGCTAATAAAAACCCAAAGAACTCAATCTGCTTTGAGGTTTGTTTCTGATACAATAATTTCCAGATTTTTCCCCCCTAGAAAATGTGAAGTAGGAAAATGGCATGTTTCCTTTTTTTGTTTATTTCATCTGCAAGTCACTAAATGTTGGAACCAATAATTGTTTTTTTTTATTGTTCCTGCCCCAAACAGTAAAGCAATATTTAGAGATTCTACACTATGACCCAGAAATTGAGATATCTCATTGGCTTTCAGTTGGGGAAAAAGTGGTCTGATGTTGTCATGCCAGAATATTTATAAAATAGCTCATTCCTAGCTTGAAAAATAGATTCAAGGAACTAGATTTGGTGGACAGAACACCTGAAGAACTATGGATGGAGGCTTGTAACATTGTACAGGAGGCTGCAATGAAAAATATTCCAAAGAAAAGAAAATGCAAGAAAGCAAAGTGGTTGTCCAACGAGGCCCTACAAATAGCGGAGGAGAGAAGGGACGCAAAATGCAAGGGAGAAAGGGAAAGATACAGAAAATTGAATGCAGACTTCCAAAGAATAGCAAGGAGAGACAGGGCGGCCTTCTTGAATGAACAGTGCAAAGAAATAGAGGAAAACAATAGAAAAGGAAAAACCAGAGATCTGTTCAAGAAAATTGGAGATATTAAAGGGGCATTTCGTGCAAAGATGGATATGATAAAGGACAAAAATTGTAGGGACCTAACTGAAGCAGAAGAGATCAAGAAGAGATGGCAAGAATATACAGAAGAATTATATCAGAAAGATCTGGACGTCCCTGATAACCAAGATAGCGTAATTGCTGACCTGGAGCCAGACATCCTGGAAAGTGAAGTCAAGTGGGCCTTAGAAAGCATTGCAAACAACAAGGCCAGTGGAGGTGATGGCATTCCAATTGAACTCTTTAAAATCTTAAAAGAGGATGCTGTAAAGGTGCTGCATAAGATATGCCAGCAAATTTGGAAAACCCAGCAGTGGCCAGAGGACTGGAAAAGATCGGTCTACATTCCAATCCCAAAGAAAGGAAACGCCAAAGAATGCTCCAACTATCGCACAATTGCACTCATTTCACATGCTAGCAAGGTTATGCTCAAAATTCTACAAGGCAGGCTTCAGCAGTATGTGGAAAGAGAACTTCCAGAACTACAAGCTGGATTTAGAAGGGGCAGAGGAACTAGAGACCAAATCGCCAACATGCGCTGGATTATGGAGAAAGCCAGAGAGTTCCAGAAAAACATCTACTTCTGCTTCATTGACTATGCCAAAGCCTTCGACTGTGTAGACCACAACAAACTATGGCAAGTCCTTAAAGGAATGGGAGTGCCTGAACACCTTATCTGTCTCCTAAGAAATCTATATGTGGGACAAGCAGCAACCGTCAGAACTGGATATGGAACAACTGACTGGTTTAGAATCGGGAAAGGAGTACGACACAAGGCTGTATACTGTCACCTTGCCTATTTAACTTATATGCAGAGTACATCATGAGAAAGGCCGGTCTGGATGAATCTCAAGCCGGAATTAAGATTGCCGGAAGAAATATCAACAACCTCAGATACGCAGATGATACTACTCTAATAGCAGAGAGTGAGGAAGAATTAAAGAACCTCTTAATGAGGGTGAAAGAGGAGAGTGAAAAAAATGGGCTGAAGCTCAACATCAAAAAAACTAAGATCATGGCCACTGGTGCCATCACCTCCTGGCAAATAGAAGGGGAAGAAATGGAGGCAATGACAGAGTTTATTTTCTTGGGCTCCTTGATCACTGCAGATGGCGACTGCAGCAACGAAATAAAAAGACGCCTGCTTCTTGGGAGGAAAGCAATGGCAAACCTAGATAGCATCCTAAAGAGCAGAGACATCACTTTGCCAACTAAGGTCAGGATGGTTAAAGCTATGGTTTTTCCAGTAGTGATGTATGGAAGTGAGAGCTGGACTATAAAGAAGGCTGATCGCCGCAGAATTGATGCTTTTGAGCTGTGGTGCTGGAGGAGAGTCTTGAGAGTCCCCTGGACTGCAAGGAGATCAAACCTATCCATTCTGAAAGAAATCAACCCCGAATGCTCACTGGAAGGACAGATTTTGAAGCTGAGGCTCCAGTACTTTGGCCACCTCATGAGAAGAGAGGACTCCCTGGAAAAGGCCCTGATGCTGGGAAAAATTGAAGGCAAAAGGAAAAGAGGACGACAGAGAATGAGATGGTTGGACGGTGTCATCGATGCAACCAAAATGAATTTGACAAAACTCCGGGAGGCAGTGGAGGATAGGAAGGCCTGTCGAGCTCTGGTCCATGGGGTCACGAAGAGTCGGACACGACTGAACGACTGAACAACAACAACAGCTTGGAAAATTCTCTTACGTAGATCTTTGGAAGCTGCTGTTCAATAGAATAAGCAATGCTGGACATAAAGTAAGAATTTCAATCTTTTTTTTCCAGGCAAATGCTTTTCCAGCCTTGAGCGGCAAATATTTTATTTATTTATTTATTTATTTATTTATTTATTTATTTATTTATTTATTTATTTATTGTACTTTTATATCACTCCATTAGTACACAGCACTATTCTGGGTGCTTTTCACAAAAAACAACATTAAATCCTATCATACTAGGAACCTGATATTACCTATTGCAATTACAGAGATGACCTTTGGATGGGAATGAGAGGCTTTGGCTTGCCTGTTCAATATGGTTGCCTTTGAGAGAATCAATAGTGGCAAAAAAAAAAAAGACAGATGGCACCAGCAACAGGAATCTATGCTGATTTTCCTTCAAAGCTTTTGATATAAACACACCAAACTGGGGAATATCTCTGCTCTTTCTGCAGAGCTGTGATAACTTAACAGTTTGGAGAGATGATGGCTCGATGGGCCTCTAACATTGCTAGATTCAAATTCCCAATCACCATTAATCTCTCACAGAAGAAAGGAGATTAATACCAGATTTCAGGACTAGAAAAGCTTATGGAGGGAGTGCATAGATAAGTGCTTTTGAGGGACTGGGAACTGAATGTAATTGTAAAGTGTTATAAAGGTCAGCAGAAAGTCTGTGGCCCAGTATTTTTCTTGCCTACGGTGAAGATAATTTCACACCCCTTTTAAAAATTAAAACCACACTTTGTTGAGCATGAGGATTGAGGATTTTCAATATCCCATAAGGCAAGTATTCTTTGGCAAGAATCTTAGTGACTAACGTAATCACGGGACAGCAATCAGGAAAGTGTCCCCACTGCCTACAAGCTCTCATGGGGTTCATACTGGTTGTCAAAGGTTGTACTTGCACACAACCTTACTCATCCCCAGTTACCCAAAGGACTTTTCAGAGGAGGAGAAAAATTGCTGCACAGTTTTCTTTAAGAACATAAAAATATAAGAAGAGCCATGCTGGATCAGGCCAAAGGCCCATCTAGTTCAGCTTCCTGTATCTCACAGTGGCCCCACCAGATGCGTCAAGGAGCACACGAGACAAGATACCTGTCTCCTGCTACCACTCCCCTGCATCTGGCCTTTAAAGTACCCTGGTTTTAAGCCTGGAGATTACACATCTCCATCAAGGTTTGTAACCTGTGATGGACCTCTCCTCCAGGAATCTGTCCAATCCCCTTTTGAAGGCATCCAGGCCAGATACCATCAACACATCCTGTGGCAGGGAGTTCCACAGACTAACAACGCTCTGGGTGGGAAAAAAATTCTTTTGTCTGTTCTTACTCTCCCAGCCCTCACTTTGAGTGTATGCCCCATAGTTCTGGTATTTTGTTAGAGGGAGAAGAGCGTCTCTTTGGGTGTGCAGATTGTCTCAATAGAATTCCAGCCTTTGAATCCAAAAGAAAGCTAGGCTGCCTATGAATTAAGTTCATTTTCAACATAAATTATTCTCTTCAATTGTGTTAGATTGCTAAATATTAAGATTCAAGGTTCAGCTGACTAGATGCCCTCGAGCCAGTTTATTTGGAGGAAGGCAGGGGAAACCGATTTCTAATGAAATGGAATTTTGAACACTACCAAGGAATCTCTTGCTGGATGCTCTGTGAGCTGACCATGCAACTCTTTGGCTGGTAAATATCTTCATCATTAATGATTTATTGCAGACATTTGTGAGGATATTTACTCCCCTAATCCCAACAGCTCAGCCCCTGCTTTTAATAGCTTATTTGGTCTGATGAGTTCTCACTGAAAATGGCTTGCTATCACTGCTGGGTTTATGTGGGGAAAGTGAAACTGAGCTACAATTATACGATGGCAACTACCAACAGTTTGCAGCATGCACCCAAACCAGCCTGTGCGTAACTATATTCAGAACTTGGAGAGAGCCCTTGAAGCATGATGACCTTTTCCTCATCCCTCCATTTCTACATATTTTGCATTCTAAAAGTGATTCTGCTTTTTAAATCTGACATATAAATAAACTATCAAGTTCCTCCTTATCCTCACAGCCATGCTTTGTGCATTAAGCTGAAGAATTTTATTTCTTGTACCCTCTCAGATTTTACAATTTGATGCCTTTGTGTACTTTGGAAAGATTTAAGAATGCCAGAAACATGATCAGGATTTCAGTGCGTCATATGTGCAAATCTCCTGTCTGTTTGTTTGAGTTGTATCCTTCTATTTAGCATGTTTGTCTGTTTTTGGCTAAGACATCAGCTTTCAATGCATTTATGGCACCCTAGGATGGCTGTTACAAAGGCCTCTTGATGACTGATCTCTGGCCTAAATCTATGAACCACACATTGACTGATGATCTTAAGAATATGACAATATCTTGGTGCCACTTCATTAATGGTTGCCTTTCCTCTTTGTGTGACACAGCTGCATGGAGTGCAGAACATGGCTGTGTTGGTAGCTGCCACCCTTTTGCTTCTTTCATAGACCCTTCACTCTTGTCATTTTCTATGGCATCATGGTGATTTTGGCACTGAGACAGCCACCAAACATGATGGATAAATTTTGGAAATTCTGTGAAGTGATAATATGTTGCTAAAAAAAAGAAAACCTCAACTTGTTCCTAGAAAAAGTGTCATTTGAGAAATTCTAGACAAGAAACATGGTACTTGTCATTTTTAAGTGCTCAGAGTCAGTACCTTTCCCAGGGCCTCTCAAACATTAAGCTTCGGAGGGGTCCTTGTCTTTAATGAAGATGCTTCTGGAACAGCTCCTTTCCTGTGAGCCCTGTAACAGCTGCAAGTAAAGGCTAGACAGTGAACAGCTCAGGAGAATGAC
Source organism: Phrynocephalus guinanensis (assembly GCA_037367245.1). Classification (NCBI taxonomy): domain Eukaryota; kingdom Metazoa; phylum Chordata; class Lepidosauria; order Squamata; family Agamidae; genus Phrynocephalus; species Phrynocephalus guinanensis. Next base: position 32,656,845 of record CM074741.1, on the reverse strand, counting down.
AGTGTGTCATAATTTGTCATCCAAATTTCCACAAGTTTTATATCTACCTCACATTTTTTTTGCCTTAAAGTTTCTTTTGGTAATATGTTGCGTTACGAATCACACGGGACACAGAGCTTTGGGGTTCAATCATCTGGCGCTCAGGGCAGCATTCCTGTTTGTCTCTCTGTCAGGGTTCCATTGATGTCTGTGTGTCTGAATATGTGTGGAGGCATGCGTGTATGTGAGATTGTGTGGTGATGATTGTGTGATGATGATTGTGTTTGCCTGCTGCCTGAGCCCAGCCTTTTATTAGAGGGTAAGCACAATAGATACAGGGAGACGTTCCTCGGTGGGGGGAAAGAATGCAAGCCTCATGTGTGAGACCATAGTAAACACATAGATAATGGACAGGGGAAATAGGTTTCACAGGTGGGGGGAAAATGCTCCCTAGCTAGTGAGGCATTACTGATAAGAGGCTTCCTTGGGCCTGAGCAGATGTATTCTGATATCCTGGTTTCCTGGCCTGTTTGCTCTGGCCTTCTTCAGCACATTCTGGTATCTGCTTGGTCCTGGGGCTGCCGGGAAATATATGTCAAGCAGCCCTCCTAGGCCTTCAGTTTCCTTTGTGCTTGACCAATCTTGGGGCTCAGAAATATGGGCAATGATATCCCTACAGTAATATTTCCGAACTTGCCATAATATTGCCTCACACAAAGAGAGCTGTGACCATTTCTGGTTTTCTTTCTGCCCCCTATATATTTATCATCTGGCAGCTTTCCTGGCTGCCCATTTTTTAGATGTGGGGAAAAAAAACCCTTTGCTTATGTGGGAAGTTGGGGAGACTCCCAGCTGCTAGAGATGATTGTACAATGAAAGTGTATTTGCATGCATCAACCCCCACCTGATAAGGGAAGGAATCATGAACTACGTGCATAAGAATTGTTCTTCTTTTCTGTTTGCATTAGAGTCAGTCCAGTGTCCCCCTAGACTACTAAGAAATGTTTCCTGCATTACAAACAAGCAGCGTAATCAGTTTCTTTAAACAACTCTTTCATGTTTGGTGATACAACTGACAACTGTAACTTTTATAGTTATGGATACTGCAGCTCTAGGATATGATGATGATGATGATGATGAGATGGGCACAACTCAAAAATGGTGTTTCGTTTGTCGTTTGGTCGTTTAGGGGTCCGTTTTGGTTCGTTTTTGTTTTCATGACATTTTTCGCAAAAAATTTCGTTTTCGTTTCGTAAAAAACAAAAACGAAAATGAAAAATTGCTGTTTTGTTAGCATTCTTTTTAGTTCAATGCATCTGCTGCAACGAAAATGAAAAACACAGCAAATTTGGTCGTTTCATTTTCGTTTTCGTTTTGTTTTTAAAAAAATTGTTTCATTTTTGTTGCATAATGAAATGAAAAAACGAAAATGAAAACAAAAAATCGCTCATTTCATGCCCATCTCTAATGATGATGATGATGATGATGATGATGATGATGATGATGATGATGATGATGATGATGATGATGTGAGGCAGTAGACAGGGTGCAAGTACTCCGGTTGGCATATCATCTCACTTTCTCCCAGAAGCTGTGGAGCTTTCAACTGGAAGTTCCCCAGTGGACCTGGGAGAGGGACAACTCTATGAGGAAGTTCAGGAGAAACCTGGATGGGGAGCACCCAGATGGCACAAAGGAGTTATTCAGACAGAGGTCCTGGCAGGAGAAGCACATGGAGCCAGCCTCAGTCCTGGAAAGCAACCCCTGGAGGAAAAATGAGGGCCCAGAGTCTAGGACAATATAAAGAGAGTCATGGGGGGGGGGGAGAAAGAGAGAAAGATACTGAAACAAACAGTAAGATATTGTGAACAAACAGGTCCCCTTTTACCTGAGGTTATGGTTGATGAGGATGAAGAGTTCTGAGGGAGGGGATTCCCTCGAAGACCCTGATGAGGGCTACCAAGTAGACATGTAACTCCAAGAGCAACCTGGAAGAAAATCGGATTGTGGGATATAAACAAACAAACAAACAAACAAACAAACAAAAAACAAACTTGTCTGAAGCTATGTCACAAGGCACAATATGACACCCCATTTCCTAGTTTATTTTATCTACCAAACAAAACCAAAGTTCTCAATACTCTGGCCTCAAATCTTGTTTTAGAAAGCATCCTCTTGTGCAGCACAGTGATATTCAAATGAATGAAAGGGAATATGAAAAATGCCCACCTCCTACTTTGTACCATCTCATATAAACATTAGCACAAAGGGTCATGCCATGAAAGAGAGGAGCAGTTAATTTATTACCAGGATAAAGGAAATATTTCTTCATGAAGGACAAAAAAAATCCCCAGCCTGTGTAATTTACTGCAGAAAGAGGTCATTACAGTAATTCTCTGGCAAGGTTTTTTTTTTAAGGGCTGAATAATTTTATGACCATTAATAAATGCTTCCGGCTATGCAAGCTGAACCATGGTTACAGATTATCCAGCCTCTTGTTTCTGAATTTAAATTCTTGGCAATAAGAAAGGAAGGCTTGTTTTAGTTAGGTAATGCCTAGCTTTAATGTGATTAGTCTTGCTAGTCATTCCTTCGCCTCATACTTGCTAAGCATGCACCTGTTACCTTGCAGCATTCAGACCTGAATTATTACAACAAGACAAGATGAATGAGTAGCATGAAGCATAATGACATTTCTTGGTCACATTGCAAGGAAAAACATGGATTAAAATAAAGGATTTCATTCTTTATCTGCTAAGGTCACGGGAAGAAAAAAGACTATCAACCTGTCACTCTCCTCATGTGGACCCAATTGTGATACTCCTTCTGTCCAGCTGCCAGCACCATTGCTGGAGGAACAGACACAGTGACCATGGGAAACAATAGAAACAGAAGGAAAAATGCCACTATATTTTGATCCTACTGAATTCTGGACTGGAGAGTTTTTAAACATTTAGTGCCTGTTTGTCTTTTCTTTTTCATCCCTCCCAGTTCCTTTTCCTTTTGTGTTATGTCTTTTACAGTGTGTACCAGAGGACAAAAGGTAGGTACTCAGTTTTATTGACCTTGGAAGGATGGAAGGTGGAGTCATCCTTGAACTGACTACCTGAGCTCAGGGTAAAACTCAGATAATGAGTAGAGTCTTCACTGTAGTACTGCAGGTTAATCACTATGCCTCAAAACTCTTAATTATTATTTTTGATTTAGAAAATATATGCTGCAAATGTAACAGGCAGATTAATACAGTGCTCCCCAACCTTTTTATCGCCGTGGACCAGTAAATGTTTGATAATTTTTCCCTGGCCCGCTTGTTTTGATTTAATAAGATAAAAAAGGTAAATGCCCCCCCCCGCCGCTGACGCACATGCGTGCTAGTCGTTTCCCACTCTAGGGGGCAGTGCTCATCTCCGTACTCAAGCCGAAGAGCCAGTGTTGTGCGAGTCCTTGGCATCGCTGCAAGGAAACACTGTTTTTACTTCCTTGCGTTTTTTCCCCGGGGGCGTCTCTTTATCTGACTTGCATTTCACATGCTTTCGAACGGCTAGGTTCTGGGGTGTATAGCTTATCCCTCATTGACATAAGCCGCCTTGGGGTCTTTTCCAAGGAGAAAGGCGGGGTAAAAAACAACACTCTGAAATAAATAAATAATAAATAAATAAATAAAGGAAAGGGGAGGCAAGCTGTCACTCCAGGCGCTTCGGCGGACACAGCAAGGCTCCTTCCCGTGACCCCCCCAGCCCTCCCTCTCTGCCCTCCACACACACACACACACACACACACACCAAGAGGGAGGAAAGCGAGAGCGAGAGCGAGAGAGGGGAGAGGCTGGCTTACCGGCGTCCTGCCTTCATTCGCGCCACGACCGAGAACCCCCCTCAGCGGCCTCCTCCTCCTCCTCCTCCCTCCGCCGCCGCCGCCGGAGCCGCCGCCACCCCCATGGCTGGCGGGCCAGTCGGTGGGTGGGTGGGCTGCCGCCGCCGCCGCCACTGCAGTTGCTAAGGGTCGCTCCCGCCTGGCAGGCAGGCGCGCGCCGCCTCCGCCTTCTGTGAGCCCTACTCTTCGTTGTTCCTCCTCCTGCTGCTGCTGCTGGTGCTGCCGCCGCCGCCGCCTCCGGCCCCTGTCAGGAGGAGGAGGAGGAGGAGGAGGAGCGACAGCACCACCAGCGACCGCAGTGGCAGCCCCCGCAACACAACAAGCCACCCACCCATTGGGCAGCGGGCCGCCCCCCAACAAGTGCAGCGCTCATTGGCTCCCCTGCCTCCTCCTCCTCCTCCTCCCGGGGCGCGTGCTGAAGAGATCGGGGACGGAAGGGAGGAGGAGTTTCCCTGGTTTCCTCAGGCGGCCCAGTGCCGATTGATCCACGGACCGGCACCGGTCCACGGACAGGGGGTTGGGGAACACCGGATTAATATACACCATGAGTATCTCCTTCAATGAGGAACTTCTTTCTGAATAACGTGCAAAAGTTATACTATAGAATACCTCATTTTATCACCTACCTATCATCATGCTTTGTGTCAGAGAGACTTAACACATCTTATTACATATGCAAATATGAATCTAAAACCAGGAGTCAATTTCTAAGTTTTCTAAACTGTGGGATGTTTTAAGATGAACCAGCAGACATTTATTTCTGCTAAATTGTATTTTCCTGAGTCTTGGCCGAAGGGTGAAGCCAGCATTCTGCAGTGTGGTGCCTTCTACATGTTTTGACTAGAGTTTCTAAAGGTCACACCACTAAGGCCAGTGCTGGGGGACAATGCCATCAAAAACTTCTATAGGGCATCTGGAGGGTTAGGAAAGGTTGGTCCAAGCAACTGAAATTCATCCCTGATTTTGCGGCAAAATGAGAACTCATTCGGCATAAATAGGATGCCTGTCCTGAATATCTTTTTTGGGATGTCAAATTAATCATTCTGTAGAATGCAGAAACCTCCATGATTAATTTACCTGCATTTTGATTGCCAACGTGTAAACTACAAGAAAAGCACAGGCAAGTACACACGCACGCACACACATACACATACAAAACTTTGACTATGATAGATGCTTCATGAGTATCTTTCGAGCTTCTAAAGGATTTGCTTGATTATATTCATCAGTGAGTAAGCAAAAGGTAAGATTACTAATGAAAAGTATAGATGGCATACACTATTGTCAGTGGCATGACTTTCCTTCACTGAATATCGTGGGGGGTGTGAGAGCTCTTTTATGTGGTCTGTTTTTCCTGCACAGCCAGTTATTAGTTGCAGAATTAATATACATCTTTACCTCAGGTAAATTCCCCATATTTTGATTTTGTGCAAGTGAAAATATATGGTCCCCATTTTTACGTCTGCTTATTATTTGTATCAGACACAACCATAAAGATGAAGTTGACTGTTAATTATTATGCTCTATATTCATTATCAGACTTCAAAAGTTTTAAGTGACTTACATCAGCTGCAGCGATAAAACATACCGACTGACAAGTACAATGATTTTCGATTCCCTCAGTGGGGAATAATCTGTGACACAAAATGTCTTCATGAACATGATTTCGGTTTGAAGGGAAGGCCATCTTTTAAAAGTGCATGCATTTTTCAAACACAACAAAACATGCCACAATCAATCCACCAGTGAAGTTGGCAAGTATTTTGGTTATAGTCCTCAGGTATAAGCCTCAAGTCTTGGTCCTTGATAAAAATAAGCTTTCCCCTTACTGAGTTGTGAGTCGAATCCAAGCCATCGGAGGTGGGGGGGGGCAGACCCTCTAGCTGAGTCTTAGCCAAGTTGCCAGTGCAACTTTAGTCCTACTCAAATCCCCATCCTTGCAACCCCCCTCTCCCCAAGTGCTTCACAACCCTGGCACTCTATTGCAGAGGAACACAGTGGGCCTACATGTAATTAAAGTTGATATTGACCAACAGACATGTATTTTAATTATATTGGCCAAAATCCTGTTGACATTTTCTGTGCACATAAAAGCATTCATGGGTGTGCCTGGTCACACTGATCAATGATGAAACTGAAAGAAGGTGAGACATAATTTGTCAGACAGCCTGGAAGACAGCAAGAGCTGCTTGTGTAATCACCCTTACATAGTCACACAGGGCAACAGGATTCTGGCAATTGTTTATTTAGCAAATTTGCACCGCTCCCTTCTTTCAAGGAGTTCAGGGGGACTTCTGGAGAAGAGCTGGAGTTCACTTATAGAGCATATGTTTTACGTGCCCAAAGGCCCAATTTCAAATACCTGACATCTGTAGCAGGAGATATGAACCACATGTTGGACAGCCAATTTCTGTTGTGTCTGTAAGCATCCATTTCTGGGTTGCATTTTTTAGAGTCCAACTGATAGCTTCATCTTGTCCCAGTTCTGCATTTGGTTCGGAAATACCCTCTATTTCTTGCAATATATTTTTTGTGGATATATCCCTATTTATATCTATATTATGACTACAATTAACTACAGTGGTACTTCTACTTATGAGCAGCCCTACTTATGAAAAATTTGACTTAAAAGTGGAAAGCCATTGGGATTTTAACTGATGCCTTACAAATTTTAGATACAGTCTGCTCTACATATAATTTTTTATTTTTGTTTCAATTTTTAAAATTGTTTTAGATACAGCTGCTCTACTTATGAGTTGTTCAACTTATGAGCCTGCATTCGGAACAGATTCAACTCATAAGCAGAGGTACCAATGTACTATCAAATAAGTTCTGATTTATGGTGACCCTTGCTAGGATTTCCAGTGTAAAAATACGCAGAAGTAAAACCTGCTTACAGTATTGTTTTTAACTGTATCCTTTGTTGATTACAAAAGTTGCTTTATTATTATTATTATTATTATTATTATTATTATTATTATTATTATTATTATTATTATTATTATTATTATTATTATTATTATTATTAAAATATGAGCCTCTTGGCAAACTTGGTATTTTTCTGGAGGAAGCTTTTTGGGTGTGCATAGCTCAGAAATATGAACCCCAATTCTCACCAAACTTTTAGGGCTTGTAGATGAGAGTTAGAGGAGATTCTCTCCAAATTTGATGTTTCTAGGTGCCTTGGGGGCTATTACGTAGCATTTTAAAATCAAGATGAATCAATTTGTTGATTTGACACTAGAAATTCATCAATTTGTCGATTCAACAGCCCTAACAAACTGCTAATCATGACAAATCTTTTTTATTCATTCCCATCTCTACTTCTGACCCATCATAGATAGTACTCTCTATCTCTCTCCCTCTCCCTCTCCTTCCCTCCCCCTCTCTCCTCAAACTTTACTGGTATTTTTATACTTTCCCCAAAATTTGCAGATTGTCTTGCATTTATAGAGCTGAACCGGATGATTAAATAGCAGGATTTCCAAATGGCATCCTCCCCTAATCTCAGTGGCTTGCATAATTCAGGAGGAGGCCTGTTTCCACCCTGAGGTGATGTGGTGCTGAGTCTCCTAAGAACTATACAATGCCAGTATATGTCAGCTCAAAAAGGGTTTAGGAAGGTTCCTAGGAAATGACGTTTAAATTGCTCATTTAGATGGCAGCAAAATTAACATCTAGTTGACTGGTTTTCAGAAATATCAAAGGGACTGGAAAGTGTGCTACTGAACCAAGAATCTATATTGGAGGATTAAGTTCACATTTGATGTGCAAGGCATCAAGACAGCTGAGACAGACAATTAATGGGGTTTAAGAGAGATTATTTAAACTAGAATAGACTTATATAATTATCTGAGCAGATGGACAAGTGTGTATCATATTTTTATACAGAACTCTTCTTGCAGAAACAATATTTTTTTATTTTTGTTTAAAAAAGCGGTGAGCATGTTCGGTTTGCTACTTCCATCCCCACCTCTAGCTATACCTACAATCCCCTATAAGTTAAAGAGGGATTGCCTATAGCAGGAAAAATCTGTGCTCGTACAAGTGTCTATATGATCTTCTACAAGATCCAGAGCAGGGCATAGCACAGCTTATCATAGATTGTTCCCAGTCAGATGTATTATCTCTGGTCTACAACATCCTGAATAGTAAGATACTCATTTTTGCAGCCTTACTTGCTTCCAGACAATTATGTAATAATGGTCAATAGTGACTGTTGAGCTTCAGAGTCAGGATGCAAGGGAAATATCTCAACCAGAATTAATCATGAGATTCAGCTGCATTTCCTGTATAAATTGCTCACAATTTTTTTTAATTTGCATGTACTGCTTTCAAATGACAACTGTTGCCAAACCCCGTACTACAATTGTGCTTACTGTTAATACCTTTGTAGATAGAGTCTTCCGTTAGATTATCTTTATCATCTGTCCAGGAAACAGCTTTTTACAGAGCACAGTATTAAGTCTGCCACAGTTAATGTTGACTTCACAGCACCCTTTTTAAAGTCTATACTGTAAGCTGTAAGGGCACTGCAAACCATTAGGGAGTGGTTGCCTCTTGAGAAACATACTCTATGGAACCCAGTAAATGGAGAAACTACCCTAATGCTTTGCAGTTCTCCTTTGCCAAGGAGCTTAGAAAGCTCCACCCATATTCTTCTTCATGCTTTAATGGCTGCCAATGCAGGCAGATCCTTGAAAAGGAATATGTGTGTAAATTGAATCTCCTCTGCGTACTTTAATTTTTTTAATTGAACTACCAGAGCGCTGGGGGGGGGATTTCTGCTGAATTCTGGTAACTGTAATGAAAAACAAACAAACCATGTCTCTGTATAGTGTGTGAGAGATGTATAGTGAAATAAATAGCTTTTTTCCACATTCAAGATAAAACCACCACACTATCGCTATTTATCTAATTGTATGTGAGAATAAGCAATGTCTACCAACAAGCCTCTGTTTATTAAAATACGGTATTTATTATCTCTGTGTTACAGTACCCCCAGTCAACCCAACCTCTGAGCCCTCTTCACTGATCCCTTGAAAAGCAAAAAGGTCCTCTGCTTATTTAGGATACAACTAGTTAAGCACAACTAATTAAGCACAATGGAAATTCTTTCCTCTGCACATCGCTTCACTATGTTCAAGGCAGAATATGTTTGAGAAACTCTTTGAATCTTATACATTGAAGTGATAGGACTGACTCAGAGTTTGAAAATTTGTTCTGACTTTTACATTGAATGTGTTTTTAAAAGACAGGAAGGCTGTTAAGTGTTTAATCATATTGGGTACCTCTGCAAACCTCTGCAGCAAATATTGATACTGAGCAATTTTTACAGATGAATAAACCAGGTCTCAGGGAAGTAACTTGAAAACAAATTGGAACAGCGACTAGGAACAATACCTAGGAGTCTCTGACATCTGGCCTGCTGTGTTGATCAATTAAGGTACTGGAACTTTCTCTGTAAACCACTTTATTTTATTGTACAAAATAATTATCCAAAACTTTGCATGTGAGATTGATGTATAAATCTATATTTGTTTACCTTTGTTGCTGCTAATTATTTGTTAACAGGTTTTTTGTTTTTGTAATACTGTAAGCAGGATATTGCAAGACTTCCTCAGTTTGTACTGGACCTGTTTTTTGCTTCTACTTGCCTCAGTTTTATGATATAAATGCATTATTTTTAAAATTATACAAGGCTCTGGTCACCTGGTAAGCATAAGATATGATTTATTATTTTATTATTTAATTAAAATATTTCTATCTCACCTTTCTCTGTTAAAGGACCCAAGGCAGCTAAAGGGAAGGAGTTGATAAATAAAAGATTCAGTGGATATTTTGCATCCTGTGACAACCTACTTTTAAGACTCAATAACATTTTCAACACTCCATCCCCAATATTTAAAGGTTGTGAAGAATTAGTTTAGCTCAAATAATGTTCTTTAGGATTTTAATCATTCATAGCAAAGAACAGTTCTTTATTTTTTTCTCCTTGTTCATCTCGACAAAACATGCATTCTTATGTAGTTTACGTTCATGGCAAAAAATGAGAAAAATGAATCTGAAATGGATGTGTGTGTGTGTGTGTGTGTGTGTGTGTGTGTGTGTGTGTGTGTGTGTGTGTGTGTGTGTGTGTGTGAGTGAGTGCATCTGTGTGCATGCCAAGGATATATCATGCTGAATTATGTTTGCAAGAGATAGATTGCAACTCTTAGAATCTCCTACTCAGTATGGCCACTGGTCACTATGTCAAAATAATAATCCCACAGTCCATGCTGAATAATGTCTGTTTTATTAAGTCCCACTGGACACGATCAACATCCCATCCAATTTTTAGCTCAGTCCCTTGCGGATGCGACTTCACTCTGCTATGTATATGTGACTCCCTCTCCCCCAATATGTGTTGTGTTCTGACCAGAACAAAAACAGTTGCTGTAGTTGCAGGGGAGGAGAAAAAGCCCTGTGTGAGGGTGGCAGAGGAATGCATGCCTAAGAGCAGTGGTTTTCAACCTGGGGTTTTGAACCCTATGGGGGTTGAATGACCCTTTCACAGAGGTCACCGTGAGCCTGCGAAGAAAAGGACTCGTTCTGTGCTGCAGGCTCTTTGTCCTTGGCCAGCAGCAAAGAGACCACGTGGACTGCCCAGCTCCCACTGATGGCCCAGTGTGGGACCATCAGCTAGTTCTGGGATCATAGCAGTGCCATTGGATGAGCGGTGGTTCTCAGAGGAGTGGGGTGCATTGGTGCCCCCCAGATCAAAGGCTTTTGAGCAGCCCACGTGGTGCCAGAAGGGAGGGTCAGGTACCAACCTAGCCAGCTGGTTTCAACCGTCAGGCCAAAGGCCTTGCACGGTGATGGGGGAGGGTGGCACACATGTAGCCTAGTGGGTGCTCCTTAAAAAAAAAGCTTGTCTGTTGTGCTGCTAACGTGGCGGAGCCTGGGGAAGGCGTGAGTGTGGGTCTAGCTCCATGGAGACCAAGGCACTTGAGGGCTGCTGGGCTGCTGGCATGCAGCTTGGATCAGTGGTAGGGGGAGGACAAGCTGCGTACCTTAAAGTGCCATGGTTTGTGGTTAAACAGCATCCACTTGCCCCACTCCCTCACGGGTCCAGCACTCCACGTGTGGCATTGCGTTGCTTTCCCCTCCATGCCTTGTTTCCCATCCTCCATTCCCTGTCAGCTTGCCTGCTGAGTGCCGCATCAGCCGGGCCTCTTAGAAGCCAGAGACCGAGACTGGGCCAGGCTGCTAGTGTGCACTCAGGGATGACAGTGCAGGGTTTCCCATTGGCTAGCGGCTATGTGGGAGGATGTGTGGTGTGCCTTAGTGCACATGGGGGGCCCCTTCCTTTGGGAACCAAGCCAGGTGGGTGCCCCAAAATCAGTGGCATGGGAGTGAGCTGGGGCAGCAAATAATTTTATGGTTGGGGGCACACAATGTGGCCCCCTCCAGCTCTCCAGTCCCAACTTTCGCTCCCTCAACCCTTCACGTGCGCCCCCACCAGCTTGGCCAGGTTGACAGAGTGTCACTTTAAGAGTGGTCCCTCTGATACACGGACAGCTGCAGGGAGCCAAGCTGCTGGTGGAGGAGACTGGGCTGGGGTTCTTGTGAATTCTCCTCATGCCCCTAATCCATTCCCCGCCCGATCTGTGATTGAGCAGGATCCAGCAGCAGGGGCGCTCCTATGCCTACCACCCTGTATGTTTGCACCAGTGTGTGTGTCCATGTCTGTGTGCCCTGTGGATGGTGTGTGTGTGTGTGTGTGTGTGTGTGTGTGTGTGTGTGTGTGTGTGTGTGTGTGTGTGTGTGTGTGTGTGTGTGTGTGTGTGAGAGAGAGAGAGAGAGAGAGAGAGAGAGAGAGAGAGAGAGAGAGGTGGAAGGCACCGACCGACAGGCATCCGCCTTTCCTTAGTCACAGGAAAGTACGTGGGGGAAGTACGACGGAGGTGCCACTTGGAAAAAAAAATCACCTGCTTGCCGCTATCTTGCTGGGGGGGTGAGACACAGTTGGGGGGAGGAGGAGAAGGCACAAAAGCTGACTTTATTGCCTGGTACTCCAAACTCTTAGCTACACCTCTGGTTGGGGGGTCACCACAACATGTGGAACTGTATTAAAGGGTCACAGCATTAGGAAGGTTGAGAACCACTGCCCTAGAGGGAAACTGTATTATATTTAATACTGTATTTAAAAATTGAAAATATCTTTCTTGCTTTTCTCTCTGTAAGACTAATGTTAGCCTACACTATTTCATTATATATCATCATCATCATCATCATCATCATCATCATCATCATCATCATCATCATCATCATCATCATCATCATCCAGCATTTCTACAGACAACAAATAAGTATGCTGTCAGCTGCACTTCCTACTTTTACAATCCTTCTGAAACCATTGCTGTTTCTAATCTATTTTGTGTTCAATACTGTGGTAGAATATTCTTCATACCACATATTGGAGGAACAGAAATCAACACCACATTATGTAAAAAAAAGTCTACAATAGGATTATTTAGGAAAGCAGGCAGTTGTGAAAACACAATAATTCCTTGTGAAACTGTGGGTCAGTGAGTGCAATATGTACAATCTAAGGACTGTTGATTTTTTTAAAAATGGATCAACAACATTAGCACAATTACTTTAGCAACATCTATACTCATGTGCATATATGTGATTTGTAGCAAAATTTGACATTGAAAAGCTACGAGTGTTTCAATGCACTGTAAAATAATTTGTTATTGTTGTTGTTGTATTATTATAGTTGTGACCAACTCTTCGAGACCCCATGTCTATGGAGTTTTCTTGTCAGGAATAATGGATTGGTTTGCCAGTTCCTACTCCAGGTGCCTATAGCACCTGGTATTCCCTGGTGGTGTCCCATCCAAGTACTAACCAGGGCTGACCCTGCTTATCTTTCAAGATCAGTTCTCTTTGTGCTCCTTGTTCCCTGAGCTCCTTGCCCTCTGAAGATGCCAGCCACAGAGTCTGGTGAAATGTCAGGAAGAACAACTTCCAGAACACGGCCAAACAGCCCAAAAAACTCACAACAACTTTGCTTTCTCTTTTTCTAACTACCTCATCATTATCATGAATAGGACCAGGAACATGACAATGAAAATGGAATCAAATTCCCATCATTGTATATATGCACTTGAATTCTCATTGATTAACCTTAGTTCACTCTAAATGTGATTAAATTTTGATCTAATCCTTTTAAAATGTCATTCTAAACTGTGAAAACCTTTTAATTTGGTTGCAATCATTGTAGTAATGGAATAAATATTAAAAACATTATATTTGGTCTGATATGGCTAAGGATGTGTCTTCTGAATTTACTTTTGTTTCGCTAACATTCATGATCAGGGAGGTATCTAATATAGTTTCCTCTGTCTTAGATTATTTAATCCCTCTGCAGAAGGTTTATGGAACACTTTGCTTTCATATCGTTGTACCACATGTACCACACCAATTCCTTCCACTCCTATCCTCTTAATTAAGCTCAGATCTTACTTTCAGTCAAAAAATTAGTTTGTTTTGTGTTTCCCACAGAGACTACAGCTGTCAAGGAAAGGATGTATTGTCTGAAAACAGCCCATCTGTCAGATCTCCAGGGCTTTTGCCGTTATCCATCAGTTCCTTTGGGGTGGAAGGGCACCCCATATAACAAGGTGCATCTTGCTAAATAGGCGTCGTTGGGATCAATTGCTTGGAAGTTAGAACCACCAGCTGTCAAAGCAATTCATGACAAAAGAATGCTGAAACAGGCCACCGAGGATTGCACACTCATTTGGGAATTGATTTCCTGGGGGTTTAGCGAGGCAAAGCTTTATATCTGCTAAAAAGTTATTTGCTGAAAAGTGCTTTTTGCCAGCTGATGTTCTTCGTTTAGGAGTGCATGTGTATATTGAAACACAGATCACTGGTTTTGTTTGTATATTAAGCGGGCATATCTTCTATCGAGTCTTGACATGCCTGATCTGAGCAGTGACAGCTTTTGGTTGTCTAAGGCAGAGGCCTCTTCTACCTGACCATGCCAGCTGGTGCCCACTGTGATTGATGGAACAGATGGAGCAGCAGCTATATGGGGACAGGCCGGACAGAAGTGAGCATGCACACTAGGGATGTGCATTTTTATTTGGACTACAAATCCCATATTTTTTTCTTTCTTGGACATTCCTTTCTGGTCTAGGACATTTTGTGGCCTAAGCTGAAGCAGTAAAAGGGACCACCTACCATTAGAAGTGTGTAGTGCTGAATGCCGGCAAGGTTGTTTTGGAACATGAGAGAGTAATTTCACAAACACATAGCCTGATCCTTGGCAATGAAAACACTGCATTAATGCTAACAAATTTCTACCATTTTATGATAGACCACTTGCCAGTGAGGGGACTGGTCCTTAGACAAATAATGGACATATGTTAAAATAAACAAAACAAAGGGCTATATCCAGGAGAAGATTTATCTCTTGGTTTATTTTGCTTGGAAGATCCACATGCAGTCAATGGGACTTAGATACAGTAAGTGTTGACTTAACAACTCTCTTTCATTGGGGGCGGGGTGTCTTTTACATTTGGGATCCAAAACCAGATTTAATCCAAAAGCTTACTTGTTGACATTTGAATATGGTATCTTTGATTAAAAATAAAGGATGATTTAGCATACTGTATATCAGTGTTCTTCCTTTGTCTAAAATTTCTAACTAATTTTTAAAAGAAAAAGGACTCCTTTGCACTCTGATTTTTAAAAACTAAACTTCCAGAAGAAGTTGCTGTAGAAAAGATGAGTTTCTTTACTTCGTCCTCCCCTCCCCCTGCTATGGCTGCAAATAATCCTCTCGATGGCACATGGGGAGATAATTGGAAAAGGTATAAATCTGAAAAGCGGGAGCTGAATAATAATTAAAAATATGCCTTCACCTGTCTGGCCAGACTTGACTGGTATTGATTATGTTCAGCAGACACGAGCAGGAGGCTGTTGTTTTTCCGACACTCTTTTGACTTTGGCTTTTCCACCTGATTTCTTGTTGACCGACTGTGTATCATGCCAAATATAATTCCATTTCAGAGATTATCCGTCTTCAGTAGAGAACTGGAAGGCAGTAGCTAAAGCATCTTTGGATGGTTCAGGACAGGAGTCTTCCTTGGTTTCTTTGGGATGCTTGCCTCCTGTGGTGCACTATTTAGCTGTCTGTATGACTTATTATAAATTTGTTTTGGGGAAAGCAACATAAATGTATTGTCCATCACAAGATGGATAATTTCTATAGATTCTAAAAATCAGCACAGTTTTGCTTTATGGAAGACAAGTGAACATTTAGCATCATTACTGTGGGACATGGGAATGGAACTTAAGGCGCAAAAAGGGTGCATCTGAAACTGACATTCATAAAGCAGGGACTGAAACCCATAGCTATAGAAAATATGAAAGTATCACCCTACACAAAGTGGAATGTGTCTAGGGGGCTTGATTAGTGGCTGAACAGTAATTTGCAAACAAAGACCTCGGGGTGGATCCTGATATCTCTTTGTATATCTGGGAAAGGAGGTTAGTCTGAAAGCACGGACAGTTCCTGCCAGTTGTTCTGCATTGTGCTTTGCCAAATTTAAGGAGCCAATTGTTTGACTTGATTAATGGCAGCCCCCTTTGGTTCTTCCATGGCCTTGAGTTTGCAAGAGCTAAGCCATATTATAAGATCTTTTGTCCCATTTTACCAGATTATAAGATCTATTGGAGGTCACTCAACCCAGCACTGTTGCAGAAAAAGTCAAACCTCTGCTACATCTCTCTCCCATACCAGTGATTTTTAGCCAGACATACCAGCATCTTTTCTCCCTTGCTGCCAGTGCTAGCAAAAAATCTGGGGAAGTAAAGAGGAGAACCAGGAACGTGTCTAAGACAACAGATCATGTGCTTGACAGAACCTATACTTATGTACAATTTAAACAATGGGCATATATAGGATATCAATAAAGTTAAAAAAATAAAATGCTAAATTTATTATCATTTTTTTAATTATTTAAGACATTTATATGCCATCTTTCTCCTAACGTCACTTATGGTATTTTAAAATTTAAAAGATATATAATATATTATTATAATATTTAAAAGCATTAAACAGATATCATACTAAAACTCACAAATAAGAGCATTATTAAAAGAACGAGGAACACCCACCACATGAAATAATCTCTTTAAATATCTGTTTGGTCAGCCAGTCATTTAAACCAAAGTCTGCCTGAAGAGAATATGCTTCTGTAAGGACAGCAAAGATGAGGCCAGCCTATTTAGACTATTTTAGAGCAGAAGGAGGTCACTTCAAAAGTGTTATTTCAGCCATTTACTAGATAGTTCATGTTGTGGGGAATAAATAGCATAAAGGATGCACTGTTTGAATGTCTCTAGAATTACAGAAAATTTGTCCAGTATGCAAGTAATCCCATTTTTACCTGATTATTCTTTGAACGTCCTTCC
The DNA here is from genome assembly GCA_037367245.1 of Phrynocephalus guinanensis. NCBI lineage: Eukaryota > Metazoa > Chordata > Lepidosauria > Squamata > Agamidae > Phrynocephalus > Phrynocephalus guinanensis. Next base: position 32,640,519 of record CM074741.1, on the reverse strand, counting down.
TTGCTTCAAAAGTATATTAAGTGATTTGCAGATGGTACTGGCCGATTCTTGTCCTGGTATGTTGTTTTTGCTCTCCATAGATGTAGTCTAGTCATCACCATCACCATCACCATCACCATCACCATCACCATCACCACCACCACCACCACCACCACCACCACCATCATCATCATCATCTTCTTCTTCTTCTTCTTCTTCTTCTTCTTCTTCTTCTTCTTCTTCTTCTTCTTCTTCTTCTTCTTCTTCTTCTTCTTCTTCTCTTTAGAGCTTGATATGTGTGAAGAAACCTCCCTTTTGATTTTAGCCATTATCTTGTGTGTTGGCATCTACAAAATCGATGGGCTTGGTGCTGTATTGTCTTATTTTGTTCATTATTTTCTAGCACCTCTCAATGAATTTTGACAGGGACAATGCCAGATAAATAATATACTTTTTCACTGGGGGTAGGTTTCAGGCAGCTAGCAATAATCCTGCATGATTCATTAGGAGCTATCTCTACTTATTTGACATGTGCTGATTTATACCATACAACACCAGTATATTCTTCTGTAGAGTAGCGAGGGGGGACGGGACTGATGTTCTTTTTATGTTTACTCCCAAATATGACTCAGCCAACCTCCTAAGTATGTTATTTCTGGTGGAAACTTTCTGTTTGATATCTAGACAATTATTTTATAGCTCAGGGTTCAGTCCAAAGTGGCACCCAAATACCGTGGGGTAGGGCAATAAGACAAAATATGCTGTACCAGCTGGAGCTGCTTCTTCGCTTCTCTGTTCTTTAAGTGGAAGAAACAAAATGTGTATTTTTTAAGAGGTTGGCTTTCACCTGGTTGTTTTTATCATGTTAAGGAAAGATCTTCTAATGCAGTAGTTGGCCCCTACTTGATGGCCTCAAAGACTTCTCCCTGGACTTGCCAAGGCAAGATCTTCAATGTAGTTGAAATTCCTGGAGTATGGGAATGTCAGGTGATACATTTTGCACATGTTAAAAATTAATAGTGTCAGGATACTACCCTGTGGGAGACTGTTACAGTGGTACCTCTACTTACAAGTTTAATCCATTCCAAATGCATGCTCTTAAGTCAAACAACTCTTTTTAAGCCCTATCTAAAAACAAACAAATAAATAAAAATAAAAATGTAAGTAGTGCAGAACGCATCTAAAATTTGTAATGCAGCAGTTAAAACGCCAATGGTTTTTCACTCTTAAGTCAAGCTGCTCTTAAGTAGAGGTGCCACTGTACTTTGACTTCTCCAATGACGATTCCTCCCTTGAAATCCAACAAAAAAATCTTTGACATAGAAGGAGACGTCCTGGAGAGTCGAAAGCATTGTGCATACACTCAGGCATCCCAGGGGCAACAGCACACAACTGACTAATCCTATCTTAAAAGCATTGCACCGTAAATTTGCTGATGAGCAAAATGGCCCATTAGTAATACTTTCTAATAATAAAGAAGGGATCACTTCATGTAAAGAGGAAGTCTTAGGGTCACTTTGCCATGAACAGAAATATGACATTCTTTGACTCCAAGAAACTCACAGAAGAATTGATCAGCATCTAACCCAATGTCCCTAGGATGTGTCTAGTGGCCAAGAGGCCTCACAAACCAGACAGAAGTGCCATTATTGTAAGAAAGGGTATTATAGTCCTCTCAAAGATGATAACAAAGAAGACCATATAAACATCGTAATGGAGGAATTGCTAGAATGTGTGCACTGGGCAGTATAGTTGTTGGAATTTTTTGTTGCCTTGAGAGATTAAGTGTAGTTTGGAGTGGGCAATGAAATTATGATAATTTTGCAAAAGTGCCCCCCTCAAAAAAAAAAGAAAAGAAAAGAAAAAAGAGAGAGAAAAAAAGAAAAAAGGTCACAAGAATAAAATTGGAGGGGGAAAATTAACTCTCCTGTTGATCCCCCCATCATCCTCACTTAAACTGATTTGCTTTTGACATAATTGTCTTTTGACAAGAAAGTTCCCTCATTAACTCCTGTATTTTACTCAATGAGCACATGATCTCCATACAAATGCCATCATGTTATAAGGTGTCTGTGATCATTTAGATTGGATTTCTCGGGGTTAATATTAATAGTCTATTTTGACACCTTGCAAAAAAAATTTTTAGTTAAAGATGGTAAAATGCAAGGGAAGTTATACAAATAAACATGAAACAACTATACAATTTACAGATTCTTTCTAAAAACATGTACACATAATAGGTTTATCTGTAACTCTGAAGTTACAAAAGTTTGAGAAAGAGGTGTAAGAAGCTAACCATTGTAAACATTCAATTATTTCCAGACACATGTACTACTAGTTAATCAAGTCACTTATAACATTCATCTGTACTTTTGTTGGGGCATCAATTTCTGTCAGGGAATGGCATACAGGGGGGAAATGGAAATTGGAACAATGAAACTGGTAAATCCAGTACAGTATTTCAGTTGCATATGTATGTTACACAGCATGGTCATTCAGATTGAGAAAAAGACTATAGTAGCAGAACAAACATTTTTGAAACAGCCAAATTTGTAAAGCCAGATCATATTGTGCTTATAAGTATTTGAAAACCCTGCCCCCCCCAAAAAAAACCAATAAGCTCAAATGGGATTCTTCTATTTTCCATCTTCATCTGACATGATGCTTCATAATTCCAATGGCAATTGGTGTTGACTTGCTTGTTGCGCTATCTTCTCTATATCACCATCTTGCATATTTCCTCTACTCATCCTCCACTCATTCTTAGGATGGGCTGATATCTGGCTTTCCAGTGCAAAGATGGTGTTTCCATCTCCTATTCCATGTACAGAAACTGACAGCTGAAGCTTACTTCATTGGTGGCCATGGGACACTTTCTGCCAGCACAGCTGAGGCAGAGATCTGACTTGGGAAAAGCTGAAAAGCTTATACACCAGACATAGTTTGCTAAGAGCTAATAACTACTGCCAATACCACCATCTTGGTGCCACCTCATCCTGCCTAACAGTAGAGTCAACCTGCTCTGCGTAGGTAGTTCATCAATGAGGGAATAAGAAGTAAGAGGAGGATAGGAAAGTCCTTGTGGAAGCTAGATGTACAAATGTGGAAGTAAATCTAGATTTCCATGATGGGCCTCATAGTTCTGATGTCTCCCAACTTCTGACAACAAAGCAAAGCAAAGCAAAGCAAAGCAAAGTGTTCTGCTTATATACCGCCCCATACCACTACAAGTAGTCTCTGGGCGGTTTACAATTTTGATTACAGTGTGCAGGCTACACATTGCCCCCCCAGCAAGCTGGGTACTCATTTTACCGACCTCGGAAGGATGAAAGGCTGAGTGAACCTTGAGCCTGCTACCGGGGATTGAACCCAGGTCGTGAGCACAGTTTTACCTGCAGTACAGGCATTTAACCACTGCGCCACGAGGCTCATAACACAAACCACATGCACAGTTCAGGTTGCACAAAAATATGATAACTGCAAGGATTTGAAATATTAAAAGCATTGGTTGTGTGGTTTCTATCTTTTGTATATGACATGTCAACTAGTGCTTTTGTGTTTGATCTTTAAATATTTGTTTAAGTGCTTTGTTTCTCACAGTAAAAATACAAAGCAAAAAGCAATGTTCTGCTTATATACTGCTCCACAACTCTTAAATCACTCTCTAGGTAGCTTACAATTTATTTATGCAGGCTACACATTGCACCTCCCCAGCAAGTTGAGTACTCAAGTGACCAATTTTGGAGAAGGGTGAGTCAATCATATGTCAGCTACTTGGAATTTTACCCCAGGTCGTGAGTGCTGTTATAGCTGCAATACAGCAGTTTAACCACTGTGCTCTTCCACTTGTTTCTTCCAGACATTTTTTTTTTGCTCAGTTTATGGGAAGCTTCATTTAAAGTGTCTGTCTTGCTAGGTTGTTAGCTGTTAGGTGAAGAAAAAGGAAAACTGGCATGGCCATACTACAATGGTACTACTAAGAAGGTCAAACTATAGCTTGTAAATCATTTTGTAAAGTATCTCATTAAAATTCTCCTTTCACAATTAATTAGAAGTTGGCTCTGACATGAACCATGTCAAAAGCACTGATAGTTGACACATGGAAAATTAGGCAATGAATTGCAATTAGGTTTGACGTTATAAGGTATCCCCCTGCATTCCTCTTGTTACACTTTACAAGAAGTGGAATAGCTTCCTGTCTGTTTTGTCTTTACAGCAGCAGCTTTACATGGTGATGTTTTGTTATATCGAAACATATCTCTGAGGTATTTTTTTTTCAGCCAGTAAATTCTCCTTCCTGCATTTCCCCCCAAGAAATATTCAGATTTGTCCATGCACAATATTAAAACAAACACCACCCTCAGTCAATTAAGCAGTGCTGAGTTTTCCTCTGCCTTAAAAATGTAATTCAGGAATGTGTACAGTGCTTCTTTGGAGCTAAAGTACATGCTACTCAAAGTTCCATAAAATATTTCTAATATTTTTCTAGAGAGAAAAATTGGCGGGGATGAGGCATTGACATATTAGGAATGTGTCTGTATTCAAGCTTTGTTGAGAGCTAGTGTTATCAATTTCTAAAAAAATTCTGTTCTTTTTGTACAAGGAAACCCGATAACTCAGTAAAAGGAGAATGGCTATCACTCATGGCCATATACTGATGTTGCACATGAAAATAAAATGCAGCAGAATGAGCAGTTGTTAGGTCACATTTTATAAAAACTTGAATAACTTATATATGATCTCAAAATATTCATTGGATCTTCTTGTTCTTGTTCTTGTTCTTGTTCTTGTTCTTCTTGTTCTTGTTCTTGTTCTTGTTCTTGTTCTTGTTCTTCTTCTTGTTCTTGTTCTTGTTCTTGTTCTTGTTCTTCTTCTTCTTCTTCTTCTTCTTCTTCTTCTTCTTCTTCTTCTTCTGATGATGATGATGATGATGATGATGATGATGATGATGATGATGATGATGATGATGACAGGTGTAATCTACCAACAACTTACTTGTTTCCTGTCCTGGTTCTTGTGGAACACATCTGCAGTTATAGAAGTAAACGAGTTGGTCTGGTAACAGAGACTCTGTTCTGAAGTTCAACTAACCTTAGAACATCACTGCAAGTTACTAAAGAAATAATTTTCTAGTATTTCCCAGGTTCCAGAATTCACAGCCTTCAATGTGGAGTATATGAGCTGCACTTTGTCCAGGCTTTTTTTCTGTAGTGCTGAATTACAATATAGAGTGACAGTCATATCAGGCTACTGATTCATATGATGTGTTTAGTGTTTTCTATCTGAAAACATCAGGAAAACTTTGATATGTGGGTTCTATGATGAAAGGCTATGGGAAAATGTTATACTAGAAAGCTTCCCTTTTATCATCTTCTTTTACAACAGCCTCAATCACCTCCTAAATGGAAGCAGGCAAATTTGGAGAGAAAATGGACTGAAATGCCTTTGAACAATTAATGCTATTTTTATGTAATGCTTTCAAAAGTCATTCCAAGAATTATGACAAATTCTTGGCAATCTAAGGAACTGTAGAGGCTCATCCGCATATCTAATGCAAATAATCTAATTCAAAGCTTTGAGATTTACAAATTACAGGAAAAGGGGAACTAACACTTTAGTTTTACAAGCAGGCTCAGAGCCTTATCTCTATTTTTCATGTGGAAATCGTTCTAAAGATGTGTTTTCCCCTTATTAAGTTCTATTAATGCTGAAAGACTTCCACTCATCCATATTCTTCTGTTATTTTGGGAAAGACTCAACATGGCTCTTGGGTGCTGGGAGAACTCAAAATGAACAAAAACAAAGTACATAAACAGCAGCTGTTAATCAGTTCCTGTTTTTATGACACAAGGATACAATGGACAGAAGGCCTGTGGGTATATGGATTGAACTGGACTCGAGACATATGAACTACAGAATGGACTACTGACTCATGGAATGGGCTGCCTATGGAATGGCATCAAGTAAATCTTTGGTTTGTTTTACCCACAGCACAACTGACTGTTTCCTGTTGGCATAAAGGGCTGAAGATTCATTCCAGCCTGGACATTTTCATGATGGAATGAAAGGGGGGGGACTGATACATTATTGCTGTGACAAGAAGGCTATGATTGAATTAGAAGACAATGGAACAGTGTAGAAAGGCTACAAGGGCGAATACTTTCAGTGGCTCCATATCCAGAGTATACCCTGATAAAATGCTCTGGTTGCATCATGTACCCCAGGACAAAAAGATGCTTGAGTTTCTGGGAATAGAGATGAGTGGTGCAAGGTAATTTTCCAAGGACTTCTCTCTCCTCATGAGGTGGTCAAAGTACTGGAACCTCAGCTTCAAAAGCTGTCCTTCCAGTGAACATTTGGGGCTGATTTCTTTCAGAATGGATAGGTTTGATCTCCTTGCAGTCCAGGGGACTCTCAAGACTCTCCTCCAGCACCACAGCTCAAAAGCATCGATTCTGTGGCGATCAGCCTTCTTTATAGTCCAGCTCTCACTTCCATACATCACTACTGGAAAAACCATAGCTTTGACTATCATGACCTTAGTTGGCAAAGTGATTGCTCTTTAGGATGCTATCTAGGTTTGCCATTGCTTTCCTCCCAAGAAGCAGGTGTCTTTTAATTTCGTTGCTGCAGTCGCCATCTGCAGTGATCAAGGAGCCCAAGAAAATAAACTCTGCCATTGCCTCCATTTCTTCCCCTTCTATTTGCCAGGAGGTGATGGGACCGGTGGCCATGATCTTAGTTTTTTTGATGTTGAGCTTCAGCCCATTTTTTCACTCTCCTCTTTCACCCTCATTAAGAGGTTCTTTAATTCCTCCTCACTTTCTGCAATCAGAGTAGTATCATCTGCGTATCCGAGGATGGCTGAGAATGAGATGGTTGGACGGTGTCATCGATGCAACCAATATGGATTTTACCAAACTCTGGGAGGCAGTGGAAGATAGGAAGGCCTGGCAAGCTCTGGTCCATGGGGTCACAAAGAGTCGGACATGACTGAACGACTGAACAACAACAAAAGTGCAAGGTACATTGGCTCCCGGCTTGTCATCTAACAACACAGAGAACTGAGTTTTGACTGCTCTGAACCTTAGGCATTAGCTTGCCTTCATTTTGAGAGAAAGTTTAGTTTTTACATAGGTTAGACCAGTGGTTCTCAACCTTCCTTATGCCACAACCTTTTAATACAGTTCTTCATGCTGTGGTGACCCCCAACCATAAAATTCTTTTCATTGCTACTTCATAAAGTAACTGTAATTTTGCTACTGTTATGAATCATAATGTAAATATCTGATATGCAGGATGTAGTTTCATTGTTACAAATTGAACATAATTAAAACATAGTGATTAATGATTAGCAACAAAAATAATTTTGTATATAGAGAAGTGGAGACAAGAAAACCAAAGAAGGAAGCAATGGGCAAATTTCAACTAGAAGGAGAGGAAAGGTCAAAGTTTGGGATTTTGGGGGGAGGGGGTTGTACAACAACTCCTAGGCTTCATGAACAGCAAGGAGTTTTCCAATGGTCTTAGTCAACCACTGCGAAAGGGTCCTTCCACCCCCAAAGGGGTCGCCACCCACAGGTTGAGAACTGCTGGGTTAGACAAATCTTTCTTGGAGATTATACACAACCCTTATTGTTTCTCTCTCTCTCTCTCTCTCTCTCTCTCTCTCTCTCTCTCTCTCTCTCTCTCACACACACACACACACACACACACACACACACACACACACACACACACACACACACTTTTAGATTTTCCTTCTGATTTTCTCATCTGGATTCTCCTGGATCAATTCTCCTGCACATTGCCTTGAATCTTCAGGAACCTGTTCCTTGGGATAGATAGCTATGTGTCTTTCTTTCTCAATCTTTAGGTCAAATAGCTGGAACATAGGGAACTTCAACTAGAGGATTGGTGGAAGGTTAGGGGTAAATATAGTATAATGCTTTATAATGACTAACTGTGGTTGATTATGCGTTAAACTTTTTATTTTATTATTGCATTGCATTGTGTTAGAAAATCATTGACTTTCCTTTGATTTCTTTTAAATTGTGCCTTCATTTCATGGATCTTATTTCCTGTTTATCTGATGTGATTTTTTTTAAAAAAAGATTTCCATTAATTATACTTACAAGCAGACTAATATCATTTCTGGTTATGCCCTCCTATCCACTGGGGAGAAAAAAGGACCTCATTTCACCAGTGTTTTCTACATACTGTTTTCTTTTTAGGGTGTGCAGAGTAATAGGGATAGTAGTAATATTGAAATAAAGCAGAAAAAATTAATATTTTAAAGCAGCAATTATGTTTGTGCTTCCTTTCATGAACTCATTCTTACCTGGCATCTGCTCTTTCTCTTGTTACCCTTACTACAATGTTGGGAATTTCATCCAGAACTTGGAAAAGTTACCTTTTCACCAACCACTTCTCAGATTCTGCAAGCTATAGTAGCTTTTCAATGTATTGTGTAGGTCAAGTTGAGAGAGGGTGGCAGGCCCAGGATTGCAGAGTGAACCAAAAGATTTACCACAAACTTGAACTCATTTATCCCATGCCCTGATTTGCAATTCCAGACTCATACATTCCTCATTGCCCCATGAAGTCTGGAGCCTGGGACAAATTTAAAAATAATTTCTCCAGTAGCCTGCAGTGATGACCCTACGTTAGATGCATTTGAAAATAGAGTTTCTGTTACCAGAACAACTGGTTTACTACTTTTATAACCACAGATATGTTCCTCAAGAACAAGAAGAGACCATGGTTAGTTGTGGCTATACTGTAACCCATTTCTCACTGTTATCTGTGATTACTAGGGCTGATGTGACATTACACTGGGGGCTCCAGGTATTTTTGGTATATGTTATTTTTTTGCTTTACAATGACAAATGATCAAGATCTATTGGTGAACTGTGTGATGAAGAATGGGTTCATGGAGCTCTGTCTCACAATTATTTCATTAAAATGAAATTAAATTCCAAAAGTCACTTAAAAACAGAATGAATGAAATAGACATTAAAAATTAGGACCAGGAAGTGGCAGAATGTCGAAACTCAAACCAGGATCATGACAAGCAGATATCTCTTGTCTTTTAGCACCATCAGCAGCTCACACATGAAACAGACATTAATTTGTATGTACAGGGAATTTCAGGCTTATTTATTTATTTATTTATTTATTTATTTATTTATTTATTTTTATATACCACCCAACTTTCTGAAGGAAAGAACATTACATGCACATACAGTATACACAACATTGCATATATTTATTGTTTTTCAATGATAGCCAATAAATGTTGCATATTTTTTTTCCAAAAAAAGAGATTAAGATCTGGATGAAACTTCTTCTAAATTGGCCTGAACTGAATTGAGTTGTTTTACTCAGTAAGACTGAAACTGAGTTAGGCTGTTTCACAATATTATTTCAATGTGCATTTATACAAGGCTTTGTGTTGACCTGGTAGCGTTTATGTATGCATATGTCATTACATTAGCATAACATGGAACAATAACATCATCATCAACACTGTTACAGTTTTTTTAATCCCCCAAAACTGAACAGAAAATAGTTTGCAATCCTAATTACTGCACAGTGAGGCTGAACATGCAGAATTAAAATGACCATGTAGCCAATAGGGGAAACGATGTGGATGCATCATTTGAGAGATAAATGCCTGCAGATGCACCTCAGGTTGGCCTTGTAATTGCTGATGATAAAATATTCTTCTTGTTGTAAACACCTTGGCAATTGGCATCTTCTGTTACCACCCTAATTGGAGTGAATGGCTCATTCTAGGTATAGAACAACAGGGAGATAATAGCACATTTCCTAATGCCTGTTATCTCCAGCCTAGGATTGCTATCCTCGTAGTTATTAGCACAGCAGATGGTTCCAAATTTTGACAACTGTCACAGCAGCTTTACTGTTGTGAGAGCTTGCAGAAACAAAAATGTTTGTCAAAGAAATGAATTGACAAAAGCCAAGTTAGGTGAAATGGCATTTTTTTGGAGAGGAACGAATGACTTGCAAACAACAGGAAAAAATGAGCAAAACTAAGTATTTGGGCTAGAAAACCATCTTCTCCACTTCCAAAATAGACTGAGGCAGAACTATACATTACATAATAAAAAACTTTTTATAATATCTTCAGGGCATCATCCTTATTCTCTAACAAGACCATCTGGATAGCTCGGTGGTTAAGATATGTGGCTGTGGAACTAGAGTTTGAGAGTTTGATTTCTTCTTTTGCCACCTTGACAGGGCATGGATTTGAAGTTCTGTAGGGTCCTTTTCAGCTGCCTAGATACCCTAAGCACATCCGATCTCGCCCAATTTCGGAAGCTAAGCAGGGTCGGCCCTGGTTAGTACTTGGATGGGAGACCACCAGGGAATGCCAGGTGCTGTAGGCGCCTGGAGCCGGAACTGGCAAACCACTCCAGTATTCCTGCCAAGAAAACTCCATAGTCATGGGGTCACGAAGAGTCGGTCATGACTGTAACCACACACACACACACACACACACACACACACACACACACACACACACACACACACACATACAGAGGGTCCTTTTCAGTTCTAAGATAATGCTGAGGATAATTTATGGAAAAATATATCAAACAAAAAAGAAACGTATATAGAGAAAGAAATAAACACCTATACTTCAACAGTTTGTTAAAAGATTCACAATAATCGAGCTCCCTCAAACCCTTCACATTTGAAACTGTATGAAATGAAGGGATCTTTAAGTTAAGCTGCCCTGCCATTTTCCTTTGAGAATATATCTGCCATCAGAATCCTGATTATTTATTTAGCACTGACTTGAGCAGTTACTGGCACTGCACTGTCTTTGCTGTTTTCTTCAATAACTCAGGTACATTTTGCAACAATACTAGTCTACTATTCTACGTCAGCTCTTTCAGTGTGTCTTTTAACTGCTCCACATATTTTTCCTCCACTTCTTAATCTTATAGCTAAGAACTGGGCTGTCCCAAACATTTGTGTTGAAAATGTGTGTGATCAGTGCTGCTGCTTCCAAAGAAATCTATCTTTTATCTGTTTATTCTTCAAGCAGTGAGTCATCTGAGCATAGCTCTTTAAGAGGAAAGAAAGGACTGCCCAAATCAGCATTAATTAAAACAGTGAGGTGAAATGGATTGCTATCTGATTTGGAGGACAGGAAAAGTGGGCTTGGGTTTGGGATGCCCAGATACAACCAGCAGCTGTGAGGGAAGACAGGAAGACAAGACAGCATTCCCTGCATGGCACCCTATTTTCTGTCATGGTGAAAAGGCCCTTTGTACTGGTTATAAACATGTCATAAGGTCATAGGGAAGTTCCTTGTACGAATCAGATCACCACTCCTTCTAGCCCTGTATTGACAATGGTGGCTCTCCAAAGCTCCAGGGAGGATTGATTCTTAGTCGTTCCTGGACATCAATGATATCTCCTTGTTGTTTTCATCCAAACATTAACCAGAACAAATCCTATTCAGGTTCCAAAATCAGATGAGATTTCAAAAGGAGGTGTGTTGACACAGGTAAAGTGGTAAAAATACTACTGCACAGTAATATGAAAAATCCTGAATAGAATACCCCAGTGCAGCCACTTTTACAATATATTTCATTTCATTTCATTTCATTTCATTTCATTTTATCCTGTTTAGTTTCCTCCTGGGAACTGAACATGCTGAGCTGCAATAGTACTTTTAAGAATAAGAAACACAGCTAAAGTTTAAAACAAAACTGAACATTAAAATGGCATGGGGAAGAGAACAGCAAACGTTGAAGTATTTAAAATATTGAAATACAAACACAGAAGAAAACAGTGTGTTGGAATCCTAACATAGTAAATCACTGTAGAGTAAGCCTACTGAATCCAATTGGGTGAGTTAACTCCTCCATAAATTTCATGGGTTCAAATGTGCTTATTTTATTTGCAACTTATTTTAGTATAATAATTTGGAGGTAGAATAGATCCATTTGAATCCATGGAATCTACAGGATAAGTGACTCATCAAATCCCCATTGGTTCAATGGGTCCACCTTAGTGTGATTTATTATTCTAAACACAGGATTTCAGCCAATATCTGTGATTCTGAAATAAGGAAAGCATTTGCCAGCTTCCAGAAAGTCATTAAGGAGATCCCTTGGCATGTATGTACTAACAGAAGAAATGCAGCTACAGGTAATCTGACTCTTTTGCTAGGTCAGTGTATTTTTAATTTGAGGAATCACTTTTTGCTGTCTTTGCATGTGTTACAGTTGCTACAAGTCTTGCCAGGAAACTAACGCTTCCCGAATCTCAGACTGAGCCAAAAGTCATTAAATGAGTGAGCTATAAAAACATGCCTACCGCCTGAGTCAAAGGCTTGGTACTCAGGCAATGTTCCTTGGGACCTCAAGCTCTAATTCCCATTAGTCTTAATGGGAGTTGAGCACAAACCATGCATGAGATGAGACCATATCTTTTTGGAAGAGCCAGGTTGGGAGTGAATAATTATGTCCTCTGGAAACTGAAAAGGCTTAGTCAAACAGGCTACATGGATAGTTTTGGCTGACAGGATCAAATGAATCCCTTGCTGCTGAGCTGATGACATTTTGTAATATTGCTCTGCTTTGAAGGCATTCCTCTTGCTGATTAAGAAGAAAAGTAATTTGAAAAATATATATACAGAAAGGGGTTTGAAAAGTCTCAGCTAGGGAAGAAAACTAGTCCATTTATTTGAATCACAAGAGTATTCAGGGCATGCCATTAGAAAATACCGTACTTATGTTTGTATGGTATTGGGTAGCCAAACTGAAGGATACAGTCCAGTATACATTGGAGTAGAAAAAAAACTTTGGAAAGTTGCTTTTAAAATTAATTTTAGTCATCGTTCTAGTCCCCAAAACAGTTACCATGATTATAGTTTAAATGGTTAAAAGGTTTTTATTTGCCAGTTTATGAAAATAAATTAAAATAGTTCCTTTTAGCTAGAGTGCTGCAAGAATGAAAGGAAGTCTGATGTTCATATGAACACGAACAATTACTGAACAAGAATGAACAATATGCTGTAGCATGAAACAGCAGCACAGGACACAGCATGAGTTAGTAGTATATTTAGTGAGGCCTCATCTCAATAGCTATAGATGTAATTTTAAAAGTTTAAAGCACATCATGTGGAGAAGTGGCCAGGAATACCCAAATCCCTGTCAGACCCAGACACAATGGATCCCCTACATCTACCACTCCTGTAGACATGGGAGGAGCCATGTTGGACTTGGTGTGTGTAGAGAAAGCAGAAAGTGGAACAGGTGGCACTGGGGGACCCCTACAATTAAGGGCCGCTAATATTAACCCCATGTTTGACAGGTTTGGCTCAAGAGGTGGTTGAAGCTCTTGATCAAGATGCCACCAACTATCAAAAGGTGGAACAGGCAGTCATGACTAGAGATGGGCACGAAATGGAAAAATAGTGTTTCATTTCATTTTGTTTCTGTAGTAATTTCATTTTGTTTCATTTGGAATGATTTTTTAAAGTAGTTTTGTTACAAAAATGAAACAAAATGAAATGAAACACCATGCTCCCCTGGGTACTAAAGGACCAAAATGGCAGTGGAGCTTCCTCAAGCTCTTCCCTGTAATTATGAAGCTACAAAGGGGGTGCCCCTAGGAAAAAAATCATTAAAAATATGGATTGCAGTCATATTTCAGCATTGAAATAGTAAGGTTAGCTTCCTTAAGCAATTCTAGGTAAGCTTCCAAAATTTGGAGATGTTTCGGGTTCAGGGGGCTGAATTATGAAACTCCAAAGGGGGTGTCCCTAGGGAAAAAAACCTTTCAAATTGGAATTGGAAGCCAAGCCATGTTGGCGCTAAGCACTCGCCTGCAGCTTGAATTCCAAAGGTCTGAATCCAATTAGAAAGATTTTTTCCTAGTGGCACCCCCTTTGGAGCTTATTAACTCAGCCCCCTGATTCCAATACCATTCCAATTTGGGGGGGGGGTATAGGGAAGAGTCCAAACTTGTTCCCCAGAGATTTTGGTGCCCATTCGTGGCTTTTGCAATCCCAATTCTTGAGTACTTTTTAATGTACTCCAAAATGGCACCAAAATCACTGGGGCCCATGTTTGGACTCTTCTTTGTAAACCCACCAAATTTAGAGAGATTTGGGGTTCAGGTGGCTGAGTTATGAAGCTCCAAAAGGTGTCTGGGTAGTTAATTGAAAGAGTGTGCACACCACCTGTCAGCAATATAGGGGCTAATTATACAGCTTAATGCCTACAGTATATTGGAAGCATGCATCACACACACTCTTTCAATTAACAGCCCATACCTCCTTTGGAGCTTGATAAATCACCCCCCTGAACCCCAAACCTCTTCAAATTTGGGGGGCTTACCTAGAATCACTTGAGGATGCTAAGTCTGCCATTGTAATTTGAAGCCAAGCCATGGCAGTGCTGATTGCTCACCTGCAGCTTGGCTTCCAAAGTTCCGATTCCAATTGGAAAGTTTTTTCCTAAGGCCACTCCCCTTTGGAGCTTAATATTTCAGCCCCCTGACCCTCAACCCTTTCCAAATTTGGGGGGCTTACAGGGAAGAGCTTGAGGAAGCTCCCCTGCCATTTTCTCTAGGATGAATATCTTTTTTTTTTAGGAAAATAATATGTTTTATTATGAAACAAAACAAAACACATCCTACCATTTCATTACCTAGCAAAGTAATTCATTTCTTAATGAAATGATGAAACAGTGTTTCATTTTTCATTTAATGCCCATCTATAGTTATGACTACTCTCAGTTTAACTGAAGAAACTTATAAAAGAAGCTTCCAAGAATTAATGTTGAAAACAGGAATGCACCCCTAAACTTTTCCTCAAAATTTGACAGATAACACAAGTGAGATGACTTAAGCCTGCTATTAGGTCCCCCAACAAGGTGGTGGAGTTTGTGGAGCAGTTAGTTGAGATATTGGGGTTCACTCTTAGGAGATGGGTTAGTTGACACCAACCCACCTCATTGGATCACCCACAGTTCAGATGCCCAGGATGACTTGTGTCCCAGAGCAGATTTTGCCTGGGTGACCAGGTTTTGAAGTACTAATGGGGGACAAAGCAAGTCTGCCCCACCCCCAGTCATGACAGAGCCAGGAATCCCATCACCTTTGCTGAACACAATGAGGGCAAAAGACCATTCGATTTAACAGAGGGATGGACACATGTCAAAAATTGTCCAGTCATGAAATATTTCTGGGTGAGTGTGTTTTCTATGTTGTTGCAGGAGGGAAGCAGAGGCCCTGGATAATGGAAGTTTCCAATAAGGCCTTGGCAGACACAAGATGTGACAAAATTTAAGGAAGACAAAATTCTGTTTGTGTGTGTGTGGGGGGGGGGGAATTGCTCCAGGAATGTTGATGATATGATATGTAAGTGAAAATGTGAAACCATATGCCACCACCTGGGCTCAAATAGAGATATTTGGCCTTCAGCAAAGGTTACAAATAGGGACTTTTGAGGTAGACATTATTGAGATAAGACTAGGAAAAGATCAAGAGATAACTCACCCACCCTCCCATCCACAGAATGGAAGAGAAGATGGGGAAAAATTGAATTGGATTTCAGAGGCAACGAAAAGCAAGAACGGAACTGGCAACAGGAAGCCCCTCCTCTGATGGAGGCCTTAGCTATAGCTTGCTTTGAGGATGGCACTGATCCATGTAACCCATCAATCCACCTTTGTTAATAGTTTATGGAGGAACTGACTGTGTCTGTGACATACTGTGATCTAGAAACACAGATTTGAAGGTCCTCTTGAATTTTTTTAAATGAAAAGCCACCCCATGCAGCTGTAGTGCTGTGCAGCAGAGGAAGAAAGAAAATTCTGGACATCATTTTTCTATCTAGCTGTGTTCCAACACAGGATCAACCATGGCTTTTTCTAGTGAGATGGAGGATGTGGTAGATGATAGGGAGATAAACTCCCCCCCCCCACTGTAAATTGCACTGCCTACATTAGGAGCAGACTATTCTTTAGAATAGATAGGTTAAGCATGCTATTTGCTTGGAATATCCTCCCCCGCCTCTTTATTTCCAGATTTTATCATACTATCTTCCTACAGTATATTGTGACTATATTTAAAACTAAGAGGGATAATCAGATGAGCCCACTGCATCTCAAACAGCAGGACTAGTAAATTATTCATGGTGTATAAAATACCCAAGGTATCCTGCTTAATTCTATTTGCAAATTCTTAATGAACAGCCCCTGTTATCTGTAATTATGCACTACAAATGGCTTGCTATATCATTTGTAAAAACAAATGTTAGCCTGTGGGTGCTTGGAAAGCAATTTATGTTGGCAGCAATCCTTATGGCAACTTCATGTTGGTAAGCAGGTACAACAGTTTTCAGTTGAGCTACTGTGGTTTAGCAGTGCTAGGGACCACAGAAACAAGGAGCTTGCTATATTCCAAGCTGTGAATAGATGAGCAAAAATGATACATTAAGATGTTCCAATGGGGGAAAAATTAACCAGTACAAGGCCTTTTTGTTCTTCACAAAAGAGAATTGACCAGAGTCTTGGTTAACTATCTGCACTGGGAAAAATCCATGATTTGGTGCAAAACGTAATTCCATACATTTTTTCACAAAATAATTCCTGAAATACAGAAAACACACAAATGTGCACTTACTGTAGATACATTGCATATGCTGATGACCCACATGTGCCTCAGTGTGTGTTGCATGTCAGGCAGCAAGTGCCAGAGCTGTGTGAGTTGTGTTATTTTAAGCCAGTCCTTACTTACAAAGCAGAATGTCTGTACTGTTTGTAGATGAAACTACCTTTATCACAGGGTGCAGATAGAGGTGTGATTATCCCTAGTACTTTCCTCAGAGTTTTTAGGAATTGATAGCATGGATAGCAGATAAGAAATGAACTTATACTTTGTTTTCTACAAAAGCTCTGTGAGTAGCATGCACATATCAACCAGCCTCTCCCTGATGTCCAGCTATGTCCAGTTTGAAATACTTGTTGTGCTTTTACTCATATCTTCTTCATCTCTGCCCCTGCCTATGATAAATGAGTCTCATATATATAGGTGGCTTACAATAATGAGAGACAATATACAGTCCAGAACATTTAAGACATATTCAAGTTAAGAACAGGGAGTTAGAAAAGACATCTTAGAATATTAAAAAGGTAACAGTAGAGCTACAAAGAGCATGCAAAAAGAAAAGAAAAACCCATTATGATGGGTAGAAAGTAACATCAAAAACACTGGTGTTCCTATGAAATCATTCAATACAATCATGTATGGTAATCCATATAAAGTTACATAGTAGGAAGTCCCTCATTCAGGGAAAGCTTGCCCGAAGAGGAAGGTCTTTGCCTGCTTCTAGAAAGACAGCAGAAACAGGACAATCCTGGCCTCCAGCAGGAGGGACTTCCAAAGTCTGGGAGCAGCAACAGAGAAGGCCCTTTCATGTGTTCTTCTAAGGTACACCTGTGAAGGGTGGCAGGATGGAGAGAAAGGCCTCTCCTGATGACCTTAAGCACTGAGCCAGTTCATACAGCAAGATTCAATCTTTGAGGTAGCTTGGACCCAGGCTTTGTAGGTTAAGGTCAGCACCTTGAATTTTGCCTGGTGGGTAATTGGCAGCCAGTGGAGCTGCTTTAATAGGGGTGTAATGTGATCTCTGTAACCCACCCCAGTCAGATATCTGGCTGATGCATTTTGGACCTGTTGAAGTTTCCTGAGACTTTCCATTGGTAGCCCCACATAGAGCGCATTACAGTAGACCAGCCGGGAGGTCACTAGGGCATGTGTCACAGTGGCCAGAGCAGATTTCTCAAGAAATGGGCATAATTGGCATACTAATTTTGCAAATGCACTCCTGGCCACAGCTGTAACCTGGGCATTTAGGCTCAAGGATGGTGGTGCCTATTTATTTACTTACATTTACATGCTGTCCGAACTGCTAGTTTGGCAGGAGCTGGGGTTAACAGCGGGAGCTTGCTCCGCTGCATGGCACCCAGGATTCAAATCACCAAGCTGCCAACTTTGCAGCCAACAGTTTTCGGAGCCTTAGTCCACTGAGCCACCACGCCCCTATATTATATTATATTATATTATATTATATTATATTATATTATATTATATTATATTATATTATATTATATTATATTATAATAATCCTACCACACTTGGCTACACAGAGTAAGTCCCTTTTAGCAAAGTCTGTGTTGATAAACTTGTCAAACAGGCACATCTAGCTTTTCTGTACCCTTTCAGATTTCTCATTTTCAATGTTGATTAGCATAGAATCTTATTTTTTCTAGCATTTTCCCACAGGTGAGAGATCCTCTTTTTAGATTCTGAAATGCCATTTTTCTCATTCAACTGCGTCTTTAGGGTGCAGGGTGCATGTTCTTATTGACAGTGTCCTGCTAGCTCTCTTTTGCTAGCCCAAGTGTTGATCTCCAAAGAAAAGGGACAGGAAATCACACAAATCAAATAAAAAATAGATAATAGTTTTGAGAATGGCTTGATTGTAGTTGATGATAGCCTTCAGTTTTGAGTCTGTGAACAGGGAAGCTTTGAACACAACAAGTGAACAGATTTGAGAAAGAGATGTGTGCACATGCTATCATTGCAATTGGTTAGAGAAATGGTGAAACAGTGAAACAAATGACAGAGATATAATTTGCAAATTTTGTTCTGGGGATTAGTAAAATATTGTTTTGGAATTTGTGTTTTCCCTTTGCTTTATTATGTAAAAGTTGGAGCACTTTTGACAATGCTTCCAAATGCATTGGCTGACTAAGCTAATTCTATACAGAAATAAGCAAAATTGAAGCTTATGAAACTTTGGACTGCAGATTGATGGATTTAAATAAAGAAAGAATAAAATGAAACAGAAATGACTGTGTCAATTGTGAACTATTGTTGTGAATAAAAACAAATATTAAATTGAAATAAGCATTTTTCTTACTTCTATGCTGAATGATCACTTGTAAAAACTAGAGGTTTTAAATAGAGCCATTATCCATTGTTTGACACAGAAAGATTGAAAAGATTGTTGTAATGAGTTCATAGTTTGAAATAAAACATTTCATTGTGAGTTGATATATTTATGTGTTTAACCTAACAAGCATGCCTTTTTGCCTTTAGTAACATATTTATATTTATATAATTAACATGTCATACATTTTGTTGCAAGTATCCTCAAAGCAAAATAAGACAATAGGGAAGATATCCTTGGTTTAGTTTTATTACAAATTCTCCTTCTTTCTCCTGTGCTCCCCCTCCTCCCAGCACAGTTTTCTGGACAGGGAGGACTGTGGGCAATGGGGGCTGGCCCCACAGCCCACAACATTTCCTGTCCAAAACACCCCACTGGGAGGAGGGGGTGGCAGGGGAGAAAGGAGCAGTCAGGCAGGGAATTTACTTCCGCCTGGCTGCTCCTTTCCTCCTACCCACAACCCATCTGGGATTGAGCTGTCAAAATCAGCTGGGAGGTTGTGGGAAGGAGGCTTTTGAATCCCCCACCACACAAGCTGTAGTGCTGGTGCCATGGTGATTCATTTCGTTTCATTTTGTTTCATAAGAATTTTTTTTTGATAAATTTCATTATGATACGAAATGGAATCTGCCCATCTCTAGCCATAATTTGTCACTAAGTTTCCGAAAAGTTTTTTTTTCCTACACAAAAGGGGTCTATTATTTTGTCTGATTTTTGGCGGGCATTCTAGTATTTCTTTTATTTTATTTAATCACCCAGAGTGCCTTCCTATCAGATGGGCGGTATATAAATTGGATAAATAAACATTTTTTGTTTCTTTGTTTGTTTGTTTGTTTGTTTGTTTGTTTGAGATTTCTATAGCACTGCAAGGTGGCTGAAGATATTGCATTAATCATCTCATCATCACTGGATAGCTACTCCAGCAGCCTATGCTTTGTTTCCTATGAAAATAATTATCTCATCTCCAACAATGTATTATTTGAAGCATAGAAAGTAGGTGCTGGGAAGCACTAGCAGATGCCATAATGATGAATGTGCAATGAAGACATGCATGTGCATGTACTATGTAAGTAAGGTGGGTGAAAAAATCCTGAACCTCAAGAATGGGAATTTCTCAAAAAAAATTATTTGAAATTCTATTTTAAAAGAGCATATTTTCTTTCAAATTGATTGAAATAAATTTTGGGGGCTTAGCAATATATCATCATCATCATCATCATCATCATCATCATCATCATCATCATCATCATCATCATCATCATCATCATCATCATCATCATCATGTGCTATCACATAAGTTGTCACTTACTGTGATCTTTCCCTTCCTCTGGCAGCATCTTGGGACTATGCAACTTGCCCAAGGCCACACAAACTAGCTGTTCTGCGGTGCATAGTGGAGAAATGAATTCCCATCTTATGGCTCTGAAGCCAGATAGCTAACTCACTGAGTTATCTAACCAGCAAATGACATTTAGTGGTCTAATAAAAATATGGCTCAGCATAGGAATAGAAGTTCAAGACTTGGAGCATTTTACAGCCAATTTATTACAGACATCCAGGGAGATAAAGATGTCTATCTCATGGCAATAGAAAAGGTTGGAGGAAAGGAAGAGTGAAAAGATGTTTCAGCATGGGTTACATTGGGAGGGAGGGATGTGGGGCTTTCCTCTTGGAATGCTATACAGTGGACCCTCATATAACAAACGGTTTGTATAACATAAAATCTGTACAACATAAAAAAATTCCAGAGATAGGGGAAATTTGCTCAACATAATCACCTATGGGGCGAATCCGTACAACATAAAAATGGGATTACTCTTTTAATGCATTCCTATGGGGGATTCGTATAAAGGAAAATTTGCTTAACATAATTTCATTTGGAAGAAATGAATTCCTTTATACAAGGTTCCACTGTATTTTTTTACATTTTTAATATACATAGATTTAATTGATAGGGTTATAGTGGCGTGTACATATCTTCTTCTGGGGGTGCCCTGGGAATGTGCAGCTTTCCAAAGGCCACTGAGGCTGGCTGTACTTCCTGAGTCACGGTGTGGAAATTGAACTCTCCACTGCTGGCTCCACTGCTGGAGGTCTAAACCACTGAGCTATCCACCCAGCATATAGCACTATAGATTACCATAAGGATGAAGACGAGATACATTGACTTTTGAGCAGTTTCTAAGAAATCCTTTAACAGTTATTTAAACAGTTCTGCAGCACATCTTTAGCTGTTGCAAGAGAACTGTGCCTAGTCCCCCCCCTCTCTCCCCAGTTGTATTGTTTTCATAGGGGTTACTAGGTCCTTCACACTTGCAATAGGGTAAATAGTAGCTGCAGGTTTTATTGTTTCTGAAGGTCATTTTTGGTACTATATCCTACAAGATGTATTTATATGGTGGCCAACATCTGTTGAGTACAAACCATACATTCTTTATGGAAAAATAATTGAAGCATTAGGCATAGAAGCACAAATATGAAATATACTGCCATTAATTTTGTTTTTCCATATCCAAAGTTCAGAATCTCCTGGAAGAGATTTGTTAGAATGATTTATGTGTTTAATTTAATTCAGAAAGGCAATAGAATAGGTTTTCAAATATTAAACATATTGTAGAATTGAGCAGGGGATAGGACCCTCCAAATATTATTGTTCATCAACAATAATTGGTACATGTGTACTTTGACTTACTCTATTGCTCTGTGTCCCAGGAAGTTTTTATAAATAAAGTCAACTGCAGTCATCTGTAGTTGGTGAAGTTGGTCATATTCAAAAGATTTGTTATGAGAATATATCCCCCCCATGTCAGACCTGTGAAGATGCAGAAATAAACATTATTAAACACTACAAAGTAATATGACAATTCCAAATAGCAATGCATGAATTTAGGAAACAGTCACAGCTTCAGTTTCATATACTATCACACACTGGTCCCAAATCCTGCAGTATATTGAATGCAGTGCTATTTAATCACCTGTGGGTGCTATTCAATCCCATTAAATTAGTAACAAGTGGTTTACTGGGTACCTAAGCAACAAGGGCTTTATTCTAAAAGGAGATTACTTATACTCATTCAATGGGTCACCATAGTTTTGTGAGGTCTAGAAGTTAATTTAAATCAGCCTTCCCTGTATTGCTCCATTGACTTAACATTAAATACTTAATTGCTGAAATTTGATTTTCATTTTAAAATAATTTCCACTGAGACGTAACATATTCTCTGAAAGAATGTGAAGGCAGCATTGAGCAATTGCTACTCAGTGGCTTTTCTTTTGGATATTAAAGCCACAATTCCATAAGCACTTTGCTGGGACTAAGTCTGATTCTAATTTCATGCAGCATGAATTCACAACTTCTTCAACATTGAGGGCCATTTCTAATATGTATTGACTTCAGGAGCCAGAATGTGTATCTATGTATATTTTGTTTTATTATGCTCCTTGTATTTTGTCTAAGAAGATTCTCAGTCATCCAGGTGAGTTTATCTGGAAGTTGAGTCATGGCTACTGGACTTCTTTTTGAGAGATAGAAACGTTTCGCTGCTCATCCAAACAGCTTCATCAGTCTCTGGAGCTCCTTGTATTTTGTTTTTTAAAATGAATCCGTTTGTTAATCTGTCATGTGATTCCATGTTGTAAACTGCCCAGAGTAGCCCTAGGGCTAGATGGGCAGTATGAAAGTCAGATGAATGAATGAATGAATGAATGAATAAATACCTAGGTGGAGATAGCATAGTTTAACTTTACTCCTCATCTCAGTTTTTCTGCATAAGATTTCTAGGTTGGGGAGGAGCTGTTTTAAGATCACTAAAAGAAGAGAGATTAGAATGATATGCATTCCATTTTTGGACTGCAATCATCAGTGTGGATGTAGCATGTTAGTTGCTTTGGGAGTCATGGCAGGGGGGGAGGAGGAATAGTTGCCCTTATCCATCCGGCAAATTCATTGTTTTCGCTCCTTTTGTACCTCCATCAGTGGGTCCTTCCTACAGGTGAAAACAAATTATGTTGAAGTTTGAAAGCTCAAAGGCAGAAAAATGTCTTAAAATCATTGCAAGATGATGACAGCTGCCCTTGAAAATCCTCACATTTAAAAGGCTGACAATGGATTTCAGAGACACAAAGGGTGTATGAACGAACACACAGGACTTTTAAATCTCAGTGGTAAAAGCATACCTGCAAAAAAATAAAATGGGTAGGTCTTAGTCACTGTGCAAAAACATATGCATTAGGTAAAATGTGTTTAAACATACATACATTTCCATGAGACGGATCCACCCCAAGGTTTTCCAACTGCTGTGAAAGAAGGACAGGGAATAAAGGCTAGTGCAATCTGAGGAAACAAAACACACTTGAGACATAGATTTTCCTATTGCACTCCTTCCAGCTACATCTAGATCTCTGTATCAGGGAAGAGATAAGCCCTTCCCTGCTTTAGTACCAACGACTGCAGTTGTACCACCACAAGATGCAATAGCCAGCAAAAGAGGCTTTAGGCTCACTGGCCCTGGCCCTATGACTTTGGGTGCCATCTTTGGTTTATTGTCACCTTCAGCAATAACAAAACAGTGTTCCTGGACCTGGCAGTACTCTCAGAGTATCAATGGCTTTATTGTCTCTGTGTTAGGGTTTTCATTCTTTCTTTCTTTCTTTCTTTCTTTCTTTCTTTCTTTCTTTCTTTCTTTCTTTCTTTCTTTCTTTCTTTCTTTCTTTCTTTCTTTCTTTCTTTCTTTCATTCTGGGAGTTGAGTCATGGCTACTGGACTTCTTTTTTGAGAGATAGAAACGTTTCGCTGTTCATCCAAACAGCTTCATCGGTCTGAATACAGCTAGTGCAAGAGACCTTCTTATTAGAGATGGGCACGACTTGAAAAAAATTTTTTTCGAGTTGTCGTTAGTTGTCGTTAGTCGGGCCGGTTCCATTTCGGCTCGTTTCCGTTTTTCGCGAAAATTCGCAAAAATTAGTCGGTTCGTTTTTTTGTTTTTTCGTTGTCGTTAGTACTGGTTTGGGGAGGGGGTAGCGGGCTCCTGGAGGGAGCTGCAGGAGTCAGCCAGAGCCACAAGTGACGGACTGGCAGACTCTTTGCACCCGCTGTGTCTCACGTACTTGCATGTAGTGCAATGCAAGTAGATCTGGCTTAGGGTTAAGACGGGTTAGCGCAAGGGCTAGGGTTAGCTAGTTACGGGTGAGGTTAGGGTGAGTATTGGGGTGCACCTCTGGGTGCCTCTCTGACCCACTTAGAAGGACAGTGTACTGGCGTATGGGTTAGGCTTAGGGTTCGGGTTTGGGCTACGATTAGTGGGCTGTTTATGCTCGATTGGCACATCCCAGAAGTCTCTGTGGTCAACCTGGCCAAGTGGCCATGCGATTGGTGGAAATTTTGCATGGTCCACTCCCATGGTCATTGCAAATGTGCAGGTGTAAAAAAATAAAATAAACAAATAGGGGGACGGCAGCAGCCCTCTGGCGTTTCGGCACCTCACCGCCTTAGGTTTTCTCCTGTCATTTTTCCTTTTGCTGCCGAATGAATTAGTTCTTTTCCTTTTTTAATGCCTTTGGGTTCGCCAGGACGAGCTGGGGAGCGGAGGATTTACCTTTTCAATCCTTTTACGGAGGTTTGAGCCCCCCTTGACGAGCTTCTGCCGCACGCCGCGCTTCGTACACCATGCCAGCTGCCGAACCAGCACCGGAGCCGCTTGCCGGCCACAAGCCTCCGGGAGACAGCCGGACTATGCCGAGTCAGCGGAGCCCTCCCGCGGGAGCTGGCCGGTCTTCGCTGGGCCAGCAGAGCCCGTTTCCCATCTATCGGGCTCGCTTTCTCCCGGATATCTTGCCAGCTGCTGAACCAGCACCGGAGCCGCTTGCCGGCCACAAGCCTCCGGGAGACGGCCGGACTATGCCGAGTCAGCGGAGCCCTCCCGCGGGAGCTGGCCGGACTTCGCCGGGCCAGCAGAGCCCGTTTTCCATCTATCGGGATCGCTTTCCCCCGGATCTCAAGCGGAGGACGCAAGCTATATCATGCCCGTTTTTTTCCGGCTCCTGGAACTTTGATCGCCCCCCCCGATTCACCCAGCCCTGCCCTCCCCCCCGTGCCCCCCCGTGGGGCTCCCAGATTAAGCGACCGGCCCGTCTGCAACTGCCTGGAAGGCTTGCAGAATGAGGCGATAGCTGTCACCGGGGGTTTTCCCCGCGGGGAGAAGCGGAGGTCGATGTGTGTTGTTGTGGCTGGGGTTGCTCGCAGCCATTTCCATCCGCAGTGTGCGGCTCTTCAACCTGCGGGGACGTTTTCCACCCTCGCCCCTTGTCTAGAACTATCGGATGGGGTGCCGGATGAGGTTCTCGAGGTCCTCGGGCGACAGGTCGGCCGCCGGTGCTTGCGCTTCCGTGAGCCCCTAACCGGGTTGGGAACTCGGGTGGCTTTCGGCCACCAGAGATGGGCTTTTAACCACCTCAGCCCCCTGTCTGTTGGAGACCTCTGTGGGAGCCGTAGTCCGGGCGGCAGACCGGCCGCAGTAGGGGACACTTTTCTTCCCTCTGTCTCCCACTGGAAGCTCGGACGGCATTCTCGGCCGTCGGTGAGAACAATATGCTTCACCTTGTACCTTCCGGAGACTCGGGTGGCAAGCTTGACCACACGCGCGCTCCGCGGAACTGTCATTCTTCTGCGGGGTCGCCCTATTGGACCCAACTTTCGCTGGCTAGTTGCCTTGTCAGGCCGGGGGCTACTTTCGATCTGTCCCCCGGCATCAGGGAGAGCGGCGGCAATTCAAGGTCGAAGAAGAAGCGCTGGGTGACGGGTCTGGGTGGATTTGGACCGCGGGCGGGTTCGTAGGGGTTAGGGGGCTGTTTGACATCTTGGCCCATTGCTTCTTTCCCTCCCCCCGCGGCTTCCCCCATGCCTGTAGCCTTATCTCCCAGCCTTCCTGATAATCTTTTCTGTTCCTAATTCTACTTGGCCTTGGCTCCCTCCTCCCCCCTCCCTCCCTCCCTCCCCAGGTGTGCTCAATCTGCCCTGATGGTGGACCCATATTGGTGTTATTTTATTTGATTTTAGCTCATTTGCTTTTGGTTGTTATTTTATTTTATTTTCTTCTTATTAGTATTATCAGTATTATTATTATTATTATTATTTTTCTTATTCTACTATTGCTTGTTGTTTGTGAGTAGCCTAATGACTCCTTGTCATTAGTTTGTATTTTGTTGTTAACTTCATTGATTGTAGTGCTTTACATATTTTTCTTTTTTCTTTGTTTAATTGCAATAGTTAGTGTTACTGCCCCCTATTTGTTTATTGCTATTGTATAGTGTTGATTATTTTATTTTCCTAATTTGAAGTTCTAGTACTGCATTTCCTTGTTTGTATTGTAAGCAGTAGCAGGGTTTTTTTGTTTTTTTTCTCCGCGCCATGTTAGCAGGGGCTCACATTCCAACGGTGTCGGGTCGTGGGCGTTACGCTTGTAGCCGTTGGGTTTGTCAGCCTAGAAGAACGCGGGCCAGGCAACTCGTGCCTGTCCCTCGCTCTGACCCCTCGTCTCCCTGCCACGTGCCCGGGAGTCCTACCACCAGCGCCCCCAACCTTCCCTGTATCCTGATGAATGCCAGGTCGGTGCATAATAAAATCCCTATTATTTATGATACCATCATGGAGGAGAAGCCCGACCTGGCATTTATCACTGAGACCTGGGTGGGCTCGGAGGGGGGGGCTTCCCTCTCCCTCCTATGCCCGCCCGGCTATCAGGTTGAGGGAGTGGGAAGGTTGGGGGGTCAAAGGGGGGGAGGGGCCGCTATTGTTTTCAGGGACTCTTTTCTAGTAAGCAGGGCCTCGACATTGGTTAGCCAGGGGTTAGAGGTACTTCACCTGTTGGTGGGACAGCGGGACAGATTTGGCATTGTGCTGGGTTACCGAGCTCCCCGCAACCCTGCACAATCCCTGCCAGAGCTCACAGAGTTCATTGCAGCTGCACTGCTGAGGTCCCCATGGCTGTTGGTCGTGGGTGACTTCAACGTGCATGCGGGCGATGGACTCTCTGGAGTGGCTCTGGAGTTCATGGAATCCATGGCGTCCATGGGTCTGTCCCAGCATGTTCTATGTCCCACCCACAGGTCCGGTCACACCCTGGATCTGGTTTTTTTCCTCCATGTCGGGGGATTCGTGTCTGGAGGTGGGGGACATTGTTCCCCTCCCTGTGTCATGGACAGACCATCACCTGCTTTCATTCTCCCTGGCGATTCCGGCCCCTCCCCGCGGGGACCTTCGGCCTTCAGTTCTGGCCCGCCCCCGCAGGCTTATGGACCCCCAGCGGTTCAGCGAGCTCTTCGGGGGCCTTCCTGGTGGTATGACTGGTGATCCGGCTGAGGCAATAGCTAATCATTGGCATGAAACAGCTGCCAACACCATCGACCGGATCGCCTCCAAGCGCCTTCTCCGTTGCCGAGCCCGGCCCTCCCCATGGTTCACGGGGGAGCTTAGGGCAATGAAGCAGGTTAGGAGAAGGCTAGAGCGCAGCTGGAGAAAAACCCGGACGGCGTTAAGTAAGGCTGTTGTTGATGCCCAGACTAGTCACTACACCAACGCGATCAGGGAGGCCCGTACATCTTTTAACTCCCTGAGAATTGCTGAGGCCTCGAACCGCCAGGCGGAGCTCTTCCGGGTGGTTCGAGACCTCAACAATCCTAGTCTGGCTAGGCCTCCTCCTACTGAGTTCAGTAGTGAGCAGTTTGCAGCCTTTTTTCGAACTAAAATAGAGGCCATCCGTGCCGGCTTTGACCCCGGTTCCAGTGGCCCTGCCCCGCCATCCCCAGTCGCTGGTCCGCCTTCGTCGCCTCGGTTGGATGCGCTTGGGCCTGTTTCCGCTGTCGAGGCCTCCAAGGCTATGGCGCATTGCCGGCCTGCCTCCACTCCTTTCGACCCTTGCCCTGCCTGGCTAATTAGAGCTGCCAGAGGGACCATGGCCGAATGGGCTTCTGCTATTGCCACCGCCTCCTTCAGTGAGGGGGTTTTTCCCTCTCGTCTGAAGGAGACGGTGGTGAAGCCCATTCTGAAAAAACCTGGCCTGGCGGTGGATGATTTAACAAACTATCGTCCCATCGCCAATGTCCCGTTTATGGGCAAGGTGATCGAGAGGGTGGCGGCGGTCCGGCTGCAGTCATACCAGGAGGATCGGCAGTGCCTCGATCCTTGCCAGTCCGGGTTCAGGCCCCGTCGGGGTACCGAAACAGCTTTGGTCGCCCTGCAAGATGACCTTCTCCGGGCGGCCGACAGGGGTTGCTCTACCCTGTTGGTCCTCCTGGATCTGTCTGCGGCCTTTGATACTGTCGACCACGGTATCCTACTGGACCGGCTCTCTGAGGTGGGAATCGGAGGCACTGCTCGCAGTTGGCTCCGTTCCTTCCTGGAGGGCCGGCCCCAGTACGTTCAGCATGGGGGGGAGTTATCGGCCCCTTGGATTCTCCCTTGTGGGGTTCCACAGGGGTCGTCTCTGTCCCCCATGCTGTTTAACATCTATGTAAGGCCGTTGGCGGGGGTCATCAGGAGTTTTGGAGTTTGCTGTCATCAGTACGCTGATGACACGCAGCTCTATCTCTCCTTTAACACCTCTGCTGTGGAAGCTGTGGAAGTTCTCGACGGGTGCCTGGAGGCCGTCCTGGCTTGGACCGGGGCGAACAGGCTTAAGCTCAACCCCGAGAAGACGGAGGTTATGTTCTTTGGGAGCTCGCCGTTTGGGTTCGGTGGTCCTTTTCCTCGTCTGGGGGGGATCCCCCTCCAGTTCGCGGAAAGGGCGCGGAATCTGGGTGTGCTCCTGGACCCGGCGCTTACCTTGGAGTCCCAGGTGGCGTCGGTGACCAGGTCCGCCTATTACCATCTCCGTCGGATCGCCCAGATCCGCCCGTACCTGGACGCGAACTCTCTGAGAACAGTGGTCCAAGCGCTGGTGATCTCGAGGCTGGACTACTGTAACGCTCTCTACATGGGGTTGCCCTTGAATCTTCTCCAGCGCCTGCAGCGGGTCCAGAATGCGGCGGCCAGGCTGGTAGGGGGTGTTCGTCGCCACGAGCACATCATGCCAGTCCTGGCCCGCTTGCACTGGTTGCCCGTTGCGGCCCGGATTAGATTCAAGGTCCTGGTTTTAGTTTATAAAACCCTCCATGGCTTGGGACCGGACTACCTGGCAGAGCGTTTCGCTCAGCGATCCACCTCGGCCCGGCCCGTTCGGAAGGCGCGAGCGCACTTGCTTCAGGTCGCCACCCCTCGAGAGGCCAGAAAAACGAGTACTCGTAATCGGGCTTTCTCGGTGGCGGCCCCTAGCCTCTGGAACTCCATCCCCTCTGAAGTGCGCTCTGCAGAGTCCCTGCTGGCCTTCCGGAAGGCTTTAAAAACTCATCTATTCCGGGAGGCCTTTGGCGATTGTTATTAATTTTTTTTTCCGCCATCCTATCGTGAATTATCATTAATGTTAGGTTTTAATGATCTGTTGAGGTGCCTCTAGGCTTTTTTTTTTCTTTTCTTTATATGTATCGTTGTATTATCTGTCTTAATTGCACACTGTATTTTGATTGTAATACTTGCACTCCATTGTTGTAAGCCGCTTAGAGTTCAGACCTGAAGATAAGCGGGATATAAATATAATAAATAAATAAATAAATAAATAAATAAATAAATAAATAAAATAAAATCAACGGAGACTTTTTTTTGCAAGAAAAACCCACTGCTGCTACTGTAAAAATTCAAGCATTTAATATAGCTAATTTTCGCATGTTTCTGTGGTGCTTTGGTGGGGTTTTGGGCAACGATTTCAAAAAAAATATTGCGGTCGCCATTTTGGATCCCCCCCCCCACCGCATGGCAAATGGATGCGCCCTCCCAGCCTGGTACAGGCAGCAAAACCTGGCCATGCGATTGGTGGAATGGCTCCAAAACTTTGCATGGTCCACTCCCATGGGCAAGCCCATCATTGCGAATGCGCAGGTGTAAAAAAATAAAATAAAATAAAATAAAATAAAATCAACGGAGACTTTTTTGCAAGAAAAACCCACTGCTGCTACTGTAAAAATTCAAGCATTTAAAATAGTTAGTTTTTGCATGTTTCTGTGGTGCTTTGGTGGGGTTTTGGGCAACGATTTCAAAAAAAATATTGTGGTCGCCATTTTGGATCCCCCGCACTGCATGGCAAATGGATGCGCCCTCCCAGCCTGGTACCAGCAGCGCAGCAGTAGCAATAGCCAAGGAGAGGGGGGCGGGGAACCCCCCCCAAATAAAACACCCTTCTGGCCTGGTAGGTGCCCTCAGACAGTTTTCGCCTACTTTTAGGGCCAGGAATCGGGGTTTTTTTTAACTTTTAAAAACTTTTTTTCTGTGCCGCTTGGCATTGCGCGATCGCCGTGATGCAAGTAACGAGCACGACAAATCAGACCAAATTGTTCGTTCGTCGGTTCGAGCTCGAAGTCTGGCGGAGTAATTCCCGTTTCCGTTTCCGTAGAGTAACGGATGCGAGTAACGGAAACGGAAACGGGAATACCGCTAAGTCGTGCCCATTTCTACTTCTTATAGTCAGCTTGACCTCTTGTCCCCTTGTCTGATTGGCTCATAAGATGAACAAAGCCTGAATAGGCTCGTTAGGGAGACATTAGTGTCCATGGCCTTAAGGTAAACAATGGCCTAAGGTGCTGAAACCCATCAAGAATGGGTCGTTAGCTGTCAAGAATGGGTCGTTAGCTGTGACCTGGTGGTGAAGGCTCCTTGATTTGCCTGGGTACTGTGGAAAGTACAGCCTGATAAGTAGCAGCTAGACTATGCCGGAGCCCCCCACCTCTGTTGAGGGAGGGATTTTCAATGCTGACATGAATGGCTTCCCTTACTCCTCTCTCAAACCACCTCTCTTCTTTGTCTAATATGTGTACATCCTCATCTTTGAAAGAGTGGCCTTTTTCCTTCAAATGGAGGTGTACTGCTGATTCTGGTCCTGAGCTGTTACCTCTCCTATGTTGGGCCATTCTTCTGTTTAATGGCTGTTTAGTTTCTCCAATGTAGAGGTCTGAACACTCTTCACTGCATTGGACTGCATATACTATATTGCTCCTTTTATGGTTTGGTATCGGATCCTTTGGGTGGACAAGTCTCTGCCTTAGTGTGTTCATGGGTTTGAAATGGCCTCAACCCAGACCAGATAGGCCTGCTCCTGGACCTGTGTCTGAACACCACATATTTCATGCACAGAGGGGACTTCTACAGACAGAAGCATGGCTGTGCCATGGGTTCCCCAGTGTCACCAATTGTAGCAAACCTATACATGGAAGAAGTGGAGAAGAAGGCACTCAACACCTTCCCAGGGACAACACCATCCCATTGGTTCAGGTATGTAGATGATACCTGGGTTAAAATAAAGACGCAGGAAGTACAGGCCTTTACAGACCACATCAACGCAGTGGATCCTAATATTAAGTTCACTAGGGAAGACACCCAAGACAACAGGCTGGATTCCTGGATTGTGCAGTCATCATCAGACTTGACCGTGGCCTAGGAGTAGAAGTTTACAGGAAACCCACCCACACAGATCAATACTTACTGTTTGACTCCCACCATCCATTACAACACAAACTAGGAGTCATCAGGACCCTAAGCCACAGAGCAGAGAGCATCCCCACCTCCTCAGAAGCCAAGAAGAAGGAAGACAGGCACCTGAAGACAGCACTTAAGGCCTGTGGATATCCAAGGTGGGCCTTCAACAAAGCAGTGGGCCATCCCAGAAGAACAAGGGATCAGTCTGAGACCCAGACCCGACGGAAGAACCTGGTCATTCCCTACATGGCGGGAGTGTCGGAGAAGCTTAAAAGGATTTTTGGCAAACACCACATCCCTGTTTATTTCAAACCCATGAACACACTAAGGCAGAGACTTGTCCACCCAAAGGATCCGATACCAAACCATAAAAGGAGCAATATAGTATATGCAGTCCAATGCAGTGAAGAGTGTTCAGACCTCTACATTGGAGAAACTAAACAGCCATTAAACAGAAGAATGGCCCAACATAGGAGAGGTAACAGCTCAGGACCAGAATCAGCAGTACACCTCCATTTGAAGGAAAAAGGCCACTCTTTCAAAGATGAGGATGTACACATATTAGACAAAGAAGAGAGGTGGTTTGAGAGAGGAGTAAGGGAAGCCATTCATGTCAGCATTGAAAATCCCTCCCTCAACAGAGGTGGGGGGCTCCGGCATAGTCTAGCTGCTACTTATCAGGCTGTACTTTCCACAGTACCCAGGCAAATCAAGGAGCCTTCACCACCAGGTCACAGCTAACGACCCATTCTTGACAGCTAACGACCCATTCTTGATGGGTTTCAGCACCTTAGGCCATTGTTTACCTTAAGGCCATGGACACTAATGTCTCCCTAACGAGCCTATTCAGGCTTTGTTCATCTTATGAGCCAATCAGACAAGGGGACAAGAGGTCAAGCTGACTATAAGAAGGTCTCTTGCACTAGCTGTATTCAGACCGATGAAGCTGTTTGGATGAACAGCGAAACGTTTCTATCTCTCAAAAAAGAAGTCCAGTAGCCATGACTCAACTCCCAGATAAATGCACCTGGATGACTGAGAATCTTCACAGACGTCTTTCTTTCTTTCTTTCTTTCTTTCTTTCTTTCTTTCTTTCTTTCTTTCTTTCTTTCTTTCTTTCTTTCTTTCTTGCTTGCTTGCTTGCTTGCTTGCTTGCTTGCTTGCTTGCTTGCTTGCTTTGGTGAGGCATGCACAACAGGGTTTGTGGGACAGTGGGGATGTAGGTTGCGCCACCATGTAGAGAACATTCAGCATGTTCACCGCGCTGACTATGAATGTTCCCAAAGGTTTATAGTAGATCTTGCCACTCATTGCCTTTCTGGGCTATTACTTTTTAGTATGAGAAATTTATAGTATTTGCCCTTTCCTTCATATTCCTGTTGAAATTGGGTTGCTGTGACTGGTGCATACAAAACAGCCATCACATGGAAGTCCGCTATAAATTGTTTCCTGCTGTAGCTGCCAGTGGGCTGAAGCCAGTGGCTTATTTCTGTCCAGTAAGGTGTTCTCTCCCTCTTTCCCTCTCTTTCCCTTTCTCACTTATGCACATACACAGCAAATCTCCCAGGAAATTTAGCAATAACGTGAACTTGTTTGTCCCACAGAGGCAGTGGCCTCAGGAAGCAATGAAAAACAGCCTCCAAGCTTTCTCTCTTTCCATCTGTAAAACCAGTGGATATTTTACCTTTTATTTCACTTTCCTTCTTACCTCAGTGTTTCAAAGTTGGAATCTATTCAACAATCCTGCACTTTAAGACTCCTTCCCTCCCCCATGCTACCTCTACATCAAATTCAGCCCTCTGGGAAGCTGTGCCTTATATCCACTTTTATCATGCAGTACCATGAACATTCTATTGTGTGTATGTTACTAAACCCCATTCATTTCCTTTACTTGCATGCAGTCCCTCCTCCTCCACCTGCTGTAGTTAAACTCCCTTTAGTAATTAATTAATTAAAATTAATTAATTAATTAATTTTCAAACAGGGATGCCAGCACATTGGTATGCTTCTGTCAAGTAGGCTGGATGTCCCCCTGCTTTCTTTTGGCCACCACTAAAGCACACTGTGTGTTCTCTTCCAAAGAAGGTAAAGCAGTGTGAAAATTTGAATAAATGGCCCAGATCAGTATGTAACCAGCAATGGAATTTTTTATGGCACAGCAATGTATCTACCAATTTTTAAAGGGAAGAGAGCAGAGGAAATGTCTTGCTTGAGGAGTATAAACAAAGGTACCACATGTAATTTAACCCCCCCCCAAAGTGGAATAGTTAAAAAGGTATGAACCACTAGCACAGGATATATGCCACATGGCCACAACCCATGACTACATAGGAAGCAGTAGATGAGACATACAAAAGATGAGAAAAAGATGACATTTCAGTAGTGCATTATTATACTTTGTATTGAAATCTGAATCAACATCACTGTATCTGACACTTCATTCAGTAGATGCATGTAAATGCACTACATTTTACGCAGGTTCACTTACTCCTCTATAAATGGTATTGTATTCTGCTAATTAAAAATGTAATAAATATTTGATATGACATTACATTGTTTATTGTTGTATTAGTCAGAACTGAAGCACATGGCTGTTTTATCCATGTTGTTGAGAGCGGACCAAAACTGATTCCTTAAACATAACAAAGAAAAGAGTTGTGAACAAGGCCAAACAGCCTGAAAAACTTACAACAGCTGTCAGATTCCAGCTGTGAAAGCCTTCAAGAATAGAAAGAATTAAAGGTTTTTATGATTCAGAAAAAACAGACAAACACCAAAATGAGTGGTAAAAAGTAGCACCCTGGTCATTAATAGTCTTGAAGTGCCTTTGTAGTATAATTTTGTCACTGCACTTTGTTTTCATTGCAGTTACTCAGTTATTGAATGAGACTTTCAATGACAATATCATTCCTGTAGTTAAAAATAAAGATAAATTTATGGCAGTTGAAAGTAGCACCCAAGGTTAAAAATAGTGGCAAGAAGAATTTAATGACAGATATCTCCATAAAATGATTATTGCTACAGTTATGGTTGAAAATAATGGACTTTTCTGGGCTGTACTTATTAGGGGCAGCACACGAGGCTCCTGGCCACTTGCCAGTGGGCTTTGACTTTCCTGAATTGGAGGCTGCCAAGGTTTCTTAACCTATCAGTTCACCCCCTTTGAATATATATTCATGAAGTTCAAATATGGATCTTATTCCTGTTCTTGTTCAACCATTACACAGTGCACAAAAAGGCACAAATAAAATTTTCACTGCTGTGACAATAGGAATTCTGTTTGTTTTGGAGAAATTCCCCACATTTTGGGGACTTACTGTGTGTTTTCTATGGAAGCCTGAGAACATACAGTGGTACCTTGAGATATGGGTGCCTCATAACACAGAAAATTCATGATACGAAAAGGAAGCCCCTCTGGGGAGTAATACACCCTGGGAATGGAAGTCTTCTGCAAATATTCGAGATAATTTTTTTCCTAATAAATGCCCCAAGAGATGAAAACTATGCAAAATACTTCAGTTCCCAGGGTGCAGCACATGAGGTTCCTGGCCCCATCTGGATCCATAATATGAAAATTTCAGGATACAAAATGTCCCATGGAATGAATTAATTTCATATCATGGGGTACCACTTCATTGTGTTGCAGGAAATCACCCCTTCCTTTGTGATTTGATCTGCCGCATCCTTTAAGAGTATAAAGAAGGTCACTTGCCTTCCTTGGGGCAATATTGGAAACCTTCCAAATTGGCCTGGAGGTAAAGCATGGGGATGGCATACACAGATGTATAACAGCCATACAACCAGAGATATCAAGAGCCATAGAGGTGCAAAGGACAGAGGGCCCTGGATTCTATTACATGCTCCACCACAGAAACTCATTAGGTGGTAGCACTGCATAATAAACCTCTCCTTACTTATCTCACAAAATCTAATGAGATCATTGTAAGGTGGAATCATCTGGGGAGCACACAGTACATGCATTGAGGATTCTATTTATCAACTAATAAGAACAACATATTCTTACATTATCTTCCCTCCTCTGCATGTTGGGTCCTTCAGAAGCTCTAGTAGTACTGTCGATATACATTACTATATCATGTGATGCTCAAACATATTATTTTTAAATAAATATTAAACCAAAAGTCACCCATAGGCTCAGCAGTTTAATTTGTGGGCCGGTGGGAAGATATGCAGTTAACATTTCTGCATTTAGTATCATCTCTGTTTTATTTGTCATTTTGTTATGTTATTCTTATATTTGCCTTTTGTATCTTTTAAAAGTTGTTTCCTTTCCTTGTTTGTGTGCCAGCTTGGAGGCTTCATCTGAATGGAATCCAAAATCCCTTTAATTACATCCAGGTTTAATAAACAAAACCCAAAAAACAACATATTTGATGGTGACATCTATAAAGAAAAAGAGAACTATCATTCCTTGCAAATGGATTTTTAAAAAATATAATCCATGCACAATAAGGATGTGCCACAATAAACCAAGTGCATTACTCATACTCATCCGTGCGCTGAATTTGAAAGTAGAGGACTTCAGTTGCCTGCTGCTTTGTATGGGTTAGTTGCCACAGTGCAGCATTTTTCAGTCTGATGTGGTTTCACCAGAAATCTTCACATTAAATATACCAGAAATACTTTCAAGTCTCTGAAGAAAGTAAATAAAGCTCATTTATCACTTGCTGCACTGTGCTCAAGAATTATCAACTCCCAGTGGGCCTACTGTATTAAACATTATATGCTAGGTTATTTAATGCTCAAGTAGATACATGTGCATGTATCTATACTGAATGAGACTTCAGAAACCAGACCCTATAACCAGCCATTGGAAGCAATGGACATTCACGATGACAAACAATAGAACATCAATATAAATGCATACCTACAAAGTAAGATTTTATGATCAAATAAAAGAATGCTAATCTAGGACTCAGGGCAATTGTTTCAACCTACATGAAAAGAGATTCTATTTGAATATTAGGAAGAACTTCATGACAGTTAGACAGTTAGAACAGTGGAATATGCTGCCACGGAGGGTGGTGGAGTCTCCTTCTTTGGAGGTTTTTAAGCAGAGGCTGGATGGCCATTTGTTGGAAATACTGTGATGGGGGTTTCTGCATGGCAGGGGGTTGGACTGGATGGCCCTTGAAGTCCCTTCCAACTCTATGATTCTATGATTCTTGATTCTTCATATTTGTCTAATGCTATTACCAATGTTTGTAAACATACAAAAGTCCTACACTTTACTCCTTATTTTAATCACTCCAGTCCTGCAATGGAGATGTATTATTTTTTTTTTTAATTAATGTGCTGGATTGGAAATTGTTCCTGTCAACCAGTAGCATAGCTAGAGTTTGGAGGGTTTGGAGCGCCCAGGGAAAAAGTCAGTTTTTGCACCCTCTCATCCCCCCCCAACCGTGTCTCACCCATCCAGCAAGGGGTGCAGTTCCTGGGGAACAGTCGGGGAGGGGAAGAAGGGTCTCTCCTTCTCATGCCTTCTTTGTGGGTCTCCTTCCCATTAAGGCTGTCCTGTGCAAACCACACAGTGTGCAAGTAGCACCAAGCAGGCTATGGTTTTTTATTTTCAACCATCACCTCCGTAGCACACTTCCCCCTCCTCCTTTCCCCCAGCTAAGGCTTGGCAATTGTTAGCCTGGGAAAGGAGGAGAGGGAAGCAGGCAATGGGATATTTTTTCAAGCAGCACCTCTATCAGACGCTTCCCTCTCCTCCTCCTTTCCCTGGGCTAACGATTGCTAAGCCTTAGCAGTGGGGGTGGGGGAAGGAGGAGGAGGAGGAATTGATGGATGTGCTGCTTGGAAAAAAATCACCTGCTTCCCTCTCCTCCTTTCCCCTGACTAAGGATCACCAAGCCTTAGTGGGGAGAAAGGAGGACTGCTGGTGGGATGACACATGGCTTCCTCCTCCTGCTCCCCCTCCAGGCACCACAAGATTGCTGCACACCTTGGAGCAATTGTACCCTTCCACTCCTCCCTAGTTACGCCAGTGCTGCCAGCTTCATGTTGGAGGGCATCTAGGTATGCAGGCCCTGAACTGAAATGCCAGAGACACATTCACCCAATAGACTAGATACCAAAACACAAGAGGAGGAATATAATACATGCAGTGAGGAGCATTCAGAGCTCTACATCATAGAAACTAAACAGCCATTAAACAAGATGATGGCCCAGCACAGGAAGGGTAACAGCTCGGGACCGGAATCAATAGTGTACCTTTATTTGAAGGACAAAGAACACCCATTGAATTAAGATGAATTAATCACCTTAAGATGTGCACATTTTGGACAGAGAAGATAGGTAGTTAGAGAGAGGGGTAATGGGAGGCCATTCAATTTTGTATAGAAAATCTCTCTCTCAACAGGGGTGGGGGGACTTAAGCACAAACTGTCCCCCATTTATCATGCTGCACTTTCATCTATCCCCAGAAAAATCAGGACCACTAATGGGTGTTGCTAGGGGCTACAGAAGGGTGACTTTCACACAAATACCAACCATTGCCCATCAAATGAACCTATTCAGCTGGTGGTGAATGAAACCAAATTGGAAGAGAAATTAGAGGTCTCCTACCAACCTTCCTCAGACTGAAGAAGCTACTTGGATGAGTAGTGAAATATTTTGACCTAACAAGAAGTCCAGTTCCCATGACTTAATGTCTGGATTTCTTATGCTATTTTCTCTTTTACAGTAACCCCCCAATTATTGTGGGCATTAGGGACCCGAGCTGACCTGCAATAAAGGGAAATTCACATTATGCAGATGCTGGGATGAGTCAGGGCTGGGGGCTTGTTTGGGGCTTCCTCACTTACCCCAGGCCAGGCACTGTGATGGGCCTCTGATGGGCTTCCCAGGCCTGTTGGAGGCTCCAGAAGTGGTTTCCGGTGAACTGGAAGTCACTTGCCTGAAGTCTGGCTTCTAAAGTTCTAATCCAATAGAAAAAATCTTTTCTCTGGGGCACCCCTTTTGGAACTTAATAACTCAACTCCCTGACTCCCAAACCTTTCCAAATTTCAGGGGGTTACCTAGAATCGCTTGAGGAAGGTACCCCTGCCACTTTGGTGTTGAAACATAGCTAGGATCAGTATTTTTGAGTCCCAGCCATGTTTCAGCACCAAAGTGGCAGGGGCACCTTCCTCAAACGATTCTAAGTAGCCCCCTGAAATACAGAAAGTATTGGGGTTCAGGGAGTTGAGTTATTATGTTCAAAATGGGGTACCCCAGGGAAAAAATATTTCTGTTAGAATTGGAACTTCAGAAGTCAAGCTGCAGGTGAGCATAGCACCACCATGGCTTGGCTTCCAATTCCAATTAGAGATATTTTTTTCTAGGGGCACTCCCTTTGGAACTTCATAACCCAGATCCCCCAACCTTTCCAAATTTGTGAGGCTTTCAGGGAAGAGCTTGAATCCCCCTGTCATTGATTCCTCTAGGATGAATTGTTTTGTTCTAGAGGGGGAAATGTTGTTTCATGGCTAAATGACGAAACAGCGTATCATTTTTCCTTTCGTTCCCATCTCTAATATGAAGGTCTCCTGAACAAATATCCTAGTCTGATACTCTGTTCACTAAACCACATTGGGACTGCTTCATGGAATTGCAGTAAAACAAAAGCTATGTAAAGGAGGAGTGGCATTCTAATGCTATGTTAAAAATACCATGGAAAAAAGAATGCGTGTGTGTGGGTGAGAGAGATTAACTATTTTTCTCCAAGCGTATCTGCTGCCATCTGTTGACTTGCTATGGTCTTCTTATCTTACAAATAAAACTGATTATTACATTCTACTCCCACAGTATGCTCACATAACAGATATTTTCCAATTAGTCATTAGAAATTACAAACCATATGCATCTCTTGGGTATTTAGGAGGTTCAGAGAAAGACATAAAACTTAAGAAACACTAATATCTAAGACTGTACAAGACTGTATGTAACAGAATCCCCCCATTTAAACTCATTGAAGTGAGACTTTTTTGTTGTTGTGTGCAGTTCTCCCAGGTGCAGCCAGGCTTATTTCCTCCTTTCTTGCAACCATATCCTTACTATTTTGAACATCTGCTGAGAAGTGATGCCCATCATGCTTTGAGTATCATGGCCCTAAATATAGCCATTGAAAATATGAGTACAGAACTGAGTGAGAAATAGAACATGGGTTCTTCAAAATAATGAGAATGAATGGCTTGCCCTCCCTACTCATTTGTCACTTTTGTGAGGCAAACAATGGTGAGTAGGAAAAGGAGAGGTTCCAACTCACATGGAGGGACTGCTTATTAGGCAGCGTTCTTGTGCATGTGTACAGCCTACATGTGAATAGGAACTTCTCTTTTTCAGACTCATTATTGTTTGCATGGAACTTTTGCACAACCAGTTGCTCTCTATGGCATGGATTGCTGGCCAGGGACTAAAGATGTTTAATGGCACCTTGGTGTCATGGAGACTAAGATGCAGAGGCGTAGTTAGGGTTTGGAGTGCCCGGGGACAAAGTCAGTTTCTGCTCCCACTCCCCCCAACTGCATTGAACCCACCGATCAAGGGGTGTCCAATCCTTGGAGAACAGTAAGGGAGAGGGAGAAGGGTCCCTCTTTCTCATCCCCTAAGGGTTTCCCGGATAAGGCTCTCCTGTGCAAACCACACAGCATGAAGATAGTGCCAAGCAAGTCATTTTCTTAAGCATCACCTCTGTAACACACTTTCCCCCTCCTCCTTTCCCTCAGCTAAGATTTGGCGATCGTTAGCCCAGGGAAAGGAGGAGAGGGAAGCAGGTGATGGGAATTTTTTTTCAAGCAGCACCTCTGTCGCACACTTCCCTCTCCTCTTTTCCACTGGCTAACTATCGCCAAGCCTTAGCCAGGGTGAGGGGAAAGGAGGAGGGGGGAGCAATTGACAGAGGTGCTGCATTGAAAAAGAAATCACCTGCTTCCCTCTCCTCCTTTCCCCCAGCTTAGGATCACCAAGCTTTAGCAGAGCAAAAGGAGGACTGCTGGCAGGATGGCACATGACTTCCTCCTCCTGCTCCCCCTCTAGGTGCCCCCAGATTGCTGCATAGCCCAGGGCAAATGCACTCTTCCACCCTTCCCTAGTTACTCCAGTGCAAAGATGGACCTCCAGTCTCATGCGAAATGATTGTGTGAACGACGACAATATATGTTGTAAATATGGGATTGCACAAATTGCCAGCAAGATGAGTGACACCCTACTAGACCTGTGAAGTGTCACACTTTGGGAGGGACATTCACGGATCAATCACTCTTTCCCACCATCTTCCCAAAAAAATATTTTTCCCTGAAATGCCCTGCATTTCCAGTGGCAGGCAGCTGAGCTCTGGATGCTGCTGGATGGCCCACTGGAGTGCACTTCTCCCTGCACAACCCCTAACCCACACCCCATGAGATGTCATAATTGGTATATATATCCCTAGAAAGCCGGGGCACCTAGGTCACTGTGAGCATTTTGAAGCCACTACAAGGGATTCTGGGAACCCTGTATGCAAATGAGGCTCCACCCCCTAGCCCAAGGTCCTGGCTGACAGTGTCCTGCTTCCTTGGAGCTCCCAGGCTGCACCTCCCTCCTCCTATCCCTGGTGGCCATGGGGAACACTTGACAGCTATGCACCCTACTGCATTAGTATGGACACATCTTGCATGCCGATGAGGGAACTCTAGTCAAAAATGGCCCTGGAGGTCAGCAGATCCCAACCAAGGATGACACCAAACTAGCGCTGGATGAACACCCTTGACAAAAACATGACGTTGTCCAGGGTTCTCCCAGACCAAGCCCATGACTGTGCAAAGTGGAGGACAAAAACAAGAACAGTGGACCCCAACACCAAGTGAAGCAGACATTAAGTAAACGAAGATTATTGTTTGTGTGAAAAAAGCAGTTACTGAGAGGGTGAAGCTAACCAGTTCCTTTAAAGCAAGTTAAAGAAACTGCATTCAATATAGGGCTTTATGTGGGGAGGGGAACTAGACCCTCTAATGGTACATCATGAAGAACAGTTGAAGTTTTGACAAATTTCCTCATTTATTTTATAGTGAATTTTGTGGCAAATACTTGATAAAAACTGTACAACACTTTCAGGTGTTGTCTCAGAGCATGGTTGTACAATGGAAATAAATAGGGAAATGGATTGGGATTTCTGAAATTGTTTTAAAGTCACCTGGTGTGTTGGTGTGTGTGTATCCTCTTGGGAAACACTTTTAATCTGTTTTAAACTCTGTTTATATTGGTGGATTGGGTGACACAGGCTTTTTAGAATCATTGCATTTCAGGCTTTCTTCTTTCAATGCTACTACTGTGGGGTTATTTTTATTTTTAAAATATATTTCCAATTAGGATAGTAATAGTCTGACATGAGAGATGGGGGGGGGGAGCAGATCAGTATGCAAACTTTCACTGGAGCCTTGTACACTCACATGGTACAGAGAGACCACCCACCAACACAAACACTAGTGCTGGTGAAATAGACACCAATGGGCTGGCAAGAAGGGGGACACACTAGTGAGTGAAAATTTATGAACCAGCAGAGACAGAAAGGTTGGATGGGGGTAAAGTGCTCCTTCCTCCTTCACAAGCCGGGAAACTCCTGATCTTCTAAATTTCTCTGGTGAGCTTGGCTTTGTAAAGAAGGGAGGTGCTTCTTCCCACCCCAATGTATGTGTTTACTGTTGGTTTATCTCTATGCAAACATGGTGGGCATCAGTGAAAACTTGCATTCTGTTCTGCCCCCACCCCCGTCATTTTAGGCTATTGTTTTCCTACTTAGAATGAAACAACAACAACAACAACAACAACTCTGCAGCAGTGTTGGTGAGTGGCAGTCAATGCAAGTCAACAGATATAATTTACCCTGACAAAGACATTCACATATGCAAAAAATGTTAAAAATGAATTGATTTTACATCTGTGTTAAAATAAATGACCTACTACTGGCCCAGTAAAATATCTTGCTTCTGATGAAGAGAGTAAGATTCTTGAATTTTCAAAATCCATATTTGTATGTGCTTTATTTAGTTCTTTTTTAAAAAAATTAAACATGCTACACTTGATTCAAATATAAAGTTTTTTTGTATATGTAACCACACTATCAGAAGATCCTAGTATAGAAATGCAGTGATAGAATGAGAATTATA
Source organism: Phrynocephalus guinanensis (assembly GCA_037367245.1). Lineage (NCBI taxonomy): Eukaryota > Metazoa > Chordata > Lepidosauria > Squamata > Agamidae > Phrynocephalus > Phrynocephalus guinanensis. The sequence goes on along the minus strand of CM074741.1, from coordinate 32,597,828 downwards.
CCTCTTAAACCATATGAAACTGAATGTTGGATGGGAATCTAACAATCTTGATTATAAATGGGCACGACCAGGAAAAATGACGTTTCGAGTTGTCGTGTGTCGGAGCCGGCCCGTTTCGGCTCGTTTCCGTTTGTCGTGAAATTTTTCAAAAATTTGTCGTTTCGTTTGTCGTTTTTCATCTGTCATTAGTACTGGTTTGGGGGGGTAGCGGGCTCCTGGAGGCACCTCTCTGGGGTGGGTGGGTGCCTCCTCTGGCCCGCTACAAAGGGGAAGCGGGCTCCTGGAGGCACCTGGGGTGGGTGCCTCCTCTGGCCCGCTATGATGGGAAAGCGGGCTCCTGGAGGCACCTCTCTGGGGTGGGTGCCTCCTCTGGCCCGCTACAAAAGGGTATGCATAGCCAATTGGATATGCATTGCATACCAGTTGCAGTGGCAGGCAGAGGCACCTCTCTTTCTTTTGCGTGGGTGCCTCTACTCTGACTCACTAAGAAGGGCAGCATACTGGCATACAGGTGTACGGTGCACTTGGGCTGGGGAACGAAGTGAGAGAGGACCCCTATGGGCGCCCTGTGACTCACTAAGAAGGGAAGTGTACTTGCGTGTAGTCCAATGCGAGTACACAGATCTGGCTTAGGGTTAGGGTTAGCGCAAGGGCTAGGCTTAGGGTTACGGGTAAGGTTAGGGTGAGTTAGTGGGGTGCACCTCTGGGTGCCTCTCTTACCCACTAAGAAGGACAGTGTACTGGCGTATGGGTTAGGGTTAGGGTTAGGGTTAGGGTTCGGGCTAAGGTTAGTAGGCTTTTTATGCCCGACTGGCACATCCCAGAAGTCTCGGTCAAAACCTGGCCAAGTGGTCATGCAATTGGTGGAATCGCTCCAAAAATTTGCATGGTCCACTCCCATGTCCAGCCCATAATTGTGCAGGTGTAAAAAATAAAAATAAAATAAAATAAAATAAATGGAGACGTTTGATTGCAAGAAAAACCCACTGCTGCTACTGTAAAAATTCAGGCAGTTTTAAAATAGCTATTTTCGCATGTTTCTGTGGTGCTTTGGTGTGTTTTTGGACCACGATTTCAAAAAAAAATATTGCGGATGCCATTTTGGATCCCCCCGCACCGCATGGCAAATGGAGACGCCGAGGATGCCCCCTCCCAGCACGGTACCAGCAGCCCAGGACAGGAGGGGGGAAGGCTGGGACCCCCCCCCCAGAAACCACCCCTCTGGTAGGTGCCCTCACTCAGGCAGGCATATTTTCGCCTGCTTTTTTGGCCGGGAATCGGTGTTTTTTTTATTTTTAAAACTTTTTTTCTGTGCCGCTTGGCATTGCGCGATCACTGTGATGCCAGGAACGACAACAACAAATCAGACCCAATTTTTCTTTTATCGGTTCGAGTTCGAGTTCTGGCGGAGTAATTGTCGTTACTGTTTCCGTTACGTAACGGAAACGAGGAACGGAAACGGAAACGAGTATTTCGCCAAGTTGTGCCCATGTCTAATCTTGATACTGAGAGGTGTTCAGCCTAAGGGAGGTAGAAAAAAGAGAGCATCTTCTCCCTTTCCAGTTTCAGATTATACAACAACATCTAAAACACATTTAGGAGAGTATACGTTAATGTGTGTTATCACTGAGAATGAAATCATTACATCTGAAATGTAGTAATTCCACAAGTCATCATGAGAAAGCCCAGAGATAAGGGCTGAAAGATTAATATTAATAACCTTCAGTTGGAAATGTCTAAAGACATTTGATATTTTGGCATGGTAAATAGTAACATCTTTCACAATTGCTATGTAGATAATCATTTACTAGAGTTATTTTTATATCAATTGCCTTTGAATATTTTTTCCTGGGGGGGGGGAATCAGAAAATGTGCACTAAGGAGGCAAACCATCAATGAACTCAGAGATAGACGCTACTGCACTTCAAACAGCAACCACTTTTTGTTTTGAATCACCTTCTGCCCTCCCCTGGTCATGTGGTCACTGAAGCAATTCAGCATTCCGCACTTGGCGTTTTCTCATGAACCGGTTTCCCAGTCGGCACTTTGCTAAACTGTTTTTTGTTCTAATTTTGTCCGTCATTTCCCCATCATCTGCTTCTGTTTCGGAATTGTTTTTTTAGGGTAACGTCATGCCATTGTTCTTCCATTCTAAGTAATGTAGCTAATTTTCTGCTTTTCCAATGGCAGGATAAGGCATACAGAGTGGGAAACCCAGAAAAAAATGGTGCAGTCTCTGTGGCCGGCATCTTCGGAGGGCAAAGAGCTCAAGGAACTAGGTGTTTTCTATGTGCTCTGTAGTATTGGACTAGTGAGATTGTGGGTTTTTAAGTTGTGAGAAAGGGGAAACTTGTCCTGTTCAATAGAATAGTTTTTAGTCATTGCATTGTGCTGTGGAGGGATTAAGAAGTTTCTTTGCAGTCAGTGGTGGTGGTGATCCTTCTCTGTGGTTGATGGGTGTCATTAGTTGTTCTATTGTGTGAACTGATCACTGGTGCTTGTGTCTGGGTGAGAATCACTGAACTTTGATAATTGAACTGAAAACTACAGCCTGCAAAAGACAATAGAACACAATAGAACATCTAACACATTCAAGCCAAAGAGCCAGTGTTGTGCAAGTACATGGCCTTGTGACCGGCATGGCTGCATGGAAACACTGTTTTACCTTCCAGCTTTTATTTTATGGCAGCACCTATTTATCTACTTGCATTTACATGATTTTGAACTACTAGGTTGGCAGGAGCTGGGATTAACAGTGGGAGCTCACACCAGATCTATCTATCTATCTATCTATCTATCTATCTATCTATCTATCTATCTATCTATCTATCTATCTATCTATCTATCTATCTATCTATCTATCTATCTATCTATCTATCTAATAAAATAAAATACCCTTTCTTTGGGTGCAGACTGGATTGGAGAGTTTCTACAAATCTCTGCAAGCTGCTGTGAGCATAAAATGAGATAGAAATTGAAATGCAGCTTGTGTTCTGAATAGTACTATAAAATTAGAAATTGTAAATAAATGCCTGTCCTTGAATTCCACTTGCAGTGGAATATCTGAAGAATGATTGTGTAATGAAGTTTCATGGCCCATATTTTTAACTGTTTGCCACTGAAAAATAATTGAACAAATTGCATGCATTTGTGAGCCATAGTGAAAGCTCCATTTTAAAAACCAAATAATAAAATTGCAATGCAGGCATCAAGTCAAATGTTACTCTTAATTGTTTGATTTCTTGCCATTCTAAATGGTGTTTGATGAAGCCTTCAACTTAGAGCAGCTGTGTTATTACAGTCAGCAACTTGTCCTAATAGATAACTGTTCTCATAACTACAGCATGTAGTTGATGCAGGGTTAGTCTCACTTTGAAAAGTCAGGATTGTATTCTGGGTGTGCCCCCGGGCTAATCCCTGAGCTTGGATGGAGTGATGGCCAAGAGTACATTTGTACAATGAAGCCTGGTGCAGCTGCTGAGTATATTCCTTGAAATGTCTGATCTGCCATGATGAAACATGCTGCACATGGCTCTGCTTTTGAAGAATGTTCAGAAATTTCAGCTGGTTCAAAATGATGCATCCAGATTGTTGACTGGAGCTGCTTTTAGGGACCATGTAACTCACTAAAGCATTCTGCTTGTATACTGTCCCACAGTGCTTACAGCATTCTCTGGGCAGTTTACAAATTTAATTCTACAGGCTACACATTGATGTGAAGCTACTACAACAGCTTCACTGGCTGCCAGTCTGTTTCAAGGCCCAATTCAAAGAACTACAGTGGACCCTTGTATAACAAACGGTTTATATAACATAACATTTGTACAACATAAAACATTACGTAGATAGTGGAAATTTGCTTAACACAATCGCCTATGGGACAGATCTGTACAACATAAAAATGGGATCACTCTGTTTTCAATGCATTCCTATGGGAAATTTTTAGAAAGGAAAATTTGCTTAACATAATTTCATTTGGAACGAATTAATTCCTTTATACAAGGTACCACTGTAGTTTTTTTTACCTATAAGACTATTTGAAGGATTGTATCACACCATATGAGCCTTCTCAGGTTTTAGGATCTTCTGAGTAGGCCATATTTCATGTCTTCATCAAATGAGCTTGGGAAAGTGTTTTCCTTCCCAAGCTCATGTGGTGACGACATGAGAGAAGGCCTTCTCAGTAGCTGGCCTGAGGCTTTGGAATGCACTAGACCGAGCAGCCTCTTTCCTCTTGTTCTTCAATCATCAGGCAAATGCCTTCCTCTTTAGGCAGACTCTTAAGTAGGAAGTGTCTCGGGAATGCTTGTTTTTAACATAAAGATTTTAAAATATTTTTAAATTGTTTTTAATCTTGTTTTTTAAAATCTTAATACATGTTTAATTGTTTTAACATTTATATAACATTTTTAAAGCTGCTGTTTATTTCATAGCTTTATCTGTTGTAAGCCACCTCAGGGACTTCTACCAAGAGAAAGGCAGCATAAAATGAATGAATGAATGAATGAATGAATGAATGAATGAATGAATGAATGAATGAATTCAGAAGCAAAATTTATTTTTTTCAAAAATCCTGGACAGCAGTTCCTAAAACAACCAGCAAACTATCAAAGACATATTTTTGACCCACAAGATTTCATTTTAATGTATTTTCCCCGGTACCTTTTATTTTTTGCAACATGGAACCTGTAGCTGAAAAAGTATCAATAAGGATTTTATACCAGCGAGAGAAAAATGAGCATCAGTGGACCTGCAATGGGATCTTTTTATTAGAGCCCAATTAGAAGCCTACAATGAAGTTATTACAGTTGCACACTGTGTATCAGAAATTCATCAGCATTAATATGCCATCTTTTTAGAATTTATAGTCTGTAAGGATTTCCAGGAGAGCTTAATCTCAACACTCAAAGGAAGCCTGGAATGTGAAAGCTAAAATGCATAAACAAAATGATAAATGTCATCGCTGTTCTTAATGTGGACAGTCTACTTATTTGCAGTTGTATTTTCTTGCATAGCTTTAAAACTCCAGCCAGTGAGTGGGTGCATTAGGTATGTTTAGATGCATGCATGTCATTTCTTGGGGAGGTGGAGAAGGGGGAAATGGGTTATTAAGTTAGCAACAACAAAGTGTTCTGAGTAGAACTCTCCAGTAGAGATGGGCACGACTTGAAAAAAAAATTTTTCGAGTTGTCGTTAGTCGGGCCAGTCCCATTTCAGGTCGTTTCCGGTTTTCGTGAAAATTCGCAAAAATTAGTCGGTTCGTTTTTTCGTTTTTTTGTTGTCGTTAGTACTGGTTTTTTGGGGGGGTAGCGGGCTCCTGGATGCACCTCTGTGGGGTGGGTGCCTCCTCTGGCCCGCTATAAAGGGAAAGTGGGCTCCTGGAGGCACCCGTGGGTGCCTCCTGCCACTAGGAAGGGGAAGCAGGCTCCAAGAGAGACCCCTCTACATGGGGGTCTCCCTTCCTCACCTGCTGCTGCTGCAAAATGCTATGCAATAGCCATATGGATATTGCATAACATAATGTGCAGACAGTGAGACCAGTGTGAGAGTGATAGGGTCATACCCGCCCTTCACAAGGCTCTGGCACCACCATGTCTCACACAGAAGGGAATTGTACTTGCTGCGTGTAGTGCAATGCAAGCAAGTAGATCTGGCTTTAAGGTGGCTTTAGTGCAAGAGCTAGGGTTAGGCTAGTGACGGGTAAGGTTACGGTGGGCTAGTGGGTTGCACCTCTGGGTGCCTCTCTGACCCACTAAGAAGACAGTCTGTGACGTATGGGTATGGAGTCAAGGGTTAGGGTTAGGGCTAGGGCAGGTTTTAGGGGGCTTTTTGGCACATCCCAGAAGTCTCCATGGCCAAGTGGCCATGCGACTGGTGGGATGGCTCCAGAAATTTGCATGGTTGTCCACTCCCACATGGCTGGCCACTTGGCCAGCCCATCATTGCGCACTGCGCAGGTGTAAATAAAATAAAATAAAATAAAATCAATGGAGGACAGAGGAGGAGAGGGAGAGACATTTTGTTGCAAGAAAAAACCCACTGCTACTGTGAAAAAATCTGGCAGTTTATAAATTTTCGCGTGTTTCTGTTGTGCTTGTGTGTTTTTGGACCACGATTTCAAAAACAATATTGCGTTTGCCGCCCCATTTTGGATCCCCCGCCCGCACCGCATGGCATGGCGATGGCGACTCGCGAGTCCGGCTGCCCAGGACGGGGGGGAGGTGGGACCCCCCCTCCAGAAACCACCCCTCCGGTAGGTGCCCTGCGCCCTTAGTCAAGCAGGCATTTTTCCGCCTGCAATGGGTGGGGGGAGAGTTTAAAAGTTTTTTCCTGTGCCGTCCGTGCCGCTTGCTTGTGCTTTAATTGCGGCGGCCCGGCGGCCGGCGAGACTGGGCTTTTTGCTGGCTGCGAGCCTGCGGCGAGTCCCACCAGAGCAGCCGAGGACGGGGGATGAGGGGGGAGGCCGGGGACCTCCAGAAACAACCCCTCTGGTAGGTGCCCTGAGGCACGGCAGGCATTTTCCCGCCTGCTTTTCGGCCGGGAACCGGGTTTTTTTATCTTTTAAAAACTTTTTTTCTGTGCCGCGTGTGGCATCGCGCGATCTCGCGATGCAAGTAACGAGCACGACAAATCAGACCAAAATTGTTCGTTCGTCGGTTCGAGCTCGAAGTCTGGGGGAGTAATTCCCGTTACCGTTTCCGTAGAGTAACGGAACCGAGTAACGGAAACGGAAACGGGAATACCGCTAAGTCGTGCCCATCTCTACTCTCCAGTGTGCTTCTTTGGAGGGGCACTCAAGGTTGATTAATCTGCTGTACTGTTTGCTTCCTAATAGGATTACTTAGGAATCCAATGACATCTGTAAAAACCATTGAAAACCAAAAGGCATGGTTCTTTCCAATGCTAACATAACCTAATACCACTGCAGAGACCGTTACAAGTACAACTGAAAAAACAACAACATTCCAAACAAAGAAAAACACAGAATACTTCTTAATTCCTTATTCTCATAAAATTTGGTTGTCTCAACATAATTTTATGACATCTCAATGATGATTTTCCAGGACATATGAGCTTCCTTGTCTATAGCGTGAGAGCAACACAAGAAGTCCTTCCCTGCCATCAAGGGCTTTGCAGTGTGCAAATATATGCTACCTTTTGAACCAAAAGACCCATGGAGACTAAGCACAGAACCATTGAAGAATTATTGTAAAAGAAGTGATGCACCCAATATTTTCAAGTTTTTTAAAAATCTGTACAAGAGAGCAGCTACCATCATAAATATGTGTAATTTAATAATTAGTATTACAAATGCTCCTGACAAGGTAAGAGGTCTCATCAACAGAACTGAGGAATCTGTTACTGTCCTAACTGGCAGGGGAGAAGAATGTTCAGTTTTTCTTATCCTCAAACATAAAAATAAGTCAAGAATATTGTTGCCTCTATTTAGCACAGCTGATTCCATTTTTACACAAAATGCCAGAGTAATATGGAGTACATTTGCAATCCATATGTCAATAGTGACTATATCCTCCAGTGTAGGGTAGTTAGCAATTGGGTGGGGGGAGCAAAGGGTTAGGGTTAGGGGTAGGGGTAGGGTTTTGGAACAAGATACCTACAATTGTTTGGGATGGTTCCTTGCTTTCATTTGGGCTGTAAAGTGACAGAACCAGAAGCAAGTGTGTGGATCATCACATGTAGCCAACCCTGGGTCCTGTTAATACCTGGTTGCATGAAACCAAACTAACCTATTGGGTACAATAATGTTGAAAAACAAATGACACAAGCTGCAACAGCAACAATCTCATTTACGGCACTCATAGCAACTGGTCAGGTAGATCCCTATCTTTTAAGTCCCAGAGCCACAAAATGGCTTTGGATTGAAAGCAGTAATACCTGTAAAGACTGGATCCAGTCCTTCACCTTGACAATTGCTAGGCAAAGAACAGCGCTCATGTCTGGTTATAACCCTACTTAGGAAGGCTGGCTGCAAAAATAGGAATGTGAAGCTCTAGAGGTGAGCGGTGGACAGCTGTGTGTGCTTTTCTCTCATTTATTAAGGTTTCACTTGACAGCTATAAAATGCCAACTGAATTGTGGCTAACCAAATGACTGATCAATTTGTTCTATAACAATTTATCTTGTTGACTCTGTTGGAAGGAAGTCCAACCTAAACTTTTAAAGTTTTAACTTTTTAGAGTCCTTATTGCTGAAGTTGTGTTTACAGCCTCACATATTGTTTATAGTTTGAATGACTGGGAAGGATGAGATAGGATGAGATAATAGCCTAACTATCCAACTCTAACTAAACGTTTATTCCAGATTTTGAATTAATAGAGAGCTCCACATGTCTGCTGAGTCATTTCATTTGGTTGCTAGGTTGTGTGCAGTAAAGAAAGCACAAGTAATTTCAAGCTACTGTACATAAAGAAACTATTTTATTTTTTTCTCCTACAAATGCGTCACAGTGAGTTACTGAGACTTGAAATGCCAGTTTATGAGAAATGGGTGAACTCTGAGGAACTTGTAGCTCTTCTCCTGTGTAGATCTCTGTACTTCTACTGGTAGGAGAATTCTACAGAAATTCAAAATTCCGCAACACTCATTGCCATGGTTCATCCATCCACTTTGGGGGATGTGATTATTTTCTTCCACTTTCTGTCCAATGCTGTTCCATTGCCTGAACAAGAATTACTGATTTGTAAGCACCTGGCTCTGTCTCTCATGATAAGATCATCCTTATTGTGGCATTCCTGATTATTATAGGAGGATATAAAACCAGGGATCTGACAGGCGTGTGTGTGAGTTATTAGGAATGTGGTGTTAGAAGAGAACTTTATCAATATAATTAATCATCAGAAGGACAGATAAGTGGGGTTTAGCTCAAATCAGCGCTGCAATTTCTCTAACGGTGAACATGACTAAACTGAGGCTATCATGAAAAAAACAAGACTCATTGGAAAAGACAATGCTAGGAAAAGTGGAAGGCAAGAGAGAGAAAAAAAGAGGAATGAATACGCAATGGATCGACTCAATAAAGGACCCCCCCATGCCTGAACAGGGCTATTAATGACAATTCCTAATGATTAATTCACAAAAAAAAAACAAAACAAAACAAAACAACTACATAACCAGTGGTGGCTTCCCAGTATCAGGAAGCACTGTGGCATGTTTAATTTTCTGTTCACAGAGATTATATTTAACTAGCATAAAAATTCTCTAGGAAGAATTTTTCTCACCGTAGAGTCCTTAGTATGTGTGTATAATTGCTGCAGAAAGTGAGGCTTTTTGTCTCTGTCTTGATTGTTTAATTATATAGTCGTATTACAACTCCTTTAGTTGCTTGGTTCAAAGCTTCCTTCTGCTTCAAGAATGAAACCAAGGTATAATTATGCAGAATTCCTCTTCTGAAACCTAGCCAGAGAAACAGGTTGTTTAGTTTCCCGAGCTTTAGAATGGAAAAGCTCTTTCCAAATGTTTTGTGGCAGTTCCTATTAATTTCTATAAATGCCACACACAAAAAACAGTGTGTTCATGCAGGTTCACAAATTTATCTTCACTTGTCGAGGAAAATGTGGAGCCAGAAAGTGTACATGGTCTAGTTGTCTCTGCGGCTGAAGATACCTGAGGCATAAATAATACATCTCTTTTAAGTCATGGCAAAGCTGTTGCAGTGACAGAATAGCGAGGAAAATAATAGCTCTTAAAAGTACATTGAGAAAAATATGACATGCAAAAACACGTTGCCTGTATGTAACATTCATGTTCCATTAGACAAAGTGGTAACTGTAACACCCCACCAACAAAAAAAACCCTATTAATGTCTTAATGAAAATTGTGCTTTCTTTCCTGGAAAATATTGAACAAACCACTTTATCAAGAAGACTGTCTACAGACAAGAAATTGTTTGTATGAATAACAACCACTGAAGGAAATACATCACCTTCCCATGACCTTGCCACTGTATACTTTTTTTTTTCTTCAACGGGATACCTAGGAATCAAAGTTACAAAGAGTGTCAAGAGCTTAAAGAGTCACAGCATTTTGCTAGCATAAGGTTTCATAGACAAGATGCTATACTTTTTTTGAGGGGAACTTTTCTCCGTGGGATATGCTTCCTGGAGGAGTTACAGTTGAAGGCACACCATCCTGACTCTGCCACATTGCATCCCTAGAGGCATGTGAACTTCTTTTTCCTCTTAACCTTAGAGGCAGGACAAAGGCTAAAGGGCATTTGGTCCCTATTAGAGGCAATGTTTTCATTAGTAATCCAATGCGTATCCATCAACATTAGATGGCTCAATAAGAGGGGGCTGCTGAGGCAGACACATCAGACTTTCTTTGATCTGTGTCTGAATCTCAGTTGGCTATGAGAAACAGCATCTCTCTCTGTGTGTCTGTGCTTTCTTTGCTCTCATAAAATCACTTTGCTTGGCACTTTCCCAGCAAACTCCCCCTTTTTTTGATAGAAAGCAACCAGGTTTATGAACTCTAATGCTGCAATAAAAACTCATATGTTTTGCCTGCCCCTAGACTAACAGCAAGCACACTCTGAAACTTGTAATCTAGTCCTAGTAACTGAATTAAGTACTCTTAAATGGCCTTTGTTTGATATTCCACAATATACTTTGCATACATTTGATCTCAAATTCAATCCTTGAAATCTTCAGGTATCCTTGAGAAAATTCATCTCTAGAGTAACTGCTAGGGTAGACTAAAAGTGAAGAGAGTGCGGCCAAGAGTGTGACCCTCCATATGTTCTTGGCCTTTCATTTCCATGATCACTCATTTGTGGTTAAATAATAACCTTTGAACTGCAGCGCTGGAAGGGATCCCATGGATCATCAAGTCCATCCCCTCTCAAGGAGGTACAGTGGGGAGTTGAACTCCCCATCTTTGGCTCTACAGCCAGAGACCTAAAGCCACTGATCTATTCAGCAGGGTAGCTGGGGTTAATGAGAAGTGTAGTCCCACTTCTAGAAGACCACAACTTGCCTTCAGGGCAATCATAGTCGCCCCCTGACCATCTGAGATGAATGAGTGGCTAATTAGTAGTATATTGCTATCAACACTCTCTAATAATTGTAGATTTATTTATTTTCATTTCCTAATTGCCACAAATAATTTATTATTTAGGATATTAACATAACAATACAAAATCAGCAACCCAACCACAGACAATTAAAATCTGACTTATCCTTGGAACAGTATTTGCTCTTAGATGTTCTTTGCATGGGCATCTTATTCCCCCTGTGAACAGCATCTTAGAATTCTCTTTGGAATCTTGAAGTGGCTGATCAAGAAATCCAAAAGTTAGTAAGGAGAGCTATGTTCTTCTTTTCCCTTGGAGTACAATAGAAATCAACCTTGTTCCATGTACCATGATGCTCAGTAAGAAACCTACATATTTGTTGAGTGTATTAGGCAGTTCAGATCTCAGAGAAGTACTACTTCATGTGCCCGTGGATAATCGGAGTCCTTTCAGCAGTCATTTTATCCCGCTTTAATTTAGAAAAGAAAACTTATGATTCTCTTGGTATATCTTTTTTTCACATGAAGCATTATATTTCCATGATTTATTGAGATATTAACATGGAAACAGTGATGTTAAACAATACCTAGAATAGCTCTAAAAGTGTAGTGGGAATCATAATTTCAACAGAAGAAAATTAGTTATGTAGGTAACATTATTGTATAATTTCCCATAGGAGCTCTGCATCAGACCATGTTTTATTATAGACTGAAACACAGTTGCGTGCATTCATTTTTGATGTAACATACTGTAGGATGGAGCCATATCATAAGATGAGTCACTGCATGAGCAAAAACATCTGTTCATAAAGCCATGACTAGTATAAACTATGGTGTTCAAATGGTTTTGCCAGCAAAAGAGGGTTTTTAATTTGTTTTTACAAGCAATTGAGGCCTCATTTTTCATGGTTTGATAGTTCGCATTCAAATATACCAATAATTTCCAATGCAATCAGTCTAAACACAGCATGCTTAGCTGTAGAACCCAAGAAGCAATTGGTAATGACCTGCTGGTAGGTAGTTTTCTTCAACTGCAGCTTGGTGATTGTAGTCTGATTTTGCTGGTCACAAAATTAATGTGTGTAATTGAGTTTATTGTCCTTGCAGACAAAATGTCTTTATTAGTAGGTATTTGGTGTATCAAAGGAGAAAGTGGGGGAGATTTGGAATGTTTCCCTCCTTTTTTAAAGATCTGAATTCCAAACCTTGTTGCTAAATGAAGTCTTCACAGAAATGGATCACAGACCAGTATTTTCAATTGTTTACATGAGTATGATACATACTCTTATTGTTTTTAACAAAAGCAGCATTTAAAACCTAAAGCTGAAAAAAAGGAAATATTCCACAGGTATTTGAGCATAGACTTTTATCTTTGTGTTCAGCTGTGGTTAGGATGATGGACAAGGATTCAAAGAAGTCATGGGCTTCTGAAAGGAGTAACTATGCTGCACACAGCTTAGGTCTTGTACAACAGTTTCTCTGTGTCTGCCATATGGTAGATATGTTACCAAAGTATCTATTAGAGATGGGCACTAACCGAAAAACTGGTGATTCATTTCATTTCATTTCGTTTAAGGCTTCGGTTTGGTTTGGTTTGTTTTTATTGAATTTTTCCAGAAAAATTCATTTTGTTGGTTCATTAATTTGTTATTTGTTATTATCCACTTTTTTTTTTACCAGCGCCGACGGATGCTGTTTTTATTTTTATTATTTCTTTCTTTATTTTACGGTGCCAACCAGGCTACCCTTGGGTCCTGGTCAGCACTCCTTTTAATTTTTTAATTTTTTATTTACTGCCAATCATATGGCCACACTACAGCTGTAGCGTGGCTGTCAGCTCCCCCCCCCCCGGTCGCTGTCCCAAAAGCTAGGAAGACCAGACCTCTGGACCAGCACCAGGTAGGAGACAAATCCACCACCATTAATCATACGAACCTACGTGAACCAATTTTTCTCGGTTCATTTCGTTTTGTTTTAAATTTAGCCCTAGGGTCGTTATTCATTTTATTATATAACAAAACAAATAAGAAATAACGAAATGAACTTTTAGTTTGTTTCATGCCCATCTCTAGTATCTATTTATCTGGCTCTTAGGCATCCACTTTGGAATGTTATTTGATACACCATACAGTACTAAGATATTTAATAGAGATGGGCACGGAACGAACATTTTTTCATTTCCATTATTCATTTGTCGTTCTGTTATGTAACGAAATGACAAACGAAAATTATGATGAAAGTGCAACGAAATGAACAGAACCACGAAAATTGTGGCTGTTATGTTTCGTTTCCGTTAATGGCGATGCACAATGAAATGAGCTGTTTTAAATGTTAAAAAACGCCCTGGACATCCGTAAAAATGCAGCGATAATGTGATAATTATTTGAAATTATTACCTAGCAGGGGGTTGGGGTCCTTAAAATGTTTGTTTTTGTCTTCTCCCATCATGATGTATTTTTCTTTTCCCTTTAAAATGGATGTCACCACCAGACACAAAATGGACGCAAGCCATGTGATGGGATCATGTTCAACCAATAGCATGCCCAGGTTGCAGACTGGGTGGGCAGGTCTGGCAGCCACAGAGGGCATAAAAAGCGCTGGCAGCCCCCGTCCTCCTTGCAGTCTCTGGTGGGAGTTAGGGTGGGATTGCTATCTCTGCGATTCTAGCTTCAGTCCTCCAGCCTCCCTGTGTGCGTGCGTGCTGCGTACCTCTCGGTGAGTACCCTCCCTTGCCCTGCAGTGCAGTCACTCTGTGGCTGCCTTGCACCCTGGGCAACGCCCGCTGCTGCCTTTGCAGCCTCCCTACGTACCTAGTCTATACTGTGTCTCTGCCAGCATCCATTTTTTTTAGTGTTTTCCCTCTGGTCTGGGGCGTTGGGAGATGCCTGCGCACGGAAATGTTTTAAAAATTGCACAAAAACGGGTAGAAATGACAAATGAAAAAATGAAAAACGGTAACGAAATTTTTCCAAAAATTCGCAACAAATGGAAACGAACCAAAACAGACCTCTCGATGACAAACAAAAAACCAAAATGCCATTTTTTTTGTTTTGTGCCCATCTCTAATGTTTAATATCATTTATTTCAGTTGTTCCCTAGGTGTCTATAAGCTATAGCCTCAAAGATATAGAGACGTTTTCACTCTTCAGTTTGTTGTTCCTACACCTGTGTGCTCCTTTCCACACATTAAGTTAAACCCTGACCTGGACAGCAAAATGGGGGTAAAATGCTTGTCTTTCCAAAGCATCAAGTACTAATTGGGCTTCTTGCAGGGTCAAAGTTCAGCTTTGGCCACCGGAGGGGAAAATCTATTTCAGCATCAGAGGAGATCTGAATAGCTACAGTTTGGCTGAGGCTTCAGGCTGTGTTTAAATCAGCTGCATAGCCTTACTTTTAATAAAGGGGGGAAATTCTGCAACGTTTTCTACCTTTAGTGCCAGTAACGCAATAATGGTAATTTCATGTAGTGGCAATGCCCTCTAGACTGTGTCTTCTGTCAATGTGTTACAGAAACTGTATTTTAAAAGTAACAGAGTTGTTGTGGCTCAACAACTCAACTTTTTAGGGTTGGCATAAAGGACCATGTCCATTCCTATTTTCTGTAATATTGAAATGTGAAGTGTATATCCTCTCCCAAGTGAACACAGAATCAATTCTTCATCTTTTGTATATCTAGTGATGGGTGTTGAAAACATCAGCACTCACTGGCTTATGAATGCTTTAATTTAGATAAATGTATCCTGCTACAATCGCTAATATCATCGGGCTAAGTTTAATCCTGTTGGTAGTTCTATATCAGTTTAGGATGTGAGAAGTCCAGAAATTGAGTGCATGATAGTTCAGTGAGTTGGAGACCATGTGAAATCTTGCAGTAAAGTTGGATACCTGACTATGGAGTCAAAGGCACAGAGAGTGATTCTTCATTGGTCTGCTGTGGAAAAGGAGGCCACATATGTGGCCTTGTACAAATGGCACAGTTTCCCATCCCCAACTAAGGGAAAGTTAAACCACTTCTGTTCTTAGTGCTTTATAGAAAGCACTGGAAGAAGTCACTGTAAGTTGGAATGACTTCCCGGCACATCATTATTATTTATTTTAACACATATGAATACAGTGGACCCTTGTATAACAAATGGTTTGTATAATATAAAATTTGTACAACATAAAAAATTCCGGAGATAGGGGCAATTTGCTTAACATAATCACCTATGGGGCACATCCGTACAACATAAAAATGGGATTATCCTGGTTTCAATGCATTCCTATGGGAAATTTGTATAAAGGAAATTTTGCTTAACATAATTTCATTTGGAATGAATTAATTCCTTTATACAAGGTAGTACTGTAGTTCCATTTCAGATAACAATTACTGAAGTAATTTGGCATCTTGAAATATCTCCAGAAAAGAAAACATTTCTCCTTTCATCTGTATAATGCAGATCTCACAAGCCAGAAAGTTTTTTTCTTGGGGTATAGGCATGAGTGTGAGTATGGGTGGGTCAGAACCAAAAGTGGACATGCGCTGGATCCTGTGATTCTGCCAGGGGGTCATGTTTCCCTTGCAGGCTTCCCATGATGCTGAAAACTTTGCAAACTTGGTGTGGAGGTATTCAAAATACCATTTATGGGGATGTTGCAATTAGGGATGGGGACAATTTTGCCTGGTGTGGATTTTAAGTGAACCAACCCAAATGGCAGTTTTGAGGTTACTATCTGGATGAGAAAATTGCCTCAAAAACCATGTAAAATGTATTGACCAAAGAAAGTTTGGAACAAAAATATTCATATTACGGAAAGCTGTATACTAAATATATAATGTTAGGAAAGACTGTGTAAAAGATAAATTGTGTGTGTTTCTCAATACTGAATACTGATGGTAGAGCTTGATTATTTAAACTAGACTAGGAGGAAAACTGATATGGACCAGACACAGATCAAATAAATGGTCTATTCTTAGTAGCAATTGCAACAACCCTTCATTGTCCAAAATGTACAGAAGAAATTCACTTTAAAAATGTTGTGCACTAAACAACTTAGAAAAAGGCATTTTTCATAGATTCCATTTTTGGCCTTCCAATTTAGTGCTACATTTTCAAACCAGAAATCTGCGGCGTTGTTGTATAGACTTATCCTTAGAGTTACTATGGACTTCTTTTTGTTCCATATCTTTACGTAATCCGGGTTTTATGAACAAAATTGAATGCAAAATGACCACTGCCCATGTGATAGATTTCTCTCTCCCTCAATTCCATATTTGCAAGGAACAAATAAACCTAAATGCAATCGCAAGGATGTTGATCTCATCGCAACAAATTGTTGAACAATTAATTATTATTCCTCTCTTTTGGATGCCCTACATTTCAATTTCATTACTTGCAAAGGCAATTTAGAAAAAGGGTTCATGAGATACTAAATCATTTATAGGATGCTACTCAGGCATATAGGTGGCCAGTTGAATTGTGAAGGATCTGAATTGACAGTGCCCAATGTTAATTACAGCTTAATACTTTACGGAAGATGATAAATTTTAGTTCACTGTGATATCATTTATTAATCTATGATTTATAGTAACATACTGAAACTTCATTTTATGCTTCTGTACCTCTGTAAAAGGGGAGGCAAGTATGACATTCTTTCAATGTTGGGTATGCATTGCAATGTGGTTTCTGTTTGGAGAAAAGGTTAATGGAAAGAAATACAGATTTTTATTTGGAGCCAGTGGAAGTATTGTAGCTCTGTGTCATTGGGACAATATATATATATATATACCAGACCTCAGAGCTACAATTGGTGCTACAGTTTGTATAACATAAAATCTGTACAACATAAAAATTCCAGAGAGAGAGGAAATTTGCTTAACAGAATCACTATCAGGTGAATCCGTACAACATAAACATGGTCGCAATTAGGGATTACTCTGTTTTCAATGCATTCCTATGGGAAATTTGCTTAACATAATTTCATGTGGAACAAATTAATTTCTTTATACAGGGTACCACTGCATTTCCTGCCCACTCTATCTTGATGTGTGAATGCAAATTCTCTAAGAAGATGGAGGAGGAGACTGTGACTCCTGCCCCAAAGATAAAACTTGAAATTTTATGCTTTCAAATAAAAGGGAAAGGAATAAACTGAGGACAGTTGTATTTACTTTCCTAATATTTGCCACCAGACCCAACTCTAAAATCTGGTGCCCTCTGAATTTTGGTGCTCAATTGCTCCATCCTAGTTACAGCTTCAACAAAACATACCATGGACAATTCCCCACTGGATATCTTACATTAAAGATTGCAGGAGAAGGGACTTGTTACAGAGAGACCAGTCATACCCCCCCCAAATTTATTTCTTGCACTTACTTTCCAAAACTGAAAAAATGCCAGCAGTGTTCCCTGTACACCACAGGATGGCCTGGAGCCTTGCTTTCACAGAACATTGTCCATTTTGGAGACTTCCCAGAGATGGCAAGTTTCCTGGGTTTGCCTGTTTCCTAGATGATAGAGGCTTGCAACCAAGAAATAAAATTGTAAATAAATTTAATGCACTCTGACTGTGCTGTTTATTTGTATTTTGTTATTATTATTTTACCAGATTCTCTCTCTCTCTCTCTCTCTCTCTCTCTCTCTCTCTCTCTCTCTCTCTCTCTCTCTCTCTCTCTCTCTCTCTCTCTCTCTCTCTCTGTTGTTATCTATGTTGTCAACCTGAGGTGCACAAAATATGTATTCTCGAAGGCTTTCACGGCCAGGATCTGATAGTTGTGAGTTTTTCCAGCTGTTTGACTTGTTTGACTGTGTTCTAGAAGTTTTTCTTCCTGATGTATCTGTGGCTGGCATCTTCAGAGGGCAAGGAGCTCAGGGAACAAGGAGTTTCCCTCTGTGCACAGACTCTGGCGGTTACTTCACGTACCTCTCTGACCTCAGTGCCGCCCCGCTGCGGAACAGTTAGGCTTCAAACGAACTTCACGTACCAGCGAATTCAAGGCGAGGTCACCCCGACCACGCCCCCTAAACTGCGCTCCAAAACGGGCTGACAGATTCCCTTCCTGGACCTCGGGAATCTGCTCAATCCGCTTTTCGATGCGAAGTGAAGAGATGTGTGTTTCTTGTTGATTCGAAGTGCATAACCACTCCCTCCCTTTAGACATACCTGCTTTTGTTTGCTGCCTTCAGAAAACCGGAAAATCGAAATCTTCTCATGGGTACTCTCACTCCATGATTTAAAACAGGAACACTGCTGCCCCTTCTGTTTTGCAAATTGACTCTCTGACCTCTTCAAGGACCAAAGGGGAAAAACAACAATTACTCTGATCTTAGCTAGCTCACCCCGCCCGGCATGACATGCTGGCTGCTGTAAAAGGCAATTGCCTCCTAAATATCCTCCCTTCCTCTTCTAGCCATCTCTGCTTTTCCTCACCCCCGGGAGAACCACAAACTACCACTCCTCCATCGAAAGACCTAAAAACGAAAGCAATAAACAGCATACTGAACCGGTGGAAAGCAAAGGAAACCATCGGTTCAATGCGCATCAAAGACATGAGGCTGGAATGCGTTCGTGTTCACCCAGCATGCACGTGAGTACACAGAAAAGAGGGCCGGCCCCGGTATTAGACCATGTGACTGCATCCGAATTCAGATCGGAGCCAAGCTCAACGCAGCCCATGGAGGTACGTGAAGTAACCGCCTCTGCTGAAACATCAGGAAGAAAAACTTCCAGAACATGGCCAAACGTGCACAAAATAGCTTCCTTTCTCTACAGAGAAATGCATCATTTAGCTATTATAAAACCTATCAGAGCTGATAAGTTTGGGAGCAACATTTGTGCTAGCTTCTTATAGCAAATGGCACAGAAGGTGCCATGACACCTTACAAAAAGATTTATCATAGCATAATCTTTCATGGACTAGAACCCATTTCATCCAATGTGTGAAGCACAGTCCTCTGTTGGCAGATATACTGTATCTCTGAGGGTTGTAAATAATGAGGCCAAGAGTCCATGAAATCCAAGGGGCAGCTCAGTGCTTACAATATATATCTGCCAAATGAAGCTAACAACACTTTGTGCACCTGGATGACATGGCCCAAGTTCATGGCCCAATAAATCTGCTGAATTTTAAGCCTCTATGTGAATCTTTTTGGTAAGAAAAAGGAACTATATAGTATTCTCCACCATTCCGATATAAGACTAATACTAGTGAGCTCTACTTTGTCCAAGAGTTTTAATGTATAAAAATAAGGTGACCCAACTTTTAGAGAGCTGCTTTCTTCTTCTTCTGTAGATCTTAACCTATATGTATTTGATGGTTATTTTCTTTTATAAATGTGATATATTTTACAATGCCACCATGTGGTGGGCTTAGATGCAAACGAAATGTAGTAACTGATTCCATTCAGATACAACAGTACAGTAATCCTGAAAACTATGAAAGCATGGAGAATAAAATTCTTCAGCACTGTGTTGTTTTTATAAATAATATTTAATGAGCAATCAGGGCCTTGAGTAAAATGAAAGTCATTATCCTACTCCATTTCTGTGAATTTCACACTCAGTCCTCCTAATACTTCTTTCTCACTGAGTTGTAAGAGTTTGTTTTCTTGTGATGCCAAGGTTCATGCCTTTTCCTAATACCGTGACAACATTTGTTTGCACATTTCCCTCAAGCTATGCAACTTTTTACTAAGAAGCATGTGCTTCTAAAAAAACTTTCTATCCATAGTTTTGAGCATCCGTTATGGCATAAAGCTAACCCTTTAAAATAAATTGGAATCCATGCTTATTTTGTGTGTTTTATTTAATTACAAAACATTGATATTCCACCTTCCCTCTAGTTGTTCAAAGAGACTAACAAAACTCATTTTTTCAAAAAATCAAAATTGAAATGTAACAATTCATAATGCACACATTGATGAAAATTCTGTTGCCTAGTATGCCGCACTAGCGTATCCCATTGAACCAGTGGAACTCATGGATGAATTTACTCATCAAATCTCCATTGACTCAATGGCCTACTCTAGTTGCAAACTACTATGTTATGCAGCAGGATTTCAGCCACAGCACACTAAGATACAAAAACATCAGCAGAACACAATGCAATTGCAGCCACATTGTCTAACATGCAGCATTAAAATTAACAAAATGCACATATATAATGCTTGTTTCTCAAAACAAATAGTTTTTTATTTGCAGTGGTACCTCAATTTACGAATTTAATCTGTTCCGAATGCATGCTTTTAAGTCGAATTACTCTAAAGTTGGGGTACCTATCTAAAAAAAATTGAAAACATAAGTTAAAAATGAAAAAAAAAATGAAAAATATATTTATAAGTCGAGTAGACCATATCTAAAATTTGTAAGATGGCAGTTAAAACACCAACAGTCTTTCGCTCTTAAATCAAATTGCTCTTAGGTCAAGCTGCTCTTAAGTCGGGGTACCACTGTATTGCTAGAAGATAATCAATGAGGAAGTCAGATGGACTTGGAAAGTAATTCTACAACTCATATGTAGCCATAAAAAGGCCCTCTCTCTACTCTCACTAAACCACATTACTTGGTTTGTTGGAACACACCAAGAGGCCTTTTCTCAGAAATGACCATGAGTGTAGAAACCAGATTGACTATACTTTCTATACTTTGAACAAAAAGTTCAAGTTCATGAACTGACATGATAATGTGTCATTCTTATCTCCTCTCCTTCCACTTGAAGGACCTTAGATAAAAATTAGTTAGAGGATACCATTAAATGAAGTTAAGGAGCTTGCAAGACCATATAATATAAGTGATAATCCATCACTCCAATATGGTTCATTTTGCTGGATTCAGTTGCACATATTACTGAAAATATAACAGGTTCATTTGTTTAAAGCCCTTGTATTTGATTATTAAGCAGCCATTTTAACTTTCGTTTAATGGAGGTGAAAGTGTGTCTTAAAAAGAATGTGTCCATTAAATGCAATGACATTATTCTTTAACTTTCACAAATGTTCAGGTGTTGTTATGGCTGAGAACTACAGTGTATCCCATATCTGAAACTAAAGGAGAAAGCACACAGGAAAAAGATAAACTAAAGTCATTCATAGCATTCTGGACAAGGACTAGAGAGGTGCAGCAATTCAGAACAAATGGCCCTGCAAAGCAGCAGACCCTCTGAAGTACATGGAAGGAGTTAACTTGATTTAGTACTGCTGAGAGATCAATCTGTTCTAATGTATTATTCTGTCACTGCAGATTGCTGGATTGATCACATTTTGACTCATGCTGCATTTTACTTGCCAGCAAACACAGAGTAATCTGTCCACTTGGTTTCACTGAAGTACAATCACCAGGCACTAACTAGGTCTGATAAATATCTTGCCCTCGCCCTGCACCCAAGTAGAACAATCTGGCATCGCTTTGTAATATGTTTCCCTCAATGACATGATTTGTACCAACAGGATTTTGCAGTGATGGGTTGAATCACTGTAGTAGAGTATCTCCTCTGGATCTGACCTATGTGGCAGCTGGCCTTGGTAATCATTGCATTTAGAAATTCCACTGCTAGCATGCTGGAGACCAACAGAATAAGGATGTCACTAAGAGGAAGTCCAAGTGATGCTCAGAAAACTATAGATGTCCTACGGCTTCTTTTCATTCTGCATCTTCAAATGTGTGATAAAGATCAATTCAGGTAGTCATAATTTATTATTATCACTGACTTCATTGCTGTGTGCCTATATTTACATGCCTAAGATAAGGTGAGTGTGGCGTGTGTGGTGTGTCATTACAGTTGTGACCAACTCTTTGTGACCCCATGTCCATGGTGTTTTCTTGGCAGGAATACTGGAGTAGTTTACCGGTTCCTACTCCAGGTGCCTACAGCACCTGCTATTCCTTGGTGGTCTCCCACCCAAGTACTAACAGGGCCAACCCTGCTTAGCTGCCTTATTTATTTATTTATTTATTTATTTATTTATTTATTTATTTATTTATTTATTTATTTATTTATTTTTGTTGTTGCTGCTTCAAAACACATGGAAAACTTCTTTAACAAAATTACCACCGTACTTCAATGCAAATGATTAATTCCACCTCTATAAAAAGGCTATTCAGTAGACATGGGCACGACTCGGCGAAATCCTCGTTTCTGTTTCCGTTCCTCGTTTCCGTTACGTAACGAAATGAAGAACGGCAATTACTCCGCCAGAACTCGAACTCGAACCGACTAAAGAAAAATTGGGTCTGATTTGTCGTGGTCGTTCCTGGTGGCATCGCAGCGATCGCGCGATGCCAAGCGGCACAGGAAATAAGTTTTTTTTTTTTTTAAAAAAATTCCCGGCCAAAAAAGCAGGCGAAAATTCCCCTGGTGAGGGCACCTACCAGAGGGGTGGTTTCTGGGGGGGGGGGGTCCCCGGCCTCCCCCCTCTCCTGGGCTGCGCATCCTCGTCGTCTCGCCAACTCGCCAAGCGGCACGGCACAGAAAAAAAGTTTTGAAAATAAAAAAACCCGATTCCCAGCCAAAAAAGCAGGCGAAAATATGCCTGCCTGAGTAAGGGCACCTACCAGAGGGGTGGTTTCTGGGGGGGGGTCCCTGGCCTCCCCCCTCTCCTGTCCTGGGCTGCTCTAGTGGGGGGCATCCTTGTCATCTCGCCAACTCGCTCGCTATGCCATGCGGTGCGGGCGGGGGATCCAAAATGGGGCGACCACAATATTTATTTTGAAATCGTGGTCCAAAAACACACCAAAGCACCACAGAAACATGTGAAAATAGCTATTTTAAAACTGCCTGAATTTTTACAGTAGCAGCAGTGGGTTTTTCTTGCAACAAAACGTCTCCATTGATTTTATTTTATTTTATTTTTATTTTTATTTTTTTACACCTGCGCAATGATGGGCTGGTGTGGACCATGCAAATTTTTGGAGCGATTCCACCAATTGCATGGCCACTTGGCCAGGTTTTGACTGAGACTTCTGGGATGTGCCAGTTGGGCATAAAAAGTCCACTAACCCTAGCCTGAACCCGAACCCGAACCCTAACCCTAACCCATACGCCAGTACACTGTCCTTCTTAGTGGGTCAGAGAGGCACCCAGAGGTGCACCCCAGGAAATCACCCTAACCTTACCCGTAACCCTAAGCCTAGCCCTTGCGCTAACTAACCCTTAACCAGTAAGCCAGATCTGTGTCCTCACATTGCACTACAGCAAGTACACTTCCCTTCTTAGTGAGCCAGAGGGCACCCATAGGGGTCCTCTCTCACTTTGTTCCCCAGCCCAAGTGCACCGTATGCAGGCAGGCAGTGAGTCACAGAGGCACCCGAAAGAGAGGTGCCTCTGCTTGCCACTGCAACTTGGTATGCATATCCAATTGGCTATGCATGCCATTTTGTAGCAGGCCAGATGAGGCACCCACCCCAGAGAGGTGCCTCCAGGAGCCCGCTTTTCCTTCATAGCGGGCCAGAGGAGGCACCCACCCCAGAGAGGTGCGTCCAGGAGCCCGCTACCCCCCCCAAAACCAGTACTAACGACAGACGAAAAAACAACAAACGAAACGACAAATTTTTGAAAAATTTCGCGACAAACGGAAACAAGCTGAAACAGGCCGGCTCCGACACATGACAACTCGAAACATAATTTTTCCTGGTCGTGTCGATCTCTACTATTCAGTTCAGTCAGTGCCTTATTGCAAAACAAGGCCATACAACTATTTACCTGCTGATTAATTCATATTATGCCAACCAGTGTGCCCTATAGTCCAAGAACATGTCTACTCTGCAATGGTGCCACAGGTCCAAATTACATATACTGGAGGAGTTTAAGATTACTGCTAGTTGGTATCCTTAATGCCAAGAGACACCCCATGGTATGACCAAATACCACCTATCTCTCAAATCATTCCAAAGGATATGGCCCTGAGCTGCAGAATAATAGTTATTTATCCATTATCCTGCCTTTCCCCGGTGAAGAGACTCAAGGGAGCATACATTTAAAATCTCAATATCATGAGATCACTTCCTTATTCATGGGGAAGCCACAGATGAATAGCCCTGAATTGCCATTTTTGTAGGGTTTGTCATCTATTTAGAACAATTACAATTTCCATGGGTTCATCCGTGTAGAACAAAAGTGGCTGTTGCATGGTCTATGGAGCTGCCTAGGGTGAGTCAGGCCATCCTGACAAGCCTCCCATCCCTTCCCCAGATGCCCTTGTCCTTAAAAGAAAATATTTCATCCATAAAAGGGAAATTACCTCTATGCCTCCTAGCTAAAATGAAGTAAAGCCCATAGCAGTACTTCAGAGTACCGTATGGCTTCTGCATCCCAAGCTAGGCAGCCCTTGCAGGTGAAAGGAAAGTGGCATTGTGGGTTCATTGGCACCAAGGCCTGACCTTCAACCTTTATATGCATGTTATACACCTGTATGCTCTGTTAAAATGTTTGGCTAAAGCCCCGGAAGCTGGGCAGCAGGCCAATGGATTCTGAAAGCATTTTGGGAGCAGAGACAATGAGATATTTTACTGGTTCAAATAGATAAATGGGTGCATTTTTCCCAAATATCTTTCAAATATGCAACTGGTATTAATATATGAACTCTCAAGACAAATGGGGAAATGGAATATGTGTTGCTGAGTTTAATTCATCCTCAGAAGGAATCTGGCAATATTCCTCACACAAGGTCAGACTATGAGGTCCCTGGCCCCTGAACTACGTACATATCTTCTCAGCCCTATTTGCTCATTCTTTCATTTATTCATTTCATTTCATTTCATTTTATGCCCCTAATCTGGTCAAGTTTTCTTGGTGGTTTTCATTAAAGACAAAGAGTTGTGGAATTGAAATACTAATTCCATCTGTTTAATCGTATTTAATATTTGGCATATTGACAGAATCCGATTCAGACAGCTGGGATGGGACCTAGCCAGAGTCTTCACTTGGGCCCACAGTCCTCATTCCAAGAGAGTGAAAGCACTCCTGATGTGGCACTCTGTGGAATCCACATGTTTGCAGACCTCCCTCGCTATTCTCCTAAACAAGCTTGGATAAATTGGATAGATTTCGTTCACCTATTTAGCTAAAGCATTAGTTACTTTTCATTACCCAAGTTGTGTACCCTGCCCTGCTCATCTCTCATTTATTTGTTGTTAGTTACTGGGATAATTCCTGTTTGCTTTCCATTTCCCTTTACCTATTCTTATCTTCCCTCCAACTATTCCTATCTCCTTGTCTCCTTCTCATTAACTCACCCTCCTCATTAACTCACCTTTCTCTTTAAGTCACCTCCCATCTGCAAACAGCAAGGACATGGGTTATGGTAATCAATTACTGGGCAAGGCATGCTCTGTTCATGAGGCAGTCATGAGCCAACCCTAGCCAACCAGCATATGTAATGTATGTAACATTTCCCTTGTAACCAATCACTGATTCTGTGCATACCGTGGAATGTAAATGATATGTAATAAAACGTGCCGAATGGAAAGGGGCATCATCGTCGCTCCGCTGGTCAGACACCTGGACTCAAGTCTACGTTCTTTCATCTGGATCCCCCACAGCATATATGTTCTATTGTGATGTCTCATGAATGGCTAATAGATTACATTTGGCTTCATATTTGTCATGAGAAGTATCACATGATGATATAAGAATCAATTAAGCAAATGTGCCCTTATTATTTCAGTGCCAACCATGTTAAATAATATAAATTGTTTTTAATTGTATTCACTGACTTTATCCCTTGTCCCCAAACTCTTCTAATACTGGATAGGTTGGAGATATTATAATAAAAATAACTACTGGTGAAACAAAAAATTAGAATATTGTGCAAATGTTCATTTATTTCAGTAAGTCAACTCAAAAGGTGAAACTAATATATGAGATAGATTCATTATATGCAAAGTGGGATATGTCAAGCCTTACTTTGGTATAATTGTGTGTAAGTACTGATATGTGTGGGATGGTTTACTGTAAACCTCTGCTCCCAGGCCACAGTCAGGTCTGATGATGACTACACAATCCAGGAAAGCCAGCCTATTGTCTTGGGTGTCTTCCCTTGTGAATGTAATATTAGGGTCCATCACATTGATGTGGTCTGTACAGGCCTATACTTCTGAGTCTTGATTTTCAACCAGGTATCATCTACATACCTGAACCAGTGGAATAGTGTTGCCCCTGGAAGGGTGTTGAGTGTCTTCTTCTCCACTTCTTCCATGTATAGGTTAGCAACAATGGGTGACACTAGGGAACCCATGGCACAACCATGCTTCTGTCTGTAGAAGACCTTCTGTATATGAAATATGTGGTGTTCAGACACAGGTCCAGGACCAAGCATATCTGGTCTGGCTTGAGGCTACTTCTGGAGGTGAGGGTGCTGTCTTCTTTTAGTCTTCTCTTTACAGTTGTTAGGGCATCAGTGGTGGGAATGTTGGTAGAGATGTAACATCAAAGGATACCCATGGTTTCATCTGTATCCAGTTTCATTTCCCTGACTTTAGAAACAAACTCCTCTGAATTGTGCACGTGGTGGTCCAAGAGTCCAATCAGTGGGGCAAGGATAGTCACCAGGTATTTTGCAATGTTGTGAGTCACTGAATTTATACTGCTTATGATGGGCCTGAGGGAGACTCCTTGTTTGTGAATCTTGGGAAGTCCGTAAAAGCAGGGGATAACTAGCTAAGTAATAAATAGCCTCCTCTTCTTCTTTCTTCTTTTAAAGAAAGACAGTGAAACTCCTCTTAACAGAAATATTCTTCATTGGTCATTGTTGCTCAGCACAGCTACCAATTAATTTTTACCTGGACAAAATGGGATTAGGTCTGTTCCATTCAGTGATACCCATGTGTCTGAAAAGTATGCCAGGATGGCTCCTTCATTCCTAATTGGATGAATAAGGACTTACTGTGAATCAATCTTACATTAAATTGCAGTAGGACTACTGCTGGGAAAGCAAGCAGGTATAAGAGACATATATGAAGAGCCAAGAGTGATATCCGGATGAGAACAACTTCACGTATAACTTTTTGCCTTCTCAACATTCTACTTTCCTCTGCCTAAATTGATAAGGATTTATGACCTCTTCAATACTCAATATATCTGCACCACCCATGGCTAGCCATGTAACAGAAATCAGCCTGTTCAAATACTCATTATACTCACTCAATGGCCATTTATGAACATTTCTTAATCTTTGCCCGTTGATCAAACCAATCATTGATTCTTCAATATTGGGTTTAGTGTCAATAACTTTCCAGTTTATAAATTACCTATCTCCTGACAACGCAAGGCATTCTCTTTGTCCACCCTATTTCTTTCCCTTGGGTAGCACGAAACTCCAGTTAGCTCTTACTTTGGTGGGTACCTCTTCTATTAACAAGGGTAGATTCAAGATTTCTTTTTTCAGAGGCTGGCAAAGGAGCAGTATGGCTTGAACATAATGCACACACATACACTGTGCATGGCTACATCATATTTATTCATTTGGACAATGCTGTGTGCTGTCTCCAAGCTGGTGTCTATTGGTGCTTCCATCACCACAGGCCTTGGTCAGTGCTGGTTACAAATGGGCACAAACCGAGAACATGTTGATTCATGATGGTTTGTAGTGTGTTGTTATTCACTTTTGTGAACTTTCAGATGAAATTAATTAATTCAGGGTTTGCGTGATTTGGGATTTCTGGGAGTGGCAGAATGACCCCTGCATGAATTAGGGATGCCAAACCTGCAGTAAGTCTTCATCTGATTTTCCTTCCCATACCCTCCAAGTTTGGCAAAGACTGGATGTGGGATGTCCGAGTTATAGCCCTGCAAAACAGGGCTATAATGCAGACAGTTAAACAAAAAATATTAGCAAGGTGTTTTTTTTAGCCATGTATGCTTGGGAGTGATATTCGTCTTTGTCCCCTTCATAAGGTAGTAAGTACCATTTCAAAATGGTAGAAAATATATATACCATTTGACATGTAAGCGTCTTGAATGAGAGAGCATAATATACTATTTTAATTTTTTTTTTAAAAAAAAAACCCATTGACAAAGAAGCAGGGAAACGATGTGGCTAGCATTTTCAAGCAAGAGCTCTTAAATCTCTCTCATCTCCATTCTGACTAATAATAATGTCAGCATTAAAAATGAATGAATGTGACACTTTACTGCAAAGGCTATTTAATACTGCTGCTGCCTAATCATGACCACCTTTGTCCAAACAGAAAAGTGTGTGAATGAAACAAGGTTTTTAATGAAAGCACTTAATCTTTGCACAGAAAAAAATGCGTAAATACAAATCCATTTGTCCGAGTCCATCTTTCTGAATCAGGGTAGAGGCTTTCACACCTTCAGTTTCCATGTGGTATAAAAAGACTGTCCAAACTGCTGAAAGTGGCACCTTTGTGAAACTTTCCTTACCCTGCCTTCCTGCCCTCCCTCCAGCTGCAAATTACTTCATTAGATTTCTACAGCTTAGATGTTCATAAATGTGGCAGTTTATTGAAGAGGAATGAGATTTGTGATGCAACATTTCCAGGCTAGAAGCTCTGAATGCAATAATTTTGATAGAGGAGGGCATATAAAGAAATGTGTATTAAAAGACAGGCCTTCTTTTCTTTGCAGGGGCCACCCTGTGATCCATCAGATGAGTCAGAATACCTGCTGCTTAGTCCAATCTGGGAGTTGAGTCATGGCTACTGGACTTCTTTTTTGAGAGATAGAAACGTTTCGCTGTTCATCCAAACAGCTTCATCGGTCTGAATGCAGCTGGTGCAAACCCTGACTCTTATAGGCAGCTTTGACCTCTAGTCACCCTGGCCTCAATTAGGCTCATCAGATGAACTAAATAGGCTCGTTAGGGAGACAATGGTATCCTTACCTTGAGGTGAGGCTTAAGGTGCTGAAACCTATCAAGAAAGGGTCGTTAATGGGTCGTTAGCTATGGCCTTGGTGGTATTTTTGATTTGTCTTGGTAGTGTGGAAAGCACAGCTTGATAAATAGCAGATAAACTATGCCGGAGGCCACCACCTCTGTTGAGGGAGGGATTTTCAATGCTCACATGAAAGGCCATAGCTAACGACCCATTAACGACCCTTTCTTGATAGGTTTCAGCACCTTAAGCCATGGTTCACCTCAAGGCTAAGGATACCATTGTCTCCCTAACGAGCCTATTTAGTTCATCTGATGAGCCTAATTGAGGCCAGGGTGACTAGAGGTCAAAGCTGCCTATAAGAGTCAGGGTTTGCACCAGCTGCATTCAGACCGATGAAGCTGTTTGGATGAACAGCGAAACGTTTCTATCTCTCAAAAAAGAAGTCCAGTAGCCATGACTCAACTCCCAGATAAACGCACCTGGATGACTGAGAATCTTCACAGACTTAGTCCAATCTGTTTCTTAAAGTTACTGATGTGAGCCTTGAACATGACACAAAGCTATTTATTGAGTAGGTATAAGAAAAATCATTAATGTACTCCCATTGGGACTACATTCATGGTTTTCAGATGGGTGCTGCTGCTGACATTGTGACAGTAATACAACAAATGGGCAATTACATAAAAATTATCCCTTGTGTCCCCCCCTCTCTGTCAGTTACTAATGAAAGCAACTAATTTGCCAGCATTTAAGACACTGACCCAAAAGAATTCTAATAGGTAAGCAAATCTGGAATTGCTTTTTAAATGACATACAGTCCTTGAAAAATCTTATTATACTCACCAGGTACTGCTATTAATTTGGCTTTAATTGGTATCTACCTGGTGTGCAGACAATTTTTTCCAGGCTTTCTGAAGGGGAGGCAAACAAATGGCAACATATTTCTGCATTGCCTTCCCCCCCTCTCCACACCCAAACAGAAATCTTGTGTTTGAAAAGCAGACAATGTGTAGGGTGGGAGTGGGGGGGGAACATGCAGATTAATTGGCAATCTTCTATTTGAAGAGCTGGGTGGGAAATTCCAATCAAGTGTTACCAGGGGTGAAACTTGAAATGACACCCTTCAAAGATGCTTTGCAGCCAGCGTTTGAACTCAACTGTTAGAAGCATACCTCACATAGACATCTGCCATGAATTTCTGAGGCTCTTGTTTATAATTGCTATCCACAAAAATAGCCAGAAGAACTGCACAAGACCGCCACCCCCCCACCCCGAAAAAGCTTGCTGTTTGTTTGATTGTTTTAGTGTTCTGATAAAGATATTGTGCTCTTTGCATGCATGGAATTTGGGGGGGGGGCTTTAAAATAATGCCACCCTCCACTGATCCCTTCTTACTCCATTCCATTCCACTGATTTCCTTACTGCAGAAAATTCAGTAATGATTTCATATAAACTTGGAGTGCTTCTAATGAGTAGCAAGAGGAGCCCCTCCATCTTGGGAAAATGTTAAATAAATATATACAATATATTTTAATAAACAATAAAATATTTAAATACAATAACTACAATTAGAGATGGGCACGAAACAAAAAAAGGCATTTCGGTTTTTTGTTTGTCGTTGAGGGGTCTGTTTCGGTTCGTTTCCATTTGTCATGAATTTTTGGAAAAATTTTGTTTCTGTTTTTCATTTTTTGTTTGTTGTTTCTACCCGCTTTTTGTGCGATTTTTAAAGCATTTATGTGCACAGGCGTCCCCCAGTGCCCCAGACCAGAGGGAAAACACTTAAAAAATGGATGCTGGCAGAGACACAGTATAGACTAGGTACGCAGGGAGGCTGCAAAGGCAGCGGCGGGCGTTGCCGAGGGTGCAAGGCAGCCGCAGAGTGACTGCACTGTGGGGAAAGGGAGGGTACTGACCAAGAGTTATGAACGCACGCACGCACACAGGGAGGCTGCAGGACTGAAGCTAGAGTCGCAGAGACAGCAATCCCACCCTAACTCCCACCAGAGACTGCAAGGAGGACGGGGGCTGCCAGAGCTTTTTATGCCCTCTGTGGCTGCCAGACCTGCCCAGTCTGCAACCTAGGCATGCTATTGGTTGAACATGATCCCATCACATGGCTTGCCTCCATTTTGTGTCTGGTGGCGACATCCATTTTAAAGGGGAAAGAAAAATACATCGTGATGGGAGAAGACAAAAACAAACGTTTTAAGGACCCCAAACCCCCTGCTAGGTAATAATTTCAAATAATTATCACATTATCGCTGCATTTTTACGGATGTCCAGGGCGTTTTTTAACATTTAAAACAGCTCATTTCATTGTGCATCGCCATGGGAGAAGACAAAAACAAATGTTTTAAGGACCCCAACACCCTGGTAGGTAATAATTTCAAATAATTATTGCATTATCACTGCGTTTTTACAGATGTCCAGGGTGTTTTAACACCCAAGAAATCAATCAATTATTAGGCATCTGGGAGCCATTTTGGGTCGATGTCCCCTAACTCCCCTTAAAGGGAAAAAATACAGCAATCTGAGAAAAGACATAAATGCACCTTTTAAGGACCCCGATCCCCCTGGTAGGTATTATCAGACAATATAAATAATTATCACTGCATTTTTACAGATATCTAGGGAGTTTTTTAACATTTAAAACATCTCATTTTATTGCGCGTTGCCATTAATGGAAACAAAATGTAACGACCACAATTTTCGTGGTTCTGTTCATTTTGTTGCATTTTCATCACAATTTGTGTTTGTCGTTTCGTTACGTAACGGAACGACTAACGAATAACGGAAACGAAAAAATGTTCGTTCCGTGCCCATCTCTAACTACAATATATTTTAATGTATTTAAATGTTTTATTGTTTTAATTGTATTGCAATTTTGATGTTTTAATTGTCTGAATTGTTTATTTTGATTGTCAACCGCCCAGAGACCTTACAAGCATTGTTGTTGTTGTTGTTTTTCAGTCATTCAGTCGTGTCCGACTCTTCGTGACCCCATGGACCAGAGCTCGCCAGGCCTTCCTATCCTCCACTGCCTCCCGGAGTTTTGTCAAATTCATTTTGGTTGCATCAATGACACCGTCCAACCATCTCATTCTCTGTCGTCCTCTTTTCCTTTTGCCTTCGATTTTTCCCAAACATCAGGGACTTTTCCAGGGAGTCCTCTCTTCTCATGAGGTGGCCAAAGTACTGGAGCCTCAGCTTCAAAATCTGCCCTTCCAGTGAACATTCGGGGTTGATTTCTTTCAGAATGGATAGGTTTGATCTCCTTGCAGTCCAGGGGACTCTCAAGACTCTCCTCCAGCACCACAGCTCAAAAGCATCGATTCTGTGGTGATCAGCCTTCTTTATAGTCCAGCTCTCACTTCCATACATCACTACTGGAAAAACCATAGCTTTAACCATCCTGACCTTAGTTGGCAAAGTGATGTCTCTGCTCTTTAGGATGCTATCTAGGTTTGCCATTGCTTTCCTCCCAAGAAGCAGGCATCTTTTTATTTTGTTGCTGCAGTCGCCATCTGCAGTGATCAAGGAGCCCAAGAAAATAAACTCTGTCATTGCCTCCATTTCTTCCCCTTCTATTTGCCAGGAGGTGATGGGACCAGTGGCCATGATCTTAGTTTTTTTTTATGTTGAGCTTCAGCCCATTTTTTTCACTCTCCTCTTTCACCCTCATTAAGAGGTTCTTTAATTCTTCCTCACTCTCTGCTATTAGAGTAGTATCATCTGCGTATCTGAGGTTGTTGATATTTCTTCCGGCAATCTTAATTCCGGCTTGTGATTCATCCAGACCAGCCTTTCTCATGATGTACTCTGCATATAAATTAAATAGGCAAGGTGACAGTATACAGCCTTGTCGTACTCCTTTCCCAATTCTAAACCAGTCAGTTGTTCCATATCCAGTTCTGACGGTTGCTGCTTGTCCCACATATAGATTTCTTAGGAGACAGATAAGGTGGTCAGGCACTCCCATTCCTTTAAGGACTTGCCATAGTTTGTTGTGGTCTACACAGTCGAAGGCTTTGGCATAGTCAATGAAGCAGAAGTAGATGTTTTTCTGGAACTCTCTGGCTTTCTCCATAATCCAGCGCATGTTGGCGATTTGATCTCTAGTTCCTCTGCCCCTTCGAAATCCAGCTTGTAGTTCTGGAAGTTCTCTTTCCACATACTGCTGAAGCCTGCCTTGTAGAATTTTGAGCATAACCTTGCTAGCATGTGAAATGAGTGCAATTGTGCGCGCGATAGTTGGAGCATTCTTTGGCGTTTCCTTTCTTTGGGATTGGGATGTAGACCGATCTTTTCCAGTCCTCTGGCCACTGCTGGGTTTTCCAAATTTGCTGGCATATCTTATGCAGCACCTTTACAGCATCCTCTTTTAAGATTTTAAAGAGTTCAATTGGAATGCCGTCACCTCCACTGGCCTTGTTGTTTGCAATGCTTTCTAAGGCCCACTTGACTTCACTTTCCAGGATGTCTGGCTCCAGGTCAGCAATTATGCTATCTTGGTTATCAGGGACATCCAGATCTTTCTGATATAATTCTTCTGTATATTCTTGCCATCTCTTCTTGATCTCTTCTGCTTCAGTTAGGTCCCTACCATTTTTGTCCTTTATCATATCCATCTTTGCACGAAATACCCCTTTAATATCTCCAATTTTCTTGAACAGATCTCTGGTTTTTCCTTTTCTGTTGTTTTCCTCTATTTCTTTGCACTGTTCATTCAAGAAGGCCGCCCTGTCTCTCCTTGCTATTCTTTGGAAGTATGCATTCAATTTTCTGTATCTTTCCCTTTCTCCCTTGCATTTTGCGTCCTTTCTCTCCTCCGCTATTTGCAGGGCCTTGTTGGACAACCACTTTGCTTTCTTGCATTTTCTTTTCTTTGGAATATTTTTCATTGCAGCCTCCTGTACAATGTTACAAGCCTCCATCCATAGTTCTTCAGGTGTTCTGTCCACCAAATCTAGTTCCTTGAATCTATTCTTCACTTCCACTGTGTATTCATGTGGGATTTGACTTAGGTTATACCTGACTGGCCCAGTGATCTTCCCTACTTTCTTCAGTTTGAGTTTGAATTTTGAAATAAGAAGCTGATGATCTGAGCCACAGTCAGCACCAGGTCTTGTTTTTGCTGACTGTATAGAGCTCCTCCATCTTTGGCTGCAGAGAACATAGTCAATCTGATTCCGGTATTGTCCATCTGGTGATGTCCATGTGTAGAGTCGCCTTTTGTGTTGTTGGAAAAGAGTGTTTGCAATGACCAGCTGGTTCTCTTGACAAAACTCAATTAGCCTTTGCCCTGCTTCATTTGGAACTCCAAGGCCAAACTTGGCAGTTATTCCTTTTATCACTTGACTCCCTACTTTAGCATTCCAATCCCCTATGATGAGAAGAACATCTTTCTTTGGTGTCAGTTCTAGAAGTTCTTGTAAGTCTTCATAAAATTGGTCAATCTCAGACTCTTCAGCACCGGTAGTTGGTGCATAAACTTGGATTACTGTGATGTTCAAAGTACTGCCTTGGAATCATACCAAGATCATTCTATCATTTTTTAGGTTGTATCCCAGCACTGCTTTTCTCACTCTATTGTTGACTATGAAGGCTACTCCATTTCTTCTATGGGATTCTTGCCCACAGTAGTAGATGTGATAGTCATCTGAACTGAATTCACCCATTCCTGTCCATTTAAGTTCACTGATGCCCAGGATGTCAATGTTTATTCTTTCCATCTCACGTTTGACCACATCCAGCTTACCCTGGTTCATAGATCTCACATTCCGGGTTCCTATGCAGTATATTTCTTTGCAACATTGGACTTTCCTTTCTCTTCCAGGCATGTCTGCAGCTGAGCGTCCTTTCGGCTTTGGCCCAGCCACTTCATTAGCTCTGGAGCTACTTGTACTTGTCCTCCGCTCTTCCTCAGTAGCATGTTGGACACCTTCCGACCTGAGGGGCTCATCTTCCAGCGTCATATCTTTTAGCCTTTTGTTTCTGACCATGGGATGTTCTTGGCAGGGATATTTATTTATTTATTTATTTATTTATTTATTTATTTATTTATTTATTTACAAGCATACAAGCTATAAATAAATAAATAAATAAATAAATAAATAAATAATAAATAAATAAATAAATAAATAAATAAATAAATAAAAGAACAGATTATTACCCAGAAGCTTCTGTATATGATCAAATAATCCACTTATGGATATAAAAAACACCTGCTAGATTAGCCCATACCTCCATGGCAGTTCCCTTTCTACTACTTTAGCTTTTGGTATGTCAACATGCCCTAAGCACATCCCATCTCACCTGTCTTCAGAAGCTAAGCAGGGTCGGCTTGTACTTGGATGGGCGACCACCAGGGAATGCTATGTGTGGTAGGCATCTGGAGTAGGAACTGGCAAACCACTCCAGTATTCCTGCCAAGGAAACTCCATGGACATGGGGTCACAAAGAGTTGGGTCATGACTGTAACGACACAACACACACACACACACATGTCAACAATTATCTTGCTTTCAGTTCTTGATGTTGCCCAGAACACTGCCTCCTTTCCAGGCACGGTTAAATTCCAAGCCCTGCAAATCTCATAGCAACAATATTTTTTCCCAGCCCCTGTAAAATGCAACCCAAGAATATTTTTCTCTTGCCAGGAATATATATTTTTTTCATGGGATTTCCAACAATGGCCTGAGAAGTAAAACCTTTTTTCAGTGATGCCATCTGTGTAACCGGTTGTTCAGTTGTGGTCTTCTTATGTCATGACCTTCAACAAAAAGGAAGTATGAAAATACCACATCTGCCCCAAGGTCCCTCATTTTCCTCAATAGAACTTCACAATCACTTGCAAAACATGTAAGCTGCTGTCTTCCAACAGCATTTGTTGACTCATGCACCAGAAGGAAAAGATCGTTGTTAGAGGGGTTGATGAATTAGGCAAGACCTCTTTCACATTCTGAATCTTCACAGAGAAGACCTCATGTCAGATCTACAACATGCTACCTCCAACCCCCACCCCACCCCCAGTATGAATGCCACTATCACCATATGTTTCTTCTTCCTCTCAGAAGGGGCAGAAACCTTCCATAGCAAAAAGTTTCTAAAGCCAACCCTGTGCTCTCTCAGCTTCTTCCAGCAGCTAAGAATCACCATCCATGGGGAAGATCTATGTTTTGTCTTTGGTGTACTGATTTGTCTCAACCAAGGTGAGGCACCAAAATACAAAAGCTCTGACTGCCATTGTCTGTTGAATCACATTTCTAACTAGCAGGAACATCTATACTCTGCTCATCAGTGGGTGGCCCTACTCATTCAGAAGGGGATGGATGACACTGATATTTTCAGTGATTTCAGGAAATATCAGGGATGCCCATTAAAAGCTTCACACAAATTTAGCCCTGCTGCTCTCAATACAGTAGGATTCTCATAAAGTCAAAAATACCCCACAACACCCTGAAAGCATATTTTTCTTCCTCTCCCTCCTCTTCTCTTTGGTGAACAGAGATCAGTTTGGGCAACCATTAACTTTTTTTTCTGAAAAGAAAAAGAAAGAAAAGATACTGAATAACCCGGAGAGAAACCCAATTAACCTGTAAGAAAAATAAAGAGCCTTTTACGTCTTCATATGCCCTCACATTAGTTCGGGTGCCATGGAGTTTGAGATCAGGAAGCATGTTCCTCTGTCATGTCCAGCCTTTCAAAAACTCAATCTGCATTCACAGATTGTCCTTCTCTAATGCCACTGGCAAATGTATTCCAGCCTTGCATTCTAACCAATATTAGATTCATATTACTTCCTCTGCAGAGTCTGTCTGAATCATCCCTGCAGGCCAAATGTTTCTCATCACTGCTTGAACTGATCTAAGATTTAGCCTTTCGGCATAAATCCTCCTTAGTTGCATGAATCAAGTGTCGAGAATCTTGACATGCTCATAAGTTACCGTGCTGAGCCTGGGTCCAGCCTGATTATAAAACATTTAACCGGGAATGCTCAATTAGAACCCAGATTTGTTCAATGATCAAAAACATAGCTGAGGGCTGGAAACACAAATCACGTTTACAGGACTGTGATCTTGTAAGTTATTACCTTAAAGGGATGCTGGAAGGAAGGAGAGAAGAAAGGCACACAATGTACTCAGGAAAAATGTAACTTTTTATTGCTTAAGATTCAGGAACATAGAAATGATTGATAATCGGCCTGTGTCACAGAGGGATACAACATATTAAGTTACAGAAATTGCCTATGATTTCTGCAGGCCTACGTCTAAATGAATCAACCATCTGCTGACCTTTGGCTTCATCATGCACATCAAATGTGAATGTGTGTTCCATTAATGAACCATTCCTAATGCAGCTATTAATTCAGCACATAATGGCAGCACTCCAGCAGGGGGAACCACTGATGCCTTCCCGTGGGTCAAACTAGACCTCAAAGGAAATGTGTATCCCTTGTATTTAGGAGTGCAAATGATCATTCATCATGCCCTCACACCTCAAAGGTATCATCTTTGCCCAGTGAAAAGGGGCAAGAATGAGAACAAAGAAGAAATGGAGCAAAATTCAGCAGACACTGATAATAAGGCTTGAAACCAAAGATATATTTGGCAGCCTCTATTTATTCCCCAGAGTACATTTCTTTCTGGCCCCAGAACCACCATTGGATCCAAGGCAAATAAAGAACTCTCACCAAGGGGCAGGATTGTATGTGTTTTGAGATGTGTTGCTATAGGGCAGTATTCCACAAACGTCCCCTACTTAACAAGACCCAGGAAAATGTTAAGTAGGAAGCATTTTTAACTACAGTGGTCCCTCGTCTAACAAACGGTTCATATAACATAAAATCTGTACAACATAAAAAATTCCGGAGATAAGGGAAATTTGCTTAACAGAATCGTCTATGGGGTGAATCTATACAACAAAATGGTCACGATTAGGGATTACTCTGTTTTCAATGCATTCCTATGGGAAATTTGTATAAAGGAAAATTTGCTTAACATAATTTCATTTGGAATGAATTAATTCCTTTATACAAGGTACCACTGTATATGCTATATATATAATCTTTTTTTTACTATAATCCCACTTATGTCTTGTGTTAATTAGTGCCATGTTATATCCTCACAGTGTGGCTGTTGTAGCTAGAGATGGGCACGAAATGAGCGATTTTTCATTTTCGTTTTCATTTTTTCATTTCATTACGCAACAAAAATGAAACGATTTTTTAAAAAACAAAATGAAAACAAAAACAAAACGACCAAATTTGCCGTGTTTTTCGTTTTCGTTGCAGCAGATGCATTGAACTAAAAAGAATGCTAATGAAACAGCAATTTTTCCTTTCTGTTTTCGTTTTTTCATTTCGTTACCTAACGAAACGAAAATGAATTTTTTTGCGAAAAATGTCACGAAAATGAAAACGAACCGAAACGGACCCCTAAACGAACAAACGACAAACGAAACACCATTTTTTTGAGTCGTTTTGAGTAGATGGTATGTCCTAAGGATCCGTCGGGTTTTTTTGTAGATTAGGACGTCCAGGAAGGGAAGTTGGTTGTTGGCTTCTATTTCCACAGTGAATTGTATTTTGGGGTGTAGGCTGTTGAGATGTGTGAGGAAGTTGTTCAGTTTGTCTTTCCCGTGTGGCCAGATAACAAAGGTGTCGTCAACATATCTGAGCCAGAGTTTGGGTTTATGTTCGGACTTCTGTAACGCGTTGGTTTCAAAGTGTTCCATATATAGGTTTGCGATGACTGGTGAGAGGGGTGATCCCATGGGTGCTCCTTAGGACATACCATCTACCGGAAAAAAACACATACAAACCGCTACTTAAATGCACAATCACACCACCACCCTGCACAGATCAACTCCGTAGCAAAAACCCTCATCTCCAGAACCAAACGCCTCGCTGACAAAGACCACCTAAAAACTGAATTACACACTCTCTCGAATGCTTTAATTGCGAACGGATTCCAAAAAAACACCATCACCAAACTAATCCAAAAAGAAACACCCCCCAAGAACCAAGAAACAGAAGAGAACAACGGCACTGCCCTCCTCCCTTACATCAAAGGCACCACAGACAAAATAAGCAAAATTCTCCACAAACACAATATCAAGACAGCCTTTTGCACCGAACAAAAAATAGCCAACATTTTAAGAAACCCCAAAGACAAGATTGAGCTAGAAAACCAAGGAGTCTACGAAATACCATGCAAAGTCTGCCCAGCCACATACATCGGACAGACAAACAGGAGAATAAGCGCACGCATCGCAGAACACAAGAACGCAGTCAAAAAAGAAGAAAAAATCTTCCTCTCTCTTCCAGCACATAAAAACAACAGGTCATGAAATTGATTTTAAAAGAACCAAACTCATCTCCAAAACTGAACACTTCAACAGTCGAATAATCATGGAAGCCATTGAAATAGAGAAACACCCAAACAACATGAATAAACGTGATGACACCTCCCGCTTGCCTGACATCTGGAAACCAGCCCTGGTCAACAGACGAGCCTCTGTCACAAAGACTGACACCAGGTCCAAAAGGACACAAGATGCCACCACCTTCCATCCACACCAAACACAAACCCAGACCCTTCCCACAGATGAAACGAAACCACCATCCAATAACAAAACCACGACTGCACCATCTACCGCTACTCCCCACTCCAGCCACCACATGGAGCACACTTACACACGCCAAAAAAACATTGGGAGACCACAGACACGCAGCCAGACCAAAATGAATTCACAAAACACAGGACCCCACTCCACCAAAGCCCAGGATGCTGCCAGAACACCCATCACCAAGGTCGTTAAGAAACAAAAGGCTAATAGACACACATCATCCAGCACCTCACCCACACATGATGTCTCTAAACAGCCATCTAACCCACCAGCAGTTAAGCCCTTAACGATCGCCTCAGCCACACAGCAGATCACAAAAGAACAAACGAACCTACAATCAGCAATAAAGCAAGCAAACCACACACACCCCAGCAGTATTTATAGAAGGACTTCAACTGAGATCACGCTTTGCTTCAAGAAGAAAGAAGCCAGAACAACAGCCTGAAGATGACGAGTGAGACCTCGTCGAAACGTCGCCAAAACAACCAGATTTCTACACGGGAAGAAACCCGAATCCACCCTAACATGCATACCTATACCCGTGAAAATCTACGAAAACAAATATCCGACCTCTACGGGGAGGAAACCTTCCAGCTGACCAGAACCTACGAGAAACTAGAAGTCCGAAGAGCCACCATCTTATGTGACATTGCATTCCTACGCAACTGCCGAGATAAAAATGTGATCCCCACAAGCTTCCAACTGAAATTCCACTCAAAAACCCCATCCAGCGAAAGGATCCTGAAAAGAACAGAACTAGCCCTAATCAGAAACGAACTACACAAGAAAAGATACCTACTAGATCAAACCAACAGAGACCTACTCACTCTCCACCTCAAACTCAGCAACAAAATCCACCCAACACTCTGGAACAAATCCAAGCAACTCGCCGCCTGGAGAGCTGAAACAGAGACCTCCCACAAGACAGACATACACACCAACAAACTCCACAAACTGGAAAAACGCCAGAAGCCCAACCCCCCACAGCAGCCCATGAAA
The DNA here is from genome assembly GCA_037367245.1 of Phrynocephalus guinanensis. Classification (NCBI taxonomy): domain Eukaryota; kingdom Metazoa; phylum Chordata; class Lepidosauria; order Squamata; family Agamidae; genus Phrynocephalus; species Phrynocephalus guinanensis. The sequence goes on along the minus strand of CM074741.1, from coordinate 32,557,355 downwards.
CAAACAGTTCACAACATATCAGACAGGACACTCACCATCGCAGAGACCAAAGTCCTGTCCAAAGGATTCAACTTTGCAGTCGCCCCCAGACACATCCCCACTGAAAACATCATATGCGGAGTGGAAGCCAGCCTAACCAAAATCAACCCAGATGAAGCCAACAAAATCAGACTCGAAGTCACCAATATCCTCTGCTCCAGCAAACCACCCAGAAGTAATTTACACAAAGAAGAACAAAAAGCCCTCACCAACCTGAGGAAAGACAACAACATAATCATTCTCCCAGCAGACAAAGGCAATGCCACAGTGGTGATGAACACATCTGACTACCAAGCCAAACTATCCAACCTACTACAAGACCCTGCTTACATACCTTTGAACACAGACCCCACCACCTACCTGGAAAAAACCACCAAAGCCAAAATAAAAGCCTCACCCTTAAGTGAAGAAATCAAGCCAAGCATCATCCCCAGAGAGAAATCATCCAGATGCCCCAAGCTCTACGGCCTCCCCAAGATTCACAAAGAAGGAACACCTCTCAGACCCATAGTCAGCTCCATAGGCTCACCCCTACAAAACCTTGCCAAATTTCTTGCCAAACAACTCCAGCCCTATGCAGAATCCATCTCTTCATACATACAAAACTCGTTCCACTTCATAGAAATTATAAAGAAACAAGACCTACAACCCAATGACCTACTCGTGAGCTTCGATGTTGTTTCGCTCTTCACACAAGTGCCCATTCAAGAAGCCTTGACAGCTATCCACAACAAATACAACCCCCCCAAGCACATCCTAGATCTGACCAACCACTGCCTAACCAACACATACTTCATCCACAATGGACAAAGATACAAACAGATAGAAGGAGCACCCATGGGATCACCCCTCTCACCGGTCATCGCAAACCTATATATGGAACACTTTGAAACCAACGCGTTACAGAAGTCCGAACATAAACCCAAACTCTGGCTCAGATATGTTGACGACACCTTTGTTATCTGGCCACACGGGAAAGACAAACTGAACAACTTCCTCACACATCTCAACAGCCTACACCCCAAAATACAATTCACTATGGAAATAGAAGCCAACAACCAACTTCCCTTCCTGGACGTCCTAATCTACAAAAAACCTGACGGCTCCTTAGGACATACCATCTACCGGAAAAAAACACATACAAACCGCTACTTAAATGCACAATCACACCACCACCCTGCACAGATCAACTCCGTAGCAAAAACCCTCATCTCCAGAACCAAACGCCTCGCTGACAAAGACCACCTAAAAACTGAATTACACACTCTCTCGAATGCTTTAATTGCGAACGGATTCCAAAAAAAACACCATCACCAAACTAATCCAAAAAGAAACACCCCCCAAGAACCAAGAAACAGAAGAGAACAACGGCACTGCCCTCCTCCCTTACATCAAAGGCACCACAGACAAAATAAGCAAAATTCTCCACAAACACAATATCAAGACAGCCTTCTGCACCGAACAAAAAATAGCCAACATTTTAAGAAACCCCAAAGACAAGATTGAGCTAGAAAACCAAGGAGTCTACGAAATACCATGCAAAGTCTGCCCAGCCACATACATCGGAGAGACAAACAGGAGAATAAGCGCACGCATCGCAGAACACAAGAACGCAGTCAAAAAAGAAGAAAAATCTTCCTCTCTCTTCCAGCACATAAAAACAACAGGTCATGAAATTGATTTTAAAAGAACCAAACTCATCTCCAAAACTGAACACTTCAACAGTCGAATAATCATGGAAGCCATTGAAATAGAGAAACACCCAAACAACATGAATAAACGTGATGACACCTCCCGCTTGCCTGACATCTGGAAACTAGCCCTGGTCAACAGACGAGCCTCTGTCACAAAGACTGACACCAGGTCCAAAAGGACACAAGATGCCACCACCCTCCATCCACACCAAACACAAACCCAGACCCTTCCCACAGATGAAACGAAACCACCATCCAATAACAAAACCACGACTGCACCATCTACCGCTACTCCCCACTCCAGCCACCACATGGAGCACACTTACACACGCCAAAAAAACATTGGGAGACCACAGACACGCAGCCAGACCAAAATGAATTCACAAGACACAGGACCCCACTCCACCAAAGCCCAGGATGCTGCCAGAACACCCATCACCAAGGTCGTTAAGAAACAAAAGGCTAATAGACACACATCCAGCACCTCACCCACACATGATGTCTCTAAACAGCCATCTAACCCACCAGCAGTTAAGCCCTTAACGATCGCCTCAGCCACACAGCAGATCACAAAAGAACAAACGAACCTACAATCAGCAACAGAGCAAGCAAACCACACCCCCCAGCAGTATTTATAGAAGGACTTCAACTGAGATCACGCTTTGCTTCAAGAAGAAAGAAGCCAGAACACCAGCCTGAAGATGACGAGTGAGATCTCGTCGAAACGTCGCCAAAACAACCAGATTTCTACACGGGAAGAAACCCGAATCCACCCTAACATGCATACCTATACCCGTGAAAATCTACGAAAACATATATATATATATATATATATATATATATATATATATATATATATATATATATATATATATATATATATATATATATATATACTTATGAGTTGTTCAACTTATGAGCATGCATTCGGAACGGATTAAATTTGTAAGTAGAGGTACCACTGTAGAATATATGTTTATGGAAAATTCTGGCAGAAAGGCTACCATTCTAAATTTTACCAGTTTGCTTCCTTTGACACCAAGAATCTCTGTTTCCTCTCTGTACTCTGAGTGACAGAGTGATTCATTGCATTAGAGATGGGTGCTTCATGTTTCATACATATTGTCAGAGCATGAAGCACTGCTGCCCAGGCATTCCTAATTCCCCTCCTCCCTCCCCAGGTCCACTTAGCTTCCAAAGGCATCTGGGATCCTTCTTCATTGATGGCATACTAATCAGTTCTGGAACCCACTCGGCCTTTTCCACCTCCCCGGGCAGTTGGCTACTCCAGCAGGGAGGTGGAAGATAAGGTATTTCCATGCAGCTGAGGCATAGGAAAGGATGGCTGGGTTGCAGCATTGATTTATGTGCCCCCAATGCAAAAGGACCTGGTCTGCCTGTGGAGCCTGGTAAATCGACTGGCTGGCTGAGTGTGGGGAGGTGAGGAGATGAATTATGATCACCTGGGGCAGTGACGCTTCATGCTTCGTATGAAGTACAAACAACCCATCTCTAATCACATCCATTCCTGAGACCATACAGATTTCCTGCTCCTAATAAAGTTGATGAGAATAAATCATGCAGTGGTCAGCTTCCTCTATGAAATGAGTTCTAGGCTCACTAGAGTCCTTTGTTATTTCATTAATGCATTGCTTATGGCACTTGGTTTGGGAATGACTAATGGGGAACTATAACAACAGACTCTTTCTCCATTTCTGTTTGTTTGCTTATTTCATGATTATAAATAGGTTATTGTTAGTTCCTAATGTCTTTCTCAAATCTGAAAATGCCTTGCTGAACACTACCATATTATGTAGCAGGGAAGTAGTACATTGGATGAAATGAAACATTTTGGAATATACTGTTTTCCCATATACATATAAATGAGCCTGTCCCAATGTCATTCATTTCACCTTCTGACATAGTTATTAGCAAGCTAGAGCTAGGCGGGGGCTTCAGAAAATAATGTTGTGGTCTGATGATTTTAGCTACACTGAAATCATTAATGCTATGAAGCATTTATGCCCTAGTGAAACATGTTATCAATTGTTCTAGGCATGCGTACTATCTTTAGTCACGGAGCCAGATATTGTGTAGAGTGTCACCTTCCCTGGCTTCCTCATGTTAAATTTTGCATTCAAGGGTCCTAATTAACTAGTGGTGTCTTAAATATTCTTGTAGATTTAATTAGATTGTAATTAAAATATTAATATTTTAATTTATTGTGATTTTAAGTGTACAGTATATCCACATTTTAAGCTGTTGTGTGCCATTTTTGGCCTCTTCTTTTGGATAAAATAAAGTAATTGGTAGTGATGCAGAAGGGTAGTATGCTTTTTACCTAAGAAATGTCAGCAAAGCATATTGTATGGAAAGCTGGACTACAAACCACCCAGAGTGACATCACTACCAGCTACGCAGTATAGAACTCCAATAAATAAATAAATAAAATTCAGATGAGTGAGGGTTGAAAATTGGAATATACTGAATATTAAACATCAATAGTTTAATAAGGAAGCCTTGTGGTGCAGAGGTTAAACTGCTGTAATGCGGCCAAAACTGTACTCACAGCCTATGGTTCAGTCCCAGGTAGCAAGCTCAAGGTTCTTTCTAAGGTTGGTAAAATGAGTACCCAGCTCACTGTGGGGGCAATGCATAGATTGCATAATTAACTTGTAAACCAATCAGTGACTGCTTTAAGCACTACGGAGTGGTCTAGAAGCAGTACACTTTGCTTTGTTTTGCTTTGATAAGCAAGAGGATTTTGACCACTGTCTTCTGTAGAGGAAGCTTTTAAGTTATTCAAAAGAACACTGAAGCTTTCAGCTACGATGAACCTGACACTCCAGAAAACAGCATCTGACTAGCACACAGGCATGGACGCTTTTCCTTCAGAGGACCATGCAATAGAACTGAGAGCCATAGATTTACAGAATAATGCATCTCTAACCCAAAGGAGGATTGGATTAAACTGGGATACAGAGAAGGATCTATCACATCCTTCAAAGTGCCCTCACGTGAAAAACTATTCAGATGCAGCAGCATCTCATCAACAGTGAACAGCTTATTTGGTGCCATAGGATTTGTAAATTATTTATAAGGTTGCTTTCTTCAGGTACTTGAGTTTCAGATGCTCTGTGGTCTATTTATTTGATTGTGTGAGAATCAGATGTGGATTTTTTTACTTTCTTCAGAAATAAAATTCCATGTGTCTATGGTTCAGAGTATCATTCATAAGTGCTGTTATCAATGAACAACTCCTAGTCACCATAACCTCTTTCTGAGACAATGCAACAATCCTGGCTCCTAGCATGCTGCTTACACATAAGGTAGGTATGAACTCAGGAAGACCATGTGAACAGTCTAATTTCAATTATTTGCTTAAGCAACAAGATGGGCAGATGCAGAGATTTACATACTCTAGGATTGCTGAAGATACAGGTACGTTGTGACTCTGTCAGGTTCATGCTGTGGCAGACTAATGCTCTCAAAATGAAGCTAGGTAACATCATGTTACTGAAGGGCAATCAAGTTTACCAAAATGAGTGGCTTATGTAATTCATTACAAGGGCAATCACAATCACTAGAAGCAAGCAAAGTGTAATTCAAATCAAAAAGGGGGGCAGTGAGTAAGATATTTATTAGTTGTTTTGTTGAATAATTTTTGCTGTTTGTGAGAATAACATAATGTTAAGAACCATTGAGTAGTGCTTTTGTGTCACATTTGTTTAGTCATCAGATTCTTCTCATTTGGTTTTGTTTCCTTCAACTATGGTCCCAATTGCAGTCTGTAGGTCTTTTCACCAGTTTTACCTCACCCTGTCATGTCTTTACTCCAGTTTAACATTAACCTTCTATTGAGTTCTTCTCCTATTAAGTATTTATAATTGCTGCTTAAGCTATTGAACAAAGTAGAAGATTTAATTTATTTCAAAGGTGTGGTTGGATATGAGTTATGCTCTTAGACCAAACAGCAAGTCACATACGTTAAGACCAGAGGAAGTTAAATTTCCAGGTTCTGCTCTGTAGAAGCTAATGCAGAAGCCATCCCAATTGTTCTAGGCAGTCACTAAAAGATACACAGAACCACCGAGGCAGGCAATATTATTGTATTCAGCAGGTCTATATTGCAATGAAATGTCTCATAAATGAACATGCTGTCTGAATAGAGTGAAGAAGAATTTGATAACTCTCCTTCCCCATGCTTAATGGTGGCACTGCATTCATCCTTAATAAAACAATCATTTCCTACTTTTCCGTGCATTGTTACTGTTATTGATTTAAAGTAGGAAGTTGTAGTGTTCACCCTGTAACTGTGTATGTGACTGTGCAGGAGGAGGAATTAAAGCTTAACACTCATGCCCAAATGTGGAATGTGGAGGTGGAGCCCTAGGGCTTAAGTAGCCCCACCTGAGGTAGTTAGAGTCAGATAGGGCAAAGAAACGGAAAAAGATAGGGCTAAGGTAGGGAAACTGACAGACACTGAAGAAGAGACAGAACAATTGGGGAACTGTCAAGTTTGAGTAAGGGAAATAGATCAGTATTTGAATGCACTGCTTTGAGAAACTTTAAGTAATGGAACACAAGTGAACTGTATTCAACATCTTATTGTATTCAATAAACTTTCATTTTACTTTTCCCCATTAAATCTTGTCTGGGATTCAATGATTGAACTGGGGTACCTAACTGGTGACAGCAATACCTGAGTCTAATAGGTACAGCTCAATGGTCCGTGAGGCGACAGAGGGCCTGTGCAAGAGTGAGGTTGTGCCTTTTACTACTCTGTAGTGCGGTAACCCGGCCACACTTGAAAGGCTGATCTCCACAGACGTAGAGATGGGCTTTTCATTTTGGAAGTGGTCAGCTTCCAAAATGAACAGCAGGAGCCCAGCTGACGTTCAGAATGGGAAGAATGAAATCTTCTAATCCCTTACCTTGCGCTGGGATCATGTGCGGTTAAACTCCAATGAGGAAGAAGCCTTTGACATGTCATCTTTCCTTCTCCCTGGTGCTGGCCAATCAGGAGCTGTGCAGGGAAATGCATCATCCCACCTCCCTGTCTGATTGGCCAGTGCCACGGAGAAGGAAAGGTGATGTGTCGGAGGCTTTGTCCACCCCAGCACAAGGTAAGGGATGGGTTGATTTCATTCCTATGGTTCCAAATGTCAACTGGGCTCCCGCAGTTCATTTTATCCGAAATGATAAGCCCATCTCTAGTAGGAAGTTTAAGTTTTAAGTTATCTCTTTCTGTGAGAAGAACTTGAAATCACAAATCTATCATAATTTTACTTATTCATCTCCCCATTTATAGATATGTTATGTTTGTCCACCTATAGTCAGGCAACTCTAGATTGCCACCTTCTAATTGGAAGGCCAATTATAAAGTTGGTCTTATACTATCACAGCATTGGTCCATGTACACTAATATTTTCTACTCGGGCAGTGATTCTTCAAGTTCTTGAGTTGAAAGTTTACCTGTCAATGTGATTTTATGAGGCTGTTTTTCTAAAGTACAACATTACATTAGCCAATATGTAATTTGGATATCATTTTCCAACCATGGACTATGGACCAGTAACACTGAAATACAAAAAAGAAAAAAGAAAAAAGAAAAAAAAACAGCAAATAGAGACTGGGCTTTGAAGAGATGGAATAATCAAACTTACTTCCTTCCTTCCTTCCTTCCTTACTTACTCTAGTTTAAACAAGAATAACAATGAGCCAAAGGCAAGAATAAAGTATGCATCCCATTTTAATTCTGGGCCCACTCTGAGAAGAATAGGAAGCATTTTAGACTAAGGAATCATAAGGAAGCACTTACTGAGATGGTTCAGCAGTTTTAATTTAACTCAGCCTAGCTGAGTGGAATCAAGGATAAGTATTTTGTCCTTTCCAAGTAAAATGAATGCACTCTTCACAGTGCTTAAATACATTCTGTTGTTCTGAAGCAATGGGCAGTGCAGTGAAATGGTAGCTTGGAGATTTGCGGTTAGGAAGGCGTTGCATATTAAGATGTAACACAAAGGCTGGCAGTGGCAACTCACTTCAGCTTGTCCTTCAGTAACACAATGTACCACGACAGGAAAGTAGGAAAGAGACAGAGATCCTTTATCAGTCTTAATGCTTCTGAAATGCTATGGTAGTATAAATTACTTGAGTAAAATAAATAGAACTGCCATGTAACTTGATTAGTTTATTCTGTCTTCCAGCTGCTCACTAGACCTTTCTGGAGTTGAGAAATGTGACATTCTTAGCAGAAATGGCTGTGATCCATCCTGCACTTTATATATATATATATATATATATATATATATATATATATATATATATATATATATATATATATATATATATATATATATGCATGTTAGGGTGGATTCGGGTTTCTTCCCGTGTAGAAATCTGGTTGTTTTGGCGACGTTTCGACAAGGTCTCACTCGTCATCTTCAGGCTGGTGTTCTGGCTTCTTTCTTCTTGAAGCAAAGTGTGATCTCAGTTGAAGTCCTTCTATAAATACTGCTGGGGGGGTGTGGTTTGCTTGCTCTGTTGCTGATTGTAGGTTCGTTTGTTCTTTTGTGATCTGCTGTGTGGCTGAGGCGATCGTTAAGGGCTTAACTGCTGGTGGGTTAGATGGCTGTTTAGAGACATCATGTGTGGGTGAGGTGCTGGATGTGTGTCTATTAGCCTTTTGTTTCTTAACGACCTTGGTGATGGGTGTTCTGGCAGCATCCTGGGCTTTGGTGGAGTGGGGTCCTGTGTCTTGTGAATTCATTTTGGTCTGGCTGCGTGTCTGTGGTCTCCCAATGTTTTTTTGGCGTGTGTAAGTGTGCTCCATGTGGTGGCTGGAGTGGGGAGTAGCGGTAGATGGTGCAGTCGTGGTTTTGTTATTGGATGGTGGTTTCGTTTCATCTGTGGGAAGGGTCTGGGTTTGTGTTTGGTGTGGATGGAAGGTGGTGGCATCTTGTGTCCTTTTGGACCTGGTGTCAGTCTTTGTGACAGAGGCTCGTCTGTTGACCAGGGCTAGTTTCCAGATGTCAGGCAAGCGGGAGGTGTCATCACGTTTATTCATGTTGTTTGGGTGTTTCTCTATTTCAATGGCTTCCATGATTATTCGACTGTTGAAGTGTTCAGTTTTGGAGATGAGTTTGGTTCTTTTAAAATCAATTTCATGACCTGTTGTTTTTATGTGCTGGAAGAGAGAGGAAGATTTTTCTTCTTTTTTGACTGCGTTCTTGTGTTCTGCGATGCGTGCGCTTATTCTCCTGTTTGTCTCTCCGATGTATGTGGCTGGGCAGACTTTGCATGGTATTTCGTAGACTCCTTGGTTTTCTAGCTCAATCTTGTCTTTGGGGTTTCTTAAAATGTTGGCTATTTTTTGTTCGGTGCAAAAGGCTGTCTTGATATTGTGTTTCTGGAGAATTTTGCTTATTTTGTCTGTGGTGCCTTTGATGTAAGGGAGGAGGGCAGTGCCGTTGTTCTCTTCTGTTTCTTGGTTCTTGGGGGGGTGTTTCTTTTTGGATTAGTTTGGTGATGGTGTTTTTTTTTTGAATCTGTTCGCAATTAAAAGCATTCGAGAGAGTGTGTAATTCAGTTTTTAGGTGGTCTTTGTCAGCGAGGCGTTTGGTTCTGGAGATGAGGGTTTTTGCTACGGAGTTGATCTGTGCAGGGTGGTGGTGTGATTGTGCATTTAAGTAGCGGTTTGTATGTGTTTTTTTCCGGTAGATGGTATGTCCTAAGGAGCCGTCGGGTTTTTTGTAGATTAGGACGTCCAGGAAGGGAAGTTGGTTGTTGGCTTCTATTTCCATAGTGAATTGTATTTTGGGGTGTAGGCTGTTGAGATGTGTGAGGAAGTTGTTCAGTTTGTCTTTCCCGTGTGGCCAGATAACAAAGGTGTCGTCAACATATCTGAGCCAGAGTTTGGGTTTATGTTCGGACTTCTGTAACGCGTTGGTTTCAAAGTGTTCCATATATAGGTTTGCGATGACCGGTGAGAGGGGTGATCCCATGGGTGCTCCTTCTATCTGTTTGTATCTTTGTCCATTGTGGATGAAGTATGTGTTGGTTAGGCAGTGGTTGGTCAGATCTAGGATGTGCTTGGGGGGGTTGTATTTGTTGTGGATAGCTGTCAAGGCTTCTTGAATGGGCACTTGTGTGAAGAGCGAAACAACGTCGAAGCTCACGAGTAGGTCATTGGGTTGTAGGTCTTGTTTCTTTATAATTTCTATGAAGTGGAACGAGTTTTGTACGTCTGAAGAGATGGATTCTGCATAGGGCTGGAGTTGTTTGGCAAGAAATTTGGCGAGGTTTTGTAGGGGTGAGCCTATGGAGCTGACTATGGGTCTGAGAGGTGTTCCTTCTTTGTGAATCTTGGGGAGGCCGTAGAGCTTGGGGCATCTGGAAGATTTCTCTCTGGGGATGATGCTTGGCTTGATTTCTTCACTTAAGGGTGAGGCTTTTATTTTGGCTTTGGTGGTTTTTTCCAGGTAGGTGGTGGGGTCTGTGTTCAAAGGTATGTAAGCAGGGTCTTGTAGTAGGTTGGATAGTTTGGCTTGGTAGTCAGATGTGTTCATCACCACTGTGGCATTGCCTTTGTCTGCTGGGAGAATGATTATGTTGTTGTCTTTCTTCAGGTTGGTGAGGGCTTTTTGTTCTTCTTTGTGTAAATTGCTTCTGGGTGGTTTGCTGGAGCAGAGGATATTGGTGACTTCGAGTCTGATTTTGTTGGCTTCATCTGGGTTGATTTTGGTTAGGCTGGCTTCCACTCCGCATATGATGTTTTCAGTGGGGATGTGTCTGGGGGCGACTGCAAAGTTGAATCCTTTGGACAGGACTTTGGTCTCTGCGATGGTGAGTGTCCTGTCTGATATGTTGTGAACTGTTTGTTTCATGGGCTGCTGTGGGGGGTTGGGCTTCTGGCGTTTTTCCAGTTTGTGGAGTTTGTTGGTGTGTATGTCTGTCTTGTGGGAGGTCTCTGTTTCAGCTCTCCAGGCGGCGAGTTGCTTGGATTTCTTCCAGAGTGTTGGGTGGATTTTGTTGCTGAGTTTGAGGTGGAGAGTGAGTAGGTCTCTGTTGGTTTGATCTAGTAGGTATCTTTTCTTGTGTAGTTCGTTTCTGATTAGGGCTAGTTCTGTTCTTTTCAGGATCCTTTCGCTGGATGTGGTTTTTGAGTGGAATTTCAGTTGGAAGCTTGTGGGGATCACATTTTTATCTCGGCAGTTGCGTAGGAATGCAATGTCGCATAAGATGGTGGCTCTTCGGACTTCTAGTTTCTCGTAGGTTCTGGTCAGCTGGAAGGTTTCCTCCCCGTAGAGGTCGGATATTTGTTTTCGTAGATTTTCACGGGTATAGGTATGCATGTTAGGGTGGATTCGGGTTTGTTTTGGCGACGTTTCGACGAGGTCTCACTCGTCATCTTCAGGCTGGTGTTCTGGCTTCTTTCTTCTTGAAGCAAAGCGTGATCTCAGTTGAAGTCCTTCTATAAATACTGCTGGGGGGGTGTGGTTTGCTTGCTCTGTTGCTGATTGTAGGTTCGTTTGTTCTTTTGTGATCTGCTGTGTGGCTGAGGCGATCGTTAAGGGCTTAACTGCTGGTGGGTTATGATGGCTGTTTAGAGACATCATGTGTGGGTGAGGTGCTGGATGTGTGTCTATTAGCCTTTTGTTTCTTAACGACCTTGGTGATGGGTGTTCTGGCAGCATCCTGGGCTTTGGTGGAGTGGGGTCCTGTGTCTTGTGAATTCATTTTGGTCTGGCTGCGTGTCTGTGGTCTCCCAATGTTTTTTTGGCGTGTGTAAGTTTGCTCCATGTGGTGGCTGGAGTGGGGAGTAGCGGTAGATGGTGCAGTCGTGGTTTTGTTATTGGATTGTGGTGGTTTCGTTTCATCTGTGGGAAGGGTCTGGGTTTGTGTTTGGTGTGGATGGAAGGTGGTGGCATCTTGTGTCCTTTTGGACCTGGTGTCAGTCTTTGTGACAGAGGCTCGTCTGTTGACCAGGGCTAGTTTCCAGATGTCAGGCAAGCGGGAGGTGTCATCACGTTTATTCATGTTGTTTGGGTGTTTCTCTATTTCAATGGCTTCCATGATTATTCGACTGTTGAAGTGTTCAGTTTTGGAGATGAGTTTGGTTCTTTTAAAATCAATTTCATGACCTGTTGTTTTTATGTGCTGGAAGAGAGAGGAAGATTTTTCTCGAATGCTTTAATTGCGAACGGATTCCAAAAAAACACCATCACCAAACTAATCCAAAAAGAAACACCCCCCAAGAACCAAGAAACAGAAGAGAACAACGGCACTGCCCTCCTCCCTTACATCAAAGGCACCACAGACAAAATAAGCAAAATTCTCCACAAACACAATATCAAGACAGCCTTTTGCACCGAACAAAAAATAGCCAACATTTTAAGAAACCCCAAAGACAAGATTGAGCTAGAAAACCAAGGAGTCTACGAAATACCATGCAAAGTCTGCCCAGCCACATACATCGGACAGACAAACAGGAGAATAAGCGCACGCATCGCAGAACACAAGAACGCAGTCAAAAAAGAAGAAGCCAGAACACCAGCCTGAAGATGACGAGTGAGACCTCGTCGAAACGTCGCCAAAACAACCAGATTTCTACACGGGAAGAAACCCGAATCCACCCTAACATGCATACCTATACCCGTGAAAATCTACGAAAACATATATATATATATATATATATATATATATATATATATATATATATATATATATATATATATATATATATATATATATATATATATATATATATATATAGTTACAACAACATATTATTCAACATATTTTAACATTTTCCATACAGATATAGCTTTTAAAGTTTATTTTGTGGGATCGGTTCCAAAAATGCCCTTCTGTGAAATAGAAATCTTCCCTCTTAGTGGAAAGGAGGTGGGGTAATTTCCTCATTGCAGTGTTTTTAATTCCTTTCATTTAAATCACATTTAAATGTTAATAGAGTCCCCTCCCTTTTTTTTACTCTTTTGTTTATTTTCTTGAGAATTGCTGTGGGAGGAAGGCAGAAGAACTAATGAATGCACATAATAACTCACTAAATAAGTACTGAAAATCATGACCAGCAAATGCAAATGAAAGATTAATAACAATTATAACTTGCTGGCTGGATCTGAATGCCAGTGATTAACATAATACCAACTCAATGTCTGAAACAAAAGTCTTGAACCAACATGAATAAGAATCAGTCTCCTGGTTGATGAGGAATGACTTGTGCCCAGATATATCTGTTTTACTGATTGAAGTCTTCCTGGGCCAAGCAATCAGTTGACTATAATGATTATTGCATAGTGAGGAAAGCTCCTTTATGAGAGTAAGATTTTCTGTTGAAGGATGACTTTTAAACCCAACACTATGCCTTTAAATGTCTAGCGGTCACATAAACATAGCAGCTATGTTTTCACGCCACCTCACCCTTAGCGCATATCATACAGCTTAGTCATCTCCTAACGTAGCAAGTTGCAACATTCTGTTTTATTTCTCACTTCATAACTTTGGCTGCCTCTGGCAAAAAGAGCAAGAAACATGAAATCTTTTACCATCAGGATGAATACGTTTTAATGAACTTTATGGAGAGGAGGTAAGGCCTATACTAGCAGCTTCTGTTTCCAGTGAGCCTCACATATTTTATATAACACCTATTTTGGCTCTCAAAGGAAAGTGGGGACAAGTAGACATCTGGGTTTACAGCTGATGAAATGAACTAGAAATGGGCACAAATTGCTGGGTTGGCAATTCATGATGGTTTGTTTACTGTCCAAGCAGGTGTTTGGTACTTCACAGTTCTGCCATCTCTAGTGGGTGCCCACTCCAGAGAAAGCCCTTGGAGGAGGCAGGAAGGGAAAGTCAGGCTGCTGCTTCTGAGTGGGTGCCAGGTGGAGGAGATGGGGAAGTGGATGGAGGAGATGGGGAGGAGATAAGTCACCTCTTGAGTCTAAATGAACTGGTATGAACCACTGAACAGGTGGTTTGTGCCCATCTCTAATCACAGTACACAATCCTGCATTTAGCTTAAAGTGTGAGAAGTAAAGACTTTTCTTGAGAGATAATTACCATAACAGATATAACAAATCTTTCTATATAATAATGAACGTACAATACATAGAGTAGCTATTAGGTGGTTCAATGATTTAACCTGTCATGGAGATTTATATATTCAAATTTCTAACATATTTTCAATACGTTGAAAGTATAATTAAACAAATTAAAAGCATATAAAAGGATATTTTAATGGCTAATCCAATAGTTTGGGATTCTTTTTCCTCATTGCCGGCTATCTAGACATTATCCACCACTCCTCTCTTTTATTTGGAACATAACTCAAATATTCCAAGTTTAAAGATTACAGCCTCAGAACCTTTCACATCCCGCCTGCCAAAGAAGCAAGGGGACCTTTATCTGATTCTATATTCTGAGCCTCACACAGGGGAACAATTTTATCTCTGCTTCTAAAGTGAAGCTGTCAAATACCAGAGAACCAGTCGCTCAAAGCGAGGATTGAAAAGGAATCAGATTTTACACAGCCAGATGACCTTTGTGAGCCGCTATGTGTAATTTGTGTGAAAAGCCACCAAAATTAGAAAGAAATTGGGGAAAAACAAAACCTGTCAATATTTTTTTTTAAATGCCAAACTTGGGGCTCTTTGAAATGGTTTCCAGATAAATGTAGTCCCTATGCAGAGAATGAGAACCTGGTAGTGTCCCAACATGAAGCATCATTATTGTTAAATAATTTTCTTCTATATTGTGTGTGATCCCTGTATTTTTGTGCTGCAATTGTAACTTGAGAAGGAAACATGCTTCCTGTTTTAGAGGAACTAAGCTGAACTAAGCTGGGATTTTGTATCAAATACTTTTACTTAATTTCCATTCTTTTGGGAAACAGGTTGTATTCTAAGGCACGTCTGAGCTTCCAGTTGAGGTGAAAAATTGTGGAATTCCAATTTTCCACAGTTTTGTTTTTATTATTGTCCCAACCCTGGATGACATATTTGCATCTCGTTGTTTGAGGAAGTCATGTAATATTCTGAGACTCTTCCCATCCTGCTTATAATTTCTTCAAACTTTTGCCTTTTAGCAGAAGATATAGAGTAACTAAAACTCAGAGCACACACTTTTTGAAAACCTTTTATACCACAATAGCACTTAATAATGAAATCAAGAACCATTAGTAGTGAGTTGTTGAACTGTATTACTTGGTCTGCATGTGGATATCTGTGTGTCTTAGGGGCATTTTGGTGGGTGGGTGTTTTTTAGAGATTGCTATAAAATGTGGTTTTTGTCTGGTCTCTGGGTGTTTTGTTGCATGTGTTTACTACGTCTATATGTACAATGATAATAAAAATAAATTAAATTAGGTGTGCCTATTTCACCTTGTTTTTCTTTCTTAGAAGATGGGCATTGAACTTTCAGGATTAGAACATCTGTTCCAGCTGCACTTTCTGTACTGGAGCTTTACGCATGAAGGAAAAGATATTAAAAATATGACATCACCACATTTTATCACTATATTCACAGTATTGTAAAACCACATTTCTATATTTCCAGAGCAGGCTGTTCTTCTGTTAGCTGGGACTCCACTGTGTGTGTGCCTATTTGTTTTCCTATATTTAAGGCAAGTGAGGAGAAACAGTTTGAGTCCAAGTTACCTCAAAGACCCTGTTTCACCTTATGAACCTGCTCAAGTGTTAAGATTGCCAGAAGAGGCCTTCTTCTGTGCCATTTATTCCTTTTTGTACCTTTATTGTTGTTAGCTTTAAATACATATTGACTGCACCCAATGGTGTCATCAACTTTCAAGGTATCCTTCACTATGTAAAGCTTGGCATTCTTTTTCTGCTCATAATGCTGGCACAATACTAGTATGTAGCAATTCCGGGCCATTCCCTGGCATTTTTAATTATTGATACGGAAGCAGAATATCCCACATTCATAAACCAGATGATTGTTTTGTTGATTGTAGTAATAATATTTTGCTGTGGCCTGATGGTGAACTTGAATACATCCTACATACATGTTAACAAGATCTTCTAAATATATTCAGGACAGCTTTGAGCCAATATATATTCCTAACACTGCAGCACATTTATGCTCAAAAAGATGCCTCACTGATCTCAGTAAGGCTTGTGTATTGGATTGGATTCAGGAGCCCTGTGGCGGAGTGGTTAAATGCCTGTACTGCAAGTAAAACTCTGCTCACAACCTGGGGTTCAATCCCAGGTAGCAAGCTCATGGCTGACTCAGCCTTCCATCCTTCCAAGGTTGGTAAAATGAGTACCCAGCTTGCTTGGGTGGTGGTGGCAATGTGTAGCCTGCATAATGTAATTGAAAAAAACTATAAACCACCTTGAAGTGATATGGGACAGTATATGAGCAGAACACTTTGCTTTTTGTTTTTGTGGTCATATGCAGCTTCCAGGTGCTAAATTTATATGCAGATATAAATTTATGATGTACAAGAATTATAGTTCATAAAAAAGATTGGATAGGAGAGAACAACACATATACAGTACTGAGAAAAAAATCTGATTGAATTCAATTTGTCTTAGGTATAGGTAGATGGGTACAGGATTTCAACCTAGGTTTTTGTAATGCCATCTTTGTTCTATTTTATGAGTTTTACTATTGGAGACATAGGTTGTTTTATCACCTACAGTTCTTTTTTCTTTGCCTCATCCTCCATGTTTTTCTTAATAGCCTCTTGAAAATATGGAGGATCCAAACATTTGCTCATTACACTGATATGTTTTCATTTAGTATTTGGATGTTTTTAATGGACTAACATGGTTAGCAATGGCTTGTGAACACAGGAAACACAATAACATTAAGCTCACAATTACCACTGGGAGAATTTCGCAGTGAGTTGCACAAATGGCTGCCCTGACTCAGACAAGGGTCGTGGGCGGGCTTCTTTGCCCACTCGGACGGATGCTTGGCACAATAGACTTCAGGCCAAAAACATGATCTGGAGGGAGGGGCTGGGAGGTTATTTAGCCCAGCTCCTCCATTGCTATTCCTTCTTCTTGATTGTGAGATCAGCACCAGGCACCCACCCTATAATAAGGAGAGAATGAGATTATCTGGTTGCTTTGGGGCCAGATGGGAATTTTTGGTCATTGCTCAAATTGGCATGGAGTGGCAGTGAGTTTTCACCCATCCCGTTCTCCCTACAGTGTGGAGCAGGCTGTTTAGTTACATCACCGGTCATGATGCTGGTGGGTAATGCAAGAGGTATGGGGATTCAGTTATGCCCTAGGAAAGCTGCCCTTAAGGCCCTTGATAGCCCCCAGATGAATTAAATGCCATCAGTAGGGTATTAAGATTAAACAAAGCTAAGATGACAATGGTAGATGAAACTGTGGGCTGTCCTGGGCTAGTAGATTCCACGCGAGGAGGATGCTGAACAGATGGGCAGCATCCTTCCTAGAAGGGAACCTCCCTGAAATCCACTTCAAACAAGAGAATGATACAATGTAGCACAGTACCTGCTTGCACTACATTCCAGGTCCCCTTGAGAGAATAAACACAGTGTGGAGTTAATTGTGTTATCAATAAAATTGTGGCCCATTTGGAACCCAAATAAATGTGTCTTGCATCTTTATTCCGGGCTGGGTGGGCAAAGTGTCTTCTATTATTCATTTCAAGTGGCTTTTTGTTCCGTACATATTGTACTTATTTTAACTGCACTCTGTTTTATTCTTTATGGATTTGTATTCTAAAAGCTCTTCGTAGAACCAGAGACTATATTAAGAATCCATATGTCAAAATGCAGGGCAATATTTCCCCCCCTGCCCTTCCATATGCTGAATGCTGTCTCAATCTGTCAATTGCCACATGAATCATTCAGACAAAAATAACTATTTTGGTTTCAAAAGTGATCAAAAGAAACAGAATGAAGATGAATAGCTGAGAACTGAAACAATGAAATAGCTTGTCCTTTCCCTTCACAGTTAAAAAGTGTGCCTAACACTAGCAATAGGGATCATTTTTAAACATTTAAGCTGGTAAATCTGTTTCCAAACAAGTTATCTCCCCTCTCCCAGTCAGAGCCCATGCCATGTCACCAAACACTGATGGGTTTCTCAGAGAGTTTCCCATATCTTCCAGCTTGTTTTCTTAGGTTTTTTGCCTCTTTGAGATCTCTTCTAGGATGGCCAAGGATCTAGGGTTAATGATGTTAATCCTAGATCTCTTATAGGTTTAATAACATTCATTGCTGCTAATGGTGTAAGTAGCTTTGGACCCTTGTTAAGGAAAAAGGAGGGACAAAATATTTTAAATAAAGAAATAAATTCACTGAAATGCCCTGTATTCTGTTTCAGGGGCTGTAGTAGCATGTCTGCTTTCTTCCTGTGAAATAATGAAATCTGCTAAGAAATATTCTCCATCTCCTCCATTTTTGTCCTCTTCTTAACACCATCTTTTATGCTTCTTATTAATAATCCAAGGCTCCTAGACTGGGTCTCTGGTTGTTCTTATATGCTATCAAGTTGATGACTTGAACGGAAAACCGGGACCATTGAACGCCGAGGCTGGGAGAGGACGGGGCGCCTCCCGCACGGCCCGGGAGGAGAGGGCCCCTCGGCGGCCGGAGTCGAGGCGGCGCGGAGGCGGGCCAGAGCCGCGGAGAACCACGGGCGGCGGCGGCGGCGGCGGTGGCGGCAACAACGACGGCGAGGCTCCCAAACCGGCCCTGACCGGCAGCCGACGCGACGCGCTAGACCCCTCAGCCTGCCGCGTCCTCTTATGGATTGAGAACTGGTTGAGATCCCGGAAACAAAGAGTAGGTGTCAATGGGAAATTTTCACAATGGAGAGAAGTGAAAAGCGGTGTGCCCCAGGGCTCTGTCCTGGGACCGGTGCTTTTCAATCTGTTCATAAATGACCTGGAGACAGGGATAAACAGTGAGGTGGCCAAGTTTGCCGATGACACAAACTTTTCCGTGTGGTAAAAACCAGAGAAGATTGTGAAGAGCTCCAGAAGGATCTCTCCAAACTGGGGGAATGGGCTGAGAAATGGCAAATGCATTTTAAAGTAACCAAATGTAAAGTAATGCATATTGGGGCAAAAAATCCAAACTTCATCTATCAACTCATGGGTTCTGAGTTATCTGTGATGGATCAGGAAAGAGATCTTGGTGTGTTGGTGGACAGCTCCATGAAGGTGTCTCCCCAATGTGTGGCAGCGGTGAAGAAGGCCAATTCCATGCTAGGGATTATCAAAAAGGGGATTGAAAATAAAACAGCCAACATTATAATGCCATTATACAAAACAATAGTAAGGCCGCATCTGGAGTATTGTGTACAATTCTGGTCACCGCATCTCAAGAAAGACATAGTGGAACTGGAAAAGGTGCAGAAGAGGGCTGGGGCACCTCCCTTATGAAGAAAGGCTAAAACATTTGGGCCTCTTTAGTCTGGAAAAAAGGCGCTTGAGGGGGGATATGATTGAGACATACAAAATAATGCAGGGTATGAGTAAAGTGGATAGAGGGAAGCTCTTCTCCCTCTCCCAAAATACCAGAACTAGGGGACATACACTCAAATTGAGGGCTGGGAGAGTAAGAACTGACAAAAGAAAATATTTTTTCACCCAGCGCGTTGTAAGTCTATGGAACTCCCTGCCACACAATGTGGTGATGGCATCTGACCTGGATGCCTTCAAAAGGGGATTGGACAGATTCCTGGAGGAAAAGTCCATCACAGGTTACAAACCATGATGGAGATGTGTAACCTCCAGGGTTTAAACCAGGGTACTTCAAGGGCCAGATGCAGGAGAGTGGTATCAGGAGACAGATACCTAGTCTCATGCGCTCCCAAACACATCTGGTGGGGCCGCTGTGAGATACAGGAAGCTGGACTAGATGGGCCTTTGGCCTGATCCAGCATGGCTCTTCTTATGTTCTTATGGTTTTTTTTTTACTTATAGTAGCCCCAAGAATGCATTCAAGGTAAATGAGAAATCACAGGAGCAGTTTTTATCATTTCTACACGTACCCATGAGTTTTTATGGCTTTGTACAGATTCAGACCCAGGCCTTCTGAATCCTAGTATGTGACTCGATCTATGTCACAGTGGGTGAAAACCTACCTGGGTTTGCCTGGATTTAATAAATTGGTTCATGTATTTTCATACAACCAGCCAACCAGCTGTTTTAAGGCTTATACATACTAGGGCACCTCCCTTTCTCTTGTAAGGTGTTGCAGCAGAACATTCTTGACAATGGTGAGAAGGATGGCAGAAGAATAAGGGAACAAGAAGAGACGTGACCCTTACTAGACTCCTGACCTGGCAGTTCCCTTTCCTTTCATAAGAACTTACATAATACAACCATTTCATTCAGGTTTGTTTGTTTTTAATAAATTTTTATTTTATAAAAGAACAGATAAAACAGCCAAATAACATAAGGAAGATAAAAAAGTAACACACATCAATGTAACAAAAATATAACAAATAGAACAGACATATACCAAGTGCAACCCACCCCCCTCGGGACTTAAACAAAATTACAACTTTCATTTAGGTTTTTAATGCAAATGTGTGCACCTCTTGGAGCTTTGTGTCATCAGTAGCCTGGCGACATGCAGCTGTATCTCTCCTTCTCACAGTACTCAGTGTCGTCCCTTGAGCTCTGCCTAAGTGCTATGCTGGGATGGATGAGGATGAATAAACTGACTCTGAAGCTCGAGAAGACAGAAATACTGAAGGTGGGCCCTCTGATGTCTGCTGGTTGGGAAGGTCCCTCACTTTTGGGGGGAGTGACCCATACATAGTGAGGTTTGCAGCTTCGGCATTTTGTTTGACATGAAACTATCCATGAAACCTGGTGGTCCACTCTCCCCACTTCCACCTGTGGTGGATCACCCAGCTGTGCCCTATCCTATATATCTCAAAAACACACTGCTTATTCCTCTTATGCCATTTCTGTTGCTGAAGTAGCAGATTTTGCAGTCCATACCTATTACTCTATTTCCATATCAATTAATTGATCCCAATTTACAATTTCAGCTTGTAAGATCATTGTAATGTCTTAAGAACTGCTGGATACCTCAGTGATTTAGGTATCCAGCTGCAGAGCCAGAGTTGAGAATTTGATTCCTCACCACAACTCCATAACAAGGGATAGACTTGATGACCCATAGGGTCCCAGATTGCTATGCAGATGATGATCATGGAATACACAGGGTGGAACATAAAAACCGTCTACGCTTGCCAGGATGGATTTTGGTGATGTGACTGTTTGAAAACCCAAATACAATTTGGGTAATTACCCAAATATTAAAAATTGGCTTCATAAAAAAAAGAAATACAGAAGGTGGTTATAAATAAAATAAATAGCTAAAAATAAGTATTGAAAACCATATGAGCCTAAATGTGAGGTGAAAAAATGTGGGGGGGACACACTCAAAACTGGAGGGTTGTATGCATTTTCTGAGCAGTAAGAAATGGAAAGGCAGGCTCGTTGCTCATTATTTTGCAGGCCCAGGAAGATGTTAAGCAGCAAAGGTTTCTGGGTCTGTGCTTATTAAGACTTGGATAATCACAAATGATCACAGAAGTCCGGGGATTGAATTTTAAAATAAAACTCCCTTCGAAGCCTAAGAAGTAAATCCCCTGTGCTGTTACAGCAGAATGAGGCATCAATTACCATAACAAACCCAGAATGTAAAGCCATAAATAAATATCGGGCTTACTATTTTGTATAACTTGTGCACACAACAGCGCACACTTGAATGTTGTGCCACAGCGGAATTCTGTATGAACATTTATGCTCACCTGTGATCTCACATCTGCTTAAATCTCTTTTATTGTTCGTGGAATATATAATACATGCCAACTTGTGCATAAAATTGAATCAACCTAATGGTGTTAAGCCTGATGGCTCAGCAATTACTAGGTAGCTTAGTGTTTAGTTTCTATTGGTATCATAGACAGTTTGATTCAATACTTAGTCATGCTGGTCACAAAATCCTTCTGAGTTACAAGCAGTCTTTTCATTCTTAAAGTATTGGAACAAAACAGCTTTTTGTAGCAGCTGAAGGAGTGTTTTTCTGGGAGGGAGGGGATTTCAACAGTTTTTATATCTTAATCTCGCACATGTCATTGTGTTAAAGGCAGAAATGCAAGCAAATATGAGATGATACATAAGAGGAGATTCTATTGAAAGGACCTGTATATTTTTCTTTGGGGTTTTCAAGGAGAGATGGGCATGAAAAGAATTTTTAATTCATTTTGTTATTTGTTATTCATTTTGTAATGTTACAAAATGAATAATGAACCCCACTCTGGAAGAGAAACAAACCAAAAGGAAACAGAAATTTCTGTTTTGTTCCTTTTCATTTCGTTTCCTCATAGGAATGCACATACTGGTACATTTTCTTTACCTCAGCAGCTAAAGCAATGGATTTATTAGGACAGGCATGTCCAAACTTTGGCCCTCCTGATGTTTTGGACCACAACTCCCAGAATTTTAAGCTTAGATTGCCAATGGTAAAGGACTGTAGGAGTTGTGGTCCAAAACATCTGGAGGGCCAAAGCTGTTTGTTTTCTGCTGTAAAAATGCAAAACAAAACACTGTAAGTGGCAAGTGGCTGAAACTTTAGGAGCATTGGGAGAAGAGTGGCAAATAAATAAATAAATAAATAAATAAATAAATAAATAAATGCTCACACCTTTTTAAGGCTAGAATAGTGCTTCTGAACTAATGGGGCAGTACAAATGGACGAATGAACAAATGAACAAATGAACAAATGAACAAATGAACAAACAATAAAACAAGAACAAACAAACAAACTGCCAATCATGTAGGTGTATATCTACATGACCTCCGGCAAAAGGTGGCTTCATTGGCTTATGATGTAAATACTGTGTATATGAAGATTAACCTTAACACTGATCTCCTATGGATATTGACTCCCAAATCTTACTGAGTTTAATGGGGCACTCCTAAGTAAAAGTGCATCTGCACAACATGATTCTAATAATTCTGTTTCAGTGAGACTCCCTCCCAACCACAACATGCTTGCTTAAATTCCACAATTTCTAATAGTCCATATAAATCAGGGGTGCCCAAACTTTTTGTAAGGAGGGCCAGATTTGGTGGCTGAGAATGTGTCAGGGGCCGGTTGCTCCCCGACCCTGCCACCCCATTGCAAGCCCCACCCACTGACCCATAAGCCCCACCCACTGACCCCTTACAAGCCCACCTGCAGGAAGGAAGGTGGGGACCAAGGGAGGGAGGGAGGGAGGGAGGTGGGGACCAAAGGAAGCACAGGGAGCCGTGGCCACTGCAGGATAATGTGTGGGTGAAGGAGGGGGAGGGAGGGGCGGGCCAGCCAGCCAGCCACGGGCCACTCAGAATGGCCTGATGGGCCGGATTTGGCCCCCGGGCCAGACTTTGGGCAGGCCTGATGTAAATGAATGGTTAGATATGTGATGGGTGGTCTTGATGTCCCTGCAAGGCCTTACGAAATTGGGGTACCTTTGACTGGTCTGAACAGCATCACCGATCCTTAGACAGTTGGTGGTTGTCCCAACATGTGTTGAAATAAATTGTCCAAGAATCTTGGACATATAACAGAAGTGGATTTGCCCATGAAATTACCCATTAAAATGTAGCAATTAGTCTTTAAGGTGGAACAATGTTTTTGTCTTTCTTGCTTTACTTTTGGTTTTTTGCCTGATGTGCTAGCACAGACTAACATTTTAGACCTCTTCTAAAACTTTGCCATAAGTAAATCCTCACTTAATTTATTCTTACATGAATGAATCAAATTTGTGAAAGAGTTGCTGTCAACTGTATGATGATAAGAGGTTATTTGTTGCTGACCATTTTACTTGGCTTCACTTCCCCCATCTTGCTTTTATATCTAAAAGTGTATAATCAAAAAGGCAGTCAAAAGGAGGAACACCTTCCCAGACTATGATAATATTTGGAAACAGTCTTAGTTGTTCCACAGCTTTTGCATGCTGGTCTGGCAACATCCAGGATAGAGCTTCCATTCTAAGTAGTTGCAACATTCCTTTTCCACTGGAAATAAAACATGGGCTAGTACTGTTACTACACTTCTGCTACATGACTAAAACTACTACTACGACTATTTTCTGCTTATTATTTTGGTGGGTTTTAACCACTTGTTCATCCCCCAAATCTAATTTTCAAATGTTATAGGTATATTTTTACTCTTGTATAATATCTAGAAATGGTGTTATAATTTATAGACAGACTGATCTTTAATGCTAGATAAATCAGTCAATCTTAAAACAATGTTCCCTCAAGCAGTAAATGACATTTGTTTGTCATATCACCCACCTTTTCTCATTTCTATGTCTTGAATTGCATCATACTTTTGTGATTATGCAAAGAAAAGCAAATATCTGATTGTTAGAGCACATATATTTAGAAAATCCTATAGCTAAAGGGGTTACATCATTAATCTCAGAGACTATGTATTCCCCTAAATGTCTAGTTTTACCTAGAGTAAGTAAAAGACTGATTATTGTTACCTATTTATATAAAATGAAGGAACTCAAAATAATCTGAATATAGCCAAGCTAATGGTTATTGCATGTGGAGTATACAGTGAATAAGGTTATTCCTGTTTTCTTACTAATTTTTGTGCAGTGTGAACATTAAGGCTGAATTTCTACACAAAATTATGCTGCTTGAAATCTCATTGAAATGAATAGGATTATTCATATTTATTCTGTACAGGATTGCAGTTTAAGTCTTCATAAAATAATTATATTCTGCAATGATTTCCAATACTTGCTTTAGTCTAGTGACTTTTCTGGGGGGGGGGATCTGAAGAGCACTTTTTCTTATTTTTAACGCTTGCTGCATCTTTCTTGAAGATTAATGTACTTGTTATTTGGAATAGGATGCCATTAGCATGTTTGGCTCTGTATTCTGAGGACTTTCTGATGCTTTGATCAAAAGTAGAAACTGCCTCAGAAGAATGGAAGCTCAAGAGAATGCCAAAAACTTAATACTTCTCTAGTAAATAATCTGTGTGTCAGAGATAGTATGCAAGTCAGGTAATCCTCTTTGTAGATGTTTTGAGGCATCTTTCCAATTTGAAGAGTTGGAGTCTTTTTAACAGCATGAAACCAAATATTTTCCTGATCCCAGTCAAGGTCTTGATCCATTAACAGCATTAAAAAGATACAAGAAATTTTTATTGATATAACATCCTTAATAAATACTGGAAAAATGTGTCATACACAGGTGATTGCACCCTAAATAGTACATCTTCTAACAATACTTGAGGCATTCGAGAGAAATTTAGACAACCTAATCTGGCGGCAGACCAAATTGATAACTATAGGCCTGTCACCAATATTTCTTTAATGAGCAAGGTCCTGAAGAGGGTAGTGGAGGTTCAGCTTCAGGATCTTCTGGATGACACTAATGCCCTCAATCCTTTTCAGTTCGGCTTCAGGCTGCACCATAGTATGGAAACGGCAGTGGTTGCCCTGCACAATGACCTTTTGAGGGAGTCTGACAGGGGCAAAACATCCCTGTTGGTCCTCCTTGATCTCTGAGCGGCCTTTGATACCGTCGATCATGGTATCCTCCTGGGGAGGCTCTCTGAGTTGGGGATTGGAGGCATTGCACTGGTTGGAGTGAGTGCAGCTGGGTGAGCTAACCTCCACTCCTTGGTCCCTTAATTGTGGGGTGCCACAGGGTCAGTGTGTCACTAATATGCGGATGATACCCAGCTGTATATCTCCTTTCCATCTTCTGCAGTGGATGCTGTTCCATCCTTTGAGCTCTGCTTGGCCACCCTCTCAGATTGGATGGGAGCTAATAGGCTGAGATTGAACCCAGGCAAGACAGAGATCCTGCGAGTGGGGTCCCTGGTGTCTCTGGGTTGAGCAACTCCCTCACTTTGGGGGGGGTGACTCTCTCCGAAGGATGGGGTCTGCAGTTTGGGTGTCCTACTGGACCCAGTGCTTACCATGGAAACCCAGGTGGCGTCGGTGGTCCGTTCAGCTCATTACCAACTGCGGAGGATTGCCCAGTTGTGGGCACTCCTTGACATCAGGGCATTAACTACACTGGTTTATGCACTCTAAATCTCGAGAATAGACTACTGTAGTGCTCTCTACATGGGGCTTCCCTTGAGGTTAATGTGTCACAGATATAGTGGTACCTTGTATAAAGGAACTAATTTATCTCTTTTAATTTTTCTGAATGAAATTCTGTTAAGCAGATTTTCCTTGGTATAAATTTCCCATAGGAATGCATTGAAAATTGATTAATCACTAGCCGCAACTGTTTTTCTGTTGTACGGATTCACCCCATAGGCAATTTTGTTAAGGGATTTCCCCCTTATCTCTGGATTTTTTCCCCCTTTAAACAGATTTTCTGTTAAACAAACCACTTATTGTATGAGGGTCCACTGTACGTCTCGTTGGAACCCATGAAAGGGCCTTCTCGGCTGCTGTGCCCATACTTTGGAACTCCCTCCCACTACAGGCCAGGCCTGCCTCATCTCTGTTGTCTTTCTGGAAACAGGCAAAGACCTTTCTCTTTGGGCAAGATTTCAATGAATAATGGTCTACCTATTATGTGTCTTTTATATGAATCTACAGGATCACACAGACTTTGTGTTTATAACTACTTATGGGTTTACATTGACACGATGTTTTCATTGTTAGTTTCCATCACTCATAACTTTACATGGAACTTTACTCCCCTTGAACTGCTCATGTTCGCTTGTAATGTTGTCTATTAATGTTGTCTATTAATGCTATAAGATGCCCCTCAATTCCCTGTTCTCGTAATTGTACTGGACAGTATATTATCCCTGATTCTGTCAGCCACCTTGGGTACTTTTTCCAAGGAGAAAGGTGGAGTAAAATACTCTAAAATAAATAAAAATAACAAATCTCCATATCTCTTTTGCTATACTGTCAAGACTTTTCTCTCAGTGTGTTCCCATGCAATTTATAATCCTGACTTTGGGCAGTGATAATAAGTCATTTTACTGACCTTGAAAGGATGGAAGGTTGAGTCAACCTGGAACTGGCTACCTGGGACTGAACCCTGGGTCATCATGAACAGAATTTTGGTTACAGTACAGCAGCTTAATCACTGTACCATGAGATCCACATCTGTGCACAATACTCCACTGGGAAGCTCAACTGGCACTGGGATATGATTGTTCCAGTTTTATTCTCCCAGACATTATAGTTTATCTACTAGTATCCTTATAAGATGAATTTAAGAATATAATAGAATTCATCACAGGTTAAAGAAATCCAGGGCTTTACATTCAAATATATGAAATATGGCAGAAAAGACCATTGACATGCTTTTTATTGCTCTCCATCTTTTTTCTGTTTTGATATTTTTACAATTCCTGAATATCCGGCGTGTCTATGGATCATTCAGAATATGGTTTCCTCTGCCCTAGGCTTCTAATATTATTTTGTTTAGCAAGCCGTTATCATATGCTTTTTCTGCATTAATTATATATACTTTTAAAACAGAATTTCCTTTAGAGGGCATTGTATCATGCCCATCATCTACTCATTTTAAGTGAGTGAATGAACAAGGAGTAGAATACAAAAATTAGATAAAGTAAAAGGTCTACTTTTAAAGAGACAGTTCTACAGCTGTAATTTATGCAGTAGTCAACTAAAATTTAAATTAAAACTTTGAAGTATAAAGAGCAGTGCTGTTCAAAACTTAGATTCCTTTTTTGAACATATTTCGTATCATGCAAGAGTTGTCATTTTAATAGGTCTTTCTCCACCTACCAAAGGTGGAAGAAAAAAATGAGTTGTAAAGATTTATGTACTATGTCACAGTATTTCTAGACACCACTGTCAGTTTAAGGTTGGTTGGTTCTTTTATGAAAAAAAAATTCAGTCTACTTTCAAAGCTACATCTTCAGCTTTGTGAGTCAGTATTGCTTTTTGTTTTTTCCAGAAAGAGATGTGACTTGCATTTCCAAAAAAGCACAATGAAAATATTGCATCACTCTACAATGCTATCAAAAAAGATAAAGTTCACTGATTGGAAAAAAAGGAGGGCCAGATAAGTGAAATACTAAATGCAAAAATGTTCAAAAAAATCTCCATGGCTAAGTACAATTTTTCTTCCTTATGGATATTTCTGGAAGAGTAAAAAAATAAAATCAGGTGAGTGGTATAACTTTGGGAACTCTTCCATGCTTAGAAGTAAATATTAACTTATTCTAGGTCTCCATATCTGCACATTCCCTGATAATTAATCTGGATTGTATATTAGGCAAATTGGCCAATGTAGTTTCATCCATTGATTTATAGACCTATGGATGATAGAGGTGGAAGGAGCTTTAGGCTCATCAAGTCCAATTCCCTGTCAAAGCAGGAAATGAAGAAAGTCAGGACTTGGAAAAGTTTCTTGTTTAAGCTGCAGAACCCATAATTCCCTGGCTAGCATTGATTGCTATGGGTAGCTGATTTTTGTGCACTGCTTTCGTTAACACATTTGCTGAACAAATTCTATAAATAGATTTCAGCTGTTTTCAAAGGACAGCATATACCCATTTCTTCAATTTCTTTCTTGCAAACTCAAATACTATAGATTCCTTTTTCAGTGGTGGCAAACCTTCAGCACTCCAGATGTTTTGGACCACAACTCCCAGAAGCCCAAGTCTAGATTGCCAACGACAAAGGATGGTGGGAGTTTTGGTCCAAAACATCTGGAATGCTGAAGGTTTGCTACCATTGCTTTAGGGCATCAATCCAACTCCTATTTGGTCTCCCATTGTCATGTTACCTTCAACCTTTCCCAGCATTATTCTTGAAGAGTATTCTTGGAGCCTGTCCACCCTGGCATGTAGTTATGGTATATAGTTCCATGATAGCACTCTTTGGCATGGGGAAAAAGATCTTGCCTGCTTGTGGTTCTACTCCATTCTTGACCTTTAAAAGATCTGGCCCATATATTTATGGCAGAAAGTAGGGCACACAATCCATTGAGATGCAAAATAATTATTTGCTGTTATTTGCTTGTGTTAAGGTGCACTGAGGAGAAGGAATATGCCAAAATTCTGGGATGGACTGGCTCTCTGGGAGCGTTTAACATTTGTTAGATCAACTTTTGAGCAACTTTAGCAAATATAAATGTGTGGTAAATGTATTGAAAAAGTAGAGGCATTGTATGAGTTGTTTGCATGTGTCTGACCGGGCACTTTTGTGCATATTTTGTGTGTTTGTGGGTTACTTCACAAAAAGAAGAGAAAGATGTGAAAGAAACAGACATTTTGCACAAATTGCACAAAGCATGATGAAAACAGACCTCAGTGTCTTCCTCCATGCAGGAAGTGAGCTTTTCATGAGAACTTAAGACAGGCATGTTGAGAGTCACTATTTCAGTTCCACGTGGGACATTGGTGAAATTTCCTCATAGCCCTAATACAGGCTGCTTTTACATGACCCCTAAAATCCGAGGCAAAGGGCTCCCAAATGTAGAGCTTAAAATTGTTTTCCTAACAGCTGGGGACTTAAAAAAAATAAGTACGACCATGCCCAACTAAGCGCGCCCCAGCACATTTTCCAAGTACCTGCTCTCTGGAGGTAAATTTTTTTCCAGTGCAGACTATAAAGCTGTGGATGCCGGGCTCTCCTCGCCTTTTGTTGTCCTCCCGCCCCTTTAACAGCCTGGAATGCCTACAGTGCTGCTCTGACGGCAAACGGAGGTGCGCAGAGGTTAGCCTGCATTCTTTTCTCCCCTTTTTCCTCCCTCCCCTCATGCAGAAAGGAGCAATGGAGTGCGTAGGGGTGGGAACATAGAAAGCAGAACAAAACCCCCATGATCTCTGGTCTAAATTTAAGTTGCCAGCAGATCTTAGGGGTCATGTAAAAGCGCCCACAGAGCAGCATCAGGTCAGAAAAAACAATGAAAGTGTGTTAGTGTGTGATGATATTGTGGGAAAGGAACCCCATTTTGTAACTTTCACATTTATAGAGTTCTTCCATATTTCTATCTAATAAACACAGCACATTTAGAAGTACAGTGACCCCTGAACTATTGTGGGGGTTAGGGACCCGACCCACATTATTGAAAATCCATGATATGCGGATGCAGGTTGGGTTGGGGCTGGGGGGCCTAGCTGGGGGCCCTTAAACTTACCCCCAGCCTGGCACTGCCCCAGATGGGCCTGCAAGGGCCTTACTGTGCCTTCTGGAGGCCCCAAAAAGGGCCTCCCTGTGAACCGGAAGTAATATCTGAGGCCTCTGACAGGCCCATAAAGGCCCTTGGAGGCCTCAGAAATAATTTCCCGTAAACCGGAAGTGATTTCTCGTTCACAGGGAAGTCATTTTGGGGCCTCCAGACAGCCCAGGAAGGCCCCCACAGGCACATTCAGGGCAACTCCAGTCCTGGGGTAAGTACAGTCCTTTCCCCCTTACCCCAGGGGGCCTTTTCTCATATACTGTGGTCCTGTGATATAACAGGACCACAGTATATGAACCGTGAATCGGTGGGGAACCACTGTATATTATACATGCATCCTAGCACTTCCATGTACAAAATGAATGACAAAGAAGAAAAAACTACAAAACAGGCCGGTTCATGATTCATTTTGTTGAACTTTGGGGAAATGAAACAAAATGCTAAACTATTTCAATATTGGAGATTTGTACACTTTGTGATTCTTGTAATTTGGAAATTCTGGGAATAGTACAATCACTTCTGAACAAGTTAGAGATGCCTAACTCACAGCACATCTTCAGTTGACTATACTCCCCACACTCTCCAAATTTGACAAAAACTGGATTTGGAACTTCTTTGTTATTGCCCACACAAAACAAATCTACCTGGAAAGTCCTCTTTAATCATTTGGGCCAAATCTTATCTTTGCCAAACCTGGAGATGGGGGTTAGGAGAGTCAGCTGAAAATGGTGAGTTTGGTTTCTCTAATTCAGCCGGGGGCTCTTCTATCATATTTCTACTATATCTGGGAGTCTTTTGCCAGTACTTATAAATCACATTTGCAATAACATATATCTGATTCCCTAGAGATGGGGAAAACCAGCTTGCTATAGCAGCTCATGAAGAACAGGTACCGACTGTGAAGGCTGAAAAGAATTTAGGTTGTAGTGAGAAAAGATGAATGTGGATAGAAGTGCTTCCTTCCTGATGTAAATGTCAGTACTGTGAGCATAATTTTTTCTGCTTCACAACTTTAGGCCTCTAGACACCCAGAGCGCAATAAATGAAGGAAATTATTCAAGATTATTGAAAAGGGATTAGCAATAGAATTAGGCAGAATTGTGTGCATCAGTACCTGGCTGATTACTCTGTGCTTTCAGGCACCTGATTACCAATGATAACAGGCTCTATACAGTGTGTTCCTTTGAAAGAAGCCTTACTTGTTCTTAATTCACATACTTGTCTCCCCCTCCTTTTTTTCCCTCCTTCTACCTTCAAGTAATAAAATGCATGTATAATACATACAGTGTGGTGGAATCATGGCTTACAGAGTCCTGGTACTTCTTAATTAGCAGGGCCAATGACATAATTTGCTGCTTCCCTCAGGCTTCCCAGCTCCCTTTTCGTTTAGTTGCAATCCTCACAGTAGCTGTGGAAGGGGATAACTTTCCAAAGAGGAAGATACTGCCTTAAGCAATCCTTCTTATAATGAAGACTATTTTAGGGTGTCTTGGTCTTGAGAGACTTGTCAAGAAATTGGAAAATACAGAATCATAGTTCCAGTTGTCATTGTGAAAAACAGGCCTGACATTCTGTACCTAGAATGAGTAGGCCAGGAGAGAGGGCAAGAAAAAAACTCATGAATTGGGAGACCACAGGAACTGGCAAACCACTCCAGTATTCCTGCCAAGAAAACTCCATAGACATGGGGTCACGAAAAGTCGGTCATGACTATAACGACACAACACACACCATTTGTACATTATCTCTATGAGAAAGGAATCTCCAGTGCCAAAGCTCACTCCTTGGTAGAGAAGTAATTCACAATGAGTGTTTTTAGCTGAAGAGAAAGGAAGGGGAAAAAGAAGTTACTCTGGAAAAGTTACTCTCTCTCTCTCTCTCTCTCTCTCTCTCTCTCTCTCTCTCTCTCTCTCTCTCTCTCTCTCTCTCTCTCTTTTGAGAATTTCCAGGGTGATACGTCTGATTGAATCCTTGCCTTGAATGATCCAGAAAGTCGAATAATGGGTATAACAATGGGACGAAGGTTGTTTAGTTTTAGCCTAATATCTCTAATATCGCTTGCTCTGCACTAGAGATGGGCACAAAACATAAATATAGCATTTCATTTCATTTTGTATTATTAATGAAATTTTAAAGAATTTTTGGGATGAAACAAAACAAAACAATTCATTAATGGCTCCCGTGGGTCCTAGAGGCACCAAAATATCAGGTAGCTTATTTCGACTCTTTCTTGTAAACCCCCCAAATTTGGATTGATTTGGAGTTCAGAGGGCTAATTTACTAAACTCCAAAGTTGGTGCCCCTAGGAGAAAATATTTTCTAATTAAGTCAAGAAGCCACTAATAGCCATCTGTGGGGGAGCGATTAGCTGTTTCCTGACATAATTAGAAATGATTTTCTCCTGGAGGACTCCCTTTGGAGTTTAATAACTCAGCCCCCTGAACCCCAAACCTCTCTAAATATGGGGGGGGGCTTACAGGAAAGGTTACAAAGAAGCTACCCTGCAATTTTGGTGCCTCTAGGACAAATTGTTTTGTTCCTAGAGGAACAAATGGTGTTTTGTTTTGTTTCATAACGAAACGATTCATTACATAACAAAAATGGAGTTTCATTTTTCATCTTCTGCCCGTCTCTACTCTGAACCTTTTTAATGTTTATGTATCTTTTGCAACATCTGCAATAATTTTTTTAATAGTCATTTGTTTATTTGGGGGGAAACAGAGCTGTTGGAACTAAAGAAAAGTTTGGGCCATCTACTTGTGCCTGTCTATTTTGTTGGTATTTTGATGTTCCTACCAGACAGGGTTTATGTAATGTCAAAGCATTTAACCTTGTGAATTTTTTGCTAATTCCCTGAGGTACTGAGTAATCAGCAAGAATCAAGATGTTGGTGGGGGGACGTATCCAAGCAGGAAGATTTTCCCCAGCCACCTTGCTTGAGCAGGAAAGCCTGGGCAGTGTGGCTTAGTGGTTGGTGTGGGCTTATCTAATCACCCTAAATTTGACATGGACTTGTTAACTTTACAAAAATCCTTCTCCACTGGTTTGTTGACATGTAGTAGAGCTGCCTTCATTTTTCAATTTTCCTTGGGAATGTAGCTCTGAGGAGAAGTTATTGCACTTTAAAATTGAATGCTACACCAGCAGGTGTGTGTGCAGTCTTGAACAGGAGTATCAAAAGCTAAATATCTTAACCACCTATTAACAAAGACCAGAACCTTATGTAAAGAAACACAATCCAAATAACCCATCACTTTACGTATGTTTAAGAAAAAAATGCCTTTCAAGCTTTTGAAGCGCTCTAGTTCAGCATATTTAGTTCAATATGTTTCTTT
This sequence comes from Phrynocephalus guinanensis, assembly GCA_037367245.1. Classification (NCBI taxonomy): domain Eukaryota; kingdom Metazoa; phylum Chordata; class Lepidosauria; order Squamata; family Agamidae; genus Phrynocephalus; species Phrynocephalus guinanensis. The sequence continues at coordinate 32,524,087 of CM074741.1, read as the reverse complement.
TAGCTATTAAATATTTAGTGTATTATTAGTTTTGTTAGAATTTAGGTAACCAAAAGTCTTTATTTTGTTCAGATCAGGACATCTTCATGTACCTGTGTAGTTGTTATATAGATAATGTAACATTAAGCAACTTATATATTTTGGTATTTTAAAAATACATCAAAACCAATCCTTTAACTAGTTTTTGTGGACATGGCCTGTACTTGGAATACAGTTTCCAAGCTATGGTTGTGGGCAGAATAGAATGTGATACGGACAATGCTAATTCTTTAATAAACTTTGGCGATAAACTTGCAAAGGGTGAGGTTAGAATACACATTCCTGCAATAGACATTTCCTTTTGAGAAAGACTGTTAATGGAACAGGTGTGCTTTCCGAATAGTATTTCTTTTAGTGGAGACATCCCTCCCCTATAGTCCTTTTGGAAATATCATTTATGATAAACCTATGTATGTTGACAAACCTGAATGAAAGGATTAATGTACCTCGGAAGAAGGAAAAACTGATCTTTGTTCAGGCCCAGTGAAAAATAGATGAAGTACTTAATATCCACAAAACATCCTGCCAAATGAAACTTGAACTTAATCTTCAGGGTCCCACCAGACTTTTTATTATTTCTGCTGCAGCAGACTAACATGGCAGTCTCCTTTAAGAATATCAATGTTGTTTTAGGTTTGGCCTTGAATAAAATAAAATTGTTTAGCCAGGAGGCTGTACATGCTACATGTTCTGATTTGTGTGTGTGTGTGTAGAACGTGATGATGCATGCAAGCTACTTCATATAGAAATAATAATTCTCCCACTGGATGCATAAGCATGACTAGATTTGACCATGAAAAATGATTGAATTAGGCCAGACAGTACCTGCTCTGGTGCATGGTTGGATTTTGGCACTTCGGCAACATATATTTATACATTATCCTGTTTGGGCTGTGTTTGTACTGTTGATTAGAGATGGGCACGACTTAGCGGTATTCCCGTTTCCGTTTCCGTTACTCGGTTCCGTTACTCTACGGAAACGGTAATGGGAATTACTCCGCCAGACTTCGAGCTCGAACCGACGAACGAACAATTTTGGTCTGATTTGTCGTGCTCGTTCCTTGCATCGCGCGATCGTGCGATGCCACGCAGCACAGAAAAAAAGTTTTTAAAAGTTAAAAAAACCCGGTTTCCGGCCAAAAAGCAGGCGGAAAAATGCCTGCCATGCCTCAGGGCACCTACCAGAGGGGTTGTTTCTGGAGGTCCCCGGCCTCCCCCCCCATCCCCCGTCCTGGGCTGCTCTGGTGGGACTCGCCGCAGGCTCGCAGCCAGCAAATAGCCCAGTCTCGCCGCCGGCCGCCGCAATTAAAGCGCAAGCAAGCGGCACGGACGGCACAGGAAAAAACTTTTAAACTCTCCCCCCACCCATTCCCGGGCCAAAAAAGCAGGCGGAAAAATGCCTGCTTGACTAAAGGCGCAGGGCACCTACCGGAGGGGTGGTTTCTGGAGGGGGGTCCCGCCTCCCCCCGTCCTGGGCAGCCGGACTCGAGTCGCCATTTCGCCATGCCATGTGGTGCGGGCGGGGGATCCAAAATGGGGCGGCGAACGCAATATTGTTTTTTAAATCGTGGTCCAAAAACACACAAGCACAACAGAAACACGCGAAAATTTATAAACTGCCAGATTTTTCACAGTAGCAGTGGGTTTTTTCTTGCAACAAAATGTCTCTCCTCTCCTCCTCTGTCCTCCATTGATTTTATTTTTTTTATTTTTTTTACACCTGCGCAATGATGGGCTGGCCGAGTGGCCAGCCATGTGGGAGTGGATGACCATGCAAATTTTTGGAGCCATCCCACCAGTCGCATGGCCACTTGGCCATGGAGACTTCTGGGATGTGCCAAAAAGCCCCCTAAAACCTGCCCTAGCCCCCTAACCCTTACCCTAATCCTTGACTCCTTACCCATATGTCACAGACTGTCTTCTTAGTGGGTCAGAGAGGCACCCAGAGGTGCAACCCACTAGCCCACCGTAACCTTACCCGTCACTAGCCTAACCCTAGCCCTTGCACTAACCCACCTTAAAGCCAGATCTACTTGCTTGCATTGCACTACACGCAGCAAGTACAATTCCCTTCTGTGTGAGACATGGTGGTGCGAGAGCCTTGTGCAGGGAAGGCATGACGCTATCACTCTCACTGGTCTCATAGCCTGCAACTGGTATGCATATCCATATGGCTATTGCATACCATTTTGCAGCAGCAGCAGGTGAGGAGGGGAGACCCCCATGTAGAGGGGTCTCTTGGAGCCTGCTTCCCCTTCCTAGTGCGTGAGGATGGGAGGCTCCCACGGGTGCCTCCAGGAGCCCACTTTCCCTTTATAGCGGGCCAGAGGAGGCACCCACCCCACAGAGGTGCCTCCAGGAGCCCGCTCCCCCCCAAAACCAGTACTAACGACAATGAAAAAATGAAAAAACGAACTGACGAATTTTTGCGAATTTTTGCAAAAACTGGAAACGAGCCGAAACGGGATCGGCCCGACTAACGACAACTCGAAAATTTTTTTTTTCAAGTCGTGCCCATCTCTACTGTTGATTGTTAATATCTTGTGATCTGAAATTTCAAATGCTTGCAAATGTAAATGTGTTTGTCTTGCTGTACACATTTTAAGAGATAAACCCACAGAACTAAGAGGATGGTAAAAAGGCATGTAATAGCCACATTCAGGGCTACCAACACCCATGGCACAAATGCTCCCCCACACAGTTGTATGTTTGGAAAATATGAGAAAATATTATTTGAATATGCCAGTATAACAACAGCAACATGCCGTCAAATCAGTTCTGACTTTTATGGCAACCCCTTTCAAGATTTTTCAGGGAGAAAATTGAAGTGGTTTACCATTTCCTTCTTGGAGGTGGGAAGGGCTTGGAGTGTACAGCTTGCCCAAGGCCACACAGGCTAACTCTGTTCATATACAACACAGTGGAAAATTGAACTCCCAACCTCTGGTCCCACACGGAGGGATGCTGGCATAGCCATGGTAAGGAAACAAATGCCATGCTTACAGCAGCAATTTCAGACATTCCCCATTCCCATAATATCAAAGTGTACCGATGATGGGGAAATGGTGTCATTCTACTACAGCCACCATGGTTCCCAACCTTTTTCCCCCCCCACATGAGGAATTTTGTGCAAACTACTCTAAAATGAATTAAGAACAAAATGGTGCCCTTAAATAAGAACAAAATGGTGGCAGGAAATTCCTGATTTGAACCAGATGACACTAAATCCAGTGCAACGTCATGATTAAACTAGCTAGCGGCACTCCCCAAACAGAAATGAGCCTTTCTAGCCATCCAAGAAAGATTAGTGCTGCTGTCTGTACCTCGTTTTCAATCATTCCTTGACTTTGGGTGCAGGCTTTGAGGCTTGCACGTGACTGGACTTTAAAACCTGAAACTATATTAGCTTGCATCGCGAAGTCTTCGAAAAGAGCATTTTCATTGACTGCCACTGGAAAGCTTATAATCCTCTTCAACCTTGATTGTAGTATTTTAAATTATGATGCAGATGATGAAGATTCATATTTCTCCTCCTTAAACCCCTCTAAAGATAAGAAGAGCTTGTTTAAAACTAGCAGTGACATATGATTATCTTGAAGTGAAAATGTGGTAGAATTTCCTGCAAATCCACATGAATATCAAGGTCTTGGAGGGACAACTTGCTTTCTATATTTTTTGTATAGCATCTACTTAAAGTGCTATAGCGACAGCCACAGTGAGAGTCTACACTTCATAGAAGCAGTGATTCCTAACCTGCCAGCTTGTTTTGTGCCGAAATAGCAACCAAAAGGAATCACTGCTATTCGGTAAGTTGATTTTAAAATATAACAATATATACAATAATAACAATATCAAAAAGAGGGAGGAAGAAGGGGGGGAGAGAGAGAGTTTGAGATTCAGATTGAGATTAAGATTCAGAGAGAGAGAGAGAGAGAGAGAGAGAGAGAGAGAGAGAGAGAGAGAGAGAGAGAGAGAGAGAGAGAAGAGGGGGGAAAGGGGTTTTTGTATATGGGCTAGGCATACATATCCATCTGTGTGCCTTTATTATCAGAAATGGGATTTCCACTTCTCCCTTTAAACTAGCTGGAGTTAGGGGTGCGGGACCTCCATGGAGTCCAAAATCAGTATGTTACTTTTATGCCTCCCAAAGTGAAAAAAACAAAGATACTTGATTCACACAAACACACACATGGATTCATGGATGTACACACCCACACCCACACCCACATGATACTAGTTCTCTCTTTCAGGGTTTTCTTCCACAGTGTTGACAATCTTTTCCACATACTGCCATGTGTAATGAGCCTTAAAGTTCCTTATGATCCTCTTCATTTTGAATGGGGAGAAACACAGACATAATGATATGGTTACCACTAGAACCAGAATAGGTTCAGGAATTATTATATAAAACTGATATAGTGGGGAGGATTTAAAGCTCTCTCCTTAGTACTATGGCTGCAGTGCCTCTGGCTACATTTTATCTTATAAAAGAAAGGTCCAGCCTGTCCAGGCATGCATTTCTGCCAATTGTGTCCAGCAGAATACACTTTTCTGTCATAAACACAAAGTCTATGTGAACCCATCAATTCATATAAAATACACCTGGTAGTCCATCATTCAGGGAAAGCTTGCTTGAAGAGAAAGTTCTTTGCCTGTTTCCAGAAGGACAACAGAGATGAAGCAGTCCTGGTCTCTAGTGGGAGGGAGTTCCAGAGTCTGGGCAGAGCAGTTGAGAAGGCCCTTTCATGGTTTCCCCATGAGATGTACCTGTGAGGGTGGCAATTCTAATTTATGGCAACCTTTTCTGCAGAATCTTCCATGTAGAGAATAGTCAGAAATGGTTCACAATTACCTACTTCTGGGGAACACCTTAAGTTTATGCAGCTTGTCCAAGGCCCCCTAGGCTGGCTTTACCCACAGTGGGCACAAGAAGGACTTGAACTCCCAGCCTCTGGCTCTTCAGTCAGATACATAGTTATCCTTTCAATATTTCCAGTATCAGGGTACCTCTTAGGGTCAAGATGTGGCCCACGTCAGTGCAACCCATACTTCTCACCCTGAGGAAGATGCATGATATCGTTTTGCATACAAAAAAGAATTAGCCAGATGGTAAAAAAGAGAGAGAGAGAGAAAACGCAAAACAAAACTGAGAGAACCTGTTGCAAAATAGTCTTGCTAAGCTAAATATTTATGCAATAGAATTAACGGTTGCATTTGCATAACAATCTTGAAACTCATCTTCCTTGCTTAATTGGCTTAAGCATCAAACTTTCTGGATGATCAGGGTGAGTAACAAACCCTCTATTCTATTGAAATGTATCTCTACATTAGGGACTTATGCTTTCTGAATATATTTCCATAATATGCAGGTGGTGTTTTTTTTTAAAGTTGGTAAGTTATTGGGTAAGTTATTGTATAGTATTTCTCATGTTATATTATAGTACTGGTCATGAGCTCTTTTATCATGCTGGATTAATTTTTCTTGGAGAACTATTTCAGTGGCATGAACCAAATACACATTATAAAGAGAAATCATAAATCCTCCCTCCGTACTATAGTAGAGGAGGTTTGTGACAATGTTATTATGCCTTTGAATAATACCCCTTTAAAAACCTTGCAGGGAAACAGCTCCTGGGAAAGGAAAGGGGAGGCAAAGGGTCAATTTCTCTTTGGCTTTCAGATATTATAAGGGCAGTAATAGATGTCTCTTTCGGCAAAGGTATTTTAATCACAGCAGCTCCTAGTCTGAGCTTCTGTTCACACATTCCTGGTTGTATTCTTAGCAAATAAGAAAGGAAGAAATTACATAGGAAACTTCATTATAACTGTGTTTTCTTAACACTATGAAAGGACAGATTTTGAGAGCGGGGGGTCTCCACTGGGTTTTTCGACTAATTTGATACCTGATTATTTATTTATTTATTTATTTATTTATTTATTTATTTATATCCCTCCTTGCTTCCAGGGAGTTAAAAGCAGCATACATGCAGTAGTTCTTTTCTTCTCTATGCTATCCTCAGAACAACCATGTGAGGCAGGTGATGGAGAGACCATGATTGGTCCATCATCATCCAGTGATGTTCATGGCCCATTGGGGATTGCCCTCCCACCCGGAATAACGAGACGAGGCAGTAATATGGGGTGAAACTGGGCCACACTTTTATTAAACACAACTTTAAACCATCAACAACAATAACAAGGAGGGGCCTGGCTTCAGCAATCATGGTTGGAACCCCGGGGTCGTCTCAGACCCCTCCAACCGGGCAACATTGGGCGAGTTCTGACCCCCAGGTGGCGTGGTCAGACGATGACACCACCCAGGCCGGTCTGATACTTACTCTCCCTGCATCTTATAGCATAAAGCTGGGTTATCCCCAGCGCAGGGAGGCGTCCCCTTGTACCCCAACTGCCTGATTGGCAGTGCCTTGGCTATTGAGTACTCAGGGACAGATGTTTAAACTACTCACTGCTGCCCTCCATCCGCTTCAGCCGCCAGTGTGACCAAACTTCCAGGTGGCTTACCTAACACCCAGGTACCAGTGTGGGATAGGCGAAAAATCCCCACTCTCATCGGCCAATTTAGAGCGCGGGTCAAAAATTCCTATCCGGCCCCCGAAGGCGACCAGTAACACTCACACTAGTCCTTAAAGGGTGGGCGGGCGGGGAACACTCCACAAAACTGCTCGTAGGAGGGGGTCAGAGCAGCCCTTTTAAAGGGTGCTCCTCCCCCTCCCCTCTGGATGCTTCGAGCGTCTTGCCTGTCTCGCCCTCCGAGAGAGAGGGCAAACACGCTCCGCAGGCAGAGGTCCCACCCACAGAGCGACCATTGCCCTTCCACCCGGAATAACAAGATGAGGCAGTAATATGGGGTGAAACTGGGCCACACTTTTATTAAACACAACTTTAAACCAACAACAACAATAACAAGGAGGGGCCTGGCTTCAGCAATCATGGTTGGAACCCCGGGGTCATCTCAGATCCCTCCAACCGGGCAGCATTGGGTGAGTTCTGACCCCCAGGTGGCGTGGTCAGCTGATGACACTACCCAGGCACGTCTGATACTTAACTCTCCCTGCATCTTATAGCATAAAGCTGGGTTATCCCCAGCGCAGGGAGGCATCCCCTTGTACCCCAACACTGGCACTGTGACCTCCTGATCGGCAGTGCCTTGGCTATTGAGTACTCGGGGACAGATGTTTAAACTACTCACTGCTGCCCTCCATCTGCTTCAGCCGCCACGACCGAGGGCCTAGCCTTGCTATGGCCCCAGTCTCCCCACCTGGCCGCCGCGACCAACTCACTGACCCGCAGGGCTCCAAAAAAGGCCAAGAGTAACGCTGCCTTGAACAGGGCAGCCTCAAATGCATCCTGGCAAACGATGTGCCACTTGGCACACATTGCCACCAAGATCTGGGGGGTGATTGGGAATCGGGAGTCTGGTGTCTTCTCCCTCTCTCTACTCCACCCCGCGACCATACCCCTTATTCTGAAGTCCCCTGTAGGGTCCCCATAACCCCGGAGCTTTGAATAAAATGCCAGGGCTGCCAACTTTCCCAGCATGGAGCTGGGGGCCAAACCCTTCCTATGGAGGTGCACGAGAAAGATACGCAGGTGGTCAATGGGCAACGGCCACAATTGGCCAAGCCCCTGCGTGGCCCGGAAGGAGGCAAAGTCCTTCATCACCGACGCGTATCCCCCCTGGGTCCTGGGGGCAACCGAGAGGCATAGTGCCCTGTCAGCCTCATCTCACCAACCTGCCATTCCTCTGTCGGGATCTCTACTGGCAGCACAGCCACTCTTGGGGCAAGAGCCTGGAAACGCTCAGCCTGTCGGTGGGACAATATGTCAGCGAATTCATTCTCCACCCCAGGCACGTGGTGAGCACTGGCCACTATATTGTATTGAAGGGCCCTCAGTGTAAATGACCTGACCAGGCACATTACCCTAGGCGAGTGGGATGTCAGGCTGTTGATGATGTGGACCACTGCCAGGTTGTCGCACCACAAGCGGACAACCGAGTTGGCCCAGGCCTCAGACCAGATGTATAGGGCAGCCCATATGGGAAATAACTCCAGGAATGTCAGCTCGCGGGTGATGCCCTCCTCATGCCAGGCTGCAGGCCAAGTGCCACTGCACCACTGCCCCTTCCAAAATATGCCGAACCCAATGCCCCCTGCAGCATTGGTCTGCACTTGGAACTGTGCACCAAGACAGAGCTCGTCTCTCCAAAAAGAGACCCCGTTAAAGCCATCCAGGAAGATTAGCCAAACGGCGCAATCTTCCCTCATGGTGGATGTGACTCTGGTCCTGTGCGTAGGCTTGCACAGTCCCGCCATAGCGAAGCAAAGGCAGAGAAGAAACGCCTGCCCCAGGGCGACCACCTTACACACAAAGTTAAGGTGGCCGACCAGCTCCTGCAGCTCCCTGAGGGAGATTTTTCTGCAAGTTTGGACCTCGCGGACTCTGGCCCTAAGTGACAAGAGTTTGTCCATCGGGAGATGGCACGCCTGGGCATGGGTATCGATTTCAATACCCAGAAAGTTGAGAACAGGCAGGGGGCCCTCTGTCTTTTCCTCAGCCAAAGGAAGACCCAGCTGCCTGGCTAATAATCTAAACCAGTCAAGCAGTAGTTGACACCTGCCTGACCCAGCGGGCCCACAGAACAAATAGTAATCCAGGTAATGGGCCGTACTTGCCAACCCTGTGGCATGGCACAGGCGCCACTCCACAAACGAGCTGAACCTCTCGAATACGGCACAGGAGACCGAGCATCTGAACAGCAAGGCATGGTCCATAAAGAACTGGCTTTGAAATTGAAAACCCAGGAGCTCGAAATCAGCGGGGTGGACCGTGAGAAGGCGGAATGCCAACTTAATGTCACACTTCGCCATCTCCGTGGCCACCCCACAGGAGCGCACCATGTGCACTGCTGCGTCAAATGAAGTGTACCGTACCGTGCACAGCTCGGACAGAATGCCATCGTTCAGCGAGGCGCCGCTAGGATGGGAAAGGTGATGTATAAGCCTAAATTCGCCTGGGGCTTTTTTGGGGACTAAGCCCAATGGGGACACTCTCAGGTTGGGCACCGGGGGCTCGGGGAAGGGTCCGAGGACCCTGCCCTCCCGAACTTCCTTCCAGATCTTATCTGCTGCCACCTCCTCGGCCCCCATCAGCGACTTGCGCGCTGAGACGGAAAGCCTGGGGCCCTTGAATGGGATACGGAAACCAACTTCAAAACCAGTAACCAGAAACTCGGCCGCCTCCCTATTCGGGTACTCAGCGGCCCACTGCCTCAGTACCTCAAGCTTGATTCAGCTGGGGCCCTTTTGCAGGGGCATTGTCCCCAGATCCTGGCTTCCTATTGCCCGCGGCATCCCACCCCTTCCCCTGCTGTGGGCGGGCCCTGCTGCAGTTAATAGCGGGGTGCTGGGCCCTGCATATGGAGCACTCATGCTTGAAGCGGCACGGCTTCCTATTGCACGCTCCCTGCCCATTGTAGTCCCAACAGACCAGACGGACTTGAACCGACTGGCCCGCTGAGGCGTGGGCAGTTGGATTTTGTGTCCCCTTACGTATGAGGTGACCGCTGTCATAGTGCTCCCCCAGGGTTGGGCGGACTGGGGTCATGAACTGCAGCCATACCAGTGGCAGGGGCTCGTCCCACCTGAGCTAGGGCTCCAAGATTGCTCTACAACTAAATTCTTTGTCGTATTGCAGCCAGGTGTGGCCACGAAAACCAACAAAGGCCCAGTAAATGAGCTCGAAGTATTTTAATATGGACTGCGCCCGCCAGGGATGGGCCTGCAAGGACAGGGACATATAGATCAGGTAAGCAGGAAGCCAGGTGACCCAGGAGCACCCCGGCTTCTTCCGCAACCTCCACTCCTTATCCTGTGGGTCCTCCTTCTCCAACTCCTTTGTATCTAAGTCCCAATTTAGGAGGCTAAAGATATCAATAAATTAACCCCTCCATATTTTTTCCTTTGTAGCCTGGGGCAGGTGGTGCCCAAACAGCGAGGTGTAGTCCCTGTAAGGGAGCACCCCAGCCGTGACTCCCGCATAGCTCGGGGCCACGCTGGGGCACCCACGGGCAGCTGACCAGGCACAGGCCAAGCGGGCAGCTGTCCATGGGGCCAGCAGAGCGGAGCGGGGGCAGGCTGGCGCGGCTGCAGGCCACCCATCCTGAGCAACAAAGGCTGCAGGCTCGGCGCAGGCACGCTTGCTCCAGGCATAGCTCCCAGCAAAGACCGGGTAACATTGCTCCAGGGCAACCTGGCGCCCGGTGTAGCTGGCGGGGAGGAAGCTACCTGCGCTGGCCAGCTGGCCAGGGCAAGTGATCCAGGAGCAGGTGAACCTGCCGGCCAAGGCCATGTGGTGGTGGGCGCTGATTCAGGCGTGTAAGCCAACTCACTTGTAGAAGGGTTCTCCGCAGCAGCCAGATCCCCGTTGTTGTGTTCTGAGCCACCCATCACCTCTGGGCCGGCGGTGGTCACAGCTGGGCCACGCAGCATGGGTTGCTGGTGCCTGGCTGATGCCGGGGGGGTGGCCTGGCACCGCTTGCACCCTGGAAGCGGGCTCCATCTGTTCCAGCACTGCAAAACGGGCAGAGAAATTCTGAGCAACGTCCTTGAATTGGGCCCTCTTTCTAGCCTTTGACAGCCTAGACCCTGTTCTCGGCTGTGGCCCCTGGGTGCCCTCGCTAACCTGCACTCCCTTTGTGGCCTCCAAAGCCACCAGGCATGACTCAAGCTCTAGCCAAATAGGCCAGTCCTCCTCATCCGAAGAGGGGTCCGAGAGCTGGGGTGCAGGCTGCGGCCTTTTAGCAGGCTGCTTGCCTTTAGTGGTCCCCGGCCTTTCCTTGGAGCATAACTGCAAGGCTCACCTGTTACCCTGGCTGCTAAAATGAAAATAGGCCCAGGCCACTAATACCCCAGCCCTCCCAGGAGTACCACCCTATGCGCCCCCCCACCAGTTACCAGGCTCAGGGTAGAACCCAGAGGGCACCCTGGACCCCTTCCAACAGTCCCCACCCATATACTCACGCTCTCAAAGATGATGAAGGGCAAGGGGGGGTAGGTATTCTTCAGGCCCTGGTGTCTACAAGTCTCCCAGGCCTCGATTCAGCCTCAAGGCAGTCACCCACCTAGCACACGGGGGGGGGGGAGGTTCGCCCAGCTAGATTGGATGAGCCTAGGGCCCACCACCCACCACGGTCCACACCCACCCACAAGAACCCAGGGAGGCCGTTAATGCCCATCCCCAGCCCGAACGGGGTATGAGGGCCCTGGGGCCCACCGCAAGTCACCCCACTCATGCGGGGGGGAGGACCAATCCAGCTCTTCGGGGCCTGTCTGCGGGTCGCGCCAACTTTCGAAGCCTCCTACGGGAGGCAAAGTCCCAGTCCGCCGCCTCCGCAGCCTCTGCCGAGAAGCAAAGGCCGACTCCACCCGGTCTCCGTCGCCTCCACTGGGGGGTGAAGTCCACTCATGCCGCCTCCAGAGCCTCCGCCAGGAGGCAAAATCCCACTGCGCCCGGCCTACAGAGCCTCCGCCGGGAGGCAGATACCGACTCCACTGCTTCCGGGGCTCTCCAGGCCGCCCCGTCTGTGCCGCTAAATGTGGCCTCAAAATGGCACCTGCCACGAGGAGCGGAGAGCAGGTCCTACCTTGCTGAATGCTCCTCAAAACTGCTCATAGGAGGAGATCGGAGCAGCCCTGACCCCACAAAACTGCTCATAGGAGGAGATTCGAGCATCCTGCCTGTCTCGCCCTCTGAGAGAGAGGGCTAAACACGCTCCGCAGGTGGAGGTCCCGCCCACGGAGCGAGCATTTGAACCTATGTGCCTTGATTCCTAACTTAGTCTTCTAAAACTGCAAGACAATTCATTGGTTTGGTTCATGTTCTACAGTTTAGACAATCCTGAACCAACTGAAATCAAGAAAAACAGTAATTTTCCACAAACTTCCCAGTTAATCTTTTGGTTAATATCCATTTATACTTACCTGAGCTCTGATTAGGTTTATATACAGGGCACATGGAATTCTAAATTATAGTGTGAAGGTAAGCTATAGGTCAAGATGAGCTGAAATTTCTCAGAAGACATCTCCCCACAAAGTATATTTCTGATTTTTTTAACCCCTTACAATAGAAAAAGAATATGTCTGTGAGGATTCTTAGTCATCCAGGTGAGATTATCAGAGAGTTAACTCATGGCAACTGGACTTATTTGCTTTTGGTTTGAAACATTTCACTCCTTATCCAAGTAGCTTCTTCAGTCTGAGGAAGGTTGGCGGAAGGCTTCAAATTAATTGTTCACGGTTTCACCCCCACCTAGTCTGAATAGATGGACAGTGCCCTAGGATGTGTGAAAGTCACAGCTATGCAGCCCTTCCAGGCACCCACTAAGTAGCAGTGGTTTTCCTGCTGGAGGTGTGAAGTGGTCCTGATTTTTCTGGGGGATAGATGAAAGGGAAGCAAGATAAATGGGGGACAGGTTGTGCCTAAATCGTATACCCCTGTTAAGAGAGGGATTTTCTATACACAAATGAATGGCCTCCCTGACCCCTTTCTCAAACCAGCTATCTTCTTTGTCCAATATGTGTACATCTTTATCATTGTCCTTTGACCTCTGAATGAAGGTACACTGTTGATTCTGGTCTTGAGCTGTTGCCCCTCCTGTTGCTCCACTTTTAAGGTCCTGTTGGGACCATGTCTCCACTTCTGGAGAAGTTTGTTGGAATGCTGTCCAGAACCTTTGTGCACAAATACAATGTTCTTGATTTTAAAATCCTTTATATACAGCTGTATGTAATTTTGGTTAATATTCCATCATAAAAACATTTCTTCCAGTACAACCTCTGGATTTGTTAGAGATTCTTTACAACATATACTATGAATTTAGTTTTCTATGCCTTTGAAGCAACAGACTTGGTACACAGAGCAAAGGCTTCCACACTTCACTTCAGTTTTCACCGACTTACCTTGCAAAATGTCAACAAAGAGCAATGTGAAGGTCCCATTAATCTGAATAAAAATGGAAAATTTGAACAGTTGAGAGGGAAAAAAGTCTCCTTAAGCAAAGTGTTAATTGGGCCAGTCTCCTTTGGATAGGTGCAAATAGGTTCCTTCCCACCCACTTGTCACTTATTCAATGAATTTCATTATCACCTTGCCAGAAGGCAGGGACTCAATTACACCTAGCCAGAGGGGAGCAGAATGGTAACCAGCTCGGTTTAATGAGCTAGAACAGAAGTAGGTCGATGAATATGTATAATTTACTAGAGCAACAGCCATGTAAATCTGTCGGTGCTCAACAAACTGGCACCCTGACTCCACAGCTGTGTCTGAATGGCATTGACAAGGCACTGACATGAATGATGTGCAGAAGCACAGAGATGTTCATCCAGTGGCTGTGTTATTTAGCCGCATCATGTTTCCTCAGCCACTGCTTGCGTAAATCAGTGTGTGATCATGGAAATCACATCAAGACCTGATGGGTAAAGTTTTAGGATGTTGCCAATACTCATGATTCCTAGATAGATGTCTTTTGCTGAATCAAATATTTGTTTTATCTAGCTCTATGGTACTTAAGGAGAGGCAACCTGCTGCCTTCCAGGTCTTGTGGAATACATCTCCCCTAGTCCTTCATCACTGATCACACCAGCTGGGGATTTTGAGAGTTGTGTCTATTTATGAAATACATTTCTTATTTTTCTGTAAAAGTAACAAGTTTTGTGTGTATTAGAATTAAATCACGAAAAAATAGACATGTCTTTTACTGTTTAGAGAGATCACCAATTTACTATACTGGGGAAATGCAGTTGTTTCCAGCTGAAAGGAGGTGCAAATATTGATGAAAAATATAAATATATGGTGGGAAGAAGCACATACAATGTACATGAAATCCACATGCCACACATACCAAATAATAACAACACAGGTACTGGGAACCAGACATCGAAACGCAGCAAAATATAGCGGCACAATTGACAAAAGTACCTCAGAACACACAAGGATAACATGGATTTTCCTGTATCAGTTCACACTGGTTTGGTTGGATGAGCATTTAGAATTTTTTTTCATGTGAGTCCAGTAATATGTTTAAAGGCTAAAAGAGAGAGAGAGAGAGAGAGAGAGAGAGAGAGAGAGAGAGAGAGAGAGAGAGAGAGAGAGAGAGAGAGAGAGAGGAGTTATTCAGGATTCTGACTTTCTGATTTGATACCTACCCATCTTCTTTTACCTGCTTCTCTCCTATAACAGGTTATGTCATCTACCAATAGTTAGTTGTTGGATCCAGAGATGATTACCCAGAAAAATACATAATATGAGGCTATGTTGGAAATGGCATAGTAGAGATGGGCACGAAACGAGCAATTTTTTGTTTTATTTTCATTTTTTTCGTTTTGTTACATAACGAAACAAAAAACGAATTTTGTCTCCAAAATGAAACAAAACGAACCGAAACAACAGAAATTTTGTCGTGCGTTTCGTTTTCATTGCGGCAAATACATTGAACTGTAATGAATGCTAACGAAACAGCAATTTTTCATTTTCGTTTTTGTTTTTTCGTTTCATTATGTAACAAAACAAAAATGAAATTTTTTTTGCAAAGAATTCACGAAAAATGAAAACAAACTGAAACGGAGCCCCTAAATGACAAACGACAAACGAAACACCATTTTTTGAGTCGTGCCCATCTCTATGGCATAGCTTTGAATTGTTCAAGAAAATATTTTGCCATTCGTTATGTAACTTCTGTGCATATTATGTGTATGCATTAAATCCCTCTGTGTTCCAGATACAACTGATAGGTATGTAACAACCATCCAAGAGTTCTTTTTCAGGCATAAAATTTCAGCTCCATGCCGAGATCTCCTCCTGCATATAAATTAACATTTGGGTTGAGGAAAAGAGATTGTCTCTCGGATATCAAGTAAATTGCTCAGTGGAAGAAGGTGAATTGGCTGCCTCTAAATGAATGGAGAATGCTTCATGCCCAAGATTCATCTATGTATGCAACAGGCTACACATCTGCCCCAGGATGATGTGATTGTAAAGCCATCATCCTTACAAAGTATCCCATGTGGAGTCACAGATAATTGAACTCATTTACATTTGGAGGATTCATCCCAACAAGATTGTTCTCAGATTGTGTTTCTTGTGGCTTGAATGCAAAACATGTAGCAGTGCAGCAGTTGAAGAAAAAAGCTTGAAGGCATCTGTGAGGTAAGCAGGGCCATGATGAAATGTATCCCCCCCACCCTCCACAGTTCTCAATAGGTTTTTTCCTCTTGCATGGGAACTGCTTTGCTTTTCCCAGTCCTGTACTTTTTCTTTGGTGTATGTTACATATCTGGAGGCAATCCTAATCAAATTGCTCAAGTTGTGGAGTGGTTATTGTATCCTTCCGCATAAATGCTTCAGAAGTTGCTGATAGCAGTGGTATTAAATTGGTTCTTAACTGTTATCTTGGCTTGCGTTTATTGTAACTAAATTTGTTGAAATATCTAAAACTATGCATTTGACAAAGTAAAGCCGTGCAAGGGCATTATGTTTCATTTAGACACTCTTCCTTGGTTACACTCCATTTATTCTGAATTGGAAAAGTGTCCAAATGTCCAATTCTTTATTAAAAGAAAGGCCATAAAACAGACACGTTATCTTCTATCAAAGCAATTTTATTGCTTACCTCCCACTGAGCCAAAAGTATTAAAACCATTATGCATATGAGATGATTCTCAGAAAATAAAATTACAGATAGAATATCTATCTTTCCCCCTCTTATGATGATGTAGATACCACATCAAATCTTCTAGGGCTTCCAATAAAAGAAAAGTTGAACTTTCTGAATATCATCCCCACTAGAAATATATCACACTGGAATGATTGATTGTATAGTATAACACATATAAATATGTGTACACTAAGTAACTAAAGCTGAAATGACATCTTCAGCTTTGAATACAAAACTCAGAGCTTTAAAGAAGGGAATTAAGTAAACAGTACATCAACCATATAGCACAGTGAAGGGAAAATGTTCTTATGACTAATTTACACATGCAAATTAGCTCTGTCTCTTGTATCAATAAATCAATACAGCATAATGAATTCCTTAGACAGAATTCTGCTGTTTCCCTCTCCTATCCACCATCCACCCCACCCCATATGTATAAAGTTTGCTGGGAATTAAATATATTGCACTAAACTCTCAGGCAAGTTTGAAGATTATTCTCAGAAATATTAAACATAGCCATTTAATCTTGATATATTGATAATTACTAAAACATATATTGCTGCAAAAGCAAGCTAAATACCTGCTGTCATCACTGACATTGATTCCAATCTACTTTTGTTTGTTTGTTCTGACATGTTCACCTGTTTTCATCCTTGTGCCTGTTCCCTGCTCATTTGTTTATTGAGCCATGGGGGGAAAAAACTATTATGTTGGTAAAGCTACAAAAACAGCATTTGTGGAAGAAAATGTCTAAGTTAAATGGTACTTTTTTGATTGCTAATAATGTTAGAAACAGAGTTGTTGAGTTCTAAAGAACTCTTCATCATGTAAGGATAGCATGAAACTTGGGGTTAAGGCAAAAAAATGGTGATGGCTCATGCCAGCATGCCAAGAAGGCAAAATGGAGTTTTGGATTCTTCGTGAAAGAGGAGTAACACAGGGATGAATTTAAAGGCTGTCTACCTCAGTCAATACAAGATCCAGCTTGCCTCCCATTTCACTGATTTGCCAATTGTGTCAACAGGGCCTACATGACTGTGTATAACCTATTTGTACCAGAAAATCATAGACTCATAGAATCATAGAGTTGGAAGAGACCTCAAGGGCCATCTAGTCCAACCCCCTGCCATGCAGGAACCCCATCACAATATTTCCGACAGATGTCCATCCAGCCTCTGCTTAAAAACCTCCACAGAAGGAGACTCCACCGCCCTTTGTGGCAGCATATTCCACTGCCGAACAGCTCTAACTGTCCTGCAGTTCTTCCTAATGTTCAAATGGAATCTCTTTTCCTATAGTTTGAAACCATTGCCCCGAATCCTAGTCTCTGCAGCCATGGAAAACAAACCTGTTCCCTCTTCAATATGACATCCTTTCAGATATTTAAACATAGCTATCATATCCCCCCTCAGCCTTCTTTTAGAGAGCCTAAACATTCCCAGTTCCCTAAGCCGTTCCTCATAAGACATTTCCTCCAGACCCTCAACCATCCTGGTTGCCCTCCTCTGCACCTGCTCAAGGTTGTCAACATCCTTTTTAAGCTGAGGCTCACAGAACTGGACACAGTACTCCAGGTGGGGTCTGACTAGAGCAGAATACAGTGGTACTATCACTTCCCTTGATCTAGACACTATGCTTCTGTTGATGCAACCAAGAATCGCATTGGCTTTCCTGGCCGCCGCATCACACTGCTGACTCATGTTCAACCTGTGGTCCACCAAGACTCCCAGATTCCTTTCAGAGGTACCATTCTCCAGCCAAGTATCCCCCATCCTATATCTGTGCAATTCATTCTTTTTATGTAGATGTAGCACCCTACATTTCGCTCTGTTGAAATCCATTCTGTTAGCTTTGGCCTAGCATTCTAATCTGTCAAGGTTCTTTTGGATTTTCATCCTATCCTCTAGGCAATTAGCATCCCCTCCCAATTTGGTTTCATCTGTAAATTTAATTAGCATAGTCTCTATTTCTTCCTCTAAGTCATTAATAAAGATATTGAACAGCACTGGACCCAGAACAGAAGCCTGGGAGCCCCCACTGGTTATGTCTCTCCAAGCTGAAGAGAGGCCATTTATGATCACCCTTTGGGTGCAATCAGTCAACCAATTACAAATCCACCTAACAGTAGCACTATCTATCCCACTTTCTACTAACTGCTCAGCAAGAATACCATGGGGAACCTTATCGAAGGCCTTACTAAAGTCCAGATAAGCAGTATCCACAGCATTCCCCTCATCCACCAGGCTTGTAATTCTATCAAAGAAAGAGATCAAATTAGTCTGGCATGACTTGTTTTTAAGAAACGTGTGTTGACTTCTTGTAATGACAGCATTGTTTGTTAAATAATTGCATACTGACTGTTTAATAATCTGCTCTAGGATCTTTCCAGGAATTGAAGTCAAGCTGACTGGGCGGTAATTATTTGGGTCCCCCCCCCCCTTTTTTGAAGATGGGGAAACATTAGCCCTTCTCCAATCGATTGGGACTTCTGTTCTCCAGGACTTCTCAAAGATTATCGCCAATGGTTCTGAAATTGCTACTTGGATTCAGGCGCCTTTAAAGAAAAGCAAAGTGTTGGAGGAGCCTTGTGACACATTGGTTAAATGCCTGTACAGCACTTCTGAGAGCCCGGAACTCTGCCTTTAAGGCAGGGGACTTGGATACATATAGAGAGGCTAGGGCTAATCTTAGAAGAGGTATAAAGGAAGCAAAACAAAAATATAAACAAAAGGTGGAGAACCACTTAGCTGATAACAACACAAAGGGAGTATGGCAAGGACTGCAGCATTTAACTAACTTTAGGGGCAAGATGAGGAACATGGCTGAGGCTGATGCCTCACTGGCAGAGGAGCTGAATATTTTCTTTGCTCGCTATGAGGTTAAAAGACCAGGCCCCATAGTACCTGCTTGCCAGTCTTCAAATTCTCAGCCACTCATTTTATATGAACATCAAGTGAGAGCTGCATTGAGGGCTGTGAATCCCAGTAAAGCTGCAGGCTCAGACGGGGTCCTGGGGATAGTGGTAAAAAATTGTGCTGATCAGTTAGCAGGGGTTCTGACAAGAATTTTTAACATCTCCCTGCAAACGGCTTGCGTTCCATCATGTTTGAAAGCAGCTACCATTGTCCCAGTCCCAAAGAAAACAGTAGTTAATTGCCTAAATGACTACAGACCTATTGCATTAACGTCTGTAGTGATGAAATGCTTTGAAAGATTGGTTCTCCAATACCTTAAAACATGTTTTCCACCAGACTTTGATAAACATCAGTTTACCTATAGGAGAAACAGATCAACAGATGATGCCATAGCTACTGCCTTACACCTTGCAGTGAGTCA
Source organism: Phrynocephalus guinanensis (assembly GCA_037367245.1). Taxonomy (NCBI): domain Eukaryota; kingdom Metazoa; phylum Chordata; class Lepidosauria; order Squamata; family Agamidae; genus Phrynocephalus; species Phrynocephalus guinanensis. The sequence continues at coordinate 32,504,979 of CM074741.1, read as the reverse complement.
TCTGGAGAAACCTGGAAATTATGTTAGGATGCTTTTCATTGATCACAGTTCAGCTTTTAACACCATCCTACCAAGCATTCTTATTAAAAAGCTGGCTGATCTGGACCTTTCTTCTACCATCTGTGATTGGATCAAGGACTTTCTAAGGGACCACTCACAAACAGTGAGGGTTGGGCCTTTCACATCTACTTCCCTGAAGCTTAGCACCGGCTCCCCACAGGGCTGTGTGCTTAGTCCCTTCCTGTATTCACTGTACACATATGATTGTGTATCATCTGATCCATCTACTGTGATTATTAAGTTCGCAGACCATAATGGGTCTTATTACAGGGGGAGATGAATCACCATACAGGAATGAGGTCCAAAAATTATCCACATGGTGCCTAGAAAACAACTTGCATCTAAATATTACCAAGACAAAGGAGATGGTGCTGGACTTCCGGAGGAAGAGAGAGGAACTAGCCCCATTGTACATCCAGGGGGGCTGTGTGGAGAGAGTTTCTTCCTTTAAATTTCTGGGAGTTTACCTCAGTGAGGATCTATCCTGGGGAATTAATACAACCAAAGTAGTCAGGAAGGCCCAGCAGAGACTGCATTTCCTTAGGGTCTTGCGTAAGAACAAAGTGAAGCAACAACTGATTATCTCCTTCTACCGGTCCACAGTTGAAAGCATCCTCACATATTGCATTACCGTTTGGTATGCTGGATTGACAGCTGCTGACAGGAAGACACTACAGAGGGTGGTAAGCACAGCTCAGTATATCATGGGCTGTCCCCTGAGTGCACTGGACGACATCGCTAGGGATCGTTGCCTCAGGAGGGTTGGAAAAATTCTTAAGGATGACTCACACCCCGGTCAGCACTTTTTTACCTTGTTACCATCAGGCAGAAGATATCGTAGTATAGCCTGCCGTACCAACAGACTGAAGAACAGTTTTTATCCATGGGCTGTCAGACTGCTGAATGGGAAATAATCCCAGGACAAGTATAGAAGAACTGACCTGTGGGCTGGCGTATTCTGTGTCAAGTACACAGGGTGCAATAAGACTGAGTGATTGCCAGTGAGATGGGGGCGGGATGGTGGTGGGGGTGGGCATGGGAGACTCAGCTAATTTCATTGTGCACATGTTGTACATTGACAATAAAGGTATTATTATTATTATTATTATTATTATTATTATTATTATTATTATTATTATTATTATTATTATTATTATTATTATTATTATATAACTGTGCTCAATTCCAGATAGCCAGCTCATGGTTGACTCAGCCTTCCATCCTTCCGAGGTCAGTAAAGTGAGTACCCAGCTTGCTAGGAGAGGGGAGGCAATGTGTAGCCTGCACAATTAAATTGTAAACCACCCAGAGAGTACTTGAAGTGATATGAGGTGGTATATAAGCAGAACACTTTGCTTTTTTGTTTTTTCTGCTTATATATAACCCTATAGTGCTTACTACTCTGGGTAGTTTACAATTTAATTATGCAGGTTACACATAGCTCCCCAATCCCAACTGAGCTGAGTACTCATTTTACCAACCTCAGAAGGATAGAAGGCTGAGTCAACCATGGGCCAGCTACCTGGGATTGAACCCCAGGTTGTGAGCACAGTTAAAGCTGCATTACATCTGTTTAACCACTGCACCACAGGGTAGTGCTAGGGGTCTCAACAGTGCACTCTAAAATTGAAGGGCCTAACATTGGGACTTGCAGGGAGCAGTGCAGATTGTCCTGCATTTATCAGTCAGTCAATCAATCATTTTATGGCTCTTTCATAAATGTCATGGAAATTGTGATCCTCTCTGAATATCAGTTCCCCAGATCTGCAAAGCTGGAAGGGATCTTCTGGATCACTGAGTCTAGAGGAAATGAACTCCCAAAGTAAGCCTTCATAGTCAGATACCTAATCAGCTGATTTTTTTAGTGACCGAGTGTTCCTCAATTCAATGCTGAATTGCCCATTATGGTTCTTGAAAGATACTATGATGTAAAGTACAGTGGTACCTTTTATAAAGGAATTAATTCGTTCCAAATGAAATTATGTTAAGCAAATGTTCCTTTATACAAATTCCCCATAGGAATGCATTGAAAACAGTAATCCCTAATCATGACCATTTTTATGTTGTATGGATTTGTCCCATAGGTGATTCTGTAGTTAAGCAAATTCCTGCTATCTCCAGAATTTTTTATGTTGTACAGATTTTATGTTATACAAACTGTTTGTTATTCGAGGGTCCACTGTACTCTTGTTTAAATTTCTTATTGTGAATTAAATCTGTCAGCTGTCAGCGCACAATCAGCAGAAGGGGTGCTGCTAAATTTTATGTTTTTGCCCTCATAATTAGCTGCCTGGGCTTCTGGGTAGTTAACTTTTCTGACTTCCACTGCCTTTAAAAGGGGGATGAAATGGAATAGCACTAGGGTGTGAAGTAATAATAGGAAAAACCTGAGAAATTGTGGGGGGGTCGAGAAGCTTTGAAATGAACTCTTGCAGAATGGAAACTCTCTGGCCACCACTAGATAAACTCAACCACTTCTGAATTTCCTCTGGGTTCATAAACTTTAGCCCCAGCCATCTGCCACTTTAATTCACCATTTTCAAGGAATAGGTAATGTATTCAATCCATTCAGTTTATTTTTATAGACCTGCACATTTCCACGTTCCAGATACAAATGCAGAACTGGACACAATTTACTATTGGAAATCTATATCTTTCAGAGCTTGCAATGCAGTTCATGAACCTAATTTTTTTCAGACATATGTCCAATTTTGAAATAAAATGCAGAAGAAAACTTTGTATAAATCTAAAATGCAAACATGCTTTCATCAACAAGTGTATGCATGCAGAAATATATCCACTTCTGTAAAATGCATACAGAAATGGGTGGGTATAGTTTTTCACTCCATTTAAGTCCAAACTACCATAAAATGCACACACAAATGTATACATCTAATAATGCACAGAAAATTGTATACACAGAAAATGCATGCAGAAACACACATAAGCTACAAATATAGAGTGCTACAATGGAGCAAACTTTGAGATAGAAAAGAAAATTTCCTCAACCACTAGAGGTCTTCACATTTTAAGCCTCTCACTTAAAACAAGGTATATTTTGGCCTTTGCCACCCCAGCCCTGAAATAAAGAGATGAGACAAGAATTGTAGAGTTCAAATTGGGCCAGCCCTCATCTAACCTCTAGGGGCCAATTTTAATGTTCTAACTAATAATCTTAATATCATAGACTGTTAATATAGAGGGGTTCTGGGTAAATTACAAACACTCTACTTTCTATTGCGGACTAACTTGGATTGCCACTTGCACTGACTGCCAAGTGTGACCTGTAGAATAGTTAACCACCATACCTCACCTGAGGAGAATGGGATGGGCAAAAAATCACTGCCACTCTTGGCCAATCTGGGTAGCAGTCAAAAATTCCCATCCAGCCCTGGCATGACCAACTAATTCATTCTCCTAATAGGGTGGGGGGATGGGAGAACAGCATGAGGCAAAAGAGATAAGGAAACCTTCACCGAAGCTTTATTTAGGCTCCTAGCTTGATGGACCACATGGTCCACAATTTGCATGTCACCTCCAGGGCGGGCGGGGTGGCGGGGGGGCATGGGCGGGTGGTGGCAGCATTTTGTCGTGTCAGGGGGTCGTTACCGGGTGGGCACATGGGCGCGTGGGTGCGCAGGCGGCGGGGGGTGCGGGGGGGGCATGGGCGGGTGGTGGCATCGGGGGGCGGGTACCGCAATGACCCAGAGCAGGCGGAAAACACTTTAAACTGACTTGCTGCACAAGACTGCATCAAATAAAGCAATTGCAATTTTTATTGCAAACAAAGTGGGCAGTGCACCCACAGCAGAGCTGCAGGCAGGGTATGAAAGGACCTTGGCTTGCCACCAAGCAAATGAAAATTTTAAAATAAATCCACACCTCCCCTCCCACTCAACCCCCCCCCTTTGAAACACTATCAGAAAAGAAATCCTAACAAACTGCAGGAGAATAAAAAAGAATAAACTGTGTTGCTATTCCCCACAGCAGACAGAGAATGAAAGGAATTATTATTATTTCCTAAAAATTCAATTGAATCAATTCCCTCCCTGCCTGCCTAACTGAAATCTAAAGGCTCCGCGAAATCGAAACTAGTCTAGCACAGCAGCCAGCTACACACAGCCCTCTCCCACCTATATCCAAGCCCGGACTGCGACTCTTCTGGGAGTGCCTCGGCTTTTTATGCCCTCTTGCACATCCAGAAGTGTCAGTCAAAACCTGGCCATGCGATTGGTAGAATGGCTCCAAAAATTTGCATGGTCCCATCCCATGGCCAGCCCATCATTGCGCAGGTGTAAAAAAATAAAAATAAAAATAAAATAAAATAAAATCAGTGCGACCTTTTACTGCTATAAAAAAACCACTGCTGCTACTGTAAAAAATTCAAGCCTTTAAAATAGCTAATTTTCGCATGTTTCTGTGGTGCTTTGGTGTTTTTTTGGACCATGATTTGAAAAAAAAAATTGCGGATGCCATTTTGGATCCCCCCGCACCGCATGGCAAATGGAGACGCCGAGGATGCCCCCTCCCAGCCTGGTACCAGCAGCCCAGGACAGGAGGACCCCCCCCCAGAAACCACCCCTCTGGTGGATGCCCTCAGGAAGGCATATTTTTGCCTGCTTTTTTGGCTAGGAATCGGTTTTTTTTATTTTTAAAACTTTTTTCTGTGCCGCTTGGCAGCGCGCGATCGCTGCGCGATGCCAGGAACGACAACGACAAATCAGACCCAATTTTTCTTTTTTCGGTTCGAGTTCGAGTTCTTACAGCTTAATTGTCGTTACCGTTTCCGTTACATAACGGAAACGATATCCGAAAACGGAAACGACAATTTCGCCAAGTCGTGCCCATGTCTAGTGGTAACTTGCATAACAAGTATTTACATTGGTGCTACACTAGTTTTGATTTGCATATATTTTAAGTGCTTGGTTTTTTAAAAAGCAGTAAATTGTCCCTTATCATTGAAAGCACATGTACAGTGCATTTTGTTAATTTTATTTTAAACATGATTGTAATAAATGGGTGGGTTTTTAGTGCAATCAAGAACAACTTTCAAGAGCATCCTGTGCATAATGGAACTGTTCTGTCAGATAGCTGAATAATGCACAGACTAAAACTAGCACTCAAATCTTGTAGACTAGAAAAAGCAGTAGCAGGTGAAGGAGTTTACAAAAACACACAGTTTTAAAATCCAGAAACAAAGTCAGCCAGTACTACCAAGGTTATTGTACAACCCCACCTACCTCAGACCCCCCCCCAAAAAAACCACCCCACCATGAATTAATGTAATAAAGGAAGAAATGTTTGGTATTACATCATAAAATCTGGGATTTCTAAAACAGTTTCCTGCTTTATTGCTGTCTAATAAGGACTTTGGTCAAGAACAAATATGTTTTATGGCACATTCAACAGACGTACAGAGGACAACCAAAAAGAAAATATGCAGATGATAATTAGGTTGTAGACTGGAGGTTGAAGTTCAGCAGTATAATTTACACCATGTAAAGCAATTTTTGAAAGTAAAAAAATCCATTTTCTCTCTCCAATGTCCTGAGGTTCCCATAGGTTCCCTTTTGGTATGGTATGGAGGTGACCTGGACTCTTAAGAACTATACCACTAGAAAGTTATGCTAGTGTATGCAACATTCTTAAAAATATTTTCCAGCATGTTTTGCCAATCTGTATGCTCTGGCACGTTTTGTTCTTGCATCATTGCATATTGTAAGCCATAGCAGGTATGGCTTGGAAGGGTTTTTGGGGGGCTGCAGTGGTTTCTTTAGGTAGCATGGCTATACAAAAAGTTTTCCCTGCCTGCTCATTAGAGATGGGCACGAAATGACTTTTTTTTTCATTACCATTATCCGTTTTCATTAATGGTTGCGCGATGAATGACCTACCTGGTGCAGGCCTTCCTGGTCCAGTCTTCCTGGCTTCAGGGAACAACAAAAAAAGATGGCCCACACTACAGCTGTAGCGTGGTCCACATGGTCAGCACAGTAAAAAATAAAATACAGCCGCCGGTGAAGGACGTGCCTCGAGGGCTCCGGCGTCCCCCCGACTGAACGCGGTGTGTGTGTGGGGTAGGGGAAGGGACGCACGCAGATCATGGGAACCACCCAAAAATGTTCTCCTCCAGGGACTACACAGTCCAGCAACCCCCGCCACAACCGTCTCGTTCTCCAAAGGGGGTGCTTCCCTGGAGGGCTGGCGTTCAGGCGTGCGGGGCGGGCTCCTTGCCGTTCACACTAGCGGAGGTAGACCGCCTCCAAGGAGCCTCCCCCGGGGCAGCGGATGGGGCGTGGGGTGGAAGTGCCATGCCCCCCTCGATCGCTCGCTCTGCCCTGACCCGCCAGACTCCAGCCAGCCAGCCAGCCAGCCAGCACACCCACAGGGCAGAGCCCCATTGCACCGACCGACCGACCCACCAAGCCGCCCCAGCCAGCGGGAAAGAGTGATGACGGCCCGTCGTGCAGCAGCAGCGCCTCAGGAGGAGACACCGCTGCCAGGTGTGTGGCAATGCGAGCAACTGGGGATGACCCCCCCACACACCCCAGGGGGCTCAATGATCTGCTCCCTGCCCACGCCCCTGCTCCCCTTCCCCGCTGCCCCCACCCCGCTGCCCCTTCCCCACCGGTGCCCCTCAATGGCGCACCCACCTGGCATCCCCCCAGGATGCAAGGACCACCACCTCCTCCTCCCCGGAGAGCTCAGGGCTGGAGGGGTCCAGAGATCCCAGGGATCCCAGAAGGGTAGCTCGCTCTTCCCTCCATGCCCGGGCGATGCACGGCCCCATGAGGGCTCACCGCAGCCGCAGGAACGCTTTCCCGAGTTGGCATGCTGCTGGCACTGGCGGCGCATGGCCCCGGGAGGTCTCCCGGCGGCTGCAGGAATGCTCCCCAACAGGCTTGCCACTGGCTCTGGCAGTGCCCAGCCCCAGGAGGGCTCCCTGCAGCCACAAGAATGCTCTCCCGACGGGCTCGCCACCACGCCCGAAAAATGATTAAATGAAAATGAAGCGGGCCCCGGGGCCCCGAACAACGAAAATGAAAATGAAGAGGCCCCCAGGACCCCAAAAATGACCACGAAATGCCATTTTGGCATTTTGTGCCCATCTCTACTGCTCACCCCCCTCTTCTCTTTCTTTCTAACCTGCACTCATGCAGATCATCTCAGCGAGGCAGAGACTGTGAGTGTTTGCCTGACTCCATGGCCATTGCCTGAGCTGCCACCGCCTTACTTGTTTTTACTTAGTTTTGGTATGTTTGTTATGCAGTACAGTGGTACCTTGTATAAAGGAATTAATTCGTTCCAAATGAAATTATGTTAAACAAATTTCCCATAGGAATGCATTGAAAATGGAGTAATCCCATTTTATGTTGTATGGATTTGGTCCATAGATGATTCTGTTAAGCAAGTTTCCCCTATCTCCAGGATATTTTATGTTGTACAAATTTTATGTTATACAAACTGTTTGTTATACAAGGGTCCACTGTATTAGTATTTGTTGTTTTACTAGGAATGTCCTGTTTACCTTTTCCCTAAGAGACTTAGATAAAGTTTATGTTTTATACTTTACTTTCTTCTTGGTGTCTTCACTATCCAGCACTAACCAGTTATTCCTTACCTACCACAAAGAGAATCTCACATATTTGCTAAAAGCTTTCTCCCTCTGATTTGAAAGCAGTCACTCCGTCTGTTTGATGTTCAATGTTAAGCAAACATTCTCTCTCTCCAATAAAGACTGACAGTGAATTATTGGGACTGTAAGTGCCAGTTAGTGAGAAAAAGGGATGATAAACTCTGGGGAACTGGAAGCTATTCTATTCTAAGAGTCCCTGCACATCTGCAACGCAGCTAGAGGAACTGAACCAACATTTAAAATTCTGCAACAGATTTGACAAAGCTGATACAGGCTAGGGGCAGACTGCATACCTGCCTTCTAAGGACCAACTTTGCTAAATAGAGAGAAGATCTATTACCAGAAGATTGGACACCAGGTGAAAAACTGGCCGAAACAATGGTGTGAAAATCATTGCATTCTGGGTAGTGGAGGAATTACCCCCACCTATTAAATTGCACATCTTCAAGATGGTGTGCTTAAAGGCAGCCAGGCCAATTGTTTTGAACCATGGCTGGCTGCTTTGGGGAAATGCATCAAAACATATATCATTTGTTAGGCATTACTTTTAAATTATCCAGTATGCAGCCTACTAGGAGCATCACCTGCATCAGCAGGAACAAGTCATGCCCACAGTAGCATTTTGATGGGTTGTGCATCCCATATGCATCAGTCTATGTTCTGTTCAACTGAATTTCCACAGCCATTTTTCCCTTGCAAAAGAAAGTATTTTTTAATTACCTTCCCACATGGATTGGTATTATGTGATGAAGTATTCATTAACATGTAGCCTGTAGGTCTTTCACTGAAAAGATTGACATTTTTCTCACTACTTTCAGTTAGAGAACGTTTAACCTCAGGGTATTCTACACTATATGTTTTTCAACTGGAGAGCTCGGGGGGGGGGTTGATGTATTTTTCCCCCCTGTGGAAATGACTCTGTGAATCAATACAAGGAACAATGGATTGGTACCCTCAATGTTAACACAAGCTTTGTTGTTTGAAAAGTTCTCCATATTTGCTGAGCAATTCCAGCAATTCTTAACTTTCCAATGTTATTGCAGACAAAATATGGTGGCAAATTTAAGATCTAAATGTTTAACACTGTCTTCCTTCTTCATAACTAACTCTTTTTGTGCCTCACCCTTCCTCACAGTTGTGTTGCACTGACAGCCTATGTCAGGGGTGTCCAAACTTTTTGCAAGGAGGGCCAGATTTGATGAGGTGAAAATGTGTGGGGGCCAACCATTCAGCCGCATTTGGCCCCTGGGCCAGACTTTGGACAAGTCTCTATAACATGCAAGGAGGTGGGGAGGATGCTGCAACGGAGCTGGGGGGGTAGGCTGGGCAGGTGCCTGGGGGGATGGACGGAGTCAGGGAGGGCAGGCAAACCATAAAACTGCAAGCTAATGCCTCCATCCATTATGGGGAGGGCCCAGCTGTCAGGGATGTGTGACAAGCTGAGCTGATGGGGAGAAGAAGCCACGGGCCACTCAGAATTTGAAAACGGGCCGCATTTGGCCCCCAGGCCTGACTTTGGACATGCGTGGTCTATGTGGTCTAGTGGATAGAGTGTTAGACAAATTCGCAAAAATTAGTTGGTTCGTTTTTTCGTTTTTTCGTTGTCGTTAGTACTGGTTTTTTTGGGGGGGAGTGGGCTCCTGGAGGCACCTCTGTGGGGTGGGTGCCTCCTCTGGCCCGCTATAAAGGGAAAGTGGGCTCCTGGAGGCACCCATGGGTGCCTCCTGCCACTAGGAAGGGGAAGCAGGCTCCAAGAGAGACCCCTCTACATGGGGGTCTCCCCTCCTCACCTGCTGCTGCTGCAAAATGCTATGCAATAGCCATATGGATATTGCATAACAGAATATGCAGAGAGTGAGACCAGTGAGAGTGATAGCGTCATGCCCGCCCTTCACAAGGCTCCCGCACCACCATGTCTCACACAGAAGGGAATTGTACTTGCTGCGTGTAGTGCAATGCAAGCAAGTAGATCTGGCTTTAAGGTGGCTTAGTGCAAGAGCTAGGGTTAGGCTAATGACGGGTAAGGTTACGGTGGGCTAGTGGGTTGCACCTCTGGGTGCCTCTCTGACCCACTAAGAAGACAGTCTGTGACGTATGGGTACGGAGTCAAGGGTTAGGGTTAGGGCTAGGGCAGGTTTTAGGGGGCTTTTTGGCACATCCCAGAAGTCTCCATGGCCAAGTGGCCATGCGACTGGTGGGATGGCTCCAGAAATTTGCATGGTTGTCCACTCCCACATGGCTGGCCACTTGGCCAGCCCATCATTGCGCAGGTGTAAATAAAATAAAATAAAATAAAATCAATGGAGGACAGAGGAGGAGAGGAGAGACATTTTGTTGCAAGAAAAAACCCACTGCTACTGTGAAAAATCTGGCAGTTTATAAATTTTCGCGTGTTTCTGTTGTGCTTGTGTGTTTTTGGACCACGATTTCAAAAACAATATTGCGTTTGCTGCCCCATTTTGGATCCCCCGCCCGCACCGCATGGCATGGCGATGGCGACTCGCGAGTCCGGCTGCCCAGGACGGGGGGGAGGCGGGACCCCCCCTCCAGAAACCACCCCTCCAGTAGGTGCCCTGCGCCCTTAGTCAAGCAGGCATTTTTCCGCCTGGTTTTTTGGCCCGGGAACGGGTGGGGTGAGAGTTTAAAAGTTTTTTCCTGTGCCGTCCGTGCCGCTTGCTTGCACTTTAATTGCGGCGGCCGGCGGCGAGACTGGGCTTTTTGCTGGCTGCGAGCCTGCGGCGAGTCCCACAGAGCAGCCCACTAGGACGGGGGATGGGGGGGAGGCCGGGGACCTCCAGAAACAACCCCTCTGGTAGGTGCCCTGAGGCACGGCAGGCATTTTTCCGCCTGCTTTTTTGGCCCGGGAATGGGTGGGGGGATAGTTTAAAAGTTTTTTCCTGTGCCGTCCGTGCCGCTTGCTTGCGCTTTAATTGCGGGCGGCCGGCGGCGAGACTGGGCATTTTGGTGGCTGCGAGCCTGCGGCGAGTCCCACCAGAGCAGCCGAGGACGGGGGATGAGGGGGGAGGCCGGGGACCTCCAGAAACAACCCCTCTGGTAGGTGCCCTGAGGCACGGCAGGCATTTTCCCGCCTGCTTTTTGGCCGGGAACCGGGTTTTTTTAACTTTTAAAAACTTTTTTTCTGTGCCGCGTGTGGCATCGCGCGATCTCGCGATGCAAGGAACGAGCACGACAAATCAGACCAAAATTGTTCGTTCGTCGGTTCGAGCTCGAAGTCTGGGGGAGTAATTCCCGTTACCGTTTCCGTAGAGTAACAGAACCGAGTAACTGAAACGGAAACGGAAATACCGCTAAGTCGTGCCCATCTCTAGCAGGGACTATTGAGCTGAGTTCTCATTTTAATTGGAGGGCAAAGCGTTAAACTACAGAGTTGTGACTTTCTTGCAGAGCTTGCAGAGTATTGTGTACAATTCTGGTCACTGTATCTAAAAAAAATATAGTGGAACTAGAAAATGTGCAGAAGAGAGCGACTAAAATGATTACTGGGCTGGGGCACCTCCCTTATGAGGAAAGGCTAAAACATTTGGGACTCTTTAGTCTGGAAAAAAGTTGCCTGATGGAGGATATGATTGAGACGTACAAAATAATGCAGGACATGAGTCAAGTGGATAGAGGGACACTCTTCTCCCTCTCACAAAATACCAAACTAGGAGACATACACTCAAACTGTGGGTTGGGAGAGTGAGAACAGACAATTTTTTTATTTACCCAGCATATTGTTAGTCTGTGGAACTCCCTGCCACAAGAGGTGGTGATGGCATCTAGCCTGGATGCCTTCAAGAGAGGATTGGACAGATTCCTGGAGGAGAAGTCCATCACGGGTTACAAACAATGATGGAGATGTGTAATCTCCAGGCTTACAACCAGGGTACTTCAAGGGCCAGATGCAGGGGAGTGGTTGCAGGAGACAGATATCTAGTCTCATGTGCTCCCATAGGCATTTGGTGGGGCCACTGTGAGATACAGGAAGCTGGACTAGATGGGCCTTTGGCCTGATCCAGCATGGCTCTTCTTATGTTCTTATGTTCTTATGTTCTTAATATCCTTAATGCATGAGGGTGTCTGCTTCATTCCCTATGCTTTCCATGTCTCTGTTGTTGGCCATCAGGGCCGGCACGTCCATTAAGGCGAATTAGGCAGTTGCCTAGGGCGCCAAAATGGACAGGGGGCACCACCCCCACTGCCACTGCTGGCTAGCCTGCTGCCCCCTGCCACCGCCCCTGCCGCCACCTGCCTGCCCGTCACCCTCCCGTCCGCACGTGCCTCCCCCTGCCGCTGCTGCCGCCCTCCGCCCCTGCCGCTGCCCGCTGCCCGCCGCCGCCGCCGCCGCCGCCGCCGCCGCCGCCCGCCCATGGCCCCCCTGCCGCCACTGCCGCCACTGCCACCCCGCCCCCCACTGCCGCCCTGCCATCCCACTCACCGCCTAGGGCATAAAAAAACCTAGCTCCGGCCCTGCTGGCCATCAGAGATCCTAGGTGCAAACATGCTTTCCTTGATGGAACCAGTGCCTGTCAAAGACTTCACAGCTCTAAATCCTGTATTTTATTTATTTTATTGCTTTCAAACACACAAAGAGAGGCTCTTGCAGGGTCTTGACTGAGTCAATGTAGACCCTCTATTTCCTTATTTTGGGGCAGGTTGCCCAAAGGCACACAGGCTGGCTCTTTTCCCTGGAGGCACAGTGAGAATTGAACTCCAATGTTTTGCATTTCAACACAGCCAGATACATAAACCACTGAGCAATCCAGCCCATTTAAAGAAACGTTTAATAAGATGGAGCTTTGTGCTCCATTGCTGCTGTTTTACCCCTAGACTTCCACCTTTCTGCATCAGTGCCTGAGAATTTCACACATTGCCACACTCATAATAATGATGTCCAGCATTAACTGAGAAATACATCCCTTTGGCATCTCCACAATTGTTTAATTCGCATACATTTCCAGATCTGGACTCATGTTGCTGGAGAAATGTCCTCTCCTGCTATTGTGTGCACTTCCCTCCAAGAATGCTAAAGATTCCACTTCCCTTCCCTTCCCTTTCAACGAATTCATTTTGCCTATGGACACTATGGTGATAACAGCAGTGCCCTACAAAATGTAGCTTCTCCTTGTATACTTGCACCCTTTATTCATCTGTACAACACTGATAATCACTGAATCCTGGGCTTCAAGAGATACAAAATATGAAAGAAAGAAAAAACAGAGGGGGAGGGATAGCCTTGAAGCTCAGCTAGTGCCACTCTCTGTGTCCAGAGGAGACAAGATTGCCTCCATTAAAATTGTAATGTGGGCAGCCAGAAAAAGAAGCTTCCCTCAAGGGAGGAAAAACATTGGATTAAAAGCAAGATAAAGAATAGAACTAGAATGAATTGGAATTAGTTGTTTTATATCGAGCTATAAAATATAAATATATCTTACAGAGACATAGCAGTGATGTATTTTGCCGAACTCACACTAAAAATAATAATAATAAATAAAGAGCACAGGGTGAAAACACAAGCCAAAAAAGATAATGTCATTGCCCTTGAAGATTCCTACATAAAGATACAAACCAAAGACCCTTCTTTGCTATGAATGAGGAGGGCTATGTAGTTTGTTTGTTTCTGGAACATAATATTTAGCATTTTAAAAACAAGATTTTTTTTAAAAAAAATACTTTGAATATAATTTGCAAAATTAATTTCTTGAATATACATGGTGAAATGGCCCTCTTTCTTAAAGACTGATATTGTATTACTCTATAAAACAAGCCTGTGTGGGGTGATTTTTGTTTTGTTTTTGATTCCTTAAAAACTTGTCTTTTGACTGTTTCTGTGACCTTTCTGTGTCCTCTAAACATCTCCTTTCTTGGGGCACAAAGCTGCGACAATGTATCTCCCTGAATGATTATGTGAATAAATCTATTCTATACATGCTAAGTTTATAAGAAAGCCACTGTTTCAGTCTTTAAAAAGGCCTGTTTGAGGATCAACGTTTCACGCCCTGTAACCTAGATTCCAGTCAATTATTATTATTATTTTAAAGGTGGATCAAACCATTCAAGACTGTTCCCCCCCCCAATTTATTTGCTCTGTTTTTACATCTGGAGATGTTTAAGGCCACTCGTTTCTCTATGGGGGACAAGTTTTTTTTAATCATTTCTCAAAATCTTTGCTCCAGCTTCTCAAAACATGACAGAGAGTAACACCAAACTATATTCAATAGGGATGAAAAGAATCCTTCCCCAAAACTTTGTACTCATTGATCTAGGTCAGTGATGGCGAACCTATGGCACGGGTGCCAAAGGTGGCACTTGGAGCCCTTTGTGTGGGCACCCAACATCACCCCTTCATAGCCACCTGTATACAGGTTAAATTGCTGTATTGGCACTTTGCAAAAAAAAAAGTGGGTTTTGAATTCCAGTTTGGGCACTTGGTCTCTAAAAGGTTAGCCATCACTGATCTAAGTAGTCAATGTCACCAGACATCTGATGACTTTTCAAGCTCCATGAGATTCCTGGATTCTAAGCAAAATAAGCACTGTGGGATTTTTTTCTGCTCAAGGTCTTCACACAATAAATGTAATATTTCCCTTAGAGAAGTAACATATACACACAGTCCCTTCTTATCCTTGAAAGTCCATGAACAAAAGCAGCAACCACCATCAATTAGTGGAATTTCCATTAATTACTTTCTTTGTGTTACTTATACAATTTTGCTCAAGCTATGCAAAAACAAAACAAATTACTTGTATTCTTTTATTGAGCTTGCCATGAAATCCTTGTCCCAGTTGCAAAACTATTTTGTGGTTTCCCCCCTCCCAAAAAGCATGTGAGCAAAAACAGCCCTACATTATTAACAAACTATAGGAAGTTTTATTTGTGCAATATTAACTCCGGGGTTTTTGCCATTTCCCCCTACCTAACTAGTAAATAAACAAGAACTGGAACTTTCCCCCAAGTCAGGACAATGAGAGTTTCACAAAGAGCTGGTATAGAATATTGATACCAGACACACATACTTGTGTGGTTTAAATACTTGATTTTCCCTGCTGACAGAAATGCGGTATAAAACTAGGAAACCTAATAGAATTCTGCTTCAGCATTTTCTCCCCTAACAGCATTCTAGCTCAAAGCCTATGTGTGCAATGTTTTGGAATCAATAAATAGGCCCTTTCCAATATATTTGGAAGGGGTCTATGAAGTGATTGAGTCCAATGACCTGCTCAGTGCAGGAATCCCAATAAACCAGGTAATTGTCCATTTTTAAAATGTTCCTGACACTGGAGTGCTTAACCTCTCGTGAGATAATTGGTTTCATTGTTGTTCTGCTCTAACAAGAAGTTCTCCTGGTTGTGTGTGTGTGTGTTGCGTCATTACAGTCATGACCGACTCTTTGTGACTCCATGTCCAAGGAGTTTTCTTGGCAGGAATACTGGAGTGGTTTGCCATTTCCTACTCCAGGCGCCTACAGTACCTGGTGTTCCCTGGGGGTCTCCCATCCAAGTACTAACCAGGGCCGACCCTGCTTAGCTTCTGAAATCAAGCAAGATTGGATGTGCTTAGGGCATATTCAGCCTAAATACCTGGCCTCCTGTAACTGGAACTCATTATTATGTGCCTTGTGGTCTAGGATGAACAGAGCCTGCCCCTCTTCTATATGATTACCTTTCAACGATTTGAAGAGTGCTCTCCTATCTCCCCTCAGTCTTCTTTTCTCAAGGCTCAATATCTCCATTCTTTTAGCCTTTCCTCAGAGGGCTTGGCTTCCAGTCCTCTGGTCATCCTTGCTGCCCTCATCTGAAATTGTTCCAGTTTGTCAGAATACTTCTGAAAGTGTGGTGCCCAGAACCGGACACAATACTCTAGCTGAGGCCTAATCAGTGACTAATAGTGAGGGACTGGTACCTCACTGGATTTGGAGACTATACTATTAAAGCAGCCTAAAATAGCATTTTCCTTTTTTGCAAGCACATGTTAGCAGCTACAAAAGTAGCCTTTTTATTCATTGCATAGAGTTGTAATACCTTTAACCGTGAGGGAAATTGCAACTTTAACAAAGGCTATAACAAAGCCAAACTGGATTGATGATCAAGAAAGAAGGCAGTATAACTTTCTGGCAGGCAGCATTTATGGCATATGCTTGACAAGTAAATCTTTGTTTATGACCAAGAAGGTAGAACAGCCGAAAAGTTTGTCAATAAATGATATAACATAGTGAAAGAAAAATCCCTGATAACATTTTACATGTTGGACTTAATGGAAGGATGCCTTATTAATTTTCGTAATAGATGGTGACAATTGTATGAATAAGATTTATTACATTAGTCAACTGAAACAGCATGTGATGAATACACAAGTTTAACCACCAGTACCTGCACAACAAACCTAATTAAATGATATGCCAGGGAAGATGATTTATATGAAAAGATAACGAAGCAAATCACAGGATATGTGTTCAACAGGATTTCTTCTGGATGAATTGTAAAGGCCACAATCATTAATTCAGTAGAACCTTATGTTAATAAAGTCATTTTAAGCCTGTCTAACCTGATTCCTATAGTGTTAGATATGTTACTCAAGTGCACTTGCATCTGGGCAAAAAGAAAAAGATTTTGCAGTTGTTTCTGGCTCATATTGCTAAAACAACTGCTAAAATAATGCAGGAAATGAGGTCAATGCACTGGTGTGAATGTGTGCCTGTATCTGTGTGTCTTGCATGCTTGTATGGCCTCCTCTCCCATAGGAGAGAGTTCTATAGCCTGGGAGCAGCTCTCAGAAAGGTTCTCTCCATTGTTCGCACCAAATCTTCCTGGAAGGGTGACAAAACCAAGAGAATAGCCTCCCTAACAATCTTAAAATACAAGGAGGCTAATAGGGAGATATGGTAACTCAGATAAATTAAGTGTACATAGATATCTTGTTTTTATATGCTGTCCTGTCAAAACTGACACATAGTAATCTTAATAGGGTTTTCAAAGTCAATGAAATATTTAAAGAGTGGCTTTACCATTTCCACTCACCTCTAGTGAGTTTTCATTGTCAAGTCGGAATTCAAACCCAGGCCTCATGAATCCTAGTCCATTATTCTATCCACTGTACTACACTAGGTACAATACATAGAACATTAAATAATTATCCCTCCTATTTCTGGGCTCCAAAATTCTGGGTAACACAGTTTAAAAAGGGATATTGATAACCTGAAACAAGACCAAGAGTGACAGAGGTGATGAAGGCTCTTTCAACCAAGCCATATGAAGAACGGTAGCACTATGTTGACATCCTCAAAAGGGTCTTGTAAGGAGCGGCTTAGGGAACTGGGAATGCTTACCCTGTAACCTATTTTTGCAAAAAGAAGGTTGAGAGGGGATGCAATGGCCATTTTAAATATTTGAAAGGATGTCATATCAAACAGGGGACTGGTTTGTTTTCCATGGCTTCAGAGACTCGGTCTCACAGAAATGGTTTCAAACTACAGGAAAAGAGATTCCATGAAGGCCTTCATGCCATTTAGGGCTATTCAGCAAATATGCTGCCATGGAGAGTGGTGGAGTCTCTTTCTTTGGAGGTTTCTAAGCAGAGGCTGGATGGCCATCTGTTGGGAGCACTTTGATGGGGGTTCCTGCATGGCAGGAGGTTGGACTGGATGGTCCTTGAGGTCTCTTCCAACTCTGTGATTCTATGATTCTATGGTTCTACAACTGGGATGTGTTTAACTTGGAGACATGAAGGTGGATAGTGATGTTTGCATGATTTTCAAATATTTGCAGGGCTGTCATACAGAAGATTTAGCAAGCTTACTTAAGCAAAGTCCAGAGTGTAGAGCAAGTGTGCTAATGAATTCAGCCAAACCAGGGGTCCTCCATCTATGGGCTGCAGGCCGGATCCAGCGTGCTAGGGTCCTGAAATTGGACTGCCTGCCATTGTAGAGCCCCCTAATTGCCCCCCCACTTGAGCCAATGACTTACCATGCAGCAGTGTCAGCCACCAATGCAGCTTTCAGTACCATGAGGGGGAGGGGGATCCTGGGTGGGCAGCGTTGGAGAGGATCTGAGCAGGAAAAGGGGAGGGTCACTGAAGGGGGTGTGTCCACATGCCTCCTCTGACGCCTCTCCTCAGCATCTGGTCTTCTACTTTCCTGCAAAGTGCATGGGCACACCAAAGAGCAGTGAGGGATTGAGCCGCTTGGCAGCTCCTTTTGCCAGGGTCTGAGGAAGGCACAAGTAAAAAGAGGAAAAAAGATGAATAGGGTAAAGGAAATTGGGGGAGCCAACATGGAGAGAGAGAGAGAGAGAGAATGGCGGATCTGTTTATTTTCCCTGCTGGGAATCAAGAGGCAGAAAAAAATATGTCAGAGAGAAAGAGAGAGAGAGCGCACACACATGAAGTGCCTTTTTTGCTTTGTAGAAAGAAGGAAAAGGTTGGATCAAAATATAAAATATCCCCATACACAGACATCCGGAATCATACATACATACATACATACATACATACATACATACATACATACATACATACATACATACATACATACATACCTGTATGTTTGAAGAACAATTGTTCATTTTAAATATTGCATTCTTTCCCCTGTTTTTGTGTACTATAAAAATGTGCAGTGTGCATAGGAATTTGTTCATATTTTTTCAAACTATAGTCCACCCCCCCAACAGTGTTTGAGGGAAAGTGAACCAGCCTCCTGTTTAAAAAGTTTGAGGACTCCTGAGCTAAACAAGAGAATTTCCTAACAGTACGCGCTGCTGGATAGAGGAACAAACCACCCCAGAAAGTGGTCAATTCTTCTTTGTCCATGGCCTTAAACAGACTGCAGATATCTACGATCTATAAGGGATGCTTTTTATGAAATTCCTGCAGTTGAATGACTTTGGTCTTAGTGACTCAAAGGCTCCCTTCCAACTGGAGTATTCTGTGATCCCATGCATTGTGCACAACATGTCTAGCATTAGAGATAATTTGGGAAGGAACCAAATGGAGCTCCTAAGATACATTGGTCAGGAACATTTCGCTCAAAGGGGCAATAAGCTGCCTCTCTAAAACAAAAAAGTAATAAATTGAAAGGTCACTGGGAACAACTAAACAAAACAGAAATTTCCACGGAATTAGTAAGAGCATCTGAACACTGGATGATTTCATTTTTTCCCCCTCTCTCATGTTGTTTGCTCAAGCAAGAGAGACATTTGGCCGTGAAGTGACTCTCTGCAGACTCTATACTGCAGGTGCTTAATTGCATAGGGCAATCACTTGTCTGTGAAATAAGGCTCTTAATGGCACTGTAGCTTCAATCACTTTCTCCAAATGCAGAATAAGAATTACTCCTCCACCCATAGGTATCTCAAATGCTTTTAGGAACTCCGCAGGAAGCATAAAAGTGGTTTCTTGATTAATATCCCATAATTGGAGGTTATCACATTACTTTATACTTTCTATGGGAACAGGAAGAGATATTAGCTTCCAATTACCTGTTTGACGACAGCTTGCACTTCAGAAGGGCAGGGATGGGGCTAGCCAGCATAGGATGGATATTGATTCCAAAATAACTTCTTTTTGCTACCTGCTGATCTTCAGATACTGAGGCTTCCTTTCACCTAGTTTGGCAAATTACTCACAGTTTGATAGGGTCTGAGTCAGCAAAACATTTCAACCCCACACTGTTTTATGCACCATTTCTGTTGAGGTGGGGAATCCGTTTTCAAATATTTCCTATATCTTTCCAGTCACAAAAGAAATGCATCCTACAAGGTTTTACTTGTGGTCCTATTAACAAGATTGATTCAAATGATCATTTTTCTGTCACTTGAAATAACTACCTCTGTATTACAACTCAGTAGGAACCAGCTAGAACAACTGAATAAGTCCAATGTGCAATTAGAGTTCTGAACCAAAACCCTGGGGCTTTTCACTCATTGCAATGTTTCAGATCAAAAATTAAGAAGCAAAAGAAAAGAAAAGAAAAGAAAAGGAAGAAAAAAGTGTCACTTATATCTTTGCAACATAAGGAAGGCAGCCGTGCAGGCGATTATTTATTTCCTATCCTGCAAGATTTTGAACCCATCATGCTCAAAATCTATAGATAACAAGGATGGATTGCTTGGAAATAAAATGAACTACATCCATCTGCTGAAGATCTCTTTGGTCCATTGCATGATGCTATTGTGTCATGCTATTGTGATGCTATTTTATTTTTTGTAAGCAAATGTTCGTACTTCATTTGCTATTCCACCAAGTCAGACTCCCACAGACTGAGTTTGAGCTTGTGGTTATTTCTACTGGAACATGTGCATTTAAATGTACTATATTTATGTACCATAGGGCCACCCCATGTATAAGATGACCCCACTTCTCCAACCCAAAATTACACTTGTGTAACCATGTGGTTCTTTCCTCGGCTTATGTACATTTCCATGGAGAAGCAGAAGAGGTGATAACTTTAGACTACCAGTGAAATAACAAAAACATTGCTAATATTTCGAGGGCAAAAACCCTCTTCTTCAGAGCTGTACCGACATGGCAAATGATAGAGTTGCCAGCAGTGGGTTCTTAGTTCTTGGCAGGATAGAATAAGGAACTGGCATTTTTCCCATCCAGCCAAGAACAAAGAACCAACTCCTGGCATTTCCATCATTTGCCATCTTTGAACTTTTGGTACAACTCTGAAGATGAGGGGTTTTGCCCTCAAAATATTAACAAGTTTTTTTGTTATTTCACTGGTAGCCTAAAGGTATCACCTGTTCTATTTTTGTATTTGCTTTTGTTATGGCTACATGGCTCCCCAACTTGTTTTGCTTCCATGTATAAGATGACTCTAAATGTAACCATTTTTTTTTACAAAAATATAATCTTATACACAGAAAAATACTGTACTTACTAAAATGTCACTGGTAGGAATTCCATAATGAATCATAGTGTGCTTATTCTGTCCTTCCAAGTCCATCAAGGACTGTCCGCCCCACTGTTGAATTGGCCAGTGAAAATAAATTTTGTCCCCCAAGCCCCAGAAATAAAGAGACGAGACAACTTCAGCTTGGGGGAAATTGGGCCACAACTTTATTTATAACAAAACATTTAACTAGCTTCAAATAGAAATCTTATTTCCTGTTAAGGGGACCTTAACCATAGTGCAATGAGGTAACCCGGGCTAATCCCTAGTAAAACCAGAGTGTATTCAGAGAAATTCACCTGAGGCCAGATGCTGCCCACCTGTTCAGCATCGTGCCAGCTTGGTGAATCTGCTCACCTCTCACAGTCCGTGAGGCAGCCTAATATTAGTTTACTAACTTTGTTTAACTCCTAACATTATGAATGAGGTTAATTTTAATCGAGGGCTGTCTAGTGCCTTAAGGGCAACTTACTTGGGCTTACCTGAATACTGTTACTTCTTGCACTACCCTCCTACCAGGTTGTGACTGGGAGATTAAAGAGCCCATCCCATGCAGAAAGAGAATGGGATGGGTGAAAACACGTGCTCACCCATGGCCAATCAGGGTGAACACCAAACATTCCCATCTGGCCCCGAAGCGATCAGCAAAGCTCATTCTCCTTCTTTAGGGTGGGCGGTTAGAGCTGGCTTGCATTTCCAGGGAAGAAGACAGCAGGGGGTGGAGCCTGCTTATCAGGGCTCCAATCCCCGGACAGAAACCCCAGATGGGCACAAAGATTTCGCGCCAGAAGTCCGGGGCTAGGAGGCAAATGTGCCTTGCCCCCGGACTTCCCCAGGCATGGAGCTGCCCTTCTCTCTGGTTTTTCAATTTAAAAGCAGCATTTCAGTTTTAAATAAAGAATCATTCTCCCTGTTTGCCTTGTTTATCAATAGATTTGAACTCTTGCTCCTTGGGTTGGAGCAGTTTGGTTATGCATTGATGTGGGGCGAACACTCATTCAAAAATGGGAAGTAACATTTTTTTAAAGGGAATAAAAGACTTTCATTCTACAGCAGCAGTGGCAGTGTGTCAGCATCATCTACAGTAGGAGGAGAGAAGAGGTTGTTAGGGAACATGTAACTTAAACAAGGAATGCATGAATGCCATAGGTCCCGTGTTCCTCCCTTGCTTTACAAAAATGCCTTGAAATTACCCTGGAAATAAGAAATTTAGAGCAGCAAAAAATCCTTATTCTTATTCCATATTCAGCTGCTGCACTCACAAGCACTAGGCCAGGAGTGGGAATCATTAGGACTGCAATGACAGCTTGTGTCTCTCCAGTGTTCTTTTTTCAATAATCTGAAACCCATAGAGTCCTGTGTGATCATTTTGTGAAAAAATTAAAAAAATGGAAAATTGCTCCACCAGAGTTGTCCAGATACTAAAATTCTCCACTAAATATATCTCCCACAATTTGGTTTGCAAAAAGAAAATGAATCCATATACTTTTTAAAAAAAATGAAAGTATTTGATTTTTTTATACTGGAGGTTACCACTGAGTTAACTAGGGATTTGTGAGAGATACTGGCATGTCCCTGACTCACTTGGTGTAAAGAAAATGGCCTTCAAACATTCCAAAATTGCCTATGCATGCTTCATACCTAATCTTTTCCTTCCTGCCCTTCCTTGTCTTCTCATTAAAGTGATTGCTTTTGCTATTGAGGCTAATGAACTGCATAGCATCTATAATTATGACTAGCCATATAAAATTTCCAGAAACATTACTGGGGACAGGGGGGGATGGGGGAGAAAGCCCTGAGTTTCCCTGGTTTTTTCCATAGCTTGTTTTTCTATGGCTTCAAAATTTCTGAAAATTTTCCATCTCTAATTCTGCCATTTGTCCTACCATGGTTCTAATCCTGATTGTACTTCTAAAACTAGGCAGATATGCTCAAGATTGCAAAAAAATGAACGAAAAGAATCTTTACAGTACTAGAATCTGCTATCTGAGTTTTGCTTCAGATTGTTCCTGATTTTGCTCACTTGCTTTTCTCCCAACTGTTGTAGTTCAACTCAGTGGTACCATAAAGGCATGAAAAATGCAGTCTCACTTGACAATAGTAAGTGGCTCAAGGGGAATCAGAAAATAAGAGGCAACTGAATGACTGATGTGGTGTTTTCAGCACATTTCCTCCATTCCTTGTTGTACTAGAAGATGGAAGTTGTCTTTGGGGTTTCTTCCCTCTCCAGTTCATGGTGAAAGCGATTGATGCGAAGTGTATTGTAATGGTGAATAATGGCATAGATGTCTACCATGGTTACCATTCCCTGAACACCCAGCAGAGCTGCCAGTAGAACCCTGGGCAAGTGAGGGCACTAGAGCATCTCCTTGTTAAAATACTCAAGGAATCCTGTTTGATATTTATTTGCTAGTGTTGTCTTTTGTCTCCTGTAATATGCAATGTGAATTGGCATGTTGAGAAATGTGTGCCACACTTCATTTCTATCCCCTTGCCTGCACCTGTATGTTTCCTAATTGCTTCTATTCTGTGTCACTGATTGAATGCCATATCTCACCACCTGAATAATAAACATCAAGTCACAACAATACACATTTAATGAGGTAAGTATTCCACATTTGCACCATTACGAGTTTACCCTGGAATGTGTCCCACAATGTTTAATCAGGCATACTTCTCCTTGGTAAGTATATATAGGATTAATCAAAGTAATTTTAATTTTAATTTTTCCTCTTGTTGCCTCATATTTTCAATGTGAGAAATAAAAAATATTGTTTATTCTAGGACCTTCATTTCAGCATATTAATAATTTTAGGATTCCCGGGCTGAGCATAGTGGCCAAGTACTGGGTTTCTAACTATTGAATAGAAAAATTACTAAAGAAATTGATAGTAAGGTGAAAAGAAAAAAAAAAAGAAAAGGAGGAGAAAGAAAAGAAGGAAAAGAAATCTTTTGTCTATTGTCTAAGAAATCTGGTCTGTGCAGAAGAGAACATATAAGAGGACAAAGAAACCAATTTATCAAAATCCTAGATCTTTTTCCCTACATTTTCTTATTTACAACAGCTTAATAAAAAGCTTATGTGCTGCAATGTCTTATCAGCAATAGAAGAAAACAGGAAGCAAAATCAAAAGAGAACAAGGTGAAGGAAGGAAACCTAAGAGTACTAACCTAGATGCAAAATTAAAAACAGTAGAAAGGGAAATATACACAGTCACACATGGCTGTCTACAGTATCAGTCCATCTATATGTCTCTGTCTGTCTTTGTCACAGAGAGCGTGGAGAGAGAGAGAGAGAGAGAGAGAGAGAGAGAGAGAGAGAGAGAGATCCTTTTATTTGCTAAATGTGTGGTGGGTGTTGTATTCCTACAAATAAAACTAACTCTTACTAGTTGCACTATAATGCATACCTTGTGGTGCTTTGGTTAAATGCCTGTACTGCAGGTAAAACTGTGCTCACGACCTGGGGTTCAATCCCAAGTAGCAGACTCATGGTTGACTCAACCTTCCATCTTTCCGATGTTGGTAAAATGAGTACCCAGCTTGCTGGGGGAGGGGGAAAGGTGTAGCCTGCATAGTATAATTAAAAAACTGTAAACTGCCCAGAGACTACTTGAAGTGGTATGGGGTGGTATATAAGCAGACCACTTTGCTTTACTGTTTATTGCTCCTGGTTTAGTCCCTAGGTAGAAACTTCTGCTATCAAGGCATTGACAATAGGCAGCAACAACATTGGTACTGCTATTGAAATAAGGAAGACTCCACCAACAGTTCTCCACCTTTGCCTGTGGAAAAGATGGTCCAGTGATGACAATAGTATGGTCGACAACATTCCACAAATTCTCCTTCTAAGAAGCTTAGGAGAACACACATAAAAGTTTAAATTTGGTGTCTAAAACTGAGTGTCTAAAAGTAGATTCTTATGGAGCAATCCCATATCTACCTATGAAGTTCTGAATGATTATATTAATCTAATCTACTCTAAATCCTGCTTTGAACTCAGAGGTAAGTCACGGAGTTTGTTTTCAGGTAAGTGTGCATAAAAATACAATCTTAATGATTTTTCTTTTTGTTTTCCTATATTAGAATATAACCATGATGCAATAAGAATTTTTGAGTGTCCATGGGATCAGTCCTGTTTTTTTCATGGTTCAGTTATAATCAGTATAAAGGATTTGTGTAAAATATCCTATAACTGTTTCCACTAAATATTTTGAAACGTTCATTTTTTTCTGTATTTTGTTCTCCAATATATCCACCATCTGATGGCATGCTATTAAAATGAGAGTGTTTAATGAGAATAACCTTTTGCCAGAGTGATCCCTAATGAATTATTATAGTTAAGATTTTGGGATAGAAGAGCAGGGGAAGAATCATCCAGTAAAAAAAAAATATGTTCTGTCATTTTTCTCCCCAGTTACAGTAACTCCCTTTCCCAACCTCCTGCTCAATTTTTTTTTAATATTCCCCAGTGTTCTACTTTCTTTAAGTTACCCCTTTCATTCACACATTTGTACTATGATGCAGAAGTGGGGCTAGTCATCATGTTATCCTTTGTGCATTCCAGTTTAGTCATAAAATGAATCTGTTTCTATTGAATGGCAGATATGAACACACTTGAGTTTCTAAATGTTTTTACTTTTGAAGATGTGATCAAATGATTATTAAAATGTTCTTTAATTTTGCAAAAATTAAATCACATAAAGTGGGAACCTTAAATTAAAAATGCTATATAATGACTCTGTTCTCTCTCCTCCTTCTCCTTCTCCTTCTCCTTCTCCTTCTCCTTCTCCCCTTCTCTCTCTCTTCTCACACACACACACACACACACACACACACACACACACACACACACACACACACTTGTTAGATGTGTGGGTGCTCTATTCATACAAATAAAATATCCAGGGTTGCACTATTATATACCCTGCATTCAAAGCTGCTTTCATCAACTGAGTCTCTCAGACAATTGTTGGAACCTTTCTTTGATGGATGTGTTTTGGAGGGGCTAAAGTGATGAACACATGCTCCTGGCCACCAATGTGGAATATCTGGAAGGGAAGTGACCTTCTATTTCCCCTGACCTTTGTTTTGAGGCAGGGCCAAAAGGCTAAAGGGCACCTGCCTCCTATCTGAACCATTGTTTTCTGTAAGTGCTCCAGTGCCTTGCTTGTGAACAATAGATAAGATAAATAAAACAAGCCTTCTGGGAGGAACACAGGCAGTCAGCTGGCTGAGAAAAGGCATTTGTCTCTGTCTGTCTGCTTCATAAGGAAGTCAAGGTCAGCTTGGATTAAAAACCTCTTCAGTGAATTCCCAACAGACAATGTAAAATTAATATTTCATTTTTTCTTTCTTTTTATCTTCTTTTTGGTATGATTGTTGTATATTGTATTATATGTAGTATATGTTTTTTTTTAAGTTTACTTTTGTAAACTTCCAAGAGTAGTGTGTGTAGACTAATGGGATGGCATATAAATTGAATAAATAAATATCAGTAAATAATAATCATATAATGTACACTAATGTATAAGCCTACTACTACTACTACTACTACTACTACTACTACTACTACTACTACTACTATATGGCAAACACAGCTGCCAAGTGTTAAGCTGGAGTGGCCTTCTCCAATGATCAAGCTCGTTCCAAGTGCCTAGGATGACTAGAGATATCTTCATAGAATATATGCTGTTCCTAATAATGTCACTATTTGTAGTTGACCAATGTTTTTGTTGTTTTTGTTGTTGTTGTTGTTGTTGTTGTTGTTGTCATCGTCATCGTCATCGTCATCGTCATCGTCGTCGTCATCATCATCATCATCATCATCATCATCATCATCATCATCATCATCACCACCACCACCACCACCACCACCACCACACAGCTGCTTGGTTTTAGGATGCTGGTGAAACTCTCAGGAATTCTTATGTTTCTCCAGGTTTCCAGAAGAGAAGATGAAACTCAAGGAACTCCTGGACACACATCCTTATCCTTACTATTGATATAACTCAGTAGCTCAGTGCAAACTATTTGTATGTGAGATCAGCAAAAATTTGTTTTGGAAGTATTATGGAAAATGTCTTCCTTCCTTCCTTCCTTCCTTCCTTCCTTCCTTCCTTCCTACTTTCACACACACACAATTTTGCTGTTGTTAAGACCATATTGCTTTTTTCTGTAGTCTTACTTTTGTTTTTAGTATTGCTTCTATCTGTTAGTTTTTAATGTATCTACTTTTAAATATTGTAAGAATTTATTATATAGCTTTTAACTCTGTTTTGTTTTGTAATAGTGTGAGCTGCCTTGGATCCATTAAGAGAAAGGTAGTACAGTGATACCTTTGGTAACAAAATTAATCTGTTCTGTGGGCCATTTCGTTGTGTGAAATTTTCATTAACGAAACATGGTTCCCCATAGGAATGCATTGAAAACCAATTAAATCCATTCAAGTGGCTGGAAAAAGTAAAAGAAAAGGAATGGATTAATTGGTTTTCAATGCATCCCTATGGGAAACTGCCAGCTTCTGGGTGCTGCAGCCCCAGGATTGAAGTGGGGGCTCCAGTGTGGGTGAGCAGGGTCCTGGCGAAGCAGAGATGGTGGTGGTGGCAGGAGCAGCTGGAGCACCATCAGCAGCAACAGTAACTGCTGGCACTGCCACCTCAACCGATGCCCCTGGGTGCTTTTCAGAAGGTGGCTGTGGCAGCTGTGAGTGCTCCAAATCCAGAGCCGCCACCAAAGGATGCCATTGGATTGCAGCAGGGTGGGGTTCAGTGGTTAGGTGTGGGATGCTGCAATTGAAAAGGAGCTTAATCAGAGCCAGGATCTTGCCTCTGTATCTGTATCTTCAGAGGTTGAGTCTGTGTAGATAATTTTTTGCAAACTGGATAGAATTATGTTGGCAAAATCTTCTTCTGAGATGTTCTCCCAATCCATTGTGTTTTATAGCTCACAAGAAAGGGTTAATATTGCTCATAATAGTTTCTGCCATTCAGTTTCCATAAAAGAGAGGTACAGAAGAGAGTAACTAGATTGAAGCCAAAGCAGCAAGGAACAGCCTTCAAGCATTGTTTTAAAAACATGTGGTTCCTCCAAGGTCAGATGATGTTTTCTTGAAAACACAAACTTTCCCAACAATGCTCTTAAAATTGCGTCTTTAAATTCAACATATAAAAAGCACAGAGGCATGAGGTAGTTTCCTTTAAATTTTGTCTTTAAATCCACCACATATAAATAGCAGCAAAGGTATAAAATATTTTTTCACAAGAAGAGAGCAATAGGCAGAAAGGCAAGTTCAAGAAATAATGTGAAAACAACCACTTCTTCTGTGCTTGACTTTAGAAGACATTCACCCCTTCTTAGCTAAAAGTGACTTCCTAAGAAGTGGGGTTCAGTGCTTGATTGAAGGAAAGATTTTCCAGATACCAAGGAGAAGATTCTCATAGAAAGAGATAGAAGCATTCCACTCATGACACACCAAATATTTACAGCTTTAACATCCAGCACCGACAGCTCCACCTTCACCATAGCGAAGGTCTTCCTCCAGTGGGAGATGAAGCATTTTCTTGCTTCTGCAAAGTTTGCCGCCACTCCCTTCATGGTCTACAGTTGTTGTCCCCTCTTTGTTTCCCCTCCAAGGAAACTTTACCTTTATTAGGGTCCCTTTATCTGGAGGAATTCAACTTGATAAGCTGGAGCACTTATCAAGTTGTATCACCATGGTGTAGCCAGAACTGAAAATTCTGATAAAGCCACTTCTCAATGGCAGCATCCTGTGCCGAGCCACCAACCCCCCTACCCATGCTGTATTCCTCTGGCATCCTTTGGCAGCGGCCCTGGATCTGGAGTGCTCAAAGCCGCTGCGGTTGCCTTCTGCAAAGTGCCCAGGGGCCTCAGTCAAGGTGGCAGTGGTGGCAGCTACTGTTGCTGCTGCTGGCAGTCTGGCTGTTCCTGCTGCCACCACCATCACCATTTCTCCAGGACCTGGCTGGGTGCCAACATTCGGCCGCTCAGGAGCCCCCACTTCAATCCTGGAGCTGCAGTACCCAGAAGCCAGCAGTTGCAACCCAGCAAGGGGTCAAACTCCTTACTGCCCGGCTGCGTCCTAGAAGTTTTTTCCCCCTAAATCATGGAATCCCCATTCCCAGAAATTTCATTTCATTATCCGATTTTTTCATTAACCAAGGCTATCTCAAACCAAGGTATATAAGTGTTGTAAACTACATACATACATACATACATACATGCATACATACATACATGCATACATACATACATACATACATACATACATACAATGCAAAGTGAAGTCCCACATAGAGAAATCAAGCAGAGAGGTCCTGCCTTATGACACTAGCAGAGCTTTCCACTCTGCTAGTGCTGAACAGGATCATGACTGAAAAGTCTAAACTCCTGCTACAAGATCGTCATCTAGATGGGTATAATGAAATACTTTTCTGCATGAGACCTTGGGACCCTGTTACCAATTAGAACAGATAACAACAGCCTAGATGGCCAATTATTTTTCCTATTAGTGAAACCTTTATTTATCTATGCCAGTAATGATAAGAGGAAGTACCTCTTTCAGGCTACAGCATTTTAAATATAAGCCTCTCCTGAGGCTTAAGCTACAAACTCGCATAATTATAAAGAGTGGACATTAAAAACAGAATTGAATTCTAGGGTCCTGCTGTTGAGCACTACAGGATAGCATGAATCCTTCCAACAGGCATTTGGGTCTGTTCATTTGCTTGTTTAATTACTAGTTAGAAAGGTTAGTTGAAGTCACAAGATTTTATTCCTCTGCATTTCAGGTGGTGTTTCAGAGTGACTGTAATACAGCCAAGTGATGTGAGGCACTATTTAAAGCAGCAGTCCTCAAGCACGGTCCTAATGAGGCTCCCTAAATCAAGAAAACTGCTGTTCAATACTTCAGAATGTTAATTAAGACTAAACAAAGACAGATGGTTTGCCTGGAAACACCCACTCTTGTTCTTATCACTGACTGTCAGAAATGAATCAATGGAAGACATCAGGAGAAATACCACAATACAGAGACAGGCTCTTATATAATCCCCGGTGAAATTCACAATTCAAACAAAAGACTAATCCCAGTGAGATCACCAACATTCCCAGTCACTGAACTATTGGGAACTTTGTTTCCAAACTTGCGCTGAATAGGAATGAATTTGGAAGATTATCAGCTCAAGTATACACAGTGACAGCTCTGTTTTTCCATGAAAACAAAGCAAATAGAAAACATCTTTATTACAAGGCGTCCGAAGTACTTTGAAAAAGCTATTTATTTCCATTGTACATTGCAGTATTTGATAATCAACCGAGTGCTGTTAATTACAGTATTACAATGTAGAATAAGAAACTTGTTACATTACATTTGAGTTTTCTTTCATTTAATTTCTTTCTGAAAAATGAAAGACAAAATCTTGAGAGGATGGTGGAATTCTTGTCTAAAATACCTCATGCTCTCTCTTAAAATGGCCTTTAAAATTGTTAGGAATAGCTTGTTTTTGCTTTGTTTCTTTTTCTTCTCTGATAAGCAGTACACAAATAATACTACATTGCTCCTACTATTCAGTTTACTTTATAAATAAAAGTCTTACATTCTTAGTGACCCCAAAATAGCTATTTACTGGTAATCATTTTATCTGTAACTTGTTTCCCCCCACAAAGCACAATTTTATTTGACCGATTAACATTGCACCAAGAATCAAAAGCTTACATTTTTTTCTGAAACATAATTCATCCTAATAAATGTTTTCACCTCTCTGTTTATTTAGTTTTCATTTATCGATTAATATATGCTACTTCCTGTTTGGAACAGTTAAACGTTGTTCAATTTAGAGGTGTGTAGATTTGTTCTTTTTATGATAACTGGTGTTTTCATTCAAAAATTATATTATTATTTATTTGTCTTATTTTTAGTACACTTTTCACCTAATAAGGGGATTCAAGGTGGCTCACATTGTTTTAAAAGCAGAATTTTAAATGCAATAAAGTATACAATAAAACAATTAAACTATGGTAACAATTAAAATACATTGACTGATTTAACGCTTTAATAACTCAACTAAAAATGGAATTCATGAACACAAATCAGAGCAAACTTGAGTTCAAATTATGTCTAATGCAGAAACAGGAATGGGCTTCTACTTAACCTGTCATAATCTCACTCAACAAAAGGGAACTTTCAAAATTGTTTGTACTTACCAGTGAAAATAAAATAAGCCTTCTTCAAGTCCTATCAGGTAGAAGGAACCTGAACACATACATACTGTTAGAATACATTTCATCACTTTCAGACATGTCAGAAACATATCACCCAAATTAGCCCATACCTGGATGAGGCTTCCCTGAGAACAGTTGTGCAGCTCCTTGTGATCTTGAGGATAGATTATTGCAACACTCTCTATGTGGGGCTTCCCTTGACCCTTATTCAGAGACTGCAGTGGGTACAGAATGAGGCAGCTAGACTGGTGGTGGGTGCAGGAAGGTACGACCCTATCACCCCAGTGATGGCTTGCTTGCATTGGTTGCCCATTGCTTTCCTAGTGAGGTTCAAGGTACTGGTTTTGATTTTCAAAACCCTCCACAGCTTGGGACTTGAATACCTGATGGAGCAAATCTCCTTAAGATCAGCTGCTGACTGGCCCACCAAAGCATCACAGACATCCTCACTCCGGGTGGCCACATGTAGAGAGGCCCGAAAAACGATTACTAGGATTCGGGCCTTCTCAGTGGTTGCCCCCACATTATGGAATCAGCTCCTGAGTGAGATTCACCTTGCAGAGTCCCTGCCTGCCTTTAAGAAAGCAGTTAAAACTCTGCTTTTTAGAGAGGCATTGGGTGACCATTAATAGTTTTTGTTGGGGGAGGGGGGGAGACCAGAAAAATTAGAATGCTGCTCGTTTGTTATTAATGTGTTTTTATTATTATGTTTATTGTTGTTTGCACTCTTATTTTTATTGTATTATTTTAAACCGCCCAGAGTTCTGGTTAGAAAATTGGCAGTAAATAAATAAATAAATAAATAAATAAATAATAAATAAATATTGCAGAGACAGTGGGGATTTAGGGGCAATCCTATGCCCCAGTTTGTAATCTGGATTCTACTACTTTACATTATATATTGGGGACAGGGAAGAGGGTCTGAATACTGTGGACCATTTTCAGAACCTTATGCATTCATTTTTGTATCTTGAATATTTATATCTCTTCCAAAATCCATTTTAACTTACCAAGACTGAAACCTGGGAACTCTCCATTATCATTACTCGGTATATACTCAAGGATACATTATAGAAGTTGAGGAACATTTTTAAAAACAAATGCCACACTATAATATCTTGCACAGAGAAAAGTGACACAGCATGAAGAAAAGACTGAGGACATTCACCCTAAGATGCTATATTTCCCTGGTGAGGAAAATCAACAAAACTCAGCATCCTCTTCGCCATCACCAACTGTAATGAGACACAGGTAGCACTCAAGCTGTCTGAATTCCCAGTAACTCTCACAGGAGAAAATAGTAGCAGTGGGATTATGCCCCTTGAATCATCACCTGCCAGCCTACATAATGCAGCTGTTTCTTGGCTGGCCCTTTGTACTGACCAGGTCATTGGAAACAATGCATTGTAAGAAGGGTGGCCAGAATAACCCTGAATATGTACTACATCATATTTCCAGCTGAAAATTTGTCATGTTAGGTAGGTTGACAGGTGGTGATTAAAAACAAAACAAAAAACAACCATCCACAGGGGATGGTTGTGTACATGAAGTAGGAAAAAATAAGATATTGGTCAAAAGTATTAAGAGGAAGTTTTACTGCAGGAATTTTCATAGGCCTAGTCATACCAAGTGGAAGAACATTTAAGCCTTGCATTAACCTCCACCTGTATTCTATTGAGGTGCTGTACTAAGAAGGCTGTAACACCTGCTTTCCTTGAATATGCAAATTGGTCATGAAGCAATGTAAGATTACACAAATTAGGGGCTGTGTACACTTTCTGTAATGAGGAAGGAATCAAGCTAGCTTTCATAGGCTAGAAGCACTGTGAGTTCCCTTTTTGTGATAAATGTCAAAAACAGTGGCTGACTGCAACTTCTGTGATATCACTTCAAAGCCTTCATTTTCACAACATAATAAGGAATTATATTAGATAGTCACAAAGATTGTGCCAACTGACGTCAAGAATAATTATAGATAGCACATCAAACATTGAGAGGAAAGAAAAAAGATGACAGGATCTGACACCCACTCAGAAATCTACTTCATCAAATTGCCATTGTGACTTCCCCCCTCCACAGTCTGTGCATTTCTTTGGTGAAACTAAAAGGACAGAAAATGGATGTCTGAATTCCTATCTGTCAGATATCAGACAGTACAGAGAGTAACGAAAAAGGAAAAATCCAGTGAATAAGCTTTAATAACATTAGCCTTTCTTCTCAACAATTGTGGTCTGTAAGAACAATTAAGCAATCAATTTTCTTGTGGTGATTTCCACTAAGGTGTAAAGGCTCATACTGAGGGACAAATCCATGTATTTTAGAAGTGAAATATTTTAATGATTACACCTGTGTGCAGTTCTATCTGATCAAAATGTATTTGTTCTAAAATACCAAGTGTTGTAGTGCAATTTCATAGGGAGTATACTTAACCTAAAAACCATTTTTGCCTCTCTTACATAGTTGTTTAGGGTTTTCTTTTAATTAACAAACAGTTTTACATATCTGAAGTATATCGATATAAGCACAATTGCATTTTCCCTACTTGAACACAACATGAAGTGAAAAAAGTAACTTGTGCCATACTTTAAATTACTTGCTGTAGTCCTAAACTGAAGTGAGACCAACAGCATCTCATTAAGATTGCCCTGCACTTGCAGATATGGAGAAATATTTTATAAAAGATATTCACCTGAGTTTCATTCAGAACATATTTACTTGTATATATTGTCCTGAAGCAATAATTGCATTCAGGTTTACATTGACAATTATTTCTGTTTATTCTCCTCTCTTATCTGTATTGCTGTTGACATACTTCTAGTCTTTGTAAAAGCCATTTTAGTATTGTACTAAAAGCCCTATTCTGATAAAAATCATTAAGTAGTGTAAATAATGCATCACCCTTAGTTGCTTATTTGTTCCAACAAAACAAGCTGCATGTATTCTAATAGGTTATTTATCTTTAGATATTGGGCCAACAGGTGATGCAACTCTTTCCTAAGGATGGAAATTATCACTTGCAATTCTTTGTTTGGGTCTATTGTTCATGCTCTCTCTCTCTCTCTCTCTCTCTCTCTCTCTCTCTCTCTCTCTCTCTCTCTCTCTCTCTCTCTCTCTCTCTCTCTCTCTCTGTGTGTGTGTGTGTGTGTGTGTGTGTGTGTGTGTGTGTGTGTGTGTGTGTGTGTGTGTTGTGTCATTACAGCCATGACCGACTCTTCATGACCCCATGTCCATGGAGTTTTCTTGGCAGGAATACTGGAGTGGTTTGCCAGTTCCTACTCCAGGCACCTACAACACCTGGTATTCCCTGGTGGTCTCCCATCCAAGTACTAACCAGGGCTGACCCTGCTTAGCTTCCAAAATCAGGTGAGATCGGATGTGCTTAGGACAGCCTAAATCAACAAAACTGATGAATACAGTGAATATTCTTTCTGTTCATGTGAGATTGGGTTGTTTTTTCAGTCTCTTTTTCAGTCAGATTCATACTGTTTTGGGTAACCTTTTCCTTTAATCTCCTTCAAGTAGAATATGAAGAATATTCACTCAATTCCTTGTCATTGGTTTAAGCAGCTCCATATGGCTTTTTTCCTTTGACTGAGAGCAAGTGAGAATCCCACCTTGCCATTACAATCTTTGGAAGCACACATGAGATAGGAAGGACTGCTGATTGCTAAGAAACAACAGCTCACCCAAGGCTTAAAAATGTTAAGTGTATATAAAAAAAAACAGTCATGCCCATGCATTATGACAAAGAGCTGTTATGTGTCAAAACAAGCAAAACCTGTATTTCGGGCCTGCACAACGGCATCAGAGGTCGCCCGTGTATTTTCCCCTGCTTGTGCACCGGCAAGGTGTGCAGGAGCTAGAGCCAGTGCTGGTCCACCTGGTGGGGCTGTAGTCTGGGCCCCGCCAGGCTCTCCTGGCTGCCCTCTGTGCCCACGGCCTCTCCAGTGGCAGACTCAGGGAGATGCCTGCTGAGCTTGGAGGGGTGGCAGAAGGTGGGGGTAATCACCACCAGGAGGAAAGAGGCAGTGGAGGAGGAGGGGAACACTGCCGCTGCCATCTGGCTCTGCCAGGTGCAGCATCTTATGGTGCCAGTGCTCCACTCAGCCTCGGCGGGGTCCGCCTGGGATCTTGCGAGCCAGAGGAGGGAGGGGGTGCGTGGCTGGGAAGGGGCACTGGACTGGAGAGGAGGCTCCTGGGCGCTGTGCTCCTTGCACTGCAGATGGCAGGAGTGCCCTGGGCCCCAGAGCCTCAGCCTGGGCAGCACCAGCCAGAGAGCAACCCGCACCCACCTGCTTGGAGGGAGGGAAGCTGCCCGCCCTCACCCCTGCAACACCGCAGTGCTGGTGCCAGAACTGGAGCCTGAAGGAGAAGCAGCGACAGTGCTGCCACCACTGCGCCAGGGGCCCACAATGGGAGGGGGTGGCCGGGGAACAGGGCTCTGACCACACTCCTCCACAACTGCCACCGCAGCTGCAGAGCATCCGAAGCCGGAAGGAGGTATGGTGGCCCTGGAGCGCAGACTTCCTGGTGGTCTCACGTCTGCTGGGCTCCATTTGTGAGACAGAGCAGAGGGTGCTGAGTGCGCACCTGAGCGAGGGAGGTGTGTGTGTGTGTGTGTGTGTGTGTGTGTGTGTGTGTGTGTGTGTGTGTGTGTGTGTGTGTGTGTGTGTGTGTGCATGTGCATGCATGTGTGTGTGTGTGTGAGAGAGAGAGAGGGGGGGGATAGGATGTACAAAAAATGATTTTGTCCCTGGGCACCCCTCCACATCCTTTCCGGGGGGTCTCCTGCCTGCCCCCGAGCTGGTGGTGCCTGGGGCCAAGGCAGCGGTGGCGGCAGCAGCTGAAACCATCCAGTGCCCCATTGGCCCTCCTGGGAGTCCTCGAGCCACCTGTGCCACTGCTCACCTCGAAAAGCAGTGGGTTTTGCATATCTGCAGCCTTTGCTGCCAGTTGATTCAGGGGTTTTCCTCACAAAACAGCAAAGGGGGGAAGCTCTTTTCCTGCTTTGTCGGGTTGGGGCAGGCACCCAGATAGCTCCTTCACCACCAGCCACTCGCTTTTGCTCCCCACCAAACCACCTGCCCCTTGCCCATCACTTGCCACAGTGGGCAAATGGCAGCCAGTTTGGTGGGGAGCAAAAGCAGGTGGCTGGTGGTGAAGCCTTAAAGAGCAGGAAAGGCTTCACAACAGGCCACCCACTTTTGCTCCACACCAAATCAGCTGCCTGTCACCCACTGCAGCAAGTGATGGATGAAGAGCAGCCAATTTAGCCGTGGTGAGGGGTGGGCAGCAGCTTCTCTCCTGCCACCTGGTTTTCAACCAACTGGCTGAAGTGAGACTTGGCAGCAGGAGTGAAGCTTCTGCCCCCCCCTTGCCACTGCCACCTGGCTGTGGCAAGGGGGGCAGTGGCTGCCCTGAAGCAGTGAGGAGACAAGAGGGTGAGAGGTGTCTTCTCCACTTGCCTGCTCACCTCCTTTCATAATTCAAGCTTTTTTTGTAATTCAAGGCATTTGTTATTCAAGGCATTACTGTATAATGGTTAGTCTTAAAGGGTTCACAAAGTTGTGATCCTGCTTTGTTTTGCATTTGCTTTACCAATCATCCCAATTTGCTGTGTCTTAGTGGTTAGTAACTTGTTTATGCCAGCATAACATAAGCTACACTGCCTTAAATGTGCCAGGCATTATGCCCAGCAACAACAAGAGATTGTGCCACACAACTGTGCAATTAGTCATGCATCCCCAGTACAACCTATTGCCAAATGTACCAGAGGAAGGGCTTTGTAGACTGCACCTCTGCTTCAGAAGCTTTACCTAACTTCCGTGCACTGCATAATCAAAAGTGTCTTTAATTATTTTGGGATTTAAAAGAAAAGTTCTGACCACCACAACCCTAAAGACCCATTAGGTGTAATGGCTACACTTGGACAGGGGCTGGGGAGTTCTCTGATCTACACTTCACTTGACATAAATTTCACTGGGTTAATTTGAGATAGTTAATCTCTCTTGGCATGGCTAATCACAAGGTTGTTATGAGGATGAGGGAAAGAATATAGCCATAACTGTCATTTGGGCTCCTTGGGAAAAGGATGAGATAGATGTAAGTAAGGAGATAGAGATTGTGATTGAGCCAAGGTGAAGATAAGTATTAAATTGACACATCCACAATGCCACCAGACATGAAATTACACTACCATTTCCCAGAAAAGTTACTTCTTCAGAGCTTCATTCCATAAAAGTAGTTTTTCTAGACTCCATCCATCACCCATTTTGACTTTAAGATTTTGTATTTTGAACCAATGCAATTTATATCTCACCCTCCCCAAAGGAGAAGAACAGCAAGATTTTAAATATGGACTATGATAGAGGTGGAACAAATTGATCTCCAAAAGTTAAATTGCAGGAGGTGTCTTTGTAATGTTATCTTGTGTGAATGGGTTGCAATCCAGCTGCAATGATTAAATCTACTCCCCGGCAACAATATGTTCTAATTACTCAGTATAACTTGTAAAATGAAGTCATTTATTCTCATGTCTCACAGTTCACAATATCTAACATGACTGCCGAACATCAGAGGTTGGGGAAAACTCTTACTCATTTGCACCTCTTCATGTGGGAGCAGGTTGATAAATTGCTGGATGAGTATTTTGCACACGCTAGAAATGTTCACACAATCCTCCCATTTTTCATTTAAATTGCATATAGCAGAGCTTCTTTTAAAAACACATAGGGCTAAAACTGTAAATAGGATGGTCAACCCTCAACATTAACACATGATTATTTAATCCCTCTGGATTTCTTTCTGTATTTTACTGAATTTGTAAAACATTTTCTAAATCATTATTTTAAGATGAAAACTTTGCATATTTTGCGTGGGTATGTCACTAAATGAGATTTGGCTGATGTCCAGTTGGCAAAAAATGATGCACATAAGGTAATGATGCTGTGTTTTCCACAACTTCTTAATTCCTTTCTAGGCACTTGGATGTGCATTCAGTCATACTCCTGGGCTTATTATCACTACAATATCAGGCATAACAACAGTGGGACTCTGGATGGGAGGAAAATCTTATGTATCAAGCACTAGAGGAAGAAAGAATTTGTGACTTTAAATAAGCAAATAGGCTGTACTTTCAAAATAATAGAAATACTGGCTAAATCCAATTGTGCTTAAACACAAAAAGGTATAATTTTTGAAAGAAAATGTCCAAAGTTAAGAAATCTCCATAAACGTTATCTGGTTTGCACTGAGGTGTATGACTCAGGGTTCAAAAACTCCCTGAATCATAAACTATTCGAGCATTTCTTTACCCAAGACAATTTGCTTCCAACAAAATTATACCCTTTGTGTAAGAATAAAATACCAGCCACCAAATTCATCATATATTTCCTTAGGAGAGCAGCATTCCAGTCATCATATTAGATTTTCTGAAGATACACTGTACTTGTCACTGAAATATTTAGAATCATGGAATCATACAATCATGAAGTTGGAAAGGCCATCATGTCCAATCCCCTGCTCAAGAAAAGAATCAGAATCAAAGGTGGCTGTCTAAATTTCTACTGAAGGTCTCCATTGTTGGAGCACTCGTCATCTCTTGAGGCAATTTGTTTCATTGTCATACCTATCTAACAGTTAGGATATTTTTCCAGATACTAACTGAAATCTGTCTTCCTATATCTTGAGCCCATTGTTGCATGTCCTGCATTTGGGAATGATGGAGAGCGGATCCTGCCCCACCTCTGTATGGCAGCCTTTCAGATATTTGAACAGCATGAGTCTATCTCCCCATCAGTCTTCTTTTTTCAAGATTTTACATGCCTAATTCTTTCAGGTTTCCCTCATTCCAAAGATTCCTTATAGGATATACTTGGGGTCCACGTACTTTCCTCTGTAAGAGTTGTTTCCCCCACTTGTCAATTTGAAGGTGATACTCTGGTCCCTTTCAAATGGCAGTGTGAACTAATGCAGCTGTCCCATGTAAGAGCCTCAGAGGATAACAATTCAGGTATAAGCAGAACAGGGTAGTCAAACTTTGTTCTGGGCAGGAAATTAGTAAGAAGTGTGTGTGTGGTGGGGAAAAAAACATACCAGTGCTTAGTATTCCTCTTGCAGATGCTTCAGTATGTTTCCTGGTTATCATGTGGTTCTTGGGGCAATTCCATGATTGGATGCAATGTCAAAAATCAGAAATAGTTAATAAAGATTACCCACAATACAGCATATAAAACAGGGATAAGCATATCTGTCAACTTCTTATTCCCCATCACTAGATATTAACCAAACACCAGTTTGCTTTTCTTTTGAAAATTTCACCAATGGGAAGAGACACACTAAGGAAGATGAGCCTATTTATATATCCTGTCACCCATTGTGTCACGTGGCCCATTCAAACTGTGTCACTGGCCAGACACATGGGCAAAGCACCCCACCACCACTTCGGCTGTCAGGAGCCTCCCATCTGTCAATTTCTTATTCTCCATCACTAGATTTATTTATTTATTTATTTATTTATTTATTTATTTATTTATTTATTTATTTATTTATTTAACATTTATACCGCCTGTCTAGCCCTAGGGCTACTCTGGACGGTTTACAACATAGAATACCAAAATAACAAAGTAACACATTTAAATGACCAAAATGCAAACAATACATTATAAACAACATATACATAAATCAGCAACAATAAACTAAAATCAAACTAAAATGAAAGTAAAAATAGCCAGGTGATTGCTTAAATAAGAAACAGAAAAAAGAAAATAAGTCGTAAAAAGAATAGTGTCTTACTAGATGTTTGAGAAATCAGGAAAGGCCATTCTGTACAACCAAGCTTTCAATAGTTTTTTTTAAAAGTTTGAAGCAAGGGTGCCAGGTGAATTTCTGGAGGTAGATGATTCCATAACTGGGGATCAACCAACGAGAAGGTCCTACTCCTTGTTAAAACTT
Organism: Phrynocephalus guinanensis; assembly: GCA_037367245.1. Classification (NCBI taxonomy): domain Eukaryota; kingdom Metazoa; phylum Chordata; class Lepidosauria; order Squamata; family Agamidae; genus Phrynocephalus; species Phrynocephalus guinanensis. The sequence continues at coordinate 32,465,200 of CM074741.1, read as the reverse complement.
TCTGGGCCTCCCTCAGCGTTGGAATTCCCAGATGTCCTGCCTGGCTAGTACGGGTGATCTGGGCAGTTCTTCTTGGGAGGAGCCACTATGTCAGATACCGAGGTCCCAAACCGTTTGTCTGACAACCCCAGTTTTTTGTTTCAAAAATTTCACCAATGCTGCCATAATTCAATAATTCATTGGTCTGCAGCATAGAAGAGACCAAGTAGATTTTATGGCTGAAGAAAGAGTTTGCATTCCTACTTCAGCACTAATAGGTTGAATGTGCAGATATTCAAGTGCAGACTTGTGGTTCCAATGAACAGACCCTTGGACCTGAGTGAATACAAGCCATGCTTAGCTTCAGTTCACCAACTTTATTTTATTTATTTTAAAAAGTCTACATGTCTTTCTAGCCAAATTACCACAATCTGAAGACATTGTATTAAATTCTTGTAAAAATAGTCTGTAATGATACTCTCTCACTCATATTTGATATTTGATAATAAGTAGAATAACAAAAGGAATTTGTTATACCTTTGGCACAGAATGAATCTCTCAGTGGTTCATCCCCCCTCCCCCCGGAAAGCTAGTGACCATGTATATCATTCCTCCAGGCCATTAACCTGGCTTTGAAGTCTTGGCTTCGTCAAAATAGCTTTACAGTGCTTATGACTTTATTGAAGGTTAATGAACTTTCAGGAGTTGTATCACTAAAGAGATGGCAGATTGGGGACATACATCATAAAATTTTTAAGAGTAAATTGATATATATACTTGGCTGGAAGAGGAATAGGAAAGAATGATTAGTGGTGGAATTAAAACACTTCTTGTACTGCTGGCAAGATTATACTGTTCCTGTACAGTTGGAGGCAGATCTAGCAAATTGCATTTACACTCAAGTTTTCTCTGTGGTTGGACATTTTGCCTGACAATGGGCCTTATAAGCCAATTATCTTTTCCAACTGATAAGCTGTGAGATCTCACTCACTGCAATTGTCTTTGGACTGAGAAATGGGAGGAGAACTCTTCAGGAAAGGGCAAAGTGAAGACTCAGAGTATTGAGCACAATGTAAAAAACACTTGTACGGCGTCTTCGACCTGTTGCAGAAATGCTGAGAGCCTTTTCACATGTCACCACTTATTTACATCTCTGACAGAGTGCTCAAGTGGCAGCCAACAAAGATATGAAACAGAACAGTGGGAAAGAAATTCATTCAGTACTTTTCCCTGCAGGCAACGCCTAGGGTAAATAACCACATATCAACGCCCTATTGTATAATCACTACTCTGTATCAGACGAATCTCTTAATAATCTTGTTGTCTTCTGTATGCATTAGTCTGGCTGGAGAAACTTTGCTGACTGAGAGAAAGTTGGATGACAAGCAATGGGGACAGGGGGAGGACACCACATATGAAATAAGAAAGAAATGTGCACGTGTTTCAATAGTTGAAGATTTCTACAGAATGCAACCCCCTGCATTTGAAATGATCCCAACAAAATGGACAATACGGTCTTTCCACAATTCTTAATTCATTTGGGAAAAGGAGACTTATTGATACATCAGCAGAAAGAGACACTGCTCTCCCCCATTAAGTGTCAGATTCTCTCAAAGGAATCAAAGGATGGTTTATTCCTCTTCTGCATGATGCAAATTAACCAAGGAAGCATTGCCTCTGTTCCAGATTCATCACACTAGTTTTTAAAAAGTAAGTCATTGTGGCACAGCAGAATTATAAAAATTACCTACTAATGCATGAGCAAAGACCAGAGGCCTTAGGTGGTTCCCCTCCCTGTCTTTCCTTTCCTGCCTGTGGTTCTCGGGCGGCAGCTCGGCCGCCGGTGTGCTGCTTGCTCTCCTGGGGGACTCGGACGGCATGTCGGCCGCCGGCGCCCGCTTTCCACCGCTCCGCCTGGAGGTCTCAGGTGGCTCCCCTCCCTGTCTTCCCTTCCTGCCTGTGGTTTTTGGGCGGCAGCTCGGCCGCCGGTGTGCTGCTCGCTTTCCCGGGGGACTCGGATGGCATGTCGGCTGCTGGTGCCCACCTTCCATCGCCCCACCCGGAGGCCTCAGGTGGCTCCTCTCCCTGGCCTTTCCTCCCTGCCGGTGGTTCTCGGGCAGCAGTTCGGCCGCCGGTGCGCGGTTTGCTTTCCCGGGTGGAGGGAATTTTTTGTTGGGGGGTCTCCGAGCCCGGATATTCGGTCCTGCCTTAATTTGTTGTAATTTGTTGTGGCATCTTTTTTTTAATCATCAAATACCTGATTATCCATCTTACTGCAGTGACCTGATATTAATCATCTGAGCCATGATCACCTGGCCTCTCCCTTCCCCCCTCTCCCAGGTGTATCACACCTTCTCCTGGCGCTTTGCCCGTTTATGTTATGTATTGTTTTATTTGGCTTAGTAGATTGCTCTGTCACTGTTATTACCTTTTATTATTGTTACTGTTATTGTTAATTAATTGACTTATTGTATAATTTTTGTAACATTTTATTGCTTTGAGTGTTAGGCCTTTCCCCCCCCCCCTCACCACCATGTTTGCAGGGACTCACATTCCAACTGTGTCGGGCCGTGGGCGCTACGCTTGTAGTCGGAGGGTTCGTCAGATCAGAAGAACCCGGGTCAGGCATCTCGTGCCTGTCCCAATTTCTGACCCCTCGGCTCGCTGCCACGTGTCCGGGAGTCACTTCTCCAGCGCCTCCAACCTTTCCTGCATCCTGTTGAATGCCAGGTCAGTCCACAATAAAATCCCCATCATATATGATTCCATCCAAGATGGGCGAGCTGACCTGGCTCTTATTACCGAGACCTGGGTGGGTGCAGAGGGGGGGGCTTCGCTCTCCCTTCTGTGCCCGCCCGGCTATCTGGGAAGGTTGGAGGGTCAGAAGGGAGGAGGGGTCGCTATCGTCCACCGGAATTCTTTTTATGTCTGCAGGGCCTTGACATTGGTTAGCCAGGGGTTAGAGTGCCTTCATCTGCTAGTGGGACAGCGGGACAGATTTGGCATTGTGCTGGGCTACCGTGCTCCCCGCAACCCAGCACAATCCCTTCCGGAGCTCTCCGAGTTCATCGCGGCTGCATTATTGAAGTCCCCGCGCCTTTTGGTTGCGGGTGACTTCAATGTGCATGCGGGCGGTGGGCTTTCTGGTGCAGCTCTGGAGATCATGGAATCCATGGCTTCCATGGGTCTGTCCCAGCATGTTGTATGCCCCACTCTCAGGTCCAGGCATACCCTGGATCTGGTATTTTCCTCCATGTCGGGGATTTTCGAGTCTGGAGGTTGGGGGCATTGTCTCCCTACCTGTGTCATGGTCAGACCACCACCTGCTTTCTTTCCCCCTGGCGATTCCGCCCCCCCCTTGCGGGGACAATCAGCCTCCTGTTTTGGCCTGCCCCCAAAGACTCATGGACCTTTCTTGGTTCCAGGAGGCCTTCGGGGTGCTTCCTGGCGAACTGACTGGCGCACCGGCCGAGGTTGTGGCCAACCATTGGTTTGAAACAGCTGCCCATACCATCGACCGGATCGCACCTAAGCGTCTTCTCCAGTGCCGAGCTCGGCCCTCGCCGTGGTTCACGACTGAGCTCCGAGCAATGAAGCAGTTGAGGAGAAGACTAGAGCGCAGCTGGAGAAGAACCCGGACGGCTATTAATAAGGCTGCTGTTGTTTCCCAGACTAGGCGCTATACCAACGCGATCAGGGAGGCCCAAAGATCTTTTTTCTCCCTGAGAATTGGTGAGGCCTCTAACCGCCAGGCGGAGCTTTTCCGGGTGATTCGGGACCTCACCAATCCTAGTCTGGCTAGGCCTCCTCCTACTGATTTCAGTAGTGAGAATTTCGCAGCCTTTTTTCGTACTAAAATTGAGGCCATCCGGACCGGCTTTGACTCCGGTTGCAGTAGCACTGCCCCGGCACCCCCAGTTGCTGGTCCACCTTCATCGCCTCGGTTGGATGCGCTTGGGCCTGTTTCTGCTGTCGAGGCCTCCAAGGCTATGGCTCACTGCCGGCCGGCATCCACCCCTTTCAATCCCTGCCCTGCCTGGCTAATCAAAGCTGCCAGCGGGACTATGGCCAAATGGGCTTCGGTCATCGCCACCACCTCCTTCAGCGAGGGGTTTTTTCCCTCTCGTCTGAAGGAGATGGTGGTAAAGCCCATTCTTAAAAAACCAGGCCTTTCCCAGGACGATTTAACCAACTATCGCCCAATTGCTAACGTCTCGTTCATGGGCAAGGTGATCGAGAGGGTGGCGGCGGTTCGGTTGCAGTCATACCTGGAGGATCGACAGTGCCTCGATCCTTGCCAGTCCGGGTTCAGGCCTCGTCGGGGGACCGAAACAGCTTTGGTCGCGCTGCAAGATGACCTAATCCGGGCGGCCGACAGGGTTTGCTCTACCCTGTTGGTTCTCCTGGATTTGTCAGCGGCCTTTGATACCGTTGACCACGGTATCCTGTTGGATCGGCTCTCTGAGGTTGGAATCGGAGGCACTGCTCGCAGTTGGCTCCGTTCCTTCCTGGAGGGTAGTCCACAGTACGTCCTGCATGGGGGGGGGAGTTGTCGGCCCCTTGGATACTCCCTTGTGGGGTTCCACAGGGGTCGTCGCTGTCCCCTATGCTGTTTAACATCTACGTAAGGCCGCTGGCTGGGGTCATTAGGAGATTTGTAGTCTGCTGTCACCAGTATGCTGATGACACGCAGCTCTATCTCTCCTTTTCCACCTCTGCAGTGGAAGCTGTGAGGATCCTTGACGAGTGCCTGGATGCCGTCCTGGCCTGGACCGGGGCAAACAGGCTTAAGCTCAACCCCGGGAAGACGGAGGTCATGTTCTTTGGGAGCTCACCATCTGGGTACGGTGGCCCACTTCCCTGTTTGGGGGGAGTTTCCCTCTGGCCAGTGGAGAGGGTCCGGAATCTGGGCATGGTCCTGGACCCAGCACTCACCATGGAGGCTCAGGTGGCGTCGGTGACCAGGGCCACCTATTACCATCTTAGCCAGATCGCCCAGATCCACCCGTACCTGGATGTTGACTCTCTGAGAACAGTGGTCCAAGCACTGGTGATCTCGAGGCTGGACTACTGTAACGCCCTCTACATGGGGTTGCCCTTGACTATTCTCCGGCGTCTGCAGCGGGTACAGAATGTGGCGGCCAGGCTGGTGGCTGGTGTGCGTCGTTATGACCACATCACCCCAGTCCTGGCTCGCCTGCATTGGCTGCCCGTTGCGGCCCGGATTAGATTCAAGGTCTTGGTTTTAGTTTATAAAACCCTCCATGGCTTGGGACTGGACTACCTGACAGAGTGTATCGTCCAACGAGAGGCCCGGAAGACGGTCACCCGGAACCGGGCCTTCTCTGTGGCAGCCCCTTCCATATGGAACTCCATCCCTAGTGAAGTGCACTCTGCAGAGTCCCTGCAGGCCTTTCGAAAAATGTTAAAAACCTTTTTATTTCGAGAGGCCTTTGGCGAATCTTAAGTTTTTTTTTCTTTCCTTCCGCCATCGCTTTTACATTATTGTTGGTTATCGGTGTCTCCATTTTAACTGTTAGGATGCACGCTTGGTGTGCTGGGATGCATTAGGAGGCACTAGGATTTTTATCTTATACTGTTTATACTGCTTATCTGATGTGGCTTTGAATTGTTGTATTTCTATTTCTGCTTGTTAGCGTTCTAACGCATTTGTTCGCCGCTTAGAGTCCTATTTTAGGAGATAAGCGAGATATAAATATAATAATAAATAAATAATAAATAAATAAGTAATTCCATAACTTTCTAAAAATTATTTCTGAAATCAAGCCATATACTGCTGTGCATATGTACTCAGATATAAGCTCCATTAGGTTCAGTGGAGCTAACGCCCAAGAAAATGTGCCTTAGTATTACAGAGAGAAAAATCATTGTTCTTGTATTAATGCCAAGTTTTCAGCCATATGTAACCTAAGTGCATACTTTCATATAGAATAAAGAGCAGTCCTTAAGTATTATACGCTTTAGTCCACAAATATTTTTCTTTAAGTCAACAGAGCACAGAAAGTTTTCAATAAGTCTTTTTTCGGTTCTTCATGGTGGATTATGGAAACTGAACTTCCAGCTGGCACATACAATATACTCTCTGGCAATAACAAGAGAATGGATTAAATTATTTTAACCAGCCTCAAGGGCCAGCTTTTTATAGACCTAAAAAGGAATGAAATTTCTTTCTAATCTTTTTTCACTGCTCTCTAGGAAGCACTAATGCTTGTTCTCTTGACAATACAACTTCCACGTTTGAAATATTTCATCCCCTTTCTTCCCTTCCTATGATTTGGACTGCCTGTTTTTGGAGCTACCTGGTTTTCTGCTTCTCCTGGTAGGCTATATATTCCCATTCTACATAATGGGGTGCAATGAAGGGTGCTGTTATACCTTTGCCAAAGGAAAAGAAAGTAATGTTACCAGCATGGGATTTTAGAAGAGATAGCTGTCTAGCCTGTGCTAGCATACAAAGTCAAAAGAAGAAGTAAAATTAAGCAGAGAAAAAAGTTGTGGTATCTAAAAGACTGACTGCTGTATTGGATATGAACTTGCAAGGAGAAGTCCACTTCCTCAGACCTAAGAGTGGGGCTACATGGCAAATATTTATACATGCCCCACCAAAACAAAGAAACTGTTTTATGGGCACAAGTTGGTGGCACAGCATTTCACCCCTGGCAATGAGTTTTATAACGCCTGTCAGTATTTGGCTCTCCTCCCAGGAAGCATTGCCATTGTGTACAGAACCACACTTACTGCGAAGGGAAGTGAAAAATCAACCGGGGTCATAAAGTTCATGGCCAGGGGTGAACTGCCCTTTGTGGGCACAGTTTGCTCTGAATTGTTGAGAGCTGTAGGTCTGATATGATTAAGCTGTTGTACATCTTGTTTAGAGCCTTTCTTCTGAGGCAGTGTTGATCTTCATTTATTTTGTGACAACCAGCAATCTAAAGAGTGTTTTGTTGTGAAATTTAAATCTCCTCATTTGTTTGCATTTCAAGTACCTTATTTTTCTGTCTATAATATGCCCCCATATAAGATGACCCTCAATTTTTAATCTAACAATTTTAGACAAAATATAGTCTTATACATGGAAAAATACTGTATGTTCCAAGAATAAAACACCTTCTAGATCTTAATTATTGGTGTATGTAGTAGGTACTTCAAATTTAGCCAAAATACTGGTATTAGTACCAGATGTTTGTCTTTTTTCTTTCTGTCAATTAACAGGTAATTGGTTGAATTTGTTATTTGCCTTCTCTTCTGAGGTAGTTTAAACAGGAGGAATCTTCACCTATCAATTGATTAAAATCCACTTATCTTAATGTTATGTAGTTGTCTTCTTCCAGCAACCATTTTGAAATTTCCGAAGTTCCATGTTAAAACATGAGAGCCCCAGCCTTCATCAAGAAAGATGGTCTGTTAGTAATGAACAGATCTCCTGTGAAAAGGCTGAGTGACATGACTGAGTGAAGGTTGTTTCATTTGGCAGCAGGTTAATACAACTTATAGTAAAATGCCCAGCAATTCACCACATTAACAGGGACCAAAGACAGCAAAAATATGGGAGGTCAAAAAGTCGTTCTGTTCTGTTCAGATTGATTAATTAAGATTAAAATAAAACAAAGGAGAGAGAAAACTGAAACATGCCAAGCAGCCTCGCCCAGCAGCTGTAGGAAGGGAAGATCACATGATACAAGTAAATATCTGTAATTTGTTTCCAAAAGTCATTTGAAGCTTTTTTCTGTCAGTGACAAAAATATTAAACCTGTTCTGCAAAGAATAGACAGGACCTTAAACTGCACAGATTTTAGCATGTTCCTTTGAAGAATAACAACTGAAGACTGAGGGGGAAATGAAAAGAAATTATAAAATAAGGAAGAAAGGGACAGTTGGGTCTCTTATTTTCCTTGGAAGTTGCAGGAGGAAATACGAAAGACTCCAAAAAATGATTAAATGTAAGAAATTTTGAAAGCACCTCTCACATCAAGAAGTTGAATCATGGCAATGGGACTTGTTTTCTTGTTAGATCAAAACATTTCACAACTCATCCAACTAACTTCTTCAGTCTGAGGAAAGATAGTAGGAGACCTCTAATATATCCTCCACATTGGTTTTACTTTTCCCTGGTCTGAGGAGGCTCATTAGATGGACATGGCCTGGGGATGAGTGAAAGTCACACTTCTGCATCCCTGCCCAACACCTATTAAGCATGAGTTGTTAGCAGTGGTCTTTCTGGTGGATGTGTAAAGTAGTGTACATCTTAATCACTGAATGAATGTATTTTGTCCTTCAAATAAAGGTATACTGTTTGTTCTGGTCCTGAGCCACTGCCAATCCTATGCTGGGCCATCCTTCTGTTTAATGGCTATTTAGTTTCTCCAGTGTAGGGCTCTGAACACTCCTCACTGCATTGGATCTCATATACTGTATTGCTCCTCTTGCCTTTTGGTGTCTGGTCTTCTGTGTGGACATGTGTCTGCCAAGAAAAGAAGACAAGTTACCATGTGTTAATTTCCAGATAACCTCACCTGGATGTCTGAGAATCTTCATAGACATATTGATCACATCCCTAATATGGAATCTATGAGATCTCATATGATAACTTTCTCCACATGTATGCTGCCAGGGGATTGCAGTGTGTGTGTGTGGGGAATATCAACAGATGTCAAGGAAGCTAGGTGACACATCACTCCCCTCACCCGTATAAAGTTCTAATGGGTATTTACAGTGTACCCTTTGTTCAGCGCACAGAAGAAAGGATACTACTTAGTACAAACAAACAGTACTATAAAATTATACTACTAGTGCAAAATTTTATTCAAATCTTTGCACATATAATGTGATCAAAATTATATTTAACAGCAAGGACTTTTTTTTAAAGTGGGAAGCTGCTGTTTTGCAGAGAACAAACTTACATTTATATTTTTCACGCTGTTCACAAAACATAGAACTTGTTATCACAGTGCAAAGCAGGCCTTAAAGGATAGATTGTTACCTTTATATCTGTTTTTTATGTAAAAGAGGACCAGGGACCAGGGGGATGAATGTTGGCGAGCATTTTTCTTTTTAATGACAGCAGCTGTATCGGAGCAACCAGTCTCTTTCCACCTGGCCCCACACAGATTTTTGCTTGTATACTACTGGGATATAGGAACATTAAGGTTCATGAGTACATCTGACTGCCAAAGGGGGAGTTTATGTCAGCCAAGCACTAAGGGACCCAACAGCTTGTTGAGCACGTGAGATGGGATGATTTTCTTGTTTGCAAGAAAAGGGATTCATCACCTTAGCTAGGGCCAGCTGAAGACATTCTTGCTATTAGAGATGGGCACGACCAGGAAAAATTACGTTTCGAGTTGTCCTGTGTCAGAGCCGGCCTGTTTCGGCTCATTTCCGTTTTTCGCAAAATTTTCCAAACATTTGTCATTTCGTTTGTCGGTTTTTCGTCTGTCGTTAGTACTGGTTTTGTGGGGGGGCTCCTGGAGGCACCTCTCTAGGGTGGGTGCCTCCTCTGGCCTGCCATGAAGGGAAAGCGAGCTCCTGGAGGCACCTCTCTGGGGTGGGTGCCTCCTCTGGCCCGCTACAAAATGGCATGCATAGCCAAATGAATATGCATACCATTAAGTTGCAGTTACAGCAGGCAGAGGCACCTCTCTTTCGGGTGCCTCTGTGACTCACTGCCTGCACTTGGGGGGAACAAAGTGAGAGAGGACCCCTACGGGCGCCCGCCGTGACTCACTAAGAAGGGAAGTGTACTTGCTGTAGTGCAATGTGAGTACACAGATCTGGCTTGGGGTTAGGGGTTAGCGCAAGGGCTAGGCTTAGGGTTACTGGTAAGGTTAGGGTGAGTTACTGGGGTGCACCTCTGGGTGCCTCTCTGACCCACTAAGAAGGACAGTGTACTGGCGTATGGGTTAGGGTTCGGGTTCGGGTTCGGGTTCGGGCTAGGGTTAGTGGCTTTTTATGCCCGACTGGCACATCCCAGAAGTCTCGGTCAAAACCTGGCCAAGTGGCCATGCAATTGGTGGAATGGCTCCAAAAAATTGCATGGTCCACTCCCATGGCCAGCCCATCATTGTGCAGGTGTAAAAAAATAAAAATAAAAATAAAATAAAATAAAATCAATGGAGACGTTTTGTTGCAAGAAAAACCCACTGCTGCTACTGTAAAAATTCAGGCAGTTTTAAAATAGCTATTTTTGCATGTTTCTGTGGTGCTTTGGTGTGTTTTTGGACCACACGATTTCAAAATAAATATTGCGGTCGCCCCATTTTGGATCCCCCGCCCGCACCACATGGCATGGCGCGAGTTGGCGAGACGACGAGGATGCGCAGCCCAGGAGAGGAGAGGGGGGGAGGCCGGGGACCCCCCCCCAGAAACCACCCTTCTGGTAGGTGCCCTCACTGAGGCAGGCATATTTTCACCTGCTTTTTTGGCCGGGAATCGGGGGTTTTTTTATTTTTAAAACTTTTTTTCTGTGCCGCTCCGCTTGGCGAGTTGTGACTCGACGAGGATGCACACTTTGCGCAGCCCAGGAGAGGAGAGGGGGAAGGCCGCCCCCCCCCAGAAACCACCCCTCTGGTAGGTGCCCTCACTGAGGCAGGCATATTTTCACCTGCTTTTTTGGCCGGAAATCGGGTTTTTATTTTTATTTTTTAAACTTTTTTTCTGTGCCACGTCGCTTGGTGAGTTGCGACTCGACGAGGATGCACACTTTGTGCAGCCCAGGAGAGGAGAGGGGGAGAGGCCGGAGACCCTCCCCCAGAAACCACCCCTCTGGTAGGTGCCCTCACTGAGGCAGGCATATTTTCGCCTGCTTTTTTGGCCGGAAATCGGTTTTTTATTTTTATTTTTTAAACTTTTTTTCTGTGCCGTGCCGCTTGGTGAGTTGCGACTCAACGAGGATGCACACTTTGTGCAGCCCAGGAGAGGAGAGGGGGAGAGGCCGGAGACCCTCCCCCAGAAACCACCCCTCTGGTAGGTGCCCTCACTGAGGCAGGCATATTTTCGCCTGCTTTTTTGGCCGGAAATCGGGTTTTTATTTTTATTTTTTAAACTTTTTTTCTGTGCCGCGCCGCTTGGTGAGTTGCGACTCAACGAGGATGCACACTTTGTGCAGCCCAGGAGAGGAGAGGGGGAGAGGCCGGAGACCCCCCCCCCAGAAACCACCCCTCTGGTAGGGGCCCTCAGGCAAGCATATTTTCACCTCATTTTTGGCCGGGAATCGGGTTTTTTTATTTTTAAAACTTTTTTCCTGTGCCGCTTGGCATCGCGCGATTGCTGCGATGCCAGGAACGACAACGATAAATCAGACCCAATTTTTCTTTAGTCGGTTCGAGTTCGAGTTCTGGCGGAGTAATTGTCGTTACCGTTTCTGTTACGTAATGGAAACGAGAAACGGAAACGGAAACGAGAATTTCGCCAAGTCGTGCCCATGTCTACTTGCTATAAGAGATAGTATAAAGATATTGCTAGTCCCCATGTTGATAAAAGTATTTTGGCCAAAATTTTCCCCAGAACACCCAAGTAGCTCAGGTCTACAAAATAATCTTATTTTCTATAATGCTAAAGTTGAACTTAGAAAAGTTGCTTTGTTGCTGCTGCTGCTGTTGCTGCTGTTGCTCCTGCTATTGATGCAGTGTTTGCTTTTCGTAATTTAATTTTGTCTTTAAAAACTAAATGAAACCCTGTTGCATTATTATGCACGTGGAAGCCAAATAGCTGTAATATTCAGTTGTTTCTAACTGGCATATCCCTACTGGGATTCTCAGGTTTGGCCCCATTCCAGTGGGCATGGATCCTTCTCCCAAGATTCCAGTATCAATTAATTAAATACTGGTTAGGAGAGACAAAATGTTGTCACAGTTTGCCGTCCTCAGGCATAACACAGCAGCAGGAATGAAGCCATGGCATTTTAGGTTGTCTCTGTTCTTAATTCATATCTTGAACTGCCCTGAGTGCTGTGCTGGGAGAAAGATTGGAATAAAATAAAATAAAATAAAATAAAATAAAATAAAATAAAATGTGTCCAAGTTCTTTGGTGGAGATAGTCCTGATCTTGTTGAATCACGTTTCAAACTCTGCTCAGACTGGTTTATAATTAAAGGGCATGAGGAAAATCAGAAGGTTACAATCTACTTAGATAATCTAACTACTGCCTAATATGGATGATCTTTATAGACAATGATTTTCTTTTTCAGGTATTATATCTGTGGAGCATCTTCAAATTATTTGGAATCTTGATCTTCCAAGTGCCCCAAATCCCTAAGTAATCTTCATTAATAGAGAGATTTTCCACCAAAGATGTGAAAACACTGGGCAACTGCTAAGTTTTTTTTTTAAAGGCAGGCTACGCCAGCATGATATTATCTATACCTCATAGGACATCTTACAGCTAGTATGATATCAGTACACATCACATTATCCACTGTAATATTTTCACCTTTTGTGAAAATATGCATACCCCACTTTTCCTCTTTACTATGATTTTGAACATTTATATGTGGATCTCACAAATAGAGATGGGCATGAAGCAGAAATATAGTATTTCATTTTGTATGGTTTTGTTTCTTTGGTAGTTTCATTTTGTTTTGTTAGTAATGAATTTTTAAAGTTTTGTTATAAAACGAAATGAAATGAAACGAAACGAAATGCTTTGCACCGCTGGGTCCAAGAGGGATCAAAATTGCCGGGGAGCTTCTTTGGACTTTTCCCTGTCAGCACCTGAAATTTGGAGAGGTTTGGGGGTCAAGGGGCTGAGTTATTAAACTCCAAATGGGTGCCTAATAAATAATCATTCTAATTAGATTAGGAAACAGCAATAGCTCCCCCGTGGGTGAGAGATTAGCAGCTTGGCTTCCCTATCCTGATTCAAATAGAATTATTTTTTTCCTTGGGGCACTACATTTGGAGCTTAATAACTCAGCCCCCTGATCCCCAAACCTTTCCAAATTTGGGAGCCTAACAGGGAAGAGCTTGGGGAAACTCCCCAGCCATTTTGGATCCTGTAGAATGAATTGTTTAATTTCTAGAGGGAAAAATGGCATTATGCATTCTACCGTTTCATTTAGTAATCACAAAAGAACAAGTTGGTTGATAATAAATTTATTAGTGATTTATTTTATTTTTTAAAAATCCACCACATTACTCCTTAATAGGAGCCAAGACACAATCAGTTTACTCAATGCTAATACTAGGGCAACCATTTTAATCACGTGTTTTGTACATCCTAAAAAGGTATGCAAAGCCCTGCCTGAAACCCTGCCTAAAATATTTTTAAAACATCCCATGTCCAGAAGACCAGGAACAGCAGCAAGAGCAGGTCCCACTACGCTGTAGCAAAGGTGAAACCAGTCATTATTTGTTGTGTGGGGGCGATCTAGTCCACAATTTAATTCCCTATGATTCTGCCTCAGATAATTGCCCCCCAAATGACTGAAGAATGTTACAAATGTGTGAGGGTGAGGGTGGGGTAGCATTCCATATGCATGTATTCCATACACATGGGTAATGCTTGATGAAGATTCAGACATCACACATTTTATTTTTCACTTGATCGGACACAATTCAGTTACCCCATGAGAACAGATTTCACTTAGAACAATTTGTATCGGCTCAGAGGTAAGCATGCAGAGTTATTTCAATCAGATTTTAAAGGGCTTAATTCAGTGTTGGGTTCTGTCATCCAAGTTTACCTTAATCTTAATGATGTAGAAGCTGGAAATGTTTATTATCACCTCAGAGGCTGAATAAGCAGCCATAGAAAATACATATTGCATTCTGCAAACTAGCAGCTGCAGATTAATTACGTGTAGCAAATTGAATAAATTAGATTGCCTTCTTTAAATATTTTTAAAGACTTATTTTATGAATTCTGAAGCAGGAATATTGGGCATTTCTCAAATCTTTTTTAAACGTTGCTTTTTATTGGCAGACAGTAATTTTATGATTGCCACTTCATAAGTAGATGGTTTTTATCCAATTATGGATCTTGAATGTGCATATCCACACTCTTATCAGAACTATTATTTTGTGTAATTTACTATTAATACTAGTAATGTAAAATATAAAAATTTTCATATTTGATCACAATACCAGTAACAGTCCTGAATGCCTCTTCTATCTGAAGAAGGAGATCACTATTATCTGTGGACACTCCCCAAATTAGTGTAGACCAGTGATGGCGAACCTTTTAGAGACCAAGTGCCCAAACTGTGATTCAAGACCCACGATTTTTTTGCTAAGTGCCAATACAGCAATTTAACCTGAATAATGGTGGCTGTAAAGGGGCGATGTTGGGTGCCCTCAGAAAGAGCTCCAAGTGCGACCTTTGGCATCCATGCCATAGGTTCGCCAACACTGGTCTAGGCCCTGATTTTCTAAGGTGCCACCTCAGGTGGAAAAAGTACATCGAGAGAGTAAATTTCTTCCACTTCAGACTCATTGCTTTCTATATGTACTAGGGCAGTGAAATTCAGAACACAAGGCCTAGTGCTCCCTTCTCTTCATGGAGAATATGCACACATGTATAACATCTCAATGGAATTTGTATCTATATATAATCCAGTATCTGCTGATGTAGATCTATGCAATGTAAAATGTATGCATTTTCCTCTTAAGAACCATCATTTTAGCACAAATACAATTTATATTGATTTAAGTTGGAATTCCTATACTACATTTGTGTGGGAGGAATTGGTTTGGAACCCAATGGGTCTTCTTTTGGAATAGACTCGGTCAAGATTCTGTAGTTTATCAGTTGTGATTTATTTAAACAGCTAACAATCCTACCCATAACACAGGAATGTTGTGAGCTGTCCTGATCTCTCTGTCTTGTTTCATAGCAAGTCCACCACACATCTTTATTATGATACACATGTATATATAAGTGGTAGAAAAATAGCTATCAGGGGACTGGTCTTGTAAAATAGTGGTACATAAGGGCATTTCTATACGCATCTCAGAGAAAAATTGTGGCAGTCAAGAAAAAAGAAATAAATTGAAGTATAAATTGAAAGAGATATTGATGTTTTCTGGACCTCTTCCCAGGCAGTCAATCTTGAAGTAAAAGCCTGCAGAAATCTTAAGAGCCTTTCCTGGCAAAAGTATCCAGTTTTCAATCTTCTCCTTGTAAATTGGAAATTATGTCATATGACAAGATCTTGTAAGAATTAAGCTATACTTACAATGAATGAGTAGCACTTACAAAGGAGAAGAATGCAATTGAATTCTTTACTACCTTGCAGCACAGATTCAGTCAGCTCATTGAATTTTGCTGGATTAGTATGACATTGCTGAGACACTTTTAGCCTTCTGCATGAAACACAAAACCTCTTGGTGTCCTGAAGGGTTGAAAGAGGCAAGCAATGAGTTGAGCAAGACTGAAGTATGGAAAAATTACAGCAACATTCTCCTAGTACTGTGATTCCCAGTAACCTAGGTATTTTTGGACTGCAACTCCAAAAAGCCTTTGTCACTAGCTGTGCTAGCCAAGGCTTCTGGGAGTTGCAGTCCAAGAACATCTAGGTTACCAAGGTTGGGAACCACTGGTCTAGAAATTCCATAACAGAGCTGTTATGAACACTAGCTTCTGAAGGCCACCAATCATCAAAGAGACTGGTTATCCTATCTGGAGAATAACAGGAGCTGTTGATTAGAAAACTTAACTTTTCCAAACTCTGGTAATAAGAGAAGGTGGGACTGGATGTACTTCTGGATTCATGTAGGTCTATGCTACATTAAGCAGATTTGAAGGGGAAAGGACTTACTTCTGTAGGCCCCTCTGTACAAGTGGCCATCCTTTCAGCCTTCTACTTAATGCATAGAAATTTGGGGAGCAGAGACACATGGGCAATATATGCACTGGATCCAAATCTTGTGGCACCACTTCTCTTCACACAGAGGCAGAATTGATTTTAAGGTGATTTGGGAAGACGGTACTACACAGTAAATGAGCAACAGAAGTGTGGTCCATATATTCCCCAGGCTTAAGAATAATTACAATTTATGTAAGAGATAGGTCAGTAATATTATGCATCTAGTACTGATGATGTATGAGGGGCATTTATTACCTTGATATATCTCAGTGTGTGGTAGCTATATCAAATAAACAATTTTAAACACCAAATAAGTGATTATACAAATACTTTAAAATTAAAATAGTTTTTAAAAAACATTTTTAAAAAATCACAAAGATATATCCAGGATAATATATTTTGTAATGGAAGAAATGTTTTTGGCACATTTATTATTAACAATTTATTAATAATGATTTTTTTGTGATATCCACCATCAGCTCCTCCACATAATGTAAATTTCATGAAAACGTAATTAATTTGAGCCTATAAGATGTTGCTGCTGGGAGTTATACAGTTGGATTTCTTAACGACCAGCATTTTCAGAACATAACCTGAATATCTATCAAGTATAGAAAATCACTTGTCTTTAGAGAATTGACTAAAATCTCTGGTATTTTTTTGAAGAAAGAGTGACAAAGAAAGGAAGAGAAAAACATACTGACGATTTCTAACCGCTGTACCATCTCTCCGCCTGATGTTCCATGATGTGCTATCACGGACCAATCCCACAATCACTTAACAGTGATTTGGACACTCACATTTCAAACTACTCCTGGAATAAAGGGTTATACTGAAAACTGAGACAAATCAAATACCAGTCTCATGGGGAAAGTCCAAAGGCATCTTTAAGCAGAATATCTGACAAGTGCTTTTCACAAAAAGAAAGTAGTGTTGGCAGGAGGGTCAAGTCCTTTAGGATTCCTCATGCCTGTAGAAAACCTCATGATCAAAACATATTTACCTGAAGCTATTTTTCAAATCGCTGTCCTTAGGACCAAGATACTAGTCAAAATATACAGAAGACAACTCTAAAGTGCCTCGCTAATCTCTGTAAGAATCCGTTTTAAGAATGATATTTTCACTGTATCATAGTAGCTACTAATGATACTATATTAGTTATTAATATTTATTACCAACCAGTCTTTCTTTCTTTCTTTCTTTCTTTCTTTCTTTCTTTCTTTCTTTCTTTCTTTCTTTCTTTCTTTCTTTCTTTCTTTCTTTCTTTCTTTCTTTCTTTCTTTCTTTTTGCAGTGGCAATCATCTACATCAGTGATGGTGAACCTTTTAGAGACCAAGTGCCCAAACTGCAATTCAAAATCCACTATTATTTTTTTTGCAAAGTGCCAATACAGCCATTTAACCTGAATACAGGTGCCCACAGAAAGGGCTCCGAGTGCGACCTTTGGCATCCGTGCCATAGGTTCACCAACACTGATCTACATACACGGCATTCTAAATAGCTGGCTATATAGTTAAGTGGTTTAGGTATCTGGCTCTGGAGCCAGAGGTTGGGAGATAGTTCTGCATTGTGCCGTCTGAACTCAATATAGGGCCCCTTCCAGCTCTGCAGTTCTAAGATGTAAGCTAAGAGCTTCCTCATTACTAAAGATACTCCATTAAAATTTTATTTCTTGTCTGTAATCCCCTTGGTCTTATGCCTGGAAGAAGATATGTCACCATTTTTTCCTGACATCCCATACACACTTTATAAGGCGTTTTAATGCTAGATATTTTAATATCCAGTGTCTTCCCCTTTTCCTTACATGAAAAGGTATTATTATGATATAATGAACTGTAGAGGGAAGAACTCTTAATAAACCCTTCCATGGTGGCCATAATAAAAGGTGCTCAAATTCTATCAAGATAAAACAATTTGAATAGTTTTGGGTCATGGGTAAATTCTTTAGTGGATTTTTTGTGAGTGTGAGTGTGTGAGCCAGTGTGGTGTAGTAGTCAAAGTTTTGTGGTGTGACATCGAAAAAGACTGTTGGATTTTCTAGGCCATAAAAACTCACTGGGAGTGACAACAGTAAAAGCACTCTTGAAATATCTCACATGCTTGTAAAACTCTGTTAGAGTTGCCATGAGTTAGAAGGGACTTGATGACACATCACACAAACACTTCTTTCCAAGGAGTTTAATGTGGGGTACATGGCTTTCCTCTCTCTATTTTACCTTTACAACAGGGCATTGGAGAAAGCCAAGCCAAGCGACTGTGACAGTCCTGAGGTCACCCCATGAATTTCATGTGGTGTGATTTGAACCCTTAAATTAAAGGTTACATTGTGGAAATCAGATCCTCTTCACCTCCACCTCTTGTTGATTAAGCACTGGTATTCAATCTTAGACAAAAATAATTAAAGTCCTTGTAGGATGGTACCTCTTTCACTCCCAAATAGATGGACTTTTCCTCTTAAGAATCAAGTCAAGCCAAAGAGTAACTAAGTAGTTAAAAATGGCATAAATTGTAAATGGTCCATTGTTAGAATACTGATATACAGGTGTTGTTATTCTCTCAAGTAGTTTGCAAGGAACTGCTTGAATAAAATTAATCAGCATGTTTGAATTCACCTGTCACAGCCTGCAAGCCTATTCTTTGAACAGGAGTGACAGATTATTGATAATTACAATGTTGTTCGGTATCTTATTGGGACTATAAATCATTATTTCTAATGAAGAAATAAATCATGCTTAACTGATGCTCTATTGACAGTCCTGCATTTGGATTGATCATCACATTGCAATTAAGTTGCCTCTGCCTTTCCTTTTAATGTTTAAAATGCAGCTTGACATTGGAGGTAGCAGAAGGAAGGAAAACAGTCCTGCCACATCTCACCCCATCCCCTCCAATGGGCTGCTTTCCATTATGGAAGAGATACCGTGTTTTCATGGATTGAGTAGGACTGAGAAGCTACAGTCTCCCTCAAGGTTTGGTTAGACCTTTAATTAACTCAGCCTGGAGGTGTTGTGACCTCTAATTAAGTTTCATTTTGTTTTTCTTGGCAGTAAAATAATGAATGTATTCAAATTAAGTTCACAACTGTGCAAACCCCAAACTGATTAGTACCTAATAATGAAATATGTCGATACAAGCACAAAAGGTTTAGGAAAAGAGATAATTAACATCCCGTTCCTATGTGACTCTGTCAGTATGAGCCGCGAAGCTGCATTTCTGAATTGTGAATGTCTCCATATCTTCAAGGACAATGCAGAGAAGAATGTGGCTTGCTGTGGCTGAATGACAGAGCCTGTGATGTCACCGCTTATTAGACAAGAAAATCAAAATACACAGGAAGTGCCTTTATCCTTTGACATGTTGTTGAGATTGCTCTGCCTGTGCCTGTATTTGGAGATCATGTCTGAAAGCTCTGTCCGTGACAGAGGCAAGTGCACCTGGCATTTGAGGCTTGTTTTCTTGGCCAACCTGGAAGCTAACCACTGTGGAATATGACTAGAAATGAAAGTCATGTCTAAAATGCTCCCTGTCAATGCTGACTGGTGTGACAAACTTCACAAATGGGAGTAGATTTTGCTTGCTTTTGAAAGGTTACATGTAACCTTTGGTAACATTTAAGAACATAAGAACATAAGAAGAGCCATGCTGGATCAGGCCAAAGGCCCATCTAGTCCAGCTTCCTGTATCTCACAGTGACCCCACCAGATGCGGTTGGGAGCGCATGAGACTAGATATCTGTCTCCTGATACCACTCCCCTGCATCTGGCCCTTGAAGTACCCTGGTTTTAAGCCTGGAGATTACACATATCCGTCATGGTTTGTAACTGTATACAGTACCTTTTGCTTAGCAGGGTCTCACTATCATGATATCCAAGGCAGCAAGAATAGAAACTCGGATTTTTTTTGTCAGCACCTAAAGTTGATCACTGCAGACAATCTCCCTTCTCCCCCAAAACTATTCCTTTAAATTTAGAATGCACCATGAATATCAAAGTCTAAAGTTTACAAGCTTCTATCACTCCATGCAGATAATGGGCAGGCAAAATCAACAGGACTAAGCACCATTTCTCAGATGTTCCAGCAGACTGAGAATTTGTGACTCCATAGGGCAAGGAGTCAGGGGGCTAACTTGCAGTGGTAAACGTTCCTACAATATCTGAGGATTCCAGGTTGATAACCAATGCACTCTGGGGAGGGCTCTGGGAGGGGACAAAACCTGTCAAACAAGTCCATCCTATGCGATTTAGAGGGCACAGGAGACATTTTGAGCAAAGCATACTTTTTGAAAGAAGTGAACATTTTGGGAAGATGACTGCAGAGTTCCTGGGGGGCATAAAATAGTGTTGGGGGCTCACTGTTTCCAGGTTGACCACTTTGAGGTAAATAAATCTAATTATGTAGGTTCTGTTAGCCTTCTTCACACACTATTCACATGCAGGGCACTCATGATCAAGAAGGAATAGAGGGACATCAAACTCCCAAGCTTGTCTTCTCCTTAAACACCACATTTTTAGAACAGATATGACAAAGAAATATGCTTGTGAACACTTGCTTGCATGTAGAGACTGGTGGAACTGTAATATAGGAGAACTCAGCACTGACTGGCTGACATTTTTAGTCTACATTTTCCCAGTTTACTAAAAATGGGAATGGACTAGTCATCGAATTTCTGGTTTGTGCCACTTTTAACAGGGAATGAAGAATGTTATTTGGTTCATTTGTTTGAAATCAGGACTTTCCAAAAGTCCATAAACTTCTTCATAACACGAATGAGAATAGTTTGAAGGTCAGAGAAAACAAAATAGATAGATGTGCCCATCCGTGCAGATGGCTTTGAATGTTTAGCATTTAAAAGCCTGGATTTGAATCCCTGTGTATTTAGCCACATCCGAGCTGCTAAATTAAGGCTGTCATCTCTTTGTCTGACAGGTTTGTCATTTTTCACAGCTACGCAGCAGGCAGGTACAACATGATCCACTCTGTACTAGGAATAGCTACGCCTATTGAATTTGACTATGGAACAGTGTTGAAGAATTTCTGGTTTCTTTTTGATAGAAACTTTAAAGAAATTCTACCAATTTCTTTATAAATATCATGGAAGAAACTTGAGATTTTAAAAGTTTGAGCATAGGAAGAAGATGGCAGGCCTCTCACCAGCATGAGTGCCTTTATGTGTGTTCAGCTTGCATTGTGATGGATACTCCTGCAAACTAGAGATGGGCACGACTTTAAAAAAAATTTTTTTCGAGTTGTCATTAGTCGGGCCGGTCCCGTTTCGGGTTGTCTCCGTTTTTCGCGAAAATTTGCAAAAATTAGTCAGTTTGTTTTTTCGTTTTTTCGTTTTTTTCATTTTCGTTAGTACTGGTTTTTTGGGGGGGAGCGGGCTCCTGGAGGCACCTCTGTGGGGTGGGTGCCTCCTCTGGCCCGCTTTAAGGGAAAGTGGGCTCCTGGAGGCACCCGTGGGTGCCTCCTGTCCTCACCCACTAGG
Source organism: Phrynocephalus guinanensis (assembly GCA_037367245.1). Classification (NCBI taxonomy): domain Eukaryota; kingdom Metazoa; phylum Chordata; class Lepidosauria; order Squamata; family Agamidae; genus Phrynocephalus; species Phrynocephalus guinanensis. The sequence goes on along the minus strand of CM074741.1, from coordinate 32,443,914 downwards.
AAAGGGGAAGCAGGCTCCAAGAGACCCCTCAACATGGGGGTCTCCGCTCCTCACCTGCTGCTGCTGCAAAATGCTATGCAATAGCCATATGGATATTGCATAACAGAATGTGCAGACAGTGACTGTGAAGACTAGTGGATGGCACTGAACCCAGAGCCATAGTGAGATGCCTAACTAAGGCTCTCGCACCACCATGTCTCACACAGAAGGGAATTGTACTTGCTGTGTGTAGTGCAATGCAAGCAAGTAGATCTGGCTTTAAGGTGGCTTAGTGCAAGGGCTAGGGTTAGGCTAGTGACGGGTAAGGTTACGGTGGGCTAGTGGGTTGCACCTCTGGGTGCCTCTCTGACCCACTAAGAAGACAGTCTGTGACGTATGGGTACGGAGTCAAGGGTTAGGGTTAGGGTTACGGGGGCTAGGGCAGGTTTTAGGGGGCTTTTTGGCACATCCCAGAAGTCTCCATGGCCAAGTGGCCATGCGATTGGTGAGATGGTTCCAAAAATTTGCATGGTCGTCCATTCCCACATGGCTGGCCACTTGGCCAGCCCATCATTGCGCAGGTGTAAAAAAATTAAAATAAAATAAAATCAATGGAGGTCAGAGGAGGAGAGGAGAGACATTTTGTTGCAAGAAAAAACCCACTGCTACTGTGAAAAATCTGGCAGTTTATAAATTTTCGCGTGTTTCTGTTGTGCTTGTGTGTTTTTGGACCACGATTTCAAAAACAATATTGCGTTCGCCGCCCCATTTTGGATCCCCCGCCCGCACCGCATGGCATGGCGATGGCGACTCGCGAGTCCAGCTGCCCAGGACGGGGGGGAGGCGGGACCCCCCTCCAGAAACCACCCCTCCGGTAGGTGCCCTGCGCCCTTAGTCCACCCCTCCTTTAGGTGCCCTGCGCCCTGGGTAATAGTCAAGCAGGCATTTTTTGCCGCCTGCTTTTTTGGCCCGGGAATGGGTGGGGGGAGAGTTTAAAAGTTTTTTTCTGTGCCGTCCGTGCCGCTTGCTTGTGCTTTAATTGCGGCGGCCGGCGGCCAGCGAGACTGGGCTTTTTGCTGGCTGGCTGCGAGCCTGCGGCGAGTCCCACAGAGCAGCCCACAAGGACGGGGGATGGGGGGCGCAATGCCAGGCCGGGGACCTCCAGAAACAACCCCTCTGGTAGGTGCCCTGAGGCACGGCAGGCACCGCAATATTTTTTTTTAAATCCACCTGCTTTTCGGCCGGGAAAAAAAGTCTGGGTTTTTTTATCTTTTTTAAAAACACCTGTGCTTTTTTGGGAGTCTGTGCCGCGTGGCATCGCGCGATTGTGCGATGCAAGTAACGAGCACGACAAATCAGACCAAAATTGTTCGTTCGTCGGTTCGAGCTCGAAGTCTGGCGGAGTAATTCCCGTTACCGTTTCCGTAGAGTAACGGAAACAAGTAACGGAAACGGAAACGGGAATACCGCTAAGTCGTGCCCATCTCTACTGCAAACCTTTGTGAGCTTGAATGTGTGTGCACCCACAAAAGCTCATCACTCAAAAGCCATTTCTGATTTTCTTCATACATACCAGAAACACAAGAAACACAGATACACACATAGGGGGTGGGTGGGAACACAGACAAAACATAGAAGATTTGGGCAAGGGAGAAGAAAAAGGAAGAAACAATCAATGTATGACATTGAACATGGCTCTCTGGTAGAGGAAACCTATTCATATAGATCAACCGGCATAGGCTGGAGCTGATCACACATGGTTTCTGTTCATGTAAGGTTATGCACACAGGCAGGTATTCAGTGCATAAATTTTGAGGTGGACCTTGGGAATGGGGCAAGCATGGTCTTGCTCTTCCCTGAACATATGGTAACCATGCAAACAACATGTGAAGAATATAAAATAACTGAGAATCAACTATTTATTTCCACACACATATGGACTATTTTTATACTTCACTGAGAGAAAAATGTGTAGCTCATGACATTGTGGGGGAAGGCACCTTCCACTGATATCACCCATCCCCGCTCCTTATGCAATTTCCATTTTCCCTTTTCTGTGTAGCTGGGGACTTGAATTTCTGATCTTTTCTCTAGATGAAGAATGCACCTGTTATTGCCAATTTTAGACTGGAGATAACAGTGACTTTTCCCCACTTTCCTTTTTCTTGTTCCTAGTGAGAAGCACATATATGTCAGGAGAATTAGAGATTAGGGATGGGCACGAAACAGAAAATTAATGTTTCATTTCGTTTTGTTTCGTGCTCACCCCATTTCCTTTTGATTCGTTTCTTATGAATTTTTTTTAAAAATTGTACAAAATGAAATGAAACAAAATGAAATGGCTCCCCTGGGTACTAGAGACACCAGATTTGATTCCTGGGACTCCGGGAGCCATTTCTAAAGGCCTCCTGCTGAGCTGTTATCAGATGAACCCCTTTAAAATTAGGGTGACCCCTGATACTGACTAGGCCAGGTTTAAAGGGGTCCAACCATTGACAGCTCAGCAGGAGCCATCTGAAAATGGTCAGGAGGGCAGTTTAGGCAATTGCTCTGCTCACCTGACCAGTTTTAGAGGGCTCCTGCTGAGCTGTCAATGACTGGAGCCCTTTAAACCTGGGCCAGTCGGCACCAGGGGGTTCTGGCTCGGCAGGAGCCCAAAAGCGATGGAACAAAACACTTCATTTCAATGGAAAAATGACCATTTTGTTTCACCTATAACAAAATGTTGCTTCCTCATTTTGTTTCATTTTGTTTCATTTTGTTTCATTTCATTAAGTAACAAAATGACAAAACAGCATTTCATTTTTCATTTCCTGCCCATCCGTATTAGAGAGCACAGCGGGATTCCTTGCTCCCATGCTAGCATTCTCCATTAGGAATGTGAGAATGATAGGAAGGAAATAATCCTGCTATTATCTCCTAACCGTGATTTCCCAGAAAGGAATGTGGATGGGCTGGGACTACAAGGGAACTCCACCGATATATTCAATCTGAGATCTGCGATAAAAGCCACCTTCCTTCTCAACTGGAAGGTAAAGTAAGGTACATCATCAGGGAATCTCTTCTAATAGCAAGGATGGAGATTCAGTGATAGACACGGATTTGGAGATCATCATCCTTTGGACCCTATGGGTTCAAGATCTGGATCCTTCAAGGGACGAAATTTTCTTTCTTTTGTCCTATTTCAACCACACTGATAGCTTCATTCTTGCCAGACTGCTAACTGAATTGACCACCACTCAAGTACATTGCATAATATTGCCCTTGGTTATTACAATTCCATCTGGAAAGGCAGGCCAGTCATTGAGTGACTTCACTACAATTACTACTTGGACCGATCAGAACACATAAATAAAATATATCATCTTGATTTCTTATTTCTCAGTGGAGAGGTAGGCACATTTCTTCCCATTTTTCTTGCATTATTCTTCCTAAAAAATCCCCATAGCAATCCTTACAGTTGCATATATACCTGGCTTTATATGTCACACATATATATACCTACTGGGGGATTCTGGGATATGTCTTCTTGAAAGTAACTTGACCAGCTCTAACACATACTCATTTAGAAAACACTACTGTGAAATTAAAATTCAGTGAAGCGAGCAAACTGATTTATCAAGAGCAGAATGCAGCTATGTTAACATTTGGGCTGTGGTGAGTTATAGCCATGACAGTGCATCCTTCTGTGCTTGTCTATGTGCTTATGACTTGCGGCATGTTGCTGGATGGCTCCCTCCTGTTCTCAGGCAGGAAAATACGAGATGAAAACATACTTTAGTGGCTCTGCATTGCATTGGGAATGTATCTAAGCCATGCTGCAAAAGGTCAAATGCTAATTTCTCAGCAGCAGTCAGAATTAGTGTCATAGACTTGTCATGGGCCTGTCATAGCAGAAGAGCAGGCAACAGGAAAATTATATGAGAGGCTTGTCAAAAAATACAATTGACACGAAACATTTAAAAGCCTCTTCATTGTTGGTTTTCAGTGAAGGATCTCAACCAAATAATCTGTGCTACCTGTGTTTAATGCTCAGTGTTTTTTGTTGTTTTTTTTGGAAAGATATCCACAGATATTAGTGAGGAAAAATGTGTTGTATTAGACAGAATAGGGTTTGTCTACAGGTGTTTCATATGTAAATTTAATTGATTTGTAAAATGGAGTCCAGTATGTACTACTGAGTCATTGTAAACCAGGTGTACAAAATGGACATGATAAGTAAAACTGATTAAAGGTAGATGCAAGTGCATGATGTAACCAGTTTTCTGATTGGTTATCATGAGTATAAAACAGCTCCAGAAATCAGTAGCCTTTGGACCTTTGGTGAGAAGGTACCATGTTGCCATGCTTTATGTCTGTAATCTGTTATGTCGCTATGCTAGCTCTGTGAGCTGAAATGTTGCTGAAACTCTGTCTCTTTGTACATATGTAATGCAGCTTTTTTTAAAAAAAAGAAACTCTGGCTGTTTCATGTGGATTTTGTCACCCTGAGTCTTGGCTTCCACTGACAGAATAAATTGCCAAACTGTGTAAGTTCCCATGGTAATGATGTTTGTGCCCCCACTGCCACTGCTTCCCTATGTGTAGCTTTCTGTGTGAATCATTTTTTGCATGCCGTAGAGTTTCTGACAGCAAGAGAAGAGTTATTTGTCTGACTTTCTCTCGATTCAAGGTATGTCAGAGGGCATTGCAGCTCCTCTTCAATGTTTCCTGAGCTACGGAGAAAGGCTAGATCAGCGGCTTCCAATCTCGGGTCCCCAGATGTTATTGCACTACAACTCTCAGAAATTCTTGCCAGCTCAGCTAGTAGTAAATGCATCTGGAAGTTTCAGTTCAAGAACATCTGGGAACCCAACATTGGGAACCGCTGCCTTAGGGCGCTTTTACACGACCCCTAAGATCTGCTGGCCCCTTAAATTCGGACCTGAGATCTTAGGGGTTTGTCGCTCTTTGTGCGTCTCCACCCCTCCGTACTTCCTGGCTGCTGGCTGCGTGAGGGGAGGGAGGAAAAAAAGGGACAAAAGAATAAAGCCTTACCTCCCGGTGCTGGTGGAAGCTGCGGGGGGGGGGAGCCCCGGTCACTTCCTGGTTCCTCTTAAAGGGGCGGGAGGCAAAAAACAAAAAGAAAAAGAAGCGAGGAGAGCCCAGCACCTCCGCATCAAATATTTTTCACCTCCCAAGAGCAGGTACAAGAAAAGTGTGCTGGGTCGCACTTAGGTGGGTGGGGTCGCACTTAATTGTCTGCAAACTCCAGAGCTGGTGGGGAAACATTTTTAAGCTCCGGAGCTTGCAGCCATTTGCGGCGGAGTTTAGGGGTCGTGTATAAATGCCCTTAGATTGATAGTTTGATACTAATAGTGAAATTAATGAATGCTCTCTCTTTCTTTAGTGGTGAGCCATTGATTTGTAATGGATGTGTTCTCAGTGACTTCACCCATCCATGCTGGTCATTGGATCCCCAGGATATGATGGTATGCAAGATAGCTGATTCTCACAACAGACACTTTTTCATGTATCAAGTCACCCCATCTCAGTTTTCCTCAATCTTGGCTTCTAGCTAGTTTTTATTTATTTATTTATTTATTTTTATATTTATATACCATGCCAATTTCCCAGAGGGAACTCTGGGCGGTTCACATAAAATCACAAGAAATCCACAAGATAATAATAGTAATTGAGAAGACAATAATAATAAAATAAAGGGGAAAATATACAACAACAATTAAAAAAAATAAAAAAAATAATAATTGGCAAGAGGCATAGTACAACTAATGATAGGTACAAATCACACATGCTTCCCGCTTCCTAGCATGTGTTTACTTATTCCTTGGTTCTGGCCCAGCTACCTCTATTGTCCCTGATACCAGGATCCTAGAACATTCAAGATTTCTTTTTATGCACTGACTAAGAACCTTCAGTGCTCTCCATTTGCCTAGTCCATATTCTTGGCATTACAAGGCCTGGATGGTATGTTCACAGTTTATACCTACAAGCTATAGAGCTGCTACTGCTTGATTAACCAGCCCAAAGTGTGAAATGCTAATGGTCTGATTATGCCTCATGATTTAATTCTGCAGATCAACCAAAAGAGCAGTCAATTAAATAATGGCCATTTTAGCCAATTACCTGCACCACTTGTATCAATTTAATATATATTATGGTATCTCAATACAAATAGCATTTTGAAGATACCTCTTAATATTAATTTCATCATTTAGCTATACAGTATAATACTGTCCATTAAAGTAACTTAAGAAGTATACAGTACAGCAAAAATCACTAATACCTATAGGAAGCCCACAATTTTAAATCGGTGAGCAATTAATCAGTTTTACCCATTCTGTGACGTTTGGAATAGACAAATACATAATGGTTACATATTCGTGTCTGTTTCTAATGCTGGGTTTCTGGTGCATCGCCTTATTCTCCCATGCAGAGTGCAAGCAGAATGGACCATATGAAGGATTTTATAAAGATGTAGGTCACACAGCTTCACTTCCTTGCCATTTGTCTGCATAGGCTATGACTTCTACCAAACTCTTATGGAGAAGAATTGCTATGCTGTATGAAGGATAGTTCAAATGGGAAAACGGATGCCTCTTCTTAAGCTATAGCACAACCAATGTCTAGAATGTGTAGAAAATTCTTCCTTGACCTCAGCAATTCCACTGTCCAGCATGGCCTTTCTCCCACTGAAGTCAGTGAGAATAATTTACTTTGGAGAATAATGAAAGGAAATTGTAGGGATGATATTGTGGGATTGAGATAAAAGCCTCTCTCCCAGGCAAAGGTGACTTATGCATGTGATATTAGGAAGCTTTTTTCTCAAATGATTATATGGGTCACCCTGAAATCTGTTTCTAGTCCCTAAACATGGAAAGATTTGTCAGTTATACTTTCTTCTCCTTTAACCCCCCCCCCCAAAAAAAACCCCTCAAATGCACCTAGTCTTTTATTTTAAAGCTGGTGCCACTGCTGAGATTTATATTGATGGTTTAATATCTTGATTTTCTAAAAATTTCAACTTTTTTATTCTGCTTACACGTTTTGGATAGTCTCATTGCAACAATTGTGCTATGGAATGTTATGTTTTAGATTTGTGTGCCTGTTTTTCTTTCTTTCTGACTTTTAAAAGCACTTTGTTCTTATTACTGTTTCTCTCTTTGTCAACCACCCCATTGGGCAATTGAACAAAATACAAAGAACAAATTAAGAGATCCCTGTGTGGTCTCTTTAGTCCTCAAATTCCTGGGTTGAGTTTGAATATGCATCTTTCACACCAGAATTGTAGTTGTTAGATAGTAAAAACTGACCAACTGACCAACTATCCAACTAAACGAATGAACAAACCAATGAATTATCCATCCAAATAACCAATAATGGTAGATGAGAGAGATCAATTTTTCTCTCCTCTAATATACAACATTGGTAACCAGTGTGGTGTAAGGGGTACAGTGACACACTAGGACAGTGATGGCAAACCTTTTAGAGACCGAATGCGCAAACTGCAATTCAAAACCCACTCATTTTTTGCAAAGTGCAAATACAGCAATTTAACCTGCATACAGGTGGCTGTGAAGGGGCAATGTCGGGTGCCCACAGAGAGGGCTCCGAGTGCCACCTTTGGCACCCGTACTATAGGTTCGCCAACACTGTGCTAGGAGATCAGAGTTCAAGTCCATGCTTTTCAAGGATGAATGGGTGCGATCCTTAGTTATGCCACTAACTTTAAAAGCTTGGTTTGGGTCATTTCTTGCTTGGCAGCCCATAACACACATTGCCATAGAATGACATCCTTTACTGAGTAGAGGTCATCTATCTCGGTGGCTCTGTTCTGATTGACAGTAATTCTGCAAGATTTCTCTTGCTTTCTTTGCAGATACTAGGAATTAAATACCAGAACTTTTGCCATCAAATTATATCTCAGGTTCCATATATCACAAAATCTGAACCCAAATGAGCAAATGATTGGCTACTGGCTCAAATGTATAGCCCATAAAAATGTTCTTTATTCTAGTGCGAGAAAACCTCAGTAAGGTAATTAGCACTAATATGAACGTGATGAAATCTGTTTCTGATGCATGACAGTAATTCTAAGCAAGGAGATTTGGCTCTTGCTTTCATTCTAGCAGAGACTAGGAATTAAATACCCCAGAACGTTTGCCGTCAAATTATATCTCAGGTTCCATATATCACAAAAAGATCTGAACCCAAAAATGAGCAAATGATTGGCTACTGGCTCAAATGTATAGCCCATAAAAATGTTCTTTATTCTAGTGCGAGAAAACCTCAGTAAGGTAATTAGCACTAATATGAACGTGATGAAATCTGACTAGTCTTGTGATTTTTATATAGCTTTCTAATAAGTAAACAAGGAATCAATTACTGGAGTTAATGAGGGCAGTGCATTAAGGATAAATACAATGAATGTGAAGCATGAGACGCTAGCTGAAATCCTGTTGCTTAGCATAGTAAATTGCAGTAAGATGATGTCCACTGAATCAGTGGAGATTTGGCAAGTCCACTGTAGGTTTTATTGATTCAAATGAGCCCGTTCTAGTTGTGGCATACTTAGCATAGTAAATTGGAGCTAGAGGAGGGCTTTGTGAATGTCTGACTTTTTTGCAAAGAGTTGACACATATTAGACAAAGAAATCCCCACTTGAAAATCCCTCCCTCAACAGAGGTGGGGGGCTCCGGCATATCTAGCTGCTACTTACCAGGCTGGGCCTACCACCAGGTCACAGCTAACGACCCATTCTTGACTAACGACCCATTCTTGAGGTACACCTTAGGCCATTGTTTACCTTAAGGCCATGGACACTAAGAAGCCTATTCAGAATCTTATGAGCCAATCAGACAAGGGGACAAGAGGTCAAGCTGACTATAAGAAGGTATCTTGCACTAGCTGTATTCAGACCGATGAAGCTGTTTGGATGAACAGCGAAACGTTTCTATCTCTCAAAAAAGAAGTCCAGTAGCCATGACTCAACTCCCAGATAAACGCACCTGGATGACTGAGAATCTTCACAGACGTATCTAGTACAACTTATTATGCTAAGAAACAGAACTTCAGGTAATGAGAAAAGAAAGAAAGAAAGAAAGAAAGAAAGAAAGAAAGAAAGAAAGAAAGAAAGAAAGATTACTTATTTGATATAATTTTACCCAGAATGTCAGTGTAGGAGATGATGTATATTTAAGAAAAAAACACAAAAAGTTCTTATGCTTGTTGCTTTGCATTCTTTTTCCAGCTGTCTTGCTTGCTGTCCAAATGAAAAACATTATGGGTTACATTACTGCTCTTTGGGAGATGAAAATCTTTCACCTTTCCTCATTAGTGACTATGCAATATTTCAGAGGCACAGCAGAAAGTGTTGTATTAATCCCTGTTTTACTCAATGCAGCAAAGAAAACTAACACCCCACTCCCTATGCACTCTTATAATCCAGGCTTCAGCTCCTAAGGTTCATTCCATCCCATTTAATCTCCTTGATACTAGCAGGAAGGATTTAACAGCATGACATGAACAACCCATTTTGCATTATCATTTATATTGAGACAAGCTGCCTATTTCATTGCATTATTTGGTTTCATTAAACTTTAAAAATACATTTGCTTGTCTTTCAGTCTGAGCCTGCTTTTCAATATTGTTCCAAACATTAAAGAATCAGAGATTTAGCCTTTTTGTTTGAGCCATTCTGGATACATGCATATGGATGGATCCAAGATCCATGAACAGAAACAACCTGGAAAACATCTGTGTTGTTTTCAGGAATTTTTTTTACCACCACAATATGCACCACAGCTCATCTCATTTAGCAGTGTCTCCTGATCACTTGTGTGGAATTTTCAGAGGGGCCAGGAATCAGTCTTGGTAAGGAGAAAACTAGGGAATCTGCTTCTTTCAGACCAGCTATATGGATTTATGTTTGGATCAACCCATGCCATGTTATCCACATATTCCATCATAATGAATTGCCACACATGTCCACTGCTATGATGTCTGATACCCCTGATGCCAAGCGTGATTCCCTAACCAGAGATCATGGGTTTAGTGCTCCTCACTAGTGCTATGTGCAGTCAGGCCCAGAGTGTAAAATATTTCCTCACAGGGCATTTATTGCTTTATTGTGTCCCCTCCTATGGTAATTAAAGAAGCAGAAATGAACTTCTGATAATCCTCCAGTTTTCTTTATAGGGTCAGGAAGGCTTACATCAGCTCAGAATTAAAGAGTGACTTCTGAGCACATTCCTGGAGCTTATTTGCACAATATGTTCACACAGCAAAAATGCTTCTCAAGTGTCCCTCCTTAACCTCGGTGTGCTTTTTAGGATCAGTTAACACATGTTCTACCTTGAGTTCTCTCCCCCCAACACAAGCATGCCAAATCCACAGCAAATCTTGCCACATTACTTTTGGCTGTGTTCTGTGTGAAGTTGTGAACCCACCCACAGTCTCAGAATATTTATTTGTATGTTCAATGGAGTATGAGACACATAATAGAGGATTATTATTTTGCCTTTAGGATGAAAAAGAGTTCTGAAAGATAAAAGATGTACAGTAGGACTGCCATATACGTAGGTTCAATACCCATGGTTCTACATTAGCTAGCTGAAAATAAAATATAAGAAAACCCAGAAATACATTTTACAAGGTGTATTATCAGGAATGACCACAAGATGGAACCACAGACTATTCTATATAATGAAATTGTGGCTAGACATCTCTCAGGGAAGCGGTTTCTGGTGAAATAGAAAAGCTGTACCTGTAGGAGAAGGCTGCTAGGAAATTTGCTGCTAGTGTTAATTGTAGCTGCAAATTCGACAAGCTGATTGGTTAGTTTTCCTGATCCATACTTTGACAAACATTTAAAAGGGCTTTTAGCAAGTTGAAGTATAAAATGCCTTTGTATTCTGAAAAATTCAGATTAAAATCTCTCTGTGTTTCATGTGAAAGAAAGGGTAAAGGTGAGACAATGGGAGACAGGGAGGCCGACAGGGGGAGTTCCTCCCTGCTCGTCCTCCTTGACATTTTGATATTTTATCTAGTCAGTGAGGGTTTAATTCCTTTGCTTCCTTCTTGGCGGCCGGACGACAGAGGGTACAGCTGGGGGATGTCCGGCTCCTTGGGTCTCTCTGCTTTCAACATGAAAGGTCATCAGATATGAATCAGAACTTCACGCAGCTAAATTATTCACGTCTGCAGAGGAGGCGGTTCGCTCCCTCGATCTGTGCCTGGAGGCCGTACTGGAATGGACCAGAGATAACTGGCTCAAGCTTAATCCAGAGAAGACGGAGGTTCTGTTCTTCGGGGCGCCTTCGTCTCGGTACAATGGCCCCCTCCCTAGTCTGGGGGGTACTTCCCTCCAGCCTACAGACAGGGCCAGGAATCTGGGCGTGGTCCTGGATTCGGCCCTCTCCCTGGAAGCCCAGGTGATGGCCGTCTCCAGGGCCGCTTTTTTCCATCTCCGCAGGATCGCCCAGATCCGTCAGTACCTTGACGAGTCCTCCCTGAGGACAGTTGTGCAGGCCCCTGGTGATCTCGAGGATCGACTATTGCAATGCCCTCTACGTGGCCCTTGACCCTGGTCCGGAGGTTACAGCGGGTGCAAAATGCGGCGGCCAGGCTGGTGGTGGGTGCTCGTAGATTCGAGCACATCACCCCAGTCCTGGTCCGCCTGCATTGGCTCCCCGTTGTCTTCCGGATCAGGTTCAAGGTTCTGGTCTTGTTTTCAAGGCCCTCCACGGCTTGGGACCAGGATACCTGGTGAGCGCATCTCCCTGAGGGCATCCGGATCCAGACCCACGAGATCGTCGCAGGCGCGCTCCTTGAGAGTGGCCACACCCAGAGAGGCGCGGAAAATGCGTACGCGGAACCGCGCCTTCTCTGTGGTGGGGCCCTCGCTCTGGAACCATCTCCCTCCTGAGCTGCGCCTGCTGGAGTCCCTGCCCGCCTTTAAGAGGGCTTTGAAGACCTTCCTCTTCAAAGAAGCATTTGGTGTCCTCATTAGTTAGTTTCTCTTTCTTTTCTTTGCTCTTACCGTCTGCCGCCATCTTGCCTTCCGCTGCCCTTGCTTGGTGGCCTTGTTATTTTTAACTTTTTAGCCTTTTTAGCTTTTTAGCTTCTTGCGCTGTTAGCCGCCCAGAGTTCCCGTTGGGAAGATGGAGCGGGATATAAGTATTTAAATAAATAAATAAATAAATTTTATCTAGTCAGTGAGGGTTTAATTCCTTGCTTCTCTCGCCTTTAACATGAAATCAAGATGAAGAACTTCTAAATTATCATAGAATAGCAACATAGAAGAATGGAGTGGTAAGGGGTCTATAAGGCCATTGAGCCCAACCCTCTGCTAAATGCAGGAATCCAAGTTAAATCATATCTGACAGATGGCTGTCTGACTCTCTCTTGAATGCCTCCAGTGTTAGGAAGCTCACCACCTGCTTGAGGTAATTTGTTCCCTTGTCACATTGCACTAACAGTTAGGAGGCTTTCCTGATATTCAGGTGAAATCTGGCTTACTGTAACTTGAGCCCATTATCACATGTCCTGCTCTCTGGGATAATTGAGAAAACATCCTACCCTTCCTCTCTGCGACAGCTTTTCAACTACTTGAAAAGTGCTATTTTTATCTCCTCCAAGTCTTATTTTCTCAAGGTTAAACATCCCCAGTCCTCTCAGTCTTTCCTCATAGGGTTCAATTTCTAATCCTCTAATCATCCTTGCTACCCTTGTCTGGGATTATTCCATTTTGTCAGTGTCCAGCCTCCAGAACTGGACATAGTACTCAAGTGAGGCCACACCTGTGCCAAATAGAATGGAACTGGCAATTTTTTTTTTTTGGAATTTGGAGACTATATTTCTTTTAATGCAGCCCAAAATAGGAGTTGCTTTTTGTCACCATATCACACTTTTGGCTTATATTCAGCTTGTGATCTACAATTCCCAGATCCTTCTTGCTCATAGTATTGCTGTTTGGTGTCTTTTTCCTAGGTTAAGAACTTTGCAATTCTCCCAAAATATTGTGTTGCTTTCAGTCCAATGCTCAAGCCTATCAATATATTTTTCAATTTTATTTCAGTTTTCCAAGGCACTAGAACCTTGGGAAACCCCACTTGTTACCTCCTCCCAGTTTGGGAAGTAACCAACTGTATATCCATCTTATAGTTAAGGGGTCCTCAAAAGTTTTAAACAGGGGGGGCCAATTCACTGTTCCTCAGACACTGTTGGGGGCAGACTATTTCATATTTGAAAAAAATATGAAGAAATATATGCAAAAAATAGGAAAAAGAATGCAATATTTAAAATGAAGAACAATTGTAATCAACATAGTCATAATAATATTGCAATGGAAAGTATGAACCTGCATTTGCCTAATGAGATGATCAATATCCAGTTCCATATTTGTCACTGCTAATCATAGCAAGTGATGCAAGTGTTCATCATTTAGTCTGGATCTGGTTGGGGCTAGGGGGAGAAAAAGTTTCCTGGTGGGACCAGTAAAATAATCACTCCTACCTCAACCAACCAACCGGATCCCGCTGGAAAAGCCCCCTTGCCTCTTTCTCCCCTTCCCAGAAATCTGCCACCATCACCAGTGCCAGGACCCTGCCTGTCACAGAACCTGACTCTGAGGGGTTAAATGGTGAAGAGCTGCTGGAGGAGCCTTGCAGTTCAAGACAGCAGGCAGCTGGGTCTGATGACTCAGCTGAAAACATATCTTTTCCCCCTAGAAGGGCTATGAGCAGGATTCTGCAAAGATGTGCTACCAGGAGAGCTAGGGAAAGGGTCTTTGATGCTAGATGGGGAATCAGGTCGGGAAGCCCTGAGTACTAGCAGGAGCCTTTCCAGAAGTAAGGGTGTGTTCCCTGTTTTGAGATAAAGCTGGTAAGCTCACCTTGAGCTCTCTGTGGGAGCAACATGTCATTTGAACTTGCAACCACGTTCCTGTCTGTGATCTTGGCTCTGTTTCCTGATTTCGGACTGGCTTCCTGGACAATGGCTTAATCTGTTCCCTTGGGTTTGGCATCTGGTTTCCGTGAGATATTCTGGTTTTGACTTGGATTGTTAATTGCTGGGAGTTGGATTCTGTTATTTATCTGCCACTTGATTGTTGGCAAAGGACTTGAACTTGCCTGGCTTTCCACTAAAGATCTTGGCAAAGAACTGAACCCTGTTTGTGTGTGTGCTCTGTGTGCGGGGCTTGACAACCAGCACCTCTTCCTAGGTGTTTGTTCCCTTTGCTCCTGATTTCGACACACACACAGAGAGAATCTCCCTTGCACCCTGCCTCATGCATCACACTCGCCTTTCCCAGCTTGCTAATTAGAATATCATGGTGGACTTTGTCAAAAGCTCTGCCATTTTTATGTGTTACATTTACAGCATTCCCACCATCCAGCAGGGAGGCTACCTGATTTAAAAAAATGAGATATTAGTGTGACTGTATTTGTTCTTGACAAATCCATGCTGCGTTGTTGTCAAGGTGTTTGCAGATTGAACACATCATAATCCACTCCAGTTTTCATTGGGATTAGTCAAGCTGACTAGTCTGCAGTTCTCAGGTTCCTCCTCCCCCTTTTAAAACAGGGACAACTTCCAACCCTCTGGCACATCCAGAATGGTAAGAAAACCACATACTTTGGTGCAGAGTTCTGGACAGGGTAAATTACCACCTAGGACAGAAGAAGAGAAGAATGGTATTTGGTACAATTAATTAAAGTAGTATATAATTTAAATAATTAAAGTAGTATACAATATAAAGTAGTATATAATTTAAATAATTAAAGTATCAAATAATTAAAGTAGTATATAATTTAAATAGTGATAAGCATTATTGCTTTGTCTAAGGACCTAAAGCACTGAGTAGACTGTTGAGATATTTTTAAATAATCAGACTTGTGTTCCATGCTTCTTGGGTTTCTGTGTTTTGTCACTCATAAGAATTTGACACTAGTACTGCAAACACACTTCTACAAAAGAAGTCATATGCTGAAGAAAACCAGATTTTAAGGGAAGGATGGACAGTCTTTAAGGTTTATGGCCTGCATTTCTGGCAAAAATATAGCTGATTCAAAAAGCATACGTTGGCAGTAGACATGGGCACGACCAGAAAAAATGATGTTTTGAGTTTTCGTTTGTTGGAACGGGTCTGTTTCGGGTCGTTTCCGTTTGTCACGAAATTTTTCAAAAATTTGTTGTTTTGTCGTTTCATTTGTTGTTTCCATTGTAATTTAGCGCGATTTGACTCCCCCCCAGAGCATAGGGGCATCCCACAATCAGGGCCGGTGCTAGGTGTTTTTGCACCCTGGGCGGAGCGGGCGGCGGGGGGAGGTGCGGGTGGACAGCGGTGGCGGGGGGCCATGGGCGGGCAGCAACAGCAGCATGGGGAGGCGTGGGTGGGCGGGCGAGTGGGCGGGCGGCGGCGCAGGCCGCAGGGGGGTGGCGGCGCAGGCAGACGGGCGAGTCACTTAGGATAGAGGTTCTGTTCTTGGCTTGCACCCCAAATGTGTGTGTGTGCAAGCAAATCGAAGTTGGGAAAATAGAAAATAAATGGTAGTATATAATATATATTTAAAATAAATCCACACCTCCCACTCCCAGTTGAACCTCCCCCTTTATCCAGCATCAGAAAAAATTCCTCACAAACTGCCAGAGAAGAAATAAAGAATAAACTGCTATTCCCTTCAGCAGACAAAGCTGCAGGGAATCAAAGAAATTATTTTCTAAATTCAATTCCCTCCCTCCCTGCCTACCTTAAATCCTAAAGCCTCCAGCCTCCCTCCTCAAGCTCAATCGGATCACACCAGCACCAGCAGCCAGCCCTCCTCCCTCAACCACATCCATACACCTGACTGCGATTTCTGGAAGGTGCCTCGGCTTTTTATGCCCTCTGAGACATCCAGAAGTGTCAGTCAAAAAACTGGTGATGCCATTGGTGGAATGGTTCAAACAATTTTCATGGTCCCATCCCATGTCCAGCCCAAATGGGCAGGTCTAAAAAAATAAAAAATAAAATAAATAAAATAAAATCAATACGACGTTTTATTGCTATAAAAACCCACTGCTGCTACTATAAAAATTCAGGCATTTAAAATAAATAAATTTCACATGTTTCTGTGGTGATTTGGTGTGTGATTTCAAAAGAAAAATTGTGGTCGCCATTTTGGACCCCCCCACACCGCATGGCATGGTGAGACGACGAGGATGACCCCCCCCCAGCCTGGTGCAAGCAGCCCAGGACAGGAGAAGAGGGGGGGGGAAGGCCAGGGAACCCCCAGAAACGACCCCTCTGGTAGGTGGCAAAGACTCAGGCAGGCATAGTTTCGCCTGCTTTTTTGGCCGGGAGTCAGGTTTTTTTTAAAAAAAAAAACTTTAAAAACTTTTTCTGTGCTTTGCATTGCACGATCGCCATGATGCCACAAACGAAAACGAAAAACCCGACCAAATTTTTCTTTTTTCGGTTCGAGTTCGAGTTCTGACGGCTTAATTATCGTTACTGTTTCTGTTATGTAACAGAAACGAAAAACGGAAATGAAAACAAAAATTTCGCCGAGTCGTGCCCATGTCTAGTTGGCAGTCACAATGTTGGACTGGAGATAGAAACAGGTTGGACTGTTGCAAGATAGCATCATATATGCCTTTCAAAGGGAGTATGTTTTTGAAAATAAATACATTGAATTATTTGGGTTGTAATCCTAATTTCAAAAAGTTATTGAACCTTCCTTTATTGCAGTCATTTAGGATTAAGTATAAGACCCTTCTGCCAGCAGAAGAACCTTCTGGGGCATAAATGGTCACTCCATGTGGTGCAGTCCACAATGGGCCTTCTTTGCCTACCTGACCTGATTTTTGGCGCGAAATCGTGCTGCTGCAGGGTCAGGTGAGCAGAAGCTTGGCAGCCTATAAAAGAGCTGATCTCTTTAGGCATTTTGAAAGCATCCCTCCCTCCCACCCTAGTAGTCATTTGAATGAGACTAGCTGGTCACTTCAGAGCCTGATGTGAATTTTTTACTGTTACCCAGAATGCCTGCAAGGTAACAGTGTGTTTTTGCCCATTCCATTTTCATTGCTGGATTAGCCAGTATATTACTGGTCACAATGGTGGTTCATACAAGGAGATTGAATTAAAGTGAGTTCATGATATAGGTGGCCTTAAGGGTATGAGACAGCCTTTATAATAAAATTTGAAGAACATAGGTTCAAGTTAGTATGCAATATAGTTTCATGATCAATGTGTGTAAGGCTGCCATAGGAGATATATTCCCCTGTAGTTTGGAGGGGTGCTGAACAAGTGGAGCACCACTCTTCTGAAGGTAGCAACTCACTGAAGACAAGAGGGCTGGAGGCCCATGCCTACTTGCACTACGGGCAGGCTCCCTTTTTCTGCTGAAAGAAAATTTGCAATTTGAAAGTCAATTGATGTGTTAATAAAGTTGTGGCCCTATTTAAATCCCATATCATTTTGTGTTGACTTTTTATTCAGTCTGGGTGGGCAACGTCCTTTTACCAACAGAATCTGTCAGCACTGTTGTATCTCTTCTCAACCTCTGTTGACAGAACAGCAAAAATAAAATGAAAACAGAAAAATAAAGAAAAGTTGGCGAAGGAATGTACTGAGAAGCAATGTGGATTTTGCCAAACCCAGACCTCCCCCAGCCCAGAGAGGCAGGCAGAACACTCACACAAAGTTTGGCCCTAGTGAAGGTAGTTTAAATAGTTTCCAAAATCTCTAGGTTGGAATGAGTATGGATTTGCATATCTTCAGGTGAGTAGTCAGCTCTTGGTCATCAGCACAGTACTAGAAGTAGTGGCAGCAATCTACACTACAGAATCAAATACATAATTGCATTCATATAATTATTTATTGATCTATCATTTGCAAAACATATGCTCATCCAGTACGTTTTCTCTCTGTAGATCTATTAGTACCGTCCTATGCATGTTTATTCAGCAATCAAGATCATGTTGATAAGAAATTCATGCCCTATTACAATTGTGTAGCAGTGTTTTTTCTCTTGTAGGCTGTCCTCCAGACAGCTGGTCACATGGCAACTTCCAGGCCCAATTTTGAAATTGCTGCAAGACCAGTCTTGCAACGAACAGGCAACCCTTTCACTATCACATAGTTTAGCAGTATTCTGGCCATTGATTTTAATGGGGCTCTTAGTTAAGCATATCTGAGAGAATTTAAATGAAGAATGGTTTTGAGTTAAGGTAACAAACTGCACAGCAAGCATGTTTGCAGGTAAATGTAAATGGAAGATACTAGCAAGGAGTTGACAGCTGTGAGGTTTAAGAACTTGCATTTTCAGATCGACACTTAAAAGTAATTTCCCCATGGGAAGATTAAACAATGAATTAAAGCATTTTGTTTCTAAAGCAGTTTGCTGAGCTAAAGAACTTTTCTCCGAAACAATTTACTGTTTACAGAAACTGCAAGAAAAGTAACGGAGCAATAATTAACACGAAACTTTACAAAGACTTCACTTTTAGCTGATCGTTCAGTTCCTTTGAACGGTTTTATGGCTTCTTTGCGGCAAAATTAAAGATGGCACCCTCTCAGTAGCATACAAATTACATTCTGCTATACTGCTGAAATAGTCCTTTTAAAAAAAGATGGTTATTTTTCCTAGCATAAAATTTTATCGAAACTGACAACGTTAACATTTACAGAACTTGGATTAAGATTAAGTACAGATTGGCATCACATTCTAAAGTTGATTGAATTCAAAGCAACTGATGTGGTTTGAATAGAAATAGAAGTGATGTAGCACTTGGTTTTCATGATACAAGACATGTTAGTTGTATATTCTTTGCTGACTTAGACTGGGAACCACCTGGAAGTAGGTAGAGTGGAAAAAAATGAGATTTCCAGTTTATATATTTTGAATTATGTTATCTTTCCCTAGGCAGCATTTTATGTTAAAAGAGAAAAGACAAAGTACGCCTAGATATTGTTTATGACAATATTTTCTATTTCAGCACTTTTGTCTAAATTATGTGTCACTAAGCCTGTTCTTCCATATCTGAAGATGTAAGTGGATATATGGGATTCATTCTTTCTTTGTGTAATAAAGTTCATCCTTGGCATGGGATGGTGGCAACTTGCAACCTGGGTTACCACAGCTGTAGCACTGTGATGAACAAAATGCTAACCTGAGTATAAAAATGCAGCAGAGGATAAGCAACCAACATGTCTTGACTCATAAAGCCAAGTAGTCCATCACTCCCATTTCTGCTCAAACCACAAAAATTGCTTTGAATTATCAGCTTCAGAACTTGATGCTAATCTGGAGGCAGTACTTAGCTATTCAGGTGACTTTACCACGTGGATGTAAATAATGATATTCTAAGTAGAGGTGGGCACAAAACAGAAATCTGATGGTTCGGTTCATTCTGTTTCGGGGGGGGGGGCTCAGTTCATTTCATTTTGTTTTGTACAAATTTTCGAAACAAAAATTCATACGAATGAACCAAAATGAACTGGTTCAGCTTATCTGGCTGGCGGTGGTGGGGGCCTAGGCTGGCCTGCTAGCCACTGGGCCACTCCAGGTGGCCCGTGAGGTTCCGGCCCCGGCAATCCTGACAGCGCAGCTGCTGCTTGGAAGCCTCCTCATGGCCTTGCCAGGTTGTTCCTAGGCCCCCTGCCACTGGCGGAATGGCCACTGAGATAGCCGCTGAGATTGCCACCCACCACTGTTGTCCAGGGGGTCGCTACACTGCTGCCACGGCCAGGATATTGCTGCCACCGCTGCCAGGGAATTACCACCGCTGCCACTGGGGAACTGCCCATGGGCCAGACCAAGGTTTTATTTTTATTTATTTTTAAAAAATTAAGTTCCAGGTGGGGTTGGCAACATTTTTTATTTTTATTTTTTTTAAAAATTTCCAGTGCCGACCATGTGGCCCCTGAGGCTGGGTCAGTGCTTTTATTTTATTTTATTTTATTATTTTTATTTTACAAAGCCAACCACACAGCTTCCAGGCCAGGTAGGCTTTTTTTAAAAAAATCCCCGATGCTGGGGCTCTTCCCCCCCCCCACAGCTGAGAGGCACTTGCTTCCCCACGCCCGTTTGACACCGAAGAGAAGGTTAGGACTCAGTGCGGGACTCAAGGTAGGTGTCCTCCAGAAAGAAAAACAAATGAACAACATGGAAATTTCCATTTCATTTTGTTTGTTTCTTTTTTTTTGATGTGTTGGTTTGTTGTTCATTTCGTTAGCTAACAAATAACAAAATGAATTAAAAATTCATTTCGTGCCCATCTTTAATTCTAAGTATGGAACGGTAAAATCTTTCATTAGCGGTATGAATGTCATCCTCATTATTTCCCTACAAATTATTTCTCTTAAACATGCAACCATTTTGCTTTGAATTAATTCATAGCCAATAGAATCTGATTTGTAGAGATTTCAATGTATTCCCATGAATTTGTGTGGGTACAGCTGGTACTAAGAAAGATTGCTTCTTTGCTTAATTATGTATATCTTCAGATCAAATTCAGAGTTGTGTGTCACACTTGCCCCTTTTCAAACACAGGGACACAAAAAGCAAAAAAATGAAAAAGCAAGTTGCTGTAAAACTGAAGCCATCACCAGGCATTAAAAAAAGAGGAAAGTACAAAACAGTGGAGGAAAAATAATTAAGTTCCTATTTCTAGTGCAGCTATAACCTTTTCCACTTAAAATTGTGCAGGAATGACTCAAGACAATGTCTATGGCAAATTGACAAACAGACAGTTAATTGAATGGCTTGAAATCTGCAGCTGCCTAAAGGAGAAGAAGGACAAATCCTCCAATGCTCACTTGCCTGCTCTACTAAAAATAAAAGAAATGAAACGAGCCACCCCTAAAGGCTACAAACACCATTATCTCACCTTGCCAAGATGGGAAATAGCTGGTGATTACAATATTGTTTTCATTTTTGCTGTCTATGCTCTTGATGAATGCTTTTCCACAACTACCATTAGCACCACCACTGCAGTATGTTACTGAAGATAAGGGCCAATAGGGTGAAACATTTCAATAAACCGCATGTGCACAATTATAGAATGAATGGACTAGAAGTGTCTAATTGCTGTGGCTTCTTATTCTCCTTCTTGTTCTCCTCATTCATCTTGGTAACAAATTGGAGGAGCCCACTTAGACATTGTGTATACCAGGTGCTGTAGGCGCCTGGAGTAGGAACTGGCAAACCACTCCAGTATTCCTGCCAAGAAAACTCCATGGACGTGGAGTCACGAAGGGTCAGTCATGACTGTAACGACACAGCACACATGGATCAGAGATATAACCATTCCCCCCTCTCCACAGTGATGCTGATAAAAATCTCCCTCCCTACCTGCAGTTACTTTGAGAGGAAAGCTTTCACTGACATCCTTCACTCTCTTGACTAACTGAAGCTTCAGATGGTAGTTTTCATCAGCATCATGGCAGGGGTGCATTAACCTTCCTTTCCACCATAGTGTCAAATCTTATCACCCAGAAATGAATAAATAAATAAACTACATTCATGTGCATTTAATCTCACAGATAGCACTGCTTTCTACTGCACACACATAAACTATCTAGTTTATTTATATCTGTTGTACAATTATTCTCACAGTAATCCCTATCTCTGGAGCAGAAAATTTTTCTTGTCTCATAACCCACCTAGAGGTATTTTATGGCCTTTAGGTATTCTTGGTTAAATGAGACAAACAAGCATGGACAGGAGTATCTGTAGTGGATTCCCACATGCATGTTCATGAACCTCCTGCAGCATCAAGAGAAACACTGTATTTGGATAAGGCCCCAATGCTGATTTAAAAACAAACATGTTTTTATTATTATTATAGCAACTCACATGTGATGCATTTGAACTGAGAGAATGCATAAATTTAGCTCCCAGGCAAGAGATAAAATACTGAGGAATGTTCATGAATGAGCAAATCAGTCCTTAAGCTTTGTTCCCAGTCCAGTACAAAGGGTTTAGGTTTAAGCCTTTGGAGAAGTTAATTCACTAAAATGTAAACACCTTACCTTAAAGCCCCAGGATTTAGCCCTTAGCTCAGTTTCCTGTGTTTATTTAATCTCAAAGAGATTTTAATGGTGGAATTCCTGTAGGCCTGCCAGTGTTTCCCAATATATTTCTGCCGTAAGCCTTCCTCTTCTTCTTCTTCTTCTTCTTCTTCTTCTTCTTCTTCTTCTTCTTCTTCTTCTTCTTCTTCTTCTTCTTCTTCTTCTTCTTCTTCTTCTTCTTCTTCTTCTTCTTCTTCTTCTTCTTTGGCAATTAGATCCAGGCCTGACAAACATATCAGGAGTAGAGATGGGCACGACTTGAAAAAAATTTTTTTTGACTTGTCGTTAGTCGGGCCGGTTCCGTTTTGTGTCGTTTCCGTTTTTCGTGAAAATTCGCAAAAATTAGTCGGTTTGTTTTTTTGTTTTTTCATTTTCGTTAGTACTGGTTTTTTTGGGGGGGTAGTTGGCTCCTGGAGGCACCTCTGTGGGGTGGGTGCCTCCTCTGGCCCGCTATAAAGGGAAAGCGGGCTCCTGGAGGCACCCGTGGGTGCCTCCTATCCTCACCCACTAGGAAAGGGAAGCAGGCTCCAAGAGACCCCTCAACATGGGGGTATCCCCTCCTCACCTGCTGCTGCTGCAAAATGGTATGCAATAGCCATATCGATGTGCATACCAGTTTTGCAGACAGTGAGACTAGTGATGGCAGTGAACCCAGAGACATAGGTGATGCCTAAGGCTCTCGCACCACCATGTCTCACACAGAAGGGAATTGTACTTGCGTGTAGTGCAATGCAAGTAGATCTGGCTTAGGGTTAAGGTGGGTTAGTGCAAGGGCTAGGGTTAGGCTAGTGACGGGTAAGGTTACGGTGGGCTAGTGGGTTGCACCTCTGGGTGCCTCTCTGACCCACTAAGAAGACAGTCTGTGACGTATGGGTAAGGACTGGAGTCAAGGATTAGGGTTAGGGTTAGGGGGCTAGGGCAGGTTTTAGGGGACTTTTTGGCACATCCCAGAAGTCTCCATGGCCAAGTGGCCATGCGATTGGTGGGACGGCTCCAAAAATTTGCATGGTCGTCCACTCCCACATGGCTGGCCACTCGGCCAGCCCATCATTGCGCAGGTGTAAAAAAAATTAAAAAAAATAAAATCAATGGAGGACAGAGGAGGAGAGGAGAGACATTTTGTTACAAGAAAAAACCCACTGCTACTGTGAAAAATCTGGCAGTTTATAAATTTTCGCGTGCTTCTGTTGTGCTTGTGTGTTTTTGGACCACGATTTCAAAAACAATATTGCATTCGCCTCCCCATTTTGGATCCCCCGCCCGCACTGCATGGCATGGCAAGTCCGGCTGCCCAGGACGGGAGGGAGGCGGGACCCCCCCTCCAGAAACCACCCCTCCGGTAGGTGCCCTGCGCCCTTAGTCAAGCAGGCATTTTTCCGCCTGCTTTTTTGGCCCGGGAATGGGTGGGGGGAGAGTTTAAAAGTTTTTTCCTGTGCCGTCCGTGCCACTTGCTTGCGCTTTAATTGCGGCGGCCGGCGGCGAGACTGGGCTTTTTGTTGGCTGCGAGCCTGTGGCGAGTCGCACCAGAGCAGCCCAGGACGGGGGATGGGGGGGAGGCCGGGGACCTCCAGAAACAACCCCTCTGGTAGGTGCCCTGAGGCACGGCAGGCATTTTCCCGCCTGCTTTTCGGCCGGGAACCGGGTTTTTTTAACTTTTAAAAACTTTTTTTCTGTGCTGCGTGGCATCGCGCCATCGCGCGATGCAAGGAACGAGCACAACAAATCAGACCAAAATTGTTCGTTCGTCGGTTCGAGCTCGAAGTCTGGCAGAGTAATTCCCGTTACCGTTTCCATAGAGTAACGGAACCGAGTAACGGAAACGGAAACGGGAATACCGCTAAGTCGTGCCCATCTCTAATCGGGAGAAGTGAAAATTGCATGGTGTGGATCGACATCTCCTTAGGAAGCATATCTGACACATGTTTATTTTGACTGACTGGAGGAGAGGAAGTGTGAAGGGAATGAGGAAAATTAACTGAATCATGGGGAGTAGTTTTTTTTCTTTCCTTTCTTGATATTTGTCTGCATAAGGGAACCCAGCTGATATGGAAAAAAATTACTGATGTCAACGTATTGCATTAATGTGTAGTGTTAAACATTGGCCATACTGTGCAAAATAAATCAGAACATTCAGTTTGGCAAATAATAATAAGTTGTGCATATACCACTAGGCTGTGTTCACACAGCAGAAATATCTCTACTTTATCTCATAGTTTTTCACCTGTGGTATGTTGTACGAACCCATCACATGATTGCTATGCCATGTCAAGGGCTCACAAGCACAGAGTTACATTAAATGTTTCTCTCAATGATTCAGTGTCCAAATGACTTTTTAAAAGGCTTCATGGCCAAATCATCACCAACCTGAAAGCTGGGCTGATGGGGGATCAGCAACATATTTCTCCCAAGATGACCCGTTCACACTCCAGTGTGGGCAAATGATGCAGAATATAATGCAGAACAAAAATAAATAGCAACTATTTGATTTTCAGTATTTGCTGTGGATTTATCTCTCTCTCTGTCTGTGTGTGTGTGTGTGTGTGCAAGGTCCCATGTGTGTTGTGTGAACCCAGAAAAACATACTGAGATTGATGACGGACACTCGAGAAACATTTGGGACATCTGAATGCATATATAGTTAAGTCTGCCAGTTTCAGTTTCAATCAGGTACTGATTTTTTCCAGCCTTAAATTTGTTTTGGGTGATTTTTGACATCTTAAAAAAATCTGCATCAAAGTTTTGATGCTTTGTTGTGGATGCCTTCTCACCACATATAAACTTTTTAAATGCAGTTTTACCTAATGCAATGCATTTGTCAGTTAAAATACAGATTCATTTGAGCATAAAAACATTCCAGAGTGCCATCAGTCTAGCAGTCTAAATCACAAATATGGCACACAAAGAATAATCACCCAGAGGAAGAGAGAAGGAACTACAGTACATTATAGTAAGTAAGTAGCACAGGGCACGAGAGCAGTAACATTAAATATTATGTAACAATAATGCATTATGTGTATTTTGCATACTTTCCCTGAAAGCTACACATTTATGTTGGAGACCTGCATCAGAATATTTGGAAAAGGAAGGCTATTAATGTCTTTCAGTTTACATATTTGTTCAAATCTGCAAATGAGGTGAGTTTGCATCAACAGACACACCAATGAATCTCAACACAGTGGCCTAAATGGCAGCAGAAATCAGCTAGCTCTCATTTCACCCTTTACTCAGCACTTGATTATGTTTGACACATGAGTGCAAGGATTGTAAGCATTAGCGTCAAGCCAAAATAGGCTTAGAAAAGTTGACAAGAGGGGATTTCCTGTTTTGAGATGCACCAACTGAGAGCCGTCCCCAAATGTAATAAGTTGTCTAGCATGCCGTAGGAATTCTCATCAACACAATTCTCTACCAGACTGATGTAGTCAATATGCTCACAAGCATCTCTAAGAAACAGTCCTATAGCTGTTAATTAATTGAATGTTACTGATATTTGGGGCGGGGAGAGAGAGAGAGATTTGGAAATGGAGACAAGGTGCTGGGCTCAGAAATCTTCTGTCCTTCATTTATTTTTAAATGACCAGAAAATAAAATTCCAAATATCTACTTGTTATTCCATGTTGTGGATCTCAATGTTGCAGGGTTGGGGCTGACTATTTTTGGTATGATTAGTTATTTTGTCTGATTAGTTATCTGCTAAACATTTTGAGTTCCCTAAAAGTTAAAGAGAAATAAAAATGTGTGTTCCATGCATGCATGACAATTAGTAAAATACTTTAAAGTCTAAAATACCTACAGTAGCTAATAATGAAATTTAAAGTCATTATTACAAACACTGGTGTGGTTTCATCTATTATGTGTTTTGAAATGTGTCTTTGCCCCACATTCAGATAGTAAATGATAGTATATAATAAAGTGGTACCTTAGTTTACAAATTTAATGCGTTCCCTAGGATGTTTCATATTGCAAAATAATCATAAACCAAAGCATACAAGGGGGCGGCACTATAATCCTCCCACGTGCAATGCATCCTGGGAAAATGTGCCTTGTATTGCAAGAAAAAATCATTAACTGAGACATTATTTTCAATGGTTTTTAATTTGTAAACTGAAAATTATGTTAACCGAGGTGCATGTAAACCAAGGCACCATTGCAATAGTATAGGATTATTTGACACAACATTGTCTTAGAGGAAAAAAATCCACAGAGATGCAAACTAATTATTCAGTTAACCATGAGGACTACCTAAAAATGCCAATGGCTGTCTTGGATGGAAGGTACACTAATGTACCCAGACACCTAAGACTTTATATCTGTGGTGCAGGGGAGATAGAGGATGTGGCTCACTATCTATTAAATTGCCAACTCTACCATAACCCAAGAGCCAACCTTCTAGAAAACATCTTGGCCCCTTTGCAGGCGGAGAGTCCCTTGGTTAAAGTGGGTAGGCTGCTTTCAGACTGTGACCCTTACATCACCTATAGAGTCGCTAGGTTTGCCAAAGCTGCTAGAAAAATTCGTGACAACTTTCTGAGTACAATTGCGGTGAGCTGTGTGGGGGGGGCTGATATGAGGTGGTATCAGTACTCTCTTCTACCCCCTCCTCTCTGGCAAGAGAGCTCAACTCCAGAGATCCCTATTTATTTGGCTTCATTTTTTCCTATTTTTAAATGTCATGATTGTTTTATCTATCTATATTTTCTGTAATCATTTATTGTGATGGCTTGTAGCCAAAACAATAAACTTTATATTGATTGACATAAAAATGCTATGACTGTTAAAAAGGATTGGGGTGGATACAAACATTTTGTGGTATAAAAACAGCATAAAACGCTATATGTTTTCACCACTCTCTACTGCCTGTTGTCTATGCAGGTAATCTTGAGTACACACTTTTCCAAGGCTGTTTGTTCTTAGCATCTTGACTTTGTGGTACCCTTAGATACACAGCTGGGAAATGCAGCTGACAAAAAAAAAACACCAATCAGCAACTTTTCAAACATAGGCAAGGGCTATGACTCAGCTATGGAATACACACTCTGCATACCCAAGGTCTCAGTTCTTACCAACTCCAGATACAGATATGGAAGATTGTCAAACTTGAACGATTCCATAGTGGCACCTTTCAGTTCTGCAACACATGATCCAGTGCTCTAGAAGCATAAATTGATAGCAGTCTTTCTGGTGCTAGCTGAATACTTGGCCAATGTTCAAAAGCCAGGGGAAATGTATTCCATTCACTTGATGGCTCTGTAGTTTATACTATGTAGCTGCAGAGGCAACAGTTGGGAGTTTGATTCCCCACTGTGCCCTCTGCAGATATAATCATACTGTGTAGAGATGGGCACGGAACGAACATTATTTTCATTTCCATTACCGTTTGTCATTTCCGTTATGTAACGAAACGACAAACGAAAATTGTGATGAAAATGCAACGAAATGAACAGAACCATGAAAATTGTGGTCGTTATGTTTCGTTTCCGTTAATGGCGATGCACAATGAAATGAGCTGTTTTAAATATTAAAAACCGCCCTGGACATCCGTAAAAACACAGTGATAATTATTTATATTGTCTGATAATACCTACCAGGGGGGTTGGGGTCCTTAAAACGTTTGTTTCTGTCTTCTCCCATCGTGATGTATTTTTCTTTTCCCTTTAAAATGGATGTCACCACTAGCCACAAAATAGAGGCAAGCCATGTGATGGGATCATGTTCAACCAATAGCATGCCCAGGTGGCAGACTGGGCGGGCAGGTCTGGCAGCCACAGAGGGCATAAAAAGCTCTGGCAGCCCCCATCATCCTTGCAGTCTCTGGTGGGAGTTAGGGTGGGAATGCTGTCTGTGCAACTCTAGCTTCATTCCTGCAGCCTCCCTGTGTGCGTGCGTGCGTACCTCTTGGTGAGTACCCTCCCCTGCCCCGCAGTGCAGTCACTCTGCAGCTGCCTTGCAACCTGGGCAATGCCCACCGCTGCCTTTGCAGCCTCCCTGCATACCTAGTCTATACTGTGTCTCTGCCAGCATCCATTTTTTTAGTGTTTTCCCTCTGGTCTGGGGCGCTGGAGGATGCCTGCACACGGAAATGCTTTAAAAAAACGCGCAAAAAGCGTTTGTAGAAACAACAAACCAAAAAATGAAAAACAGTAATGAATTTTTTCAAAAATTTCCCGACAAACGGAAACGAACCGAAACAGACCTCCTAACGACAAACGAATAACTGAAACACAATTTTTCTGTTTCGTGTCCATCTCTAATACTGTGCATAACTGAGCAAACATCATGGCTTAAGCCGCTCCCCTCCCCTTGCCCCAAAGAAGGGAATGGGAAACCGCTTATGAATACTCTTTGTGGTGATATGGGCTTTTAGGTTACCCCTGCAGGGAAGGCAGAGTAGCCATAATAAAGTTACAACATTAGACATGGTTATCAGGAAACCGGAAACTCAGGAATACCTCCATTTGTTGCAAAAGGGAAAAAGACAATTCAGACATTGCCTGTTTTCCTGGCTTACTAAAATCATAGGAGCAGTGGCTTTCTTCCTAGAAGACAGATTAGCTCAAATACCCAGTTCAGAAAGTGATTCAAAAGGTCTTAGAAGTATCTCTGGCCAGATTCTTATAAAAATACAAATAAACCAGGTACCTTTATAGCTCCTAGGGCAGTGATGGTGATATGATTGAGATGTTCAAAATAACGCAGGGCATGAGTAAAGTGGATAGAGGGACACTCTTCTCCCTCTCACAAAATACCAGAACTAGGAGATATACACTCAAACTGAGGGCTGGGAGAGTAAGAACAGAAAAAAGAAAATATTTTTCCACCCAGCGCGTTGTTAGTCTGTGGAACTCCCTGCTACAGGAGGTGGTGATGGGATCTGGCCTGGATGCCTTCAAAAGGGGATTGAACAGATTCCTGGAGATAAAATCCATCACAGGTTACAAACCATGAGGGAGATGTGTCATCTCTAGGCTTAAAACCGGGGTACTTCAAGGACCAGATGCAGGGGAGTGGCATCAGGAGACAGATGTCTAGTCTCGTGCACTCCCAGATGCATCTGGTGGGGCCACTGTGAGATACAGGAAGTTGGACTAGATGGGCCTTTGGCCTGATCCAGCGTTGCTCTTCTTATGTTCTTATGTTCTAACCTTTTAGAGACCGAGTGCCCAAAATGAGATTCCAAACCACTAATTTTTCACAAAGTGCCAATACAGCAAGTTAACCCAAATACAGGTGTCTCTGAAGGGGTGATGTTGGTTGTCCACAGAAAAGGCTCTGAGTGCCAGCTTGGGCACCCGTGCCATAGGTTTGCCAGTAGTGTCCTAGGGTATAACAAGGGAAAGTTTCCAGGTTATAACAGGTTATGTCCTAGGGTATAACAAGGGAAAGTTTAGAGCTGTCATGTCCTGGCTGAAAGGAATCTTAGCAGTAATACTGCATTCTTTGTTTGCCTGTTGCTAGTTTATACCTTGTACAGAAAGTAGTGAAAGTAATCTTTGCATCCTCAGTGTTTGGTGCTATTTTTCCTCTGTGTTTGTATCTTTTTCATTTAAATAAATGTTCATCTTTTAGAAACAGTCAACGCTTGCTGTGGAGGTTGGTTTTTCTTGTAGAGCTTTCTTTGGTTAAATTGACCCAGAAAGCCAGTCAGCTCATTCCACCTTACCAGAGTAGATTTGACTTTATAGAACATGTGCAGAGTTCTCAGGTAAACGGATCCTGTTTTAAGAGATGGCTGCTGGCAGCTTTTTGTTGTTCTTCAGTCGATCAGTTGTGTCCGACTCTTCGTGACCCCATGGACCAGAGCTCGCCAGGCCTTCCTATCTTCCACTGCCTCCCAGAGTCTGGTCAAATCCATATTGGTTGCATCAATCACACTGTCCAACCATCTCATTCTCTGCCGTCCTCTTTTCCTTTTGACTTCAATCTTTCCCAACATCATAACAGCAAATATGCTGCAGAAAGTATTGGAGAATTTAGGATGGTTGTGAACTTGATGGGCTAGTGAAAGAAGAAATTTTTAAAAAGTGTGTTAGTTTGCCATAAAGAGGTCTTATTGACAGTGGCTTTGACATGCAGTAGTTAAAGCGACCAGCAAACAGATATGCAGGAGCTTTGTGTTTCGTATGTGCTGTTGGACCAACAGATGGCTAAGGGAGAGTTTTTTCACCTTCTTGCCTTGGTTATAATCAGTAGTTGGTCTTACAGGGGCATTGAAAGACCAGAGGAACTGATACCATTTTAAAAATTCATTTAGAGTAAGGGTACAAGAAAAATAGCTGGCTCCGCGGCGTGGCTGCGCCAGGCGGCAGCCATTTTGCCTCCCCCCCGGCCGGAAGCCACGTGGGGCACTCCTCGCGAGAGGAGGAAAGTCCCAGCCCTTATAAGGGCTTGCCACGAGGTCTCCCGGCCTCTTCCTCGGATTTGGTTTGCCCGCCCACCCGCCCTTTCAGGCAGCAGTATGATTTTATGGTCGCTTCGGGACCGGATAGGAATTTTTGACCTAGGGGCAAGATTGGCCGTGGGCTCCTAGGGATTTTTCGCCTATCCCATACTGCTGCAGCGTGGTGGGTCATAGGTAGGTGCTAGTTTGGCCACACGGGGCGGTAGTGCGGATGACGGAAGGACAGTTGGTGAGTAGGGTCTCAATTTCCCGGTGGGGTCGCCCAGCCTCACGGCGTTCCAGACCTGAGGTCACAACGCCAGGGGGTGGATGCACCTGGCAGGGCCCAGCGGGCAGACAGGCACAGGTGGTGAGCCTGGGCTGCCCGTCTGGGGAAAGGGGACCAGCTGGCCGAGGCAGTCCCGTTTGATGACGGGACGGCCTCGGGGCTAGCGACTCACCCAGTACACTGTCAGCGGTTAGGGTCCTGGGAGACCCCAAGTAACAACTTACAACCCGCACTACAGCAGGCCCCAGGTTGGATGTTCTGTTTAATGTTAAGTGATTAATAAAAGTGTGGCCCGTAGTGGTACCCCAAACACCTGTCTCGCGTGGTTATTCCGGCGTGGGGGGGGGGCAAAACAAATACTGTATATACTCGAGTATAAGTGTAGTTTTTCAGCCTTTATTTTTGGGTGAAGAAAAACCCGTCCTCAACTTATGCTTGTGTTCAATAAGTTTCCTAGGTTTTGGGGGGTAAAATTAAGTGCTTGGAGGTCTTGGGGAGGACGGTGGAGGGAAAGTCCCTAGGAAAAAAAATCTACTCCAAAGCTGATCAGGCTGGAAATAGGGCTGCTGCAGCTTCCCATATGATTCCAATGAGAAGGTTTAGGGGCACCACCTTTGCAGCTTCATCGCTCAGCCCCCCTTATCCCCCTAATGTTTCCAAATTTCAGGGGGTTCCCTAAAATCTCTTTCCTAAGGTACCCCTACTACTTTATTGCCCCAAAGGTAAGTATTTTTGAGTGCTTTTTTTTTTTAAAAAAAGATGCACTCAAAAATTATTTTGAAAAATATGCAATCAAAATTTAGTTCCCTTGGGAATCCAAAGTAGCGGGGGTACCTTCCCAAAGCAATTTTAGGGAACCCCTGAAATACAAAAAGATTTTGGGGTAAGGTGACTTAGTTATGAAGCTCTAAAGGGGCTGGGGGTAGTCATTGGCAAAGTATGCTGGAAGCCTAGAGACAAAGGGAGTTTACTCTATGGTATTAACTCACTAATTGCCTCCACAATCCCAGCACACGTTGACAATGACTACCCCCAGCCCCTTTAGAGCTCTGCCGGTATACCATATATACTAAAGTATAATGAAAAAACACCCTCGACTTATACTTGAGTCAATAACTTTTCCCAGTTTACCTTAGGGGCCTCGGCTTATACTCGGGTCAACTTATACTTGAGTATATACAGTATATATGGCAAAATGTTGTATGTCTAATGCTGAGCAGCCCTGGCCCACAGGAAAAAGGGATTTCACAGCAGACTACAACACACATTTCTCTGGCGTGCAAAGGCCACTACTTTATTGGTTGCTGTAACAATATTCCTGACCTACCTCCATGCTATTCATAACATGCTATTCATACCATCCCAACTGATGGTTGGAAGTTAAAGCAGAAGTGACAGTCTACAGGAGACCACATAGGCATACACCCCTCTGTGGCTCCTTGTCATCTGGAGGTATGGTTGGGTTTATGACATCCAATTTTAGTCTCACCATGACTTTGCTTCTAGTTCACCTCTAGCAACTGGGGCAATCAACTCTGCACCTGCCATCCCAGCTTCCTGGATCTACCTCAGTGCCCCAAATCATGAACCCCCAGAGTTGTGACATAAATAAAAAGTTCAAGAACAGCAGCCAGCAACAGTGTTGAACATGTATTCAGTGACCAACCAAGAAATACCCCCGAGTAGCAACAGCGGAGGCATCGAAGAAGAAGCCATGTAACATCACAATGAAGAAGCTTAAAAGATTGGTAGAAAAGAAAGGTGGAAGTGAAAATCACATGGATCCTCCATGCAATTGGAGCATCACTCTAGCCACAGCTGGCATGCCCCAGGTAAGTCTGGGACCCCACACTTATCAGCATTTACAAGCATGGCCAGGGTGGTTTACTGGAATCACAGTATTTTAAAACCTGAAAGGCAGCAACCAGCTGCTTCTGGGACATTGCCTTGGGCATTGACTTTTTAAAGAACTGTGTCTCCAGTTTTAGAAGAACTTCCATTGCCCTGTACTTGAGACCTCTTATTTTGTGGTGAGTTGCTTATGCTGATAAGTCTATCTAGACCCTAATGGACATGCTGATCACCATGTTTATTTCCCCAAAATGACTAATAAAGACCTGCCTTAAAGTTAAAAACATATCCCATGATTTCTTTTCCCCTGAACCACCTTAGGTCTTAAAGCTATCATCTATTCAAAAATAAAGCTAGTGATTTCCCTCTTTCCATAGCAATCAGTGTGCTTTTATACTTCCACTGAGCTGACAGTAATACAGGCCGGCCATCAGTCCAGGCTTCTAGACTTAATAGACTTAATCTAATATTTATGTAATTAATCAGTCATGGCCTTACAGCACTCCAAAAGGGAATGCATAACCCCTTCAGAGTATATCACACAAAAGCATAGTTGTTATGAACTTGCTTTGTAGATTTTAGTGTTCAGAGTCAAGTGTGATATTAGGAATACAGAAAGGAGGGGACTGAGATTTGACATTTCCATTTGCTAAATTTTCTAGTAATACCAAAAGCTTTATTAAGATGATAGGGCGAATGTCCTCTGTATTTTTTTAATAAAACAAAACTTTATTGTGAACTATTCTCCTAGTGGCAGATCAGGGGACAGGAGTTCAACTGCCTCAACCGGGTTGTTATGTACTCCTTTTGAAGAGCCAGCTACAGAAACTGGATGTATTCTTGCACCAAATTAGGAACCTTGAGGTTCAAATCTTGACATTGGTGCTTTTTGCTTTAGCTTTAGGCTTCATTGTTGGCCTGCCAGCAATTGGCCCTCCGTGAAACATTTAGTTTCACAAGAATGCAGTCATCTCTAAGAGTGTTACTACATGTTCAGATCCCATGAGATTTGCTCCACTTACATAACAGGCAAATTGGAAGTATTTTTACTGACCACATGACACAAAGGCTGGTTTAGATTTGTCCATCATTTTTGGCTCTCCAAGTGGCTTTTCTCCTCTGTTGTTGGCAAGCCTCCACTATGTAAAGACAACATGATATGAAAGGGTTTTCTCCTCATGCGGTCCATTGTGTTAACTTCTGTAGGTAGTGTTTCAGTGATGTAGGCAGTTGTGGCATGATGTTCAGGCTTTGCAAAAGCAAAACAATGAATTCTTCAGTTCTTGAAGTTGGAGTGCTATAAAAGCTGTCTATTACAGCATGCCACACTTTTTATAGCCACTTAATTGATTCCTAGATACTTTCGAGTGCAATTAAATATTGCAACCTTTAAGACCCTCAACTGCCTAAGAACTAGTCACCCGCCTGGACAGTAAGATCTCCCACAGTGTCCTCTTTTTATTCTTCCAAGTTGATAAATGTCAAAGATGCATGAGAGTTTCTTCTTCTCAGTGATTGTGGAATTTTCTTTTAGCAATGGCCAGGCTTGTGCCTTTTCTGATGAATGAGCTGTCAGTTTTTTTAAAAATTCTTTTTTTCAAAATTAAAGATTTTTTTTTTGCTGTTTTGATTGCTGCTCTTCATTTTTGTTTTGTTTTCCCCCAAACATTGTTTTATACATTTTGTATTATAATTTCAAATTTTATCATTGCTACATCCTGGACAAGCAATGCAGAAAAAGTCGGGTACAAATTTAAATGCCTAAAAATTTAGTATGCTTAATGTTTTTGTAACACTTAATTGGGATTACAGTAGGACCCCAGTACCTGCTGGGGCTTGGTTCCAGGCCTTCCCATGGATAATAAAAACTGTGGATAAGACAGAACACCAAGGAAATCCCCCAAAGCTGCTGTTTTATGACAGTAGCTTGAGTTACAGCTGCTGTTTGCTCATGACCTGGGGTTCAATCCCAGGTAGCCAGCTCATGGTTGACTCAGCCTTCCATCCTTCCAAGGTCAGTAAAATAAGTACCCAGCTTGGGGGGGGGGCAATGTGTAGCCTGCATACTGTAATTAAACTGTAAGACTTCCAGAGATTACTTGAAGTGGTATAGGATGGTATATAAGCAGAACTTTGCTTTTTACAGTTGCTGTTTTATGACAGCAGCTTGCTTTGCAGCTGCAGGATTATGTATTTATTTTTTCCTTTGCCAACTGTGGATAACTGAATCAGTGGATATGGGGGTCCTACTGTGTATTGCACCAAACCTATTGTGCAGCAGACCATGGTATACATGGCTTGACATTTTTAACCAGAATCCTGTACCTTGCTATGCAGCTGGAATGCAAGCCTCCTCAGTGGAGAGGAACACATATGCAACAATTCTTTTGCATGATCAAAATATTCAGTTCTTCTGTATCAGTGGGCCATTCCCACTCAGTGGAATCTATTGTAACTGAAAATTATTCCATAGGCAGGATTATTCCATTAATATGTTGTATGCTTCCAAAAACTAGCATAGGAAAACAATGCAGTATAATCACATATTTGATATTTTACTGTGTCAAAAAGTAATTTTGCATAAGTGGTAATCAATTACTTGCTGTGCTTTTTTTTTTTTGCATAACCATATAGATATACGGAAAATATTGAACAATTTTAGGTAAATATCAAAGAGTTCTTAGGTGCCCATTTTTTCTCCACAGTAGAAAGATTATGTTGCTTACAGCTTCAAAAGTAGCTCATCCTTTAAATAAATGTCACCATTCAATTACACCCACAATATAGTTTGAAAATGAAAATAAATACTTGTAATTTAATATTGGTAACAAAGTTTCTTTCAGTCTCTTGATCTTATAGGGGAAACATGGTGTGGGACAGCAAGAAAAGTGTTACACCACAATAAATAGTTGAATGGAAGTAAATGTCTTGAATATGTTGTCAATTAACATGAGACAAACACATTATTGGCATTCAAATATCGCAATGTCATGCAATGTCATGGATAAGTTGTTAACTTTGCTCCTAAAGATTTTGCACATCCAAACAGACCAGTGTATTAATCTAGTAACAATAGTAAACAATGTGATTTTAATACACTCCTCCTTTCCACAATATTTTTTTTAAAAAAGGTGTAATTATCATACACTTTTCAGCAGCATAAAAATATTACGATTCCCAGGCTGTGTAATTTCTAATACATTGCTATGAAAATGCCATCTGGATGTTTAACTACGTATAGCAGCTGCATTCACAAAGGAAGAGTTTTAATGCACTTAAACACTAGTCGAACATATGCCAACAGCGAGAGAGTTATGCACCATATGGAATGATTTCTGATGCTATGGCATCAGAAAGGTACAGAAACCCTTTCATGTTTTGGGGGAAGAGCCTTTGAATCCTCTGAATTATGTTTGGATTTTTGTTTTAACCTCTACCCATATTTAGCACTTGCTACTGTGAGTGTTACAAACCTCAGGTGTTTCCAAGCTGACAGCACCTGGTTTCCTTTGCTCAAACTCCATAGGCTCAACTTTAGGGCTTAAACATATGGAGGCTTTATTTAAAAATAATTCCATAACTTGGCAGAAACTCTGTAACCTCAGAAGTTGCAGGTTGAGGAGCATATAACAGACCTTGGACCCTAAAGACTGTTATATTTTCCCAGTAACTGGAAAAATACAATTACTGTATTTTTCTGTCTATAAGACGTGACCATGTATAAAACAACTCCCACTTTTCCAAACCAAAATTACAGTTGGGCAACCGTGCAGATCTCTCCTTGGCTTACGTCTGTATATAAGACGAAACTCAATTTTAGTCAAACAATTTTAGATAGGGAAATATAGTCTTATACACAGAAAAATACAGCATCTTCACTGAGAGTCCTCACAGTTCAGGCCCATCACCAAACCGAGGTCAAAGAGGGTTTGTTTTGTCCTAGATAAATATGTCACCTGGTCAGCCCTGCCCTGCCCCCTATTCCTTGCACCTTTAGGATGACGTTAGGGGATCAGTTGTTCCAGGGTCCTTTGTGTGGAAGTTCATCACACAGCACTCCCAGCTACCTCATGGTGCTTGGTGGTCATGGTAGTTGTGGCAACACCTCTGATGCATGAGCCTGGGCACCTTCACCTTCTTCTTCCTCTTCTTCAGTAGACCAGCAGCCTTTCAACGCTCTGCCTGCACTCATTTTTATCAGGTTCCCAGATGCCTCAGGTTGCTCTACCTGCCCTAGCTGCCCTCCCTCCCTCTCTCACTGAGTGTTAGCCTTTTCCCCTGGGTAAGCTCTCTCAGCCATCTTAAAGGGGGCTGATGGCTCACTGTGGACATGCCAGTTACCCAGATATATCCATCCTACCACAGCTACATTCATTTTGTCAGTTTCTGTTGTTGTTTTTGGTTTGTTTTTGTAAATCGCAACACAGTATTTCTCATGTTGCTCAAAATGGAATGAACAGAATATTTCTAGACAGGTTAGAATTAGCTAAAATAAAGAGATATTAATAAATGAAACAATGATTAAGGGACTATTGTTATATGTAAAAATATATTAAAAGAAGATGAAACAAAAAGGAAAAATTAAATATGGAATCTGTACTTTCAAGGACTAAAAAGGTGAAATAAACATATGAGGTGACTTGGCTGTAAAATAAAAGTAATTGAAACCCAAGTAGCATGGCGTTTGTCAAGCATTGTATGTAATTTATTTTGTTCTTTTAAAATAAATAAAAATTACTTTAAAAAGAATATTTCTAGACAGAGAGGTGTGTACATGAATGAACCACTTGGCTGAAGTAATGTGAGCCTTTTTTGGAAAGATGCTCAGGGATGGTAGCACAGTTCAATGGCATTCATGATTCACTTTCATAATTGGCTTTGTGCAGAACAAGAATCATAGCCCTTTTTGTACCATTGTAATGGTGGGTCTGTAGTGTCCCCTAAGATATATATCTTCTCAATACTATCACATCAGTGAGTTGCACACTCCTCAGGTAGTCTCAGATTCCTCTGTGGCACCTGCACCCTAAACTGAGCCAATTCTTTCTTAGGGCTGTATAGGTTAGGTGTCACTCAAGGACAACTACACCAAACCTCTCCAAAATATTTGGGGTTGGAGTTTTTACTGTGCACTTTCTAGTTCCCTTTGGTCTTGATATTTAATTTGAGTGTTGGGCAAAAAGGTCCCTTTGGTATAAATTATGTCTTATTTTGTATGAACAGAGGTGTTATATTCACCCTTTCCTAAATATCTTTAAAGCTAAATTTAACAAGGTGAGTGTTGTATCCAGCAGCAAACATAAGAAACATATTTGGAAAATAGAGGCAAATGGAATATGGAAATGTAATTTTTTCAGCTTTTGAAAACAATAATAATAAATTTATTATTCTATGGTTTTAACACATACCTCTTCATAAACTACTTTATCTGAAATTCAAAATCAGCTGTTTCCACAGATTCTATGCTGCATACAATGGTACCTTGGTTTACACGTATCTTGATTTACAAGTGCCTTGGTTTATGAGTATTTCACAAGATGAGCAAAATATTTGATAAAATTTTGCAAGCAATATCTTGCAAAACAAGCATTGGAGGTGCTCATTTTGCAGTCACACCCTTCTTCGTCATGGCTACAGCTATCACCATCAGCCCCTTACTGACATCACCCGAACAATGGGGTGATAGCAAAATGGGCCAGGAGCGTCCATCCCTCCTGGCCCACCTCTTTCTCCTCCTCACTGTTGTCATTGCCGTCTTGAGATGGCACCCGGATGTTGCTTGTCAGGCTTCCAATATGGTGGCAGCAGAGAAGGAGAAAGATGTGAGCCAGGCCATGAGGGAGAAAGGAGAGGGACCCCTGCTACCCTGCTGCCACTGCCACAGCCCTGGGCAGATGCCCCTGGCCATGTTGCTGGCTGTTCCTCACTGCCACCATCAGCAGTCCTTTGCCATGGCCACAGTCCTGGCAGCCTCTGGCCTAAGCTGCAGGCCTGTGCCCAGCCTCTGTCCCTCACTGTGGGTCCAGGATAATGGGTCCTGGCAACTATGGCTACTGGCTCTCAGCCAAAGCAAAATTCCCCACCAGAAATAATGGAAACCAGGCCCCCAGAATGAATCATCTAAGTTTCCATTATTACCTATGGGGAAATTTGCTTTGACATACAAGTATTATGGTTTATGATATGAACATGTTTCCAGAATGGATTATGCTCATAAACCAAGGTACTACTGTACTTGTTCTGAAGTACAAAGCAAAGTTTTTTCCTTCTGCATTATGTTTTGCAATTTCTTCAGCAGTGTTGGTATGTCAAGTCTGTGGTTCCCAACCTTAGGTACCCCAGGAGATCTTTGACTACAACTCCCAGATGCTTTCACCACAAGTTCTGCTGGCCTGGCTTCCTAGAATTTGCAGTTCATGGACACTTCAATTACCCAAGATGGGGAACAACTAATCTTCTAAGAAAATGGATGCTTCACTCCAAAATTTTGAGTTGAGAAACTTTCCAACTCAGAACATGATTCATTTATGATGTTAGAGCCACCCATGTCTGACAAACAAGGCATTCTCAAATCCAGTTAATTAAAAAAATATAGTCTGAATAAGGATGAGGGGAATATTCACTTTTGTACAGCCTCTAGAATGAAATGCAGACCATAATGTAACCCACAGTTTAAAGTCCCCACATTACATAAGAAATGATGTAATTCTTGCAATGAGGAAAATGTAGTATGTGGAAAAACATAGATTTTTGGAAAAAATATAGGGAGAGTGTGTTCATTTTGATAATGTAAATAAACATATTTTAGTGTTTGGTAGAAAAAATGGTCACCTTTCAAAGAATAAGTTTGAAAAGTGTGCATAAAATATGTACAGATTTTGAAGTGAAACAAAATATCAAACAAGAATAAATTCATTGTCTTGTAATCTATCACATAAACTTAATGTCCCACCTCCCACTCCAGTATATTCCTGCTACATGACCAGTTGCTCGACTAATTTGGATACAATGCAAAACCAGGCACATGATGAGGTGCAGAGGGGGACATTTACACAATTACCCATCTGCAATATTCTTAGGCAGTAGGATACTGACCACATAAATATATATTTCAAGAAGACTATGTTCTGTTGAATTTGAAAGACTGTAGGAGGATTATGCAAATGTAAAGAAAAGCCATTCAGAATAGAAGCAGGGTTTATTTCTGAATGACAGTGGTCGTCTTACCACTAGAAAAAAGGAATAAAAAAAGCAACCCAAGTTTCAAAGAAAACAAATTGAAACTGTATGGTTATGCTGACAGTGTAATATGGGTCAATAAGAAAAGTTAAAAGATCTTCTGTGTTCAGAGCAATCCACGATCAGTCTCTGTATAATAACTGTATTGATGTGGACCCTGAGGGAAATGTTGACATAATGTAAACTACTTTCCACTTTGTTTAACAGGCAGAAAATCATTATGTATGCTGTGTGCTTGTACCCATGAAAGAGCAGCACCTTGAATACAGCAGCAGAGTGGGAACACCATATTTTCTTGAAATAAATGACATCTTAGAATTTCCCTTGCTGTGATTGTCCCTTTTCTGAATGTCAGCCTGCAATTTCTACACTTGTTATAAGAATGTACCTCATAACTAGCTACCACATTGGGTCAGGAGACAGGTGGAATCCTCTTGTATAATTCACAGGCTTCCATTGTTACCCTAGCCAATGAATTAGAATCATTTGGTTTGGTTATTTATAATTCTAACTGTGGAGAGGAGATGGAGATATGTGCCCCAGCTTTTTATTCTCTCCATACCAACAGGGTAAGAACATGCTAGTAAGAAAGACACTGTAATAAAGGTGTCCTTCATGCACATCATGAGATGACAAGGTATCTTGGAGAATACAATAATGCAGGGAAAAGTTGAAGACAATGGGAAATGGGGACCACCAAACAAGAGATGAATTGACCCAATAAAAGAAACCACAGTCTTCACATTTGCTAGAGCTGAGCAGAGATGCTAATGATAGGGCTTTTTAGAATTCACTAATTCATAGTGTCTCCATAAGTCTGAAGTGGCTTGACAGAACATAACAACAATAAGGAGAGAAAGAAAGCAGATGAAATCAATAAAACAGAAGACATTCCAGAATACAAAAATCCAGAATGCAATATAAATAGTGACACAAGTCTTTGTGTTCACTGTAAAATGTTACAAAATGGTTAGCGGAACCCTCCCTTCCATTTCAGTGGCTGGAGTGTCAGCACCAATAGGCTTTATTTGGGAGTAATCAGGAGTTTCAGCTACAACTCACTTTGTCACCAGCAGCCAGACTTCTCTTACTATATTACTTTTTATTTCACCACCACCATTAGGAAACGAAGAAGTGGGACAGTAGAGATGGGGTTGAAAACTGGGTAAGGATCGTTTGTATCTCTGCTCAAATAACTATGGGTTGACATTATATTTTATGCTCACTGTTCTCGGCTTATGATCTTCCTTGCTCATGTATATGTGTATGTAAAACAGAAAAGAATGATGAGAATATATATATTGTGTGTTTTATAGGCAAAACTCAAAGAAAAACAAAACAAAAGACAAAACATATGGCCCCTTAAAGACTAACGTTCATATTTTAATGTAATGTTTTGTGGACACATCCACTTCTTCAGACATATAGCTGCAGAATGAGGTATGTAATATAATATGTGATGAGATATACATTTCATACCAGATGTTCATTGGTGGATAGGGAAGGGGGGAGAGGAGGGAGAGGAGGGAGAGATTATTAGTTGTAGAAGTGGTGGGAGGATTTGGCCAGGGGTCGTAGATATGTTAACCAATAGCATTGTTAATAGGTCTGCGGAGGAGAGCGAGATGATTAGTTGTACAAATGGTGGGAAGGAAGATTTGGCTAAGGGTCATAGATATGTTAAGTATTGCTAATGGCTCTGTGGCCAGGGTCTGTAGAAATGTTAAGTGTGGTTTTATAAGTTTTCTGTACAGTATTTCTCATTTAAAAATAAATTACCAAGACATAAATTGCCAATTTGTGAGAAGTTTAGCAGCCTATTTGTT
This sequence comes from Phrynocephalus guinanensis, assembly GCA_037367245.1. Lineage (NCBI taxonomy): Eukaryota > Metazoa > Chordata > Lepidosauria > Squamata > Agamidae > Phrynocephalus > Phrynocephalus guinanensis. The sequence continues at coordinate 32,402,295 of CM074741.1, read as the reverse complement.
TTTCAGTTATCAAGGCTTTCGATTAACGCCTGTCAAGGCGATGAGATTCCTTCAGTATTTTAACCACACATTTCTAGCTTAATATGTGCCTTGGCTCATCAAGCCATGTTCTCAGAAGTGTCTCACAACTAAGCTGAATGCATATAACATGTTCCATAAAGTAAGAAAAAAATCTTACCTCTAATTTCAAGGGCAAACTTATTCATAAGCAGGAGACCAAACAGCAGAGCTTGCATTATTGAGAATGTGGTACTCTTCCAATGTTTCCCTGTAATTCTAAAGAAAGGTTCCAGCAATTTTCCAGCAATTTTATTGTTTGTTACATAATGTGAACTCAGCTTAGGGCACCCCCATAAAATAGTGATTTCTAAAATGACATGTCTTCAACTGCCCTGCTCAGCCTTTCGCTTCTTTTATACAGTCAATCGATCTCATGTTTTGGACTTCCTCTTTTCCTGCTGCCTTACTCTTCCACAGCATTATTGCATTTTCCAGACAAACTTTTTTTCTTAAGATGTGCCCATAATAGGACTAGCTTCAGCCTTTGGTCACATTACAAACACAAAATTTCCCCCTTTTTTCTCATATCTTCTATGCCTCTGGAAGAGAAGGATGTGCAAGGGGGTGGCTGAATGTACTCACAATGGATTTTATTTATTTATTTATTATTTAGAATATTTTTACCTCACTTTTCTCCTTGGAGAAAGGACCCAAAGTGGCTGACAATAATGAGGGGCAATATACAGCCCAGAACATTAGAAACATATTCAAGTTAAGAACAGGGAATTAGAAGAGGCATCTTACAACGTTAAAAGGTAACATTAAAGCTAACAAGAGCACACACACAAAAATCCATTATGAGGGATGGAAAATAGCATGGAAAACACTGATGTTCTTATGAAATCGACTAACAATGTATTCAGTCAATGCAATCATGCATGGTAATCCATCTAAAAGTCACTTAATATGTAGTTCATCATTCAGGGAAAGCTTGCTTGAAGAGGAAGGTATTTGCATTCTTTAGGAAGACTCCTACCATATCCAGCATAAAAAAGGCAGAGAGAATCATAAATAAAACTATATAACACTCAAATCCCACCTTATCGGGATTTCTAATCACAGGAATCTTATCAGTGTGTTCTGCTGAAAGTCTTGACAATATCTGTTTCAGACTTTACTGCTCAATGTGTGCAGGACTTAAAACCAATAGAGAATGACAACATTCATTTTTGTTTGCTTGCTTGTTGTTTACATAGCTTGGAAAATAGCATTTTTGTTCACATTGAACTTGTTATTCAATCAACATTTATTATGAGATATGTCTGTGAAGATTCTCAGTCATCCAGGTGCGTTTATCTGGGAGTTGAGTCATGTCTACTGGACTTCTTTTTTGAGAGATAGAAACGTTTCGCTGTTCATCCAAACAGCGAAGCTGTTTGGATGAACAGCGAAACGTTTCTATCTCTCAAAAAAGAAGTCCAGTAGACATGACTCAACTCCCAGATTTATTAAGAGACTTAATTTTAATGCCAACAATGAGGAGAATAATGTAGAATAAAAATTGAAAATGAAAGAGAATTGGAATGCCATCACAATATAATTGATTTCTGCTGAATTCACACACACTCAGAGAGAGAGAGAGAGAGAGAGATAAAGAGAAAGAGAGATTAAATTGTATGGAGGATTGTTCAGTCTGTTTCATACTTTGCTTGAGCAGACTACTCATTTCTCTTATCTAGAAATTAAAATGTGTTTTCTCACTTCAACACTTACAGCAGTGTTTGAAGTAAGGCAGTAAAATGTAATATCACAAATGTAGTTGCTGTAAAAACATAACTTGTTGCTTAATTTTTGAAACACCATTGAAGTACTCCTGCAACAGTAATTACTTGATGTTCTGCAATGTTTTAAAAACACTGTCCAATGAGTTTTTTTTTTGGTGACACTCTTGACACTCTGTATATAGTATTCATTTCAAGAAAACGTTGAACCACACACCGTAAATGAAATTGCATGCAGGAAATTTAGTCCAGTAAGAACAACCTTTGCCCCCCCACGCCGGAATAACCATGCGAGACAGGTTCTTGGGTATGAAATCTGGGCCACTTTATTAACCAGTTCAACAAACACAACTCCAAACGAGGGGCCTGCTGCAGTGCGGGTTACCAGTTGTTCCTTTGGGTCACCAAGACCCCAATCTCTGGCAGCATCTCTGGGTGAGTCAATAGCCCCGAGGCAGTCCTGTCCCTGAACAGGACGGCCCCGGCCAGCAAGGTCCCATTTCCCCAGCCGGGCCATCCAGGCGCGCTATTTGTGCCTGCCAGCCCGGTGGGCCCTCCAGGTACATCCATCCCCCCCGCCGTTGTGATCTCAGACCCGCAACGGCGTGAGAGTAGATGTTCCCACAGGGAATTTGAGGCCTGACTCCCTACTGCCCCTCCGTACCCCGCACTACCGCCCCCAGTGGCCAACAACCTCCTACCGGGAATGCCCTCTGCGCCGCAGCAGTATGGGATAGGCGAAAAATCCCCAGATGCTCTCAGCCAATCCTGCATCCGGGTCAAAAATTCCTATCCGGCCCCAAAGCGACCAGATAAACTCATACTGCTGCTTGAACGTGGCGGGTGGGCGGGGAAAGCCGTTCTCGGAAAGAGGCCGGGGACCACGTAACCAGCCCTTATAAGGGCTCGGATTCCCCGGCCTCCAGCGAGATCCGGTAAGTCTCGCGAGGCTTCCGGATGGGGGGGCAAAGGCGCTCCGCTCAGCGCAGCCGCGCTGCGGAGCCATACGTTGCCCCCCCACACCGGAATAACCACGCGAGACAGGTTCTTGGGTATGAAATCTGGGCCACTTTATTAACCAGTTCAACAAACACAACTCCAAACAAGGGGCCTGCTGCAGTGCGGGTTACCAGTTGTTCCTTTGGGTCACCAAGACCCCAATCTCTGGCAGCATCTCTGGGTGAGTCAATAGCCCCGAGGCAGTCCTGTCCCTGAACAGGACGGCCCCGGCCAGCAAGGTCCCATTTCCCCAGCCGGGCCATCCAGGCGCGCTATTTGTGCCTGCCAGCCCGGTGGGCCCTCCAGGTACATCCATCCCCCCCGCCGTTGTGATCTCAGACCCGCAACGGCGTGAGAGTAGATGTTCCCACAGGGAATTTGAGGCCTGACTCCCTACTGCCCCTCCGTACCCCGCACTACCGCCACGGTAGGGACCTAGCCTTGCTACGGTCCCTACCCACCCCACCAGCCAGACATCACCTCCAGCAGGCCCCGCTTAAGGTCGCTCAGAAAAATTTCCATACCTTGTTCCGAAAGATGCACCCCGTCCCCCCGGTACAGCTCTGGGACAGCCGCTACAATCCTGGGGTGGCCCACCACCGTACCCAAATATTGTACCATCGCCCGACATACATCCCTGTTGACCCCCCTCCTGGCCGTGTTCATCACCTGCGGGTGACATTGGGCCCTCCACTGGCGCCGCGGCACAATATTTGACCACACCAACTTCGAGTGTGGAAACTCCTCCTTCCAGGCTGTGAGGTCACGGACGATGTCTTGCGCTAATGATTTACCTGACTGCGATCCCAAGTCGTTACCCCCCAAATGCACCAACATAATATCAGGTGGCCGGCCCATGGCCTCCCTCCGTGCAGCGCGCTCGAACTGGCACCATCTCATGCCCCTGAGGCCCTTCCACTCTATGACTGCCCGTCCTCCCAGGCCCAGGTTCACTCCCCAGGCCGTCCTGGCCGCATACTTCCCTGCCCAGTAAACGTAACTATGGCCCAGGATGAGGACGCGGCACCTCGGGCGGCCCAGCCCCGGTCCTGGAAGGGAACAAAACCAGAAAGTTAGTAATGTGGGATGGGGCACACGTAGGTCTTATAGCGTGCCGACGCCCATCGTCCCAGCGCCTTGATATCCTGCGGCCCATACCCCAGGGCCGCCGCTGTGGATGCGGCTCCGATTCTGAAAGAATGGGTTCCAAATCGCATCCCATCCATGCCCAATTCTGCCAGCGCCCTCTGCGTCAATTTCCAGAACTGGAATCTTGTTAGGGGGTCCCCTCCTGCGTGCTTGAAGAGGTAACCCCCCCCCCGTCCCCGCGGAGAGTGAGGTAGGCTCGCATGGCTCGGACTGGGCAGACCGCCTCCATCGAACACTGTCCCAGGACCACCCTCTGCCCTTTCGCTCGCTGGTCCGTCTTGGACCGGCGCACTATGAAAATCACCTTACCTTGCTGAAGATGGCAATCAGCCCGCTGCAGCGCCGCCAGGGACTCATCACGCTTGCTGGCTGCCACCAGCTCGCTAACCCGAAATGCCCCGAAGAAGGCCACCAGAGACGCCGCCCTCATCAATGTGGCCTCGTAATCATCCCTGCATAGTTGGGCCCACATCTTGCCCATCCGGGCTAAGACTTCGGGCGTCAGAGGGAAGCGGGGATCTTCCACCCTACCCCTGGCCCTGCTCCACCCCTCTACCATTTTTCGCACCCGGAAGTCCCGGGTCGTATCCTCGCAACCCAGCGCCTTGGCGTGGAATGCCAGGGCCGCTAACCGGCCCTGCATGGTCCCAGGTGTAATACCCTTCCTGTGGAGATATACCAGGTATTGCCGAACGTGATCCACCCGGGCGGGCCATACGGGATGTAGGTCCATCAATTCTCGGAAGGCACCGAAGTCCCTGAGGGCCGCCTCGTATCCGCGCCTGGTCCGTGGCGCAAGCGCCAGCTCCAGTGCCCTGTCCGCCTCCTCCCGCCAACCTACCATACCTCCTCCGGCAGCTGCTCGGGAAGATTGGCCGCCGCCGGTGCCAAGGCCCTGAATCGGTCGATTTGCTGGCGGGAGAGAGCATCGGCAATGGAATTGTCCAGCCCCGGCACATGGCGAGCGCGCACCACAATATTGTATCGGAGCGCGCGCAGCGTCAGGGCCCGAACCAATCGCATCACCCGCTCTGATCTAGATGTTAACTCATTGATGGTATAGACAACAGCCATATTGTCGCACCAGAAGCGAACTATGGAGTTGGCCCAGTCCTGCGCCCAGAGCCACAGGGCCCCCACTATAGGGAACAATTCCAAGAATGTTAAGTCCCTTGTTACCCCCGCCTTTGCCCACTCTGGTGGCCAGGTGCCGTAGCACCACCTACCCTTCCAATAGATGCCGTAGCCCTGGGCCCCGGAGGCATCCGTCTGCACCTGGAAGTCCGCGCCCAGCCTGATCTCCTCCCTCCAGAAGGACACCCCGTTAAAGCCCTGCAGGAACTGGAGCCACATCTGTAGATCTTCCCTCATTCCCCCCGATATCTTCGTCCTGTGGGCCGGCTTTCTAAGGCCCCGCATTGCGTCGCAGAAGCGCCGGATAAATGGTCTTCCGGGCGCCACCACCCGGCAGGCGAAATTAAGGTGGCCAACCAACTCCTGCAGCTCTCTGAGGGTGATCCTCTTGCGCCGCAGGAGGGCTGCCAACCTGGCCCGGAGGTCCTCCAACTTGTCGCCTGGCAGGCGGCACGACTGGTTCCAAGTGTCTAACTCCACCCCCAGGAAAGTGAGACAGGTGGCGGGACCCTCGGTTTTGTCCTCTGCCAAGGGGAGGCCCAACTCGCCCGCCATCTCCTGGAAGGTCCTGAGCAGGAAACCGCAGGCCCCCGTGTTTTTCCTCCCACAGAATATGTAATCGTCCAAGTAATGGGCCACAGTGCTCGCGCCAGTGATGTATCTCAACAACCATTCAACAAAAGAACTAAACTTTTCAAAAACTGCGCAGGAGATGGAGCAGCCAAAGGGTAGCGCCCGGTCTAAATAAAACTTCCCCAGAAACTGGAAGCCCAGTAGGTCAAAATCTGCCGGGTGGACGGGCAGGAGCCGAAATGCGGACTGAATGTCGCATTTTGCCATCTCGGCTCCCACCCCGCAGGCCCGGATCATGGCCACCGCTGCATCAAAAGATGTATATTTGACTGAGCACAGCTCATGCGGGATCCCGTCGTTGACCGACTCCCCCGCCGGGTGTGATAAGTGGTGTATGAGCCGGTATTCACCTGGCGCCTTCTTTGGCACCAGCCCCAAGGGGGACACCCTAAAATTAGGCAGCGGGGGGTCTTCGAATGGCCCTTGGACCCTGCCCTTCTCAACTTCCTTGCGGATTTTTTTCCCCACAACCTGCTCCATGCCCCGCAATGATTGCAAATTGGGAGCCCAAAAGGGCCTCCTAACTCCTTCAAACTGAATTCGGAACCCAACTCCAAAACCTTCGGCCAAAAACTGTGCACTCTCCCTATCGGGGTATATGCCCAACCATTTCTCCAAAACCTCACGGTTGATTGGGCTGGGGCCCTTTTGCCTGATTAGGTCCTCCCCCCGGAGGTGGCCTCTTCTGTTGTCCCCCATTTCCTGGCCTGCCGAAGGACCCCTTGGCTCGAGCACAGTTGACAGCCGCATGCTGTGCGCCGCAGACCGAGCATTCATGCCTGAAGCGGCATTGAGTCCGACTGCAGGCGCCCTGGCCGTTGAAATCCCAACAGACCAGCCGGGGTTGAACCTGCTGGCCCGCCCCCGGGCGGGTCCCTGCAGCCGGTGTTGGGCGTCTAATGATGTGCCCGCTGTCGAATCGGTCCCCCAGGGCCGGGCGTACCGGTGTCATGTACTGGAGCCAAAGCGGGGGGTAGGGCTCGTCCCACCTCAGATGTGGCTGCGTCGCCGCTTTCATACGAAAGCGCTCATCATACGTAAGCCATGCGTGCCCCGGGAAGTCCACAAAGGCCCGGTAGATCATGTCTTGGTACTTGATGAGCGACTGTGCTCTCCACGGGTGAGCGTGGAGTACCATAGACATATATATGCTATACGCTGGCAACCAATTAGCCCAGGAGCGTTCCGGCTTGCGTCGCAGCCGGCGCTCCCTATCCTTGGCGTCCTCTTTCTCCAACTCTTTGGAATCCAATTCCCTGTTAAGTAAACTAAAGAGGTCGATGTAATCCCCCCGCCATATTCGCTCCTTCGTTGCCTGCGCCAAGTGGTCCCCCAGTGGGGACGCGTAATCCGCGTACGGCAGGGCCGTGTAGGGGACACCCGCGTAAACGGGGCCGACTGCCCCCACGCCGGGGTACCCCTGGGCGCAGCCGGTGCTCAGGTGGCTCAGGTGTTGCTGTGGCATTTGCCAAGGTCCCCCCGTCCCCATACCTACCATAGCCTGCTGGCCCGGCGGCCACTGCCACGCTGGGCCCGCCCCCGGCTGGGGGGGCAGGCATAGGCCCCCTGTCGCCGGGCTAGGCCCTGGACTCACCTGGTGGGCACTGGCTCCTGGCCCCACGACAGGTGTGCAAGGCAGTGCTGCTCCCGGGCCGTGACCTCCTGCCCAGCCTGCGCATGCCAGCCTCTGTGGCACTGCCGCCTGGCCTGCGAGTCCCGCCCCTTGCTCCTGCTGTCCTGCCCCCAGCGGCCCCCAAGGCCATGTCTCCTGTGTGGTGGTGTCCGGTGCGCTCGCCAACTCACTGTTAATGGGTGGCTGCGCCATGACTTCGATCCTGGACGGGAAGGCGGGTCCTCCTGGCACCCTGCATTCTGCTGCTCCAGGCCCAGCTGCCGCGGCCCCACCCTGGGCTCCAACTGGGGCTGCCTCCTCCACAGCAGGTCAGACCACCTCAGGCGCCCAGGCCTCCTCCGCTGCTGCTGACGTTTCGACCATCCGGGCCCCCGCCATGCGTTCCACAGGCCCCGGTCGCTGTTCCAGGAGATCAAAACGGGTGGTAAGTCGCCGCACGAGGTTCCTCCTCCTGGCCCTCCTGCGGGCCTTGGAGGGGCGGGCCATGGCCCGACCCGCCGAGGACCCTTCCCCCAGGTGCTGGGTGCCACTGGGCCCCCCTTCCATGGCTTCCATGCGGGCCTCTAGTGCGGCCCACTCTGCCCACTCCTCCTCGGGTGAGGATGACTCAGATTCTGAGGTCTCCGGGGCGGGCCTTTTGGCTGGGTGCTTCCCTTTCGCACTTTTGGCTCTTCTGGGGGCCATGGCCTAGCCTAGCCCCGCCCGTCTCTGCAGCACCGGGTGTGCAGGCTGCCAGGCCACTGGTGTCCCTCTTTGTTGGCTGCCCCAGCCCCCGGCCATCCAAGAAACCCGGGGCTGCGCCCGCCAACTCTCCCCTTTGCTGGTACTGGGCCCTGCCTGAGGCGCCCGAAGCCGGGCCTGCTGCTTCCCCCCACCAAATCAGATCCCTGCTGCTGGCAGGCCTGGGGGCAGGCCGCTACTCCCCCGGCACTGGCGCTGATCCCAAGCGCGGGCCTGCTACTCTCCACCCTGGCCGGCTGAATGTCCGCAGGCGACAGGCTCTGGGCCGAGCCCGGTCCACCCCTCCCCTTGAATATGGGGCCTCCGCCTGCTGGGGGCCCGGGCCAGGCCTGCCGCCTCACTCCCCGATAGCTGACCTCGGGTACCCGGGGCTAGTCGCAGGGCCCACCGGCACCGAGGCCGGGCCCTAGTAGGCCGCAACCCGCTCCGGCCCCCCGCCCTCTGCCAGCCACGGCTCGAATCGGGCTCACTCGCCCACCCGCAGGGATCCCCCCAGGGAAGGCCGAAGCTGCTCCGCCGATCCTCCTCGTGCGCGCTCAGGGCCCTGCCCCCCGGACGCTCTCCCCCCTGGGATTCCGCCACCCGGGGCTCAGCTGCAGGGCCCCCTCCCCCCTGGGACCGGCGGGCCGCGGTAGGCCGCTGGATGCCGCTCCTCGCCGCCCACGCCGCAGCCCGTCGGGCCCCGAACCGATCCGTCCTCCGCTCTGGCCGCCGCTGCTCAGCCCGACGCTGCGGGCCCGCACTTCCTCCTCCGCTCCGGATCCCCGGGGCGCCGCCCGGGCCGCCACGTGGCAAGATGGCGACCGCCGGACTCGGCGCTCCGGACGTCCCTCTCGCCGAAAGCCGTTCTCGGAAAGAGGCCGGGGACCACGTAACCAGCCCTTATAAGGGCTCGGATTTCCCAGCCTCCAGCGAGATCCGGTAAGTCTCGCTAGGCTTCCGGATGGGGGGGGCAAAGGCGCTCCGCGCTGCGGAGCCATACGTTTGATCCTACACCATCACTGTAAATATACTTTAAATATATAGTATGTCCCCTGTTTATTCCTAAAATATTCAAGGTCAGAAAATATTTCTATGATATATGCCCTATAAGTTAATGCATTGGTACCTTTGCGTCCAGCGGTGTCTGGCACAGGGGGCTCTTTGCCCCCCCCCCCCCCCGTGTGAAGAGGCTTGAAATGGTGGCACCGGGAGCCATTTTACATGGGGCAGTCTATATAATGGACTGCCCCAACTTGCCCAATGTCTTTCATTCAGCACTGCAGTGACAGGCAGAGCTCAGCGCAGCAGCGGGATGAGCTTTCATTTTCGCTGCCACACTGCTGCTGCCTCTGCCGCATGGGTCTCACAGTTCTTTTGGAGTGAGTTGTGGATCAGCACAACTTGGACAGTCAGCTGAAAGGTGAGGGAAGGCAGAGTGGGGGAGTGGAATGTAGTGATGGTCGGGTGAAGAAAGGGAGTGAGGAACGTCATGGTTTTGGGGTCAGGACAATCTCTTGTGAGGCCTGAGGGGGCAGGGGGTCTCTGGGAATAAAGTGGTGATTGGGGTTAGGGACAAGATGTGAGGTGTTCACAGGAGGAGGCTATTTGAACCTAAGTTTTCATTCCTTCAGTAACCATTGTGGAGTTTTGTTCCCTCACCACCACATTTTTCCCACCCTTTATATTGGGACACACTGGACAGTGTGTTGGCTGCCACCTGTATTAAGAGCTTTAATTATAATTATTGAATCTTTGGTTTAGAGTGCGGGACCTTATAAGATGTTTGTGGGTGGTCCATGAAGCTTGGCCCATTGGGTTGGTGAGCAGTTTAAAAAAAGTTAAAAGGGAGGAATTGATAAATAATAATAGGGAATACTTAATCATTATACACAAAATAATTTAAATAAATAAATAAATAAATAGAAAATAAATAAATAAATAAATATAAATAGGGATACTATAAATTACAAATAACACATTAGTAGTAATAATTAGGAAATGTGGGTACTGAACACCAACTTGTTGCATCTGTTGTGGGCCTCTGGGCCATGGTTCAGGTTGCAATGGCCTCCAAGAAGGGTAAGTCTGGGGGGAAAGGGAAGTAGCCTGCCAAAAGGAGAGTCCCTGAGATATCTCCCCATAGAGTCTCTTCCTCAGACGAGGAAGATTATCCCGATTTTAAGGCAATTGCATAGGTTAATAGAGTCTGGTGAGATCCCAGATTGGCATCCTATGGGTGCTTAGTAACCCTCTGGCCATAAATGGCAGCTGACTGGAACACAGGCAAAGAAAAGAGATAAATTAAGATTAGTAAATGGCCGAGGGCAGCCCTGATGTAGGTAAGCCTTTAATAGGGATCTCATTGAATGTCACATGGGATATCTTAGTGAGTTACCGATCCCAACCTATTGCACTGCATAGGCTCTCTTATCTCTATAGTTGGAGTAAGATGTTAATAAAGTTGTGGCCCTTGTTTAACCCAAAGCTGTTGTCTTGCCTCTTTATTTCAGGCTGGGATGGGGGGCAATGGAATTGGAGTTCATTGTATAAAGAAGAAATGAATTCAGGATATTTTGCTAAAGACCTGTTTAAAAATACCTCATAAAACAATGTATGGGTTTAAATAATGTCTGTTTCTTCAAAGTTTTCCAGAGTCATGACTTTAAAATTCTTTTCTTTACAAGGCATAGATAATCTCTCATTAAGGTTTGTGTGCAGAAATGGGTGTGAGCCATTGGTTTGGCAGTTAGTACTTGATTTGCTATCAGCTGAACAGGTATTCAGTGTTTCAAAGCCCTGCCTCTTCCAGTGGGTGCCCACTTTGAGGTAGTAGCAATAATTGTGATTAGAAGTTAATGGGAGAACCTTAAACGATAGTCACTGTCTCGATATCACAGCAATCGGTATTTATTTATTTATTTATTTATTTATTTATTTATTTATTTATTTATTTATTTGACTTTTATGATGCCCATCTAGCAAATTGCTACTGTTGGCAGAGTACAGCAGATTAATATAAGAAAATAGATACTAATAATAGTAAAAAATAAATTACACATATAAAAAACTCTTAGTCTGATTAACAACAAATTGAACACATCAAATTACTGATTACCAAAGCAGATACTTAGTGAAGGTGTAATAATAATGCTATGCATTTGGAAAACAGTGAATGGAAAATAACAGTCTTCAACTAACTTGTGAGAGATGTTGGTATCCCTCTAAATTTCTGTAGTCAGTGTAAAACTTCAGACAGCCCAGTCTACTTCTGACTATATCCATGAAGCCTTGCTTCTGATTGGGGATAATCTGAATATTCATTCATTCATTCATTCATTCATTCATTCATTCATTCATTCATTCATTCATTCATTCAAATTATTAAGGTAAAGGTAAAGGTCCCCCCTGCACATGTGTGCTAGTCATGTCCGACTCTAAGGGTGTGTGTGCTCTTCTCCGTACTCAAGCCGAAGAGCCAGTGTTGTGCAAGTTGGTGGCCATGTGGCCGGCCAGGTGGCCAGCATGGCTGCAAGGAAACACTATTTTACCTTCCTGCTTTTAAGATAAATAGGTAGTACCTATTTATCTACTTGTATTTACATGCTTTCATACTGCTAGGTTGGCAGGTGCTGGGGTTAACAGTGGGAGCTCACTCCTCTGCATGGCACCTGGGATTTGAACCGCTGAGCTGCCAACTTTGTAGCTGACAGTTTTCAGTGCTCTAGTCCACTGAACCACCACTCTCCCTCCAAAATATTAACCCCCTCATCTAATGGAGCTAAGGTCAGGGCTGGTTCCTGCACATCCCCCACCCTGTCAATGGAATCTTGTGGCCCATAGTCCTAGGACAATGAATGGCCAATCCAACAAACTGTCACAGTGCTGTTTGCAACACTGCCACTGCTTGAATTACAGCCTCTGCTGACCGACTGAGTTGCTTGTTTTTGCCAAGTGTTTGGGCTACGTCTGCCCTGTGCTTTCCGTCCAAGATGCAAGGTTGAGAGTGAGGAATCCTGATACAGGCTTTCTGCCTCACCTACAGCCAACAGTGGCTAAGACATTATTTTGCCTCAATCCTGGCAGGGACCATAGAGGTCCTGTGGAAGGAATTTTGCCCCCTTATAGAGAATGGCACCATATGTATCTCTATCTCTGTCTTTGTCTCTATCTCTGCCTCTCCAGCCAAAATCAGAATCAAAATAAAGAATAAAGAAGACAAAAACATTGTGCATTTTAAAACCTTACTGCTATCTGACGAATACCTTAGGGTGCATGCTAATGTACTTGCTTTGGTTACATTTTATGATTATGACCTTTACTGCAACAATAATTTAATGTTTTAATTAAATCTGCAACCATTTTCATTTCTAAAAATGTCCTTCTTTTCTCGGTACTATAATTTGATGAAGTGATTTTCAATAACAATCAGCAATATCGACATGTAAATGTTAATGCTTCTTTTCTGTGGCCTGAAATTTTATATTTCAGAACAGGTTTGGGAATATAGTCCACAGAAAGAGAAAAAATATTATACTTCATTAATACATTTTAAAACAAATGAGTGAGTTAGGGATAAATATGTGCTGTTGCTTCTACAGCACAGAAAGAAGAGTCAGCAAAATACATTTAACATTGTGTTTGTAGGGACAGATGCAAAACGTATAAAACATTCCATATTTCTGCCTCACTTGAGGAAAAGGCCTCTGATAATTTAATTACTGGCTTTGACTCTGTTTTCAGTTTTTGAAGTTCAGATGCAGATTTCAATGTTAATTAGCAAAAATGAATACTAGAAGCCTGTTTAAAAATTCATGCACTGGGGAAAAACCAGTTGACATTTGAACAGTTAGTAAACATTTTGGTAACAATATTATGATCCTTCCTTTTGACTTTTTCACATAAGCAACAAAATTATTTAGTTTTGTCATCTTTTGAAAATGTACATCTCCCCCCACACACATTTCTAACCAACTAGGGCCATGGTTTTCAACATTTCTCATTTTCTCTGATTTTCTGTGTCTTGTTGTGCTGTAACTTCCCACTGACATTTCTCACTGCATCTTCTGGCTGCCCATAAAAATGAGATCCAGGGCGGTTCTGCCACTGGTTTGTCCGGCACTGGGACTGCATTGCTTCCCCAGGGTGAAATAGCATGAGACACACTCACCCGAGCCTCACAAGGCTTGCATGGGATTGGGGTGATAGTACACCCACGTCCTCTTGTCTGGATTACAGTGCACCCACCCATCCTCCGCCTTTTTTAAAAAAAATATTTTATTATAATAAAAGACAAAAAAGCAATAAGTAGAGATGGGCATGACTTAGCGGTATTTCCGTTTCCGTTTCCGTTACTCGGTTCCGTTACTCTACGGAAACGGTAACGGGAATTACTCCCCCAGACTTCGAGCTCGAACCGACGAACGAACAATTTTGGTCTGATTTGTCATGCTCGTTCGTTGCATCGCGAGATCGCGCGGTGCCACGCGGCACAGAAAAAAAGTTTTTAAAAGTTAAAAAAAACCCGGTTCCCGGCCACAAAGCAGGCGGGAAAATGCCTGCTGTGCCTCAGGGCACCTACCAGAGGGGTTGTTTCTGGAGGTCCCCGGGCTCCCCCCTCATCCCCCGTCCTGGGCTGCTCTGGTGGGACTCGCCGCAGGCTCGCAGCCAGCAAAAAGCCCAGTCTCGCCGCCGGCCGCCGCAATTAAAGCACAAGCAAGCGGCACGGACGGTACAGGAAAAAACTTTTAAACTCTCCCCCCACCCATTCCCGGGCCAAAAAAGCAGGCGGAAAAATGCCTGCTTGACTAAGGGCGCAGGGCACCTACCGGAGGGGTGGTTTCTGGAGGGGGGGTCCCGCCTCCCCCCCGTCCTGGGCAGCCGGACTCGCGAGTCGCCATCGCCATGCCATGCGGTGCGGGCGGGGGATCCAAAATGGGGCGGCGAACGCAATATTGTTTTTGAAATCGTGGTCCAAAAACACACAAGCACAACAGAAACACGCGAAAATTTATAAACTGCCAGATTTTTCACAGTAGCAGTGGGTTTTTTCTTGCAACAAAATGTCTCTCCTCTCCTCCTCTGTCCTCCATTGATTTTATTTTATTTTATTTTATTTACACCTGCGCAATGATGGGCTGGCCAAGTGGCCAGCCATGTGGGAGTGGACAACCATGCAAATTTTTGGAGCCATCCCACCAGTCGCATGGCCACTTGGCCATGGAGACTTCTGGGATGTGCCAAAAAGCCCCCTAAAACCTGCCCTAGCCCTAACCCTAACCCTTGACTCCGTACCCATACGTCACAGACTGTCTTCTTAGTGGGTCAGAGAGGCACCCAGAGGTGCAACCCACTAGCCCACCGTAACCTTACCCGTCACTAGCCTAACCCTAGCTCTTGCACTAAGCCACCTTAAAGCCAGATCTACTTGCTTGCATTGCACTACACGCAGCAAGTACAATTCCCTTCTGTGTGAGACATGGTGGTGCAGGAGAGCCTTGTGCAGGGAAGGTATGACCCTATCACTCTCACACTGGTCTCACGTCTGCACATTATGTTATGCAATATCCATATGGCTATTGCATAGCATTTTGCAGCAGCAGCAGGTGAGGAAGGGAGACCCCCATGTAGAGGGGTGTCTCTTGGAGCCTGCTTCCCCTTCCTAGTGGCAGGAGGCACCCACGGGTGCCTCCAGGAGCCCACTTTCCCTTTATAGCGGGCCAGAGGAGGCACCCACCCCACAGAGGTGCCTCCAGGAGCCCGCTCCCCCCCAAAAAAACCAGTACTAACGACAACGAAAAAATGAAAAAACGAACCGACTAATTTTTGCGAATTTTCGCGAAAACCGGAAACGACCCGAAATGGGACTGGCCCGACTAACGACAACTCGAAAAAAAATTTTTTTTCAAGTTGTGCCCATCTCTAGCAATAAGCATCGACAAGAAAAACAGGAAAAAAGAAAAAGAATAAAACATAAAAAGAATAAAAGATTAAAAAGTTTTACAATATAATATATCTCGTTTGGTTAATTTCTATCATTTCATATCATTTCATATCATTTCATATCATTTTATTCATTTATGTTTTGTCTTTCACCTCAGTTTTGCTCCAAGAGCGAGAGATTGTGAAATTCACCTTCCTGCACCTAAGCATCACATGCTATCATCTTTTCAGCTGTAATTACATGCACATATTAGCACAATCTAATGTATTATATATATATATATATATATATATATATATATATATATATATATATATATATATATATATATATATATATATATATATATATATATATATATATATATATATATATATATATATACATTAGATTGTATTTTATATCATCTATCTATCTATCTATCTATCTATCTATCTATCTATCTATCTATCTATCTATCTATCTACCCCAGAACCCTTTATCACTAGTCATGCTGTTCAGGATTTCTCGGAGTTGTAGTCCAAGCACATCTGGGAACCACTGTTGTAGGGACATGTCGTGAGACAAATGTTTTGGTGAGGAGACCAGACTGATAGAGACATTCTAGAAATCTAGATGCATGTACCACATGATCCCACTGCAGTGAGGGGAGCACTTTTTCAACCTGCATATAGGCATCTGTATGGCAGAAAGTGAGAAAGCTGTGCATTGAAAACTGAACTAAAATATGCGGAGATATAATGCTGTGTACAATATTTTGATTTAAATGGAGAGGGGACAGTTATGTAGCATTGTGTTATTTCCAGGGGGTGGCTCATGGACTAAATAGATATCATTTCAAAATTCCCTGGGGGGGGGCAGGACACCCCCTCATTCTAGTCATGAGTCACCTGTGATTGTTTCTACTTTGGAAATAAGACCAGATCATTTAGAATGTAAAAATCAGAGAGAAATTACTTGAGGTGAATGTTAGAGGTGTGTACAAGATCACCTTCACAGGGGGAAGCTTCTGGTTGCTAGACTGGATGATTTGGGGAAATGAACCAAAACAAACAACTTCCCAATAATGGATTTTCTAGGTAATATTAAAGCCGTGAACCAAACATAATTTTCTAGAAGACGTTTTAAAGCTAAGGTCAAAACTTCCTTAGAGATTTCAAATATCACCAGGCTTTGAATACATGGCAAAATGTCCTCATTTTGTTTTTGACTTTCCAAATATGTCATTTCTCTGGCATTACTATTACTGCACTGGGTCAGAAATAGTGATGCCTCACTCTGCTTTTACAACTATGTTATTTGAGTTCATGGTAACTCATTATTCTTAGGTAGATCAGGCAAACAGGGCATTACATGGACAGGGAAAGGGTGAAGGATAAAATAGATCAGTAGTTAACAGAACTAGAACATTGACAACTGGACTGGAATTGTTATTTGTCTCTTCTGTCTCTGTGATTTTTCCCCTCAACCAAAACTATATATATATATTTGAAAGTAATGTCTGTTTGGTTTCAAAGAAGTACCTCATACATGCTAGCAAGTACACAGAAAAATCTGAAGATGTGTGCAGGGGAACCATATGTGCTTTTGTCCCCAGTTCTCCTTGCTTCTTCCAGTCCTCCTTTATTTTTCTGGCATTTCTGCTGTTTGCTTTCAGCTGTCTAAATGTAGAAAATAAATTCCCAGGAGCAGGAATTCTTTGCCCACCCAGACCAAAATAATGAGACCAGACAAAGTTTTGGGTTAAATATGGGCCACAATTTTATTAATAACCATATTTAAATATTTACCTTTAACTGTCAACTAAAGAGGACATGTGCCGTAGCACAAGTGGTAAAGCTCTGTAGGTGTTCTAAACTAACAGCCCCTCCTTGTTTTAAGAGATTGGAAATTCCTGATGAAAAACACAGCAAACTACTTAAGCATCCTTCCCTTAATGACTCCTTATCCCATAGCAGCCCTCATTTACCTGACTGAACATTCTAGATTAACCTAAACCTATTTCTTATACCTGTTGTTATTTAATTTTACATGAGGGCTGCCAAACACCTTAAAGGTGCAATATAACAGAGGGGCCTACCTGAATTAATATACCACTTACGCTACCCGCCAACTGTGATTGTTGAAGAAGGGATTACAACACCCAGCTACACATTGAGGATGATGGGATGGGCAAAAACTCATTGTCACTCTGGGCCATTCTGAGTGACAACCAAAAATTCCCATCTGGCCCCAAAGTGACCAGCTAAGCTTCACCATCCACAATATAGGGCAGGGGTGGGGTGGGGAACAGGCTGAAATGGCAGGAGGCAGGGAGCGTGCTGGGGCTGCCTTAAATAGGTACGCTCCCTGCCGATGCAGCCACCACCAGGGGCACGTGGACTCTCGTGCCTCTTCAGCCAGGTGGCAAAAGAAGCCCCGTCTGAAAACAGGTCCCAGGGGGAGCAGCCATTGTAAGTTCACAACACAAGCATCTGCATCATTCTTGTTTTTTCTAACATACTCTTTTTTTTCTTAGTGTTTGTCCTACTTGGTGGTGGGGTTTGCTATTCTGGTTTTTGCCGTCCATTTGGCTCTGTCAAGGATTAAGTCTGGGTTCACCCAGACTACTTCATGTCATTGTCAAGGGTGTTTATCCAGTGCTATTTTGGATGTCCCTTTGGTTGATATTGTCAGACCTCCAGGGTGAGATCCTTTGTATCCAGAGCTTCCTCATCAGCATGCAATATGTGTCCATACCAACGTAGTCGGGCTTCACACGTCTTGTCAGTGATTGGTGTAATGCCGTATTTTGGTCACATGTCATTATTGTGTACATCAGATCTTCTCAGCATGTCAACCGCGGGCAACCAGTAGCCTGTGGTGCCATTTGAAGTAGTCTGTGAGGTCTCCAACAGACTCCTGATCCACCACCAGTGGCGGTGTGTTTGAAAAAAAACATTGGTTGCACCCACCCACCCAGACATTTGGTCCAGATTTATTTCCTTACCTGCCACCGCGACACCCCACTCCCTCGGTCGGCTCCTCTGTAGGGTCAATCTGGAGTTCCGGCGAGGTGTGAATGCATGTGTACATGCATGTGCACATGCCTGAAAGTAGACCTCAGAGACATTCAGGAGCTCAAAGAGTTGGCCATGGAGGACTTTTGGGAGCTCCAGGTAGACCGCAGGCTGTTCAAAGATGGATAGCCCTGGTGTACATGATCTTTGCCACCCCAGCCCTGAAATAAAGAGATGAGATAAGAATTGTGGAGTTCAATTTGGACCATAATTTATTGATTAGATGTATTAATTAAACTCTAAAGGGGGCTCAGAATAGTGCAAGTGGCATAAATTACAGGGTCTAATTAAATTTAGGCAGGTGCTGGCCATTAGCACAGCACCCATCACAAAGAAATGGTCTGCCAGCCCTCTTCTAAATTCTGTGGGTCACTTTTTATGCCCTAACTAATAATCTTAATATCCTAGACTATTAATATGGAGGGCTGCCAGGTAAATTACAAACACTCAACTTTCTAATATTGACTAACTTGGATTGTCACTTGCAATAAACACCAATTGTGACAGATAGAATAGTAAATGACCACACCTCATCAAAGGAGAATGGGATGGGTGAAAACTCACAGACACTCTTGGCCAATCTGAATAGCAGTCAAAAATTCCCATTTGGCCCTGGCACAACCAGCTCATCTCATTCTTCTAATAGGGTGGGCACATATATACACACTTTCACTACAAAGATATACATGGTACAAGCAGATGGGAGATGTCTTGTCATGAAACTATGGGAAAATAGGCCTTTTTGTCTGACTAACAGCTTGCCTATATGAATCTTGACAGATGAAAAAATAGGGGCTTATGGCCTACCATGTATTAAGAAAAAAATGGCAGCTGTCTCAGCTGATGATGGATCAGAAAAGCATTTTGGATCAACTTCTCCAGTAATACTTTCCAACAAAGTATAATATGAATCTGGGACAGAGAGGAATCTTTCTTCTGTTTAAGTCAGTTGCAGTTCAATATGGTTGGGAAGAGGTCAAGTTTCAACAGAAAGCAAAAGCATTGTTCCAGCATTTGGGTCCCCTATTGATCATATTACTGCTCCTTTGGCCTAATGAAATGTATGCTTTAAAAATATTTAATAAAATGTAATGAAATATAATATACAGAACCATAAGATAGGGCCTTTTCACACGACCCCTAAGATCCGCTGGTCCCTTAAATTCGGACCAGAGATCTTGGGGGTTCGTTTCTGTTCCTGCGTCCCCACCCCTCAGCACTTCCTGCTCCTGTCGGCGTGGGGGGGGGGGGCAAAAAAGGACAAAAGAAGCCTTTACTAACCTGCCGGTGCGGTCGAACTTGCCACGAGCCCCATTACTTCCTGGTTCCATCTCAAGGAGCTCTTAAAGGGGCGGGAGGCAAAAAACAACAGACAAGCCAGGAGAGCCCGGCACTCTTATCCGCATCTAATTTTTTATCACCTCGAAAGAGAAGGTACAAGGAAAGTGTGCTGGGTTGCGCTAAAGTGGGCTGGGTCGCACTTAATTGTCTCCAAACTCTGGAGCTGGTGGGAAAACAGTTCTAAGCTCCGGAGCTGGGAGCCATTTGCAGCGCAGCTTAGGGGTCGTGTATAAACGCCCATAGTTACAAGCCTTCAAACCCCACATAGAAAACATACCAAATAGTATTACTCTTTAACATAATTCATCATCCCATCCTAGTGCCATGTATTTTAAGTAACATCTATTCCCCAAGTTCTTGGCTTTCCTACTGTTGTATGTGGCCATGGATTGTACCAGGGATCATCTGCATTAGCGAGAAAAATGGGTGCCACTGAATTAAATCATTATCCATCTAGTTATATACCTAGGGGCATGGAGATATGCTGATTGATTAATATTTGCACTCTGTCTTTGATCAAGGTCTGATACACAGGCTTTATTGCAGCAAGTAGAGAAGATAATTCTTTATTATTTTAAAGATTAATTAACCCCTTTTTGCTAACTTACTGCCACCTCAATATGCCAAATCAAAAGAGAAGACTCATTGTTTTGTGGTGCAGAATATACAGTTACAAAAGTCTGATGTCCCCTTAATGGTGTATCAATTTAATTGTACAGTGTGCAGATGTGCTCTCGAATCCAAGGAAGGAAGAAAAGAAGGAAGGAAGGAAGGAAGGAAGGAAGGAAGGAAGGAAGGAAGGAAGGAAGGAGCTATGTGGTATAGAATCCAATAATAAAGGTCTAAGAAAGGTCTTACCCAGACTTCTGCCTGGATACACTCTATCATCCTGAAAATAAGTTTCAATATGGTCCCATTTACTAACACTCGTTATCTCTGACATCCCTCCCTGGTGTGAACATGACCCTTGGGCCAAATATTTTCCCTTACCCTTGCTGTCATAAGTGAACATAGTTATAACAGTATAACTGCCATAGAAGTCTTAATTCTGTAGACACAGCAGATCTGTGAATTATCTTCCATTCTCCAATGTACATGCAAACTCTACTGGAAAACAAACTTTAAATTTATAGCTTTAATTTGCTACTTGTGAAAATTTTATATCAGGCAGACTCCTTTGATCACAGTAGAATTAATCACTTGTGAATTTCTGCAATGACTGAAGGGGAGAAATAGGTTCTCTGTTTTTATTAAAAAGGCTGCATTAATGTTTAAGTACTTTAAAGGGGTGTTCATATTGCATGTGGATTCACTTCTATCTATTAGTAGGGAAACGTGAGTTCTGAAACAAACCATTAGAATAGTTATACTGATTCCAATGGGTTTTACATAAATTGCTCTGGACATATGGCAATGAAACACATTCTCTATTTTTATCTGCTTCAGCTATAACACCAGGCCATGGCTGAAATTATCTGAAAATTCAATGTGAAATAAACCCTACAGAAACTTATCTTGAAGCACAAATGCCTAGGATCATGCTGCACTTCTACATCACATTTCAGTTAATATAATCATTTCAGAAAAATTGGCTAAAACTGTCTAAAAATAATTAATGGTTCTACTCATACAGTGGGTGGGAGAGTCCAGACTATTTATTCTATCTGCCCTGCTATAAATAAGACAGAAGAACAACTTAAGGCTACCATTAATGTTAAACATTTGCTAGATGCATTTAACTAACCAAGTCTAAATGTAATCTTTTCTCTTTACTGAAAAGATGAAATGACCTAGAAGTTCAGTTTTCACAGTAGGGGCTTTAAAGCATTTTGAAGCCTGAAATGTCTTTGGAAAATCATTCTTTGCCAATTTACATGCATGTTTAAGCCATAATTTCATGGAAGTGGTTTGTGACTAGCACTTTGTGATGATAGTTTTAGACATACAGACTGAATCATATTGCCAGGTGTAGAACATTAGGTATTGTCCCCACATATTGCTTATTTAAAACATGGCACTCACCACATTTGTCACATTGGGGGGGAGTATTGGTACTGCACAAATGCCAACAAACTTTACAATTTGTGGTTTCTTAATGGTTTTCCCCCAATATGAACAAGCCACTATGACTCTTGAGGAGAAACACAGCTACTGGCCTTGTGGAAGAAGCACAGATTCATTGCCTGTTGAGACTTCTTCAGGAGATATACAGATGGTAATTTTCACTCTTTTAGCAGCAGATGTGTTAAAACAGATGCGTTTCAGTGGAGATGAACCTTAGGCACTCCAGATGTTTTGCACCACAACCCCTACAGACCTTTGTCATTGGCCGTCTAGGCTTGGAATCCTGGGAGTTGTGGTCCAAAACATCTGGGGTGCTGAAGGTTTGCCACCACTGGTCTCTCTCATAATTACAGAATGGCATATTCCTCTATCAGTTTATTATAAGCTATAATAAAGGAAAACAATATTCCCTGGTTTGGCCTTATCTTGAGTACTGTGACCAGTTCTGAACACTGCTCTTCAAGAAAGATGGTGACAAATTGGAATAAGTTCAGAGAAGGGCAACAAGTGTGATTAAGGAACTGGAAGCCAAGACTTTGAAGAAAAGACTGAAAGAATTGGGCATATTTAGCCTTGAGAAAAGGGTACTCAGAGGAACTATGATAGCCCTTTTCAAATAGCTGAAAGGCTATCGTATAGAGGAGGGACGGGATCTGCTCTCCATCAACGCAGAATGAAGGACATGCAACAATGAGCTCAAGTTACAGGAAGCCAGCTTTCAGCTGAAAACCAGGAAAAACCTCCTAAATGTTAGAGTAGTACAGCAATAGAACCAATTACTTTGAGTGTTCCACTACTGGAGGCATTCAAGGTACATTTGGACAACCACCAGCAGACATCCTTTGATTTGTGTTCCTGCCTTAAGTAGGGGGTTGGACTTGATGGACGTGTGGGCACCTTTCAATTACACAATTCTACAACTGTTAGAAAATAAGGCAGTTTTCTACATAGCTCGTCCCTGAGGTTAGGAACTGATTTTTTTCTCGATCCTCAATTGCTTAAAGAGCTGCACATATAGCCAACTTCTTCTGATGAAGGCAGGGTTTGACCTTTCCCTGTTCATGCTTCAGATTCAGATGTTGAAAAGCTTTTTTGAATTCCTGTACTGTATATACTAGTGGTTCTCAACCTGTGGGTCCCCAGATGTTCCTGGACTACAACTCCCAGAAGCCTCCACCACTCGCTGTGCTGGAAGGGATTTCTGGGAGTTGCAGTCCAGGACCATCTGGGGACTCACAGGTTGAGAACCACGGGGAATATGCCATTATTCTTTCCATATCATTACTTAAACTAGGTAATATTCAGAAATTCATCTCAGAAATAAATGAAGACTAGCATTATTTTTTAAATTAAGCCTTAGAACATTTGCCAGTCTAAGTGTAAGCAAAATTGTAAACCCATAATGAATGATGAACATTTGTTCCACTGTTTTCCCAACAATACTACTAGGATAGTAGCATAATTCAATGAAAGTTCAAGAGGCAATACTGGAATAACATATCATCCATGTTCTCCCCTCTTCTTTAACTCAAATTTCCAGCAGGCCACACTGGACCCTTCATTTCTTTAGCTTACATGTGAGATAGAAAACTCAACATAAGATAGAATAAACAAAAATAAAGACAAAACAGTTAATTTGAACTCTTCATTAGGCTCTCAACACACTGTGATCATTTTCTGCAAATATTTCTAACCATGGTGATTATTAGAGATGGGCACGACTTGAAAAAAATTTTTTTCGAGTTGTCGTTAGTCGGGCCGGTTCCGTTTCGGCTCGTTTCCGTTTTTCGCGAAAATTTGCAAAAATTAGTCGGTTCGTTTTTTCGTTTTTTCGTTGTCGTTAGTACTGGTTTGGGGAGGGGGTAGCGGGCTCCTGGAGGGAGCTGCAGGAGTCAGCCAGAGCCACAAGTGACGGACTGGCAGACTCTTTGCACCCACTGTGTCTCACGTACTTGCATGTAGTGCAATGCAAGTAGATCTGGCTTAGGGTTAAGACGGCTTAGCGCAATGGCTAGGGTTAGGCTAGTTACGGGTGAGGTTACGGTGAGTATTGGGGTGCATCTGGGTGCCTCTCTGACCCACTTAGAAGGACAGTGTACTGGCGTATGGGTTAGGCTTAGGGTTCGGGTTTGGGCTACGATTAGTGGGCTGTTTATGCCCGATTGGCACATCCCAGAAGTCTCTGTGGTCAACCTGGCCAAGTGGCCATGCGATTGGTGGAAAATTTGCATGGTCTACTCCCATGGGAGAGCCCATCATTGCGAATGCGCAGGTGTAAAAAAATAAAATAAAATAAAATAAAATAAAATCAACGGAGACTTTTTTTGCAAGAAAAACCCACTGCTGCTACTGTAAAAATTCAAGCATTTAAAATAGCTAATTTCCGCATGTTTCTGTGGTGCTTTGGTGGGGTTTTGGGCAACAATTTCAAAAAAAATATTGCGGTCGCCATTTTGGATCCCCCCCACACCGCATGGCAAATGGATGCGCCCTCCCAGCCTGGTACAGTCAGCAAAACCTGGCCATGCGATTGGTGGAATGGCTCCAAAACTTTGCATGGTCCACTCCCATGGGCGAGCCCATCATTGCAAATGTGCAGGTGTAAAAAAATAAAATAAAATAAAATAAAATCAACGGAGACTTTTTTTTTGCAAGAAAAACCCACTGCTGCTACTGTAAAAATTCAAGCATTTAAAATAGCTAATTTTCGCATGTTTCTGTGGTGCTTTGGTGGGGTTTTGGGCAACGATTTCAAAAAAAATATTGCGGTCGCCATTTTGGATCCCCCGCACTGCATGGCAAATGGATGCGCCCTCCCAGCCTGGTACCAGCAGCGCAGCAGTAGCAATAGCCAAGGAGAGGGGGGCGGGGAACACCCCCCCCAAATAAAACACCCTTATGGCCTGGTAGGTGCCCTCAGACAGTTTTCGCCTACTTTTAGGGCCGGGAATCGGTTTTTTTTTTAAACTTTTAAAAACTTTTTTTCTGTGCTGCTTGGCATTGCGCGATGCAAGTAACGAGCACGACAAATCAGACCAAATTGTTCGTTCATCGGTTCGAGCTCGAAGTCTGGGGCAGTGATTCCCGTTACCGTTTCCGTAGAGTAACGGAAACGAGTAACGGAAACGGAAACGGGAATACCGCTAAGTCGTGCCCATCTCTAGTGATTATAATATTTACACTGTATCAGTTCTTATAACTGTGGCAAATTTGTTTATTTATTTAATTCTTCCTTTTACATTTGGAAATATGCTTTAAAATGTTTTTTGAAATCATAGTTCTTTTTCCATAAAAATATGAAAATGTTTATGGTTTCTTATTCCTTAATTATTTCAGGAGATGCTTGGTGAACAAAGGTGAGAGTAGATATAGTTTTTCTCTAAGACTTGTAAGAGTTATGGCCTTAAGCTATATTGTTGATTTTTTGTCATGCCCAAGTCTTACCAATATATGTTGATGTTTACAGATGTTCTCAGTTTTTGGAATGTATCTTATTGCATGCATAATCAGCAGGCACTATATGGTGTCAGGACACCCCATCCAAGCAGACATGTAGAACAGCTATTATATTTGAAAAAAGTGTAATGGTTGAAAGATAGTGCAAATTTTATTTGGCTTATAAGGGATATTTTTGTGTTCCCACAACAGGGTACATTACTTGGGAGTCAAAGGTGATCTCAAAAACAGAGTCACCATTCATGACTCGCAATGTCAAGATTTACAGAGAATGAAAGCTGGAGCAACAGCAGTAAAAAAGTGGTCTGGTATGTCCTACTGGCACTGTGATGATAACTATTATTTTATTTAGGGAAAAATTTAAATGAGATCCCTGAACTCACATGGTGCAAGTTAGACATAGGCATTTCCACATAACTTCTTACATGGAAGTTTATGATGGGCTGTTGCCATTCAGACTGCTGTCCAGGAAGAGTGTCTTCTGCTGGTCTACTTGATCTTGTTATCACAACTAGAGATGGGCACGACTAGGGGAAATGACATTTTCGAGTTGTCGTGTGTCGGAGGCAGTCCGTTTTGGCTCGTTTCCGTTTTTCGCGAAATTTCACAAAAATTAGTCGGTTTGTTTTTTGTTTTTTTGTTTTTACGTTTTTTCATTTTTTCGTTGTCGTTAGTACTGGTTTGGGGGGGTAGCGGGCTCCTGGAGGGAGCTGCAGGAGTCAGCCAGAGCCACAAGTGACGGACTGGCAGACTCTTTGCACCCGCTGTGTCTCATGTACTTGCATGTAGTGCAATGCAAGTAGATCTGGCTTAGGGTTAAGACGGGTTAGCACAACGGCTAGGGTTAGGCTAGTTACAGGTGAGGTTAGGGTGAGTATTGGGGTGCACCTCTGGGTGCCTCTCTGACCCACTTAGAAGGACAGTGTACTGGCGTATGGGTTAGGCTTAGGGTTCGGGTTTGGGCTACGATTAGTGGGCTGTTTATGCCCAATTGGCACATCCCAGAAGTCTCTGTGGTCAACCTGGCCAAGTGGCCATGCGATTGGTGGAAAATTTGCATGGTCTACTCCCATGGGCGAGCCCATCATTGCGAATGCGCAGGTGTAATAAAATAAAATAAAATAAAATAAAATCAACGGAGACTTTTTTTTGCAAGAAAAACCCACTGCTGCTACTGTAAAAATTCAAGCATTTAAAATAGCTAATTTTCGCATGTTTCTGTGGTGCTTTGGTGGGGTTTTGGGCAACGATTTCAAAAAAAATATTGTGGTCGCCATTTTGGATCCCCCGCACTGCATGGCAAATGGATGCGCCCTCCCAGCCTGGTACCAGCAGCGCAGCAGTAGCAATAGCCAAGGAGAGGGGGGGCGGGGAACCCCCCCCCCAAATAAAACACCCTTCTGGCCTGGTAGGTGCCCTCAGACAGTTTTCGCCTACTTTTAGGGCCGGGAATTGGTTTTTTTTTTTTAACTTTTAAAAACTTTTTTTCTGTGCCGCTTGGCATTGCGTGATCGCCGCGATGCAAGTAACGAGCACGACAAATCAGACCAAATTGTTCGTTCGTCGGTTCGAGCTCGAATTCTGGCGGAGTAATTCCCGTTACCGTTTCCGTAGAGTAACGGATACGAGTAACGGAAACAGAAACGGGAGTACCGCTAAGTCATGCCCATCTCTAATCACAACATGCCAGCTGGGCTGCATGGTTCACTGCCTTTTTGCACTGCTATATACATAAGTTTATTTTCTGTTTTTGCACAAACATCTCCCAAATGGTTTATTTCTCTAAAATGGAGGACAAATAAAAAGGGGAAAATTATGGCCCTGATAAACCTGTAGAGATGAATTTTAAACAACTCAGTGATATTTTTCTGATATCATGACTCATTTTTAATTCATCCTCATCTCTAGTTGAAAGAGTAAGCAGACTTTAACTAAGTCTCTAAGATAAAAGCACATTCGCGCTAGTCGTGTCCAACTCTAGGGGTGGTGCTCATCTTCGTATTCAAGCCAAAGATCCAGTGTTGTGCAAGTCCATGGCCATGTGGTCGGCATGGCTGCCAGGAAACACTATTTTATCTTCCCACTTTGTACGGCAGTACCTATTTATCTACTTGCATTTACATGCTTTCGAACTCTTAGGTTGGCAGGAGCTGGGGTTATCAGTGGGAGCTCACTCCGCTGCATGGCAGCCAGGATTTGAACTGCTGAGCTGCCGACTTTGCAGCCGCCAGTTTTCGGAAGCCTTAGTCTACTGAGCCACCATGCCCGTAACTCTAAACTCAGTTGTTAATTCCAGCTATTAAAGATCCATTGATTCAACTGGAACATTGTAAATTGACACTTAAGTTCCATTCATTCAGTGTATCTATTTAGACAAACAATTGTATTTGTCCTAAGTATGACAGCATTATGCTTCATTAGTGGAAATGACTCCCACCATGAATCATTAGAGTTCTATTCATATGATGATTTAATGAGATGATCATAATTAATGACTGGCATACCATTCATCCTTCAGCTATAGATATGATCCTTAGACATGATTAAGTCTAGGTCCTTCATCTGTGCTTCATCTCTCTTATGTGATTTTAAGTGCCTTGGGCATTCTAACTTAGCTGTCATTCCCTTTCCATCCACCATTCATGAATCAGTGAAAAGTCTTTCCGTCTTTCAGCTTGCTCAGACTTGAAATTATTAATACTTCTTATCACCTTAATGGAGCTGGTAATAATCAGGTCTCAAAATTCTGCTATGTGCCTGCTTCTGCTGGTCTACTTGATCTTGTTATCATAGCACACCAGCTGGGCTGCATGGTGTTCTGCCTTTTTGCACTGCTATATACATGAGTTTATTTTCCGTTATTGCACAAACGTTATCTCCCAAATGGTTTATTTCTCTATAAAATAGAATATGCTTCATCTGGGGATAAAGTGAGCTCTGGAATCTTGGTTCAGTTGCTCAGCTCTAATTCAAGGAAGATGGCGTTTAGGACAAAATAACAACACCCAGCTTTCAACATAAAATATTCTGGGAAGAAAGAATGCTATAGCAAGATAGAGTCTTCAAAATCTCACAGTAAACAGTAAACCGCTCTCTTTCAAAGAGCTATATATTTTTTCAATATGCTAAATTTTGTATTGCATAACAATGAATGTCTAGTACTGATCTGCCATCTGCTTTGATTTGTCCTGAAGCTGCCAGACTTCAAAGATATACAAAATGCATTCTGACTATTTTTAATCAACTTTCTGGACCAATTTGTACAATCATTTCACTCATAAGAATCTCAGCTCCAGCTGTGGCAGATGTCATGTTAAAACAGTTTTTTTAATTGCAAAGCCTCCATTTGTATGTATACACACCCACATGTGAATCCATGCAACAGTGAATGTGGGAGCAAAGTGATGTTTTTTAGAGGTGTGGCACACATACAGCAGTAACTATGCTCTTTGTTAAAAAAAAGTGAAGAACAGCTGCACTTTAGACAAGGAACTGGTTTTTAAAATAAATCAAACAGAAAGAGAGAGATTTTATATTACAAGAGTGCATGGAATAGAACAAGTCATGCATTCAAAGAATAGGCACACAAAAATCCCTCTACTTTAAGAATGCGAGGCATTGTGTTTGTGAAACTGCACAATTCAAAACACCAGGAAATGAACTACTATTGCTACCTGATATCATGCTTGCATTGCCAGAAGGAAAAAGATGCAATTTTTTTCATAGAAAAGGGCAGCAGAAATATGGACAATTCCAATGGCAGCAATCAGGATATCCTATTCTGCTCACTACCACTAACAAAGTGACACCATGCAAGGGAAAAATCCCAGAAACTGACTCCGCTAACTACTTCTCACCCATACACAAAACAATTGCCAGGTTTGTTTTTCAACAACTGAAGGTACTGCAATGTGGACCCTATCACATTCATTCAAAGGGCCAGTGCAATGCCTTTGTATGCTGCCTTCGGTGAAAAATCATTTAACAGTCTTTGCACTGGGCTTTCTAGAGGCTAATACCCTGCAGATGATTGTGGAAGACATGCTTCTAAAATGATTCTGCAGGGCAATAAAACAAACAAGCAAGCAGCAGAACATTAAATAAGCTGTCAGAGAAAAATGAAAGGCGATTAGAAATTAGTGTGCAGGCAGAGAAGTTATTTTTGGCTGTGCAAACACAGTCTTAGCTGTGTGCCACTTTAATTATTACCTTCTTCAGAGTGACAAGGGAAGGCAAGAAAACAAGGTCTCTTATTAGAAGTGAAATTGCCACAGCAGAAGTTAATGGCTATGGATATGTATCTGATAGGAGAGATAAGCAGTTGGAAAAGAGAAAAGCCATCCTCACATAAGAAGGTACTTTTATTATAGTGTATATACAATGAGATATGCCACTATCTGGTACTCAAAAATATTTATTTCTCCTCCATTATGATGGTTTACCTTGGAGAGATGATAAATACAGAGCTTGGGGAAGGAGGGAATCATTTATAGTGTATCTTCTAAGACATGTGGACTGAAAGTTATACAGTAACCTTCCCAGGCTGTGGAACCATTACTCCTGCTACCCACATGTGTGACCTTTCCTTTCTGATCCAGATCCTCCACCCAGATGATGGTGAAGTTCTTCAGAGTAGTTCTAGCTGGCATGTTGTGGCTCAAGGCTCTCCAGGCTAGAGGCCCACACTAACCACTGAGCCACACTACTCTGATTGCTCTGGTGTGGGTGAAGTCCAAAAGGGCCAAATGTGCTGATGGGTGGGGAAAATCTTTATTCCTAGTACCATCCTCCCAGTACCTTAGTCCATTCTGACTGTGCAATGCTTACAATGACTGACAAAAGCATCCACAATTGCTTTGAATCTTGTACCAGCCCTGTAAGGTTGGAAGACCAATGTATTTTTTTAAAAAAAACACTATGCAGGCTCTTGGTAGACAGTTAAGGCAAGGCCTGCTTTTAAGTCCCACTAACCCTCTGAATCTTTTTGTATTGTATTGAGGTGAAAAAAGTCAAAAAGAGCAGAACATCAAAAACAGTTTCAACAGTTACAAAAGAATTAAAAGGTTGTGGAGCAAAATAAAAACTCAAAATGTACCGACAAAAGCAGTTACAGGAAAAACCCAGAAAAAAAGAAAAAGAAAATTTTAACACATCCTAGCATAGCTTCAGCATAAACAGAGTGCAAGCAGAGCAGCAGATGAGCATAGCATTTTGTAAGAGATAACTAAGGCAAGCAAAGTAACTTCTGCCTCCAATTAATTTTCAGAGTTCTAGCTTCCAGAAGATCTTTCAATCAGGGACTGAGTTTCCCAAAATGTTCAGGAATTGTCTCAGCCATTATTCCTGAACATGACTGATTCAGGAAGCTACCACAGGAACTTGATAAGTCTGTGTAAAATAAGAACATAGCTTGATCTAGGAATGTGAAAATTGAAAAGCTTCTCATTTTGGGCAAATTTCTAGGACTCTCTATAGTGTATTTACCTCCGAAAACTTCCCATTCATCACCAAGATTTCCTTAAAAGATTAGAAAGAGGCTATGCTGTCCTTAAAATAATACAAATGCAAGAGTAGGTGATACCCTCTCATGCCCAAACATGCAGTATTCATTGAAGCAAATAAGGACTCCTACACATTTATAGCTATACATTCATCAGTTTATAATTAAATGTGGCAGAAGTCTGATTTACTGTAACTTAAATTGGATTCCTTTGTATTGATTTCAGAATTACTATTTTGTAGCTAGTTTCATAGAGTTAGCTCCTTTGCTGATGTCAATAATTGCTCTTTGATTAATCAATAGGCATTTAACCAACAACAATTGCTATTGCCATGCAAATTAAATGCTAATTGGATATAATGCAATCTGAAACATTGTTTGGTATTGATTTGGTTAATAACTTGTATTTGGAGTTACATTGCTTCTTTCAATTTAAATTATATATGCTGAAATATTTCAGTGTTTTTTTTCTTTTCTGATTTTGTGTTTTCCATCCCACTGGATATTATGTCTCCTTCACAGCTAAAGCAGAAGGGGTTTTGATTGATTGTAACTGTACCAGGAATTACAACATCGAAAAGATAAATATTATTTTGCTTTAGGTTTTCTGCCACTGTACAGAAATGTAGTATTGCTATACTGATAAACTCCACTATTTTTACAGACATTATGTGATTAACATCTGAGTGGTACAGCAGTCCACTGACCTGGTCCGTGACCAAATAACGGCACAGAGATATATGTCTGAACCATCCTGCCCTGTAACGATGTGTTTCCCATCCCCTGGGGAGGAAGAATAATACCAATGAATGGGGAAAATACATATTAATATAACCTGTGGTAGGAATGAGGGATGGGTTAGAGAGGAAGATATTACTTCTGTCCTTACAATCTATCAAACCTCATAGAAGAGCAGACATTCATCCTCAGTCTCACACACATACTCAATCCTAGTAGAAAACTGTTTAGTAAACTAGGTAAGAAAGATGGGGGGTATCTAGAGTTCTTATTTGAGCTATCAACAACAATGTGAAATGCATGATAATTAGCATGCAATGCTCTTGATAAGCATCCTCTCAAGGCTATTGATAATTGGATTGTCCAAGGGGGGTCATGACCACAACTAGAGGGTTCCATAACTTTCAATTCCTCAGGTTTTTTTTTCTACCAGTAGCCTACTGTTTTCTATTTCCATTTTCTTAGATCAAAATAGTGGGTTCATTTGGTTCTTTTTAAATTCCATGAATATCAAAGGAAACATGAATGATCCGTATAGGCATTGCTTCACAGTGTGGCTCTTTGCTGCATGCTTTCGTCACCTCAGAATCACTCAAATACCACCATCGCTTCTGTTTTACACATTTTTTCCAAAGACAGGACACATCTCTAATGAACATCCAGGCAGGTTAGAAGGGTTAGAACAGTTTCATATAACATAATTGCTATATTAATTCAATAATGCTGCATAATCAAGTGGAACAACTGGATTTTTTTCATCTTGTTTACTTTTTTACTCTCTAAAATACATTTAAAATGTAGCTGTGCTGAAAGGATTGAGCAACATAACTGAATTGTATGTTATGTAATCAATATTTACACTACCGTAACTTGAATAAATAATGTAGTCTCTGTAACGTATAAGAATCTAATTGTATAGACAGAATTTTCTTTAGACTGATATTTCTGCTTTCAACCTTTCCCTTCCATTCTATGGAATGCAGCAGGACAGTATAATAATATGGCTCTTTGTTGTTTATATACTTGATCCTGCTCAGGATGAACCATCTGACGACTTCAACTTTGACTCAGAGGAGATTGGACACTAGCTTAATACATTGTTCAGTGAACTCTTCTCATTAGGGAATAACCTTTTTTTTCTGGGAAGACATGGCAGACAACTATTGTCCATATTTTGTTGATTTGCAACACTAATATCCTCTGGGTTTACCAAATACCATACTGATGGAGCCAGAATGATGAGATGAAAAGTGACACTGCTGTATATTTATAAGGAATATGGTGGCTAACTTTGCTCCAAATTGGGCATGTAATGAATGTATCACTGCAAAAGCAAGGAAATAAAACCTATTATGGAGTAGAAATGAATCACTGAAATGGCAAATAATTTTCTAAGCTGCAGTATTTTCTCTGCTATTGCATTGCTTTAAGCTTTGCTGAAAAGCAATTACTTTATTCTTTCTCGTGGCTTTTATTACTGGTTACTCCTATGCTAATTTTTCTCTCTGTATTTGCTTTGCATCTGAAAGGCCTTTTGAAATGGAAGGTTAAATTGAATTGGTGATAGTGCCCTCTTTTCTTCAGTTCCCACCCAGTCTATTTCTTGAGTTATGTGAGGAGCTTGAAAGGAACAGCTTGAAAATGCCAAGACTTGTCAAAGTAAAAATCTCCTTTTACTTTCAGAACCCAGTGTGCCAATGTTGAGTGATAACAATGATGTTGATGATGACAATGGTGATGATGTTATTATTTTTAGGAATATGATACAGAAGGAAAAATATCGCTATTAATAGCTGGGCAAATCCTGTATTGCCATATTCTTCTGGAATTGTGGACTGATTATATAGTGACCTTCATGCTTTAAACAGGAAACCCAACATTTCCTTGTTGATATAGTTGCCATTGGGGATGGGCACAAAATGGAAAAATGGTGGGGGGGGTTTGGTTCCGTTTCGTCCCCCCCTGCATTTTGTTTCATAGCGTAAGTAACATTTTTTAATTATGTTGTTACTTACACAATGAAATGAACCCCCCGCTGTACCAGCACTCTAGCTGGTGTGGTGGGAGATCCAAAAGCCTCCTCGCCACCGCCTCCCAGCTGATTTTGACAGCCCAAGCTGTCAAAAAATCCCAGCTGGGAGGCAGGTGTCTAGGGAGAACACAGCAGCCAGGAATAAGTAAATTGTTACCTGACTGCTCCTTTCCCCCTTGCCAGCCCCTCCTCACAGGTAGATGTTCTGGACAGAGAGTGTAGTGGGCAGTGGGGGCAGCCCCCACTGCCCATAACATCCCCTGTCCAAAACACCCACCTGGAAGGAGGAGAAAGGAGCAAGGCGATGGGGAGGCTTTTCAAGCCCCTGCTGCACCAGTGCTCTCAATAATGCAATGGGGGATTTTAAAAAGGCTCTAGCCCACTACCTGGGTACTGGGCTGGAGCCTTTTAAAAATGACCCACCCAAAACAATGAGCCTCTTTGACAGGTCGGGGTATGGAGAGGGGTTGCCTGTTCCCCCACACACCCCAACATTTAAAAAATCTGCAGCTGGTAGGTGAGGGGAGGGGCAAAAGGCAGAAAGGAGCAGGGAGGGGAAAAACTGCTACTCCTCCCTCTGCCCACCAGCTGGGGCTTTTTGATATGTCAGGGTGTGCAGAGTGGGGTATCCCTTCTCCCACACACCCCAACCTGTCAAAAAGCCCCAGCTGGGAGGTAGGGGAGGGATGAAAGACAGAAAATAGCAGCCAGGGAGGGAGCTGCAATCAAAATTTACTTACATTGGGGCTCCAAAGTAGCAGGGGTACCTTCCCAAAGTGATTTTAGGGAAATCCCTGAAATCTGGAAATATTTGGGGGTAAGGGGACTTAGTTATGAAGCTCTAAATGGGCTGAGGGTAGTTAATTGGCAAAGTGTGCTAGGAGCGTGGAGGCAATTAGGAAGTTAATACAATAGAGTAAACTCCCCAATACCATAGAGTAAACTCCCTGATTGCCTCCATGCTCCCAGCACACCTTACCAATTAACTACTAAATTGCTTCAGGAAGGTACTCCTGCTACTTTGGAGCCCAAGGTAAGTAAATTTTGATTGCATATTTTAAAAAATAATTTTGGAGTACTGTACTTTTTTTTAAAAATGCACATTTTTAAAAAAATATGCACTAGAAAATTATTATTTAATATATGCAATTAAAATTTACTTACCTTGGGATAATATTTTGTTTAAAAATATGCTCTCAAAATTTACTTACCTTGGACACCAAAGTAGCAGGGGTACCTTCAGAAAGCGATTTCAGGGAAGTCCCTTAAATTTGGAAACATTTGGGGATAAGGGGGCTGCTGCTGCTGCTGTGCTTCTTCTTCTTCTTCTTCTTCTTCTTCTTCTTCTTCTTCTTCTTCTTCATTATTATTATTATTATTATTATTATTATTATTATTATTATTATTATTATTATTATTATTATTATTATTATTATTATTATTATTATTATTATTATATATGCAAGTAAGAAAAAAGCCCCTATCTATTAAATAGATAAATGTATATGTTCCTAATATTGCCATTTTTGTAGCTCTAATTGTGTTATTTCTGATACCTAAAAGTGCTTATAGTACTGTATGAAATTTCTTCATATTATTCCCAAAAGCGTCAATGACTACAGGGACAACCAAAGTGTGTTTCATCTACAAGACAGATGTTTCAGTTGCGAGCATCTCAAAAATCCTATTAGGGTCACCATATGTCATAAGCATCTTGGCAGAATACAACAACCACAACCACAATACATAAGATATAAATTTCATTTATGATGATCTACTTGCTACTGTGGATGAACCATGATTCAGGGGTAGAGTGCATGCTTTGCATGCAGATGCCAGGTTCAATCCCTGACATCTCTAGGGGAAGCAAGAAAAAATCCTGACTATAACTCTGGAAGAACTACCAGTCATTGTTGACTATACTGGAACAGATGATTCAAGACATGCATGTCTATAGAGTTGTGTCTCATTAGCTGCTGTATCATAAGTGCAGTCTAGGCATGCTCTGTTTCAGTTTTAGTGATAACAAAAACAATGTGTGGAACAACTGCTCATTTTCAGTCCAGAGTTATATGTTGTGAAAGTAGCAATGGTTACACAAATGGTTGACTTTTATTTGCAAAGGTCCCACCATAAGATGCAGCTCAAATTGTATCAGGTATAGCATAGACAGTGGTGGTGAACCTTCGGCACTCCGGATGTTTTGGACCACAATTCCCACAGCCCTTTGTCATTGGATATACAAGCCTAGAATTCTGGGAGCTGTGGTTCAAGACATCTGGAGTGCTCAAGGTTCTCCACCACCGGCATAGGGTGTAGCCAATATAATCCAGCTTCCTGTGTTCAACGTAGAATGTTGGATGCTGGGGTGGTGGAGGACATTCAGATTCAAATTTCCTTTACATGCAATTAAGATGGTGTTTTCTGAGACCTGCCTTTTTGTTTTGATTTTTAACATAATAAATAAATAAATAAATAAATAAATAAATAAATAAATAAATAAATAAATAAATAAATGTGCCAAACCATTCTTCCAAGTGCCAGCTGGGCTTATGCAGCTTGACTATTGCATACTTTGAAAATGAAGTAAAAGGTTTCTCGAAAAATGCAGCATGATCATTCCAAAAGAGAACCATTTTTTCCCTGCCAACCATGCTACATCATCATGCATTATCATCCCCAGAGGACACTCTTAGCTCCATTTTTAAAGTAACCAGAGAGGCTACTGATATAGTGAAGTCACTGTTTAAAGCAGATGGTTTAATAATTGTTCTTCTTGTCGTAGATTAAATGGAACCTTTGGCTACCATGTCTAAAATGAGATGCAGGTGTGAATGATGGACAGGGATTTGAGAGGTCCAGTTTCTTAGTCTTCACTGGAAGTTAAAAGTCAATGAGTGGGCTGTCACTATCTTTCAGATTAACTTACTTAATTATGACGTGACAGCTATTTAAGCCTTGAGCTCAAGATAGGAATGAAAAGACATTATTATAACTAGTAAATAAATAGAAATCAATGCCAGGAATCCTATTGGTCTTCAAATGAGGGTTCCATAATTTGTCATAACCCTCCAACTTGATAAAGCATGAGTTCTGAGTTACTCAGTGGCCAGGAAAAGCAAGCAAGATCTTTATTCCATTATTTTCTTCATTATTTAGAACTGTTAGACACTGTAGAGGTTCTATCTAGGCCTATTTTAATATTTTGCCATCAGGCTTTCTAAAGGGAGGACACTTTTATATTTCTTATGACCAATACTTTTGACCCTGCTGATCTGCATGAAAATTTCTTCCAAGGTCATGAAATTTTTGAAAAGGAGTGAGGAAATCAAGGACACAGATTACTAAACTGTTTCTTATTTTGGTGGTTTTTAACTTGTTTTTATAGTTTTAATATATTATTATATGCCACCCAGAGACCATTTTGTAGTGGGGTGGCTAAAGAATTCTGTAAATCAATCAATCAATCAATCAATCAATCAATCAATCAATCAATCAATCAATCAATCAATCAATCAATCTCTGCATTAACTAGATTGGGAATGAATATTCAATTGTAATCTAAATTTCAATTTTCCATTATTTTAATGTCAGTTCCATATATCTTGCTGCGCTTTATTTTTGTATATCTAACATTGTTAACCTTTGGCCATGATAATAATAAAGCTAAAGATAAAAAACTTAATTTTTCATAACTAATTGATGAAGTGCTGAGCCATGTCTCATGCACTTGGCCACAGAGCTGATTGCACAAATGGGATGCACCCGGAGGAAATGGTAATTTTTTCTCTATGGGGGAAGCCTTTAGCCATTCTATCCCATCACCCAGACAAAGCTTCTCCTCAACCTTCAAGCAATACTTCATTTGCTGAGCAGTTCCAGCATCCGTTCTCTTTATTTTTCTCTGGTCATTCTCCTCAACTGACTCTTGTTCCCATGGCAACCTGTAAATTATCAAGCAAAGTGCCTTTCCCCCTGGGTTGTCTTTTGATTACCTTTGGTGTCATAGGGTTACCTGCATAAGCTTATTAAGTATTTTGCTTTGCCAGGATCAGTAATTGGATAACATCTGTCAGGTAACATAGATGCACTTATATCCCAATCTATGATTGGGGTGACCATTTAAAATAAGCTATGCTAACTATACCTTATAGAGAGGGTGTACCACTGATATCATGTTACTACCAACCTAAGATGCTGCTTCTGAGTTTTTTGTGACATACAGCTTGAGCCATGTAATCAAAATTTGCTTCCCTTCATTAAAATATCTTTTGAATGTTGGATAAAACTCCTTCAGATATGTAGAGATATTGGCCATTGTGCTTTCATCTTCTCTTCACCCCTTACTACCTGTCAATTCTCAATAAATAACTTGTGAATTCTCAATTCCCTTCTGTCTCTTCATTTTCAGCAGTAATTAGCATGTTATTTTTTCTCCATACAGTGGAGGGGAAAGTACATTTGTGAAGGACTCCCTTCCCCATGAAAATATATTTACAGTAAATGCATGGGAAACTTTCTGCCTTTGCACTTATTTTAACTATGGTTTGTACTGTGAGATATGGCTAGCCAGAGCTAAGTCCAGTGAGAGCAATAACTACAGTGGACATTATCAAAGGAATGAGACTTGTTAATCACAGGGGCTGAGAGTCTACTATGTTTCCACAGAGTGGAAAGTCTAACCAGCGTAGCAACATAAGAAATTGCTACATTGATTGCACTGAGGCAGATGGAGCTCTTCATGGAGATCACCTCTTGATCAATGACAATTCACAAACAAATGGAAAAATGCCACGTTCCAGGATTTTATACGCAAGGGAAGATTTGTGGGATATAAACCAGATTATGTAACTTCTGTTGATTTCAATGAATTTATCATAATTGCAAGTCTGTGACTAACATTGGTTTATTTATTTTTAAGTTAAATATTTATAATGTTATTTATAATGTTAAATAATGTTAATGTTATTTATAAATAATGTTAATGTTATTTATAATGTTAAATATTATAATGTTATGGACAGTGTCCTCATACAAATAAATATAAACAATGCAACCTTATCTTACCTATTTTAAATTTTATTGTTATATATTATATTTTTAGTATTCTGCTTGAATTCTAGAACTCATTCCTTGAGGACATCGCACATAAAATGGATTAAGCAAAAGGTTAAGCAAAAGGTTAATCCATCTTAATGCACCTTAAATCCTCGAAGTTTTAGGAGGCAAATGAGCAGGAAGTGAATATAGATCAGTAAGCACCTACAGTTTGACGGGTAGAGTAACTCACATTGACAACTAGTTTTCAGAGACTACTTCCTTACTGTCTGGCAAACTGTTCTCCAAACTCTTGAACTCTCTTACACAACTTCAAGAGTTTGTTAAGAGACAAAAAAGGGAAAGAAGGAAATGGGGAAGGCTATTCCCTACAAAAAAGTAGTCCTGTACTTTTGGGGATTTAAAAAAATATATTTGGTGTGAGATCTGACCATACTATTACGTGAAACAATTGACATTTGTCTCAAGACACAAAGCGAATCAGCATACTGTATTTTGTTCCTCTTAGGAAACACATGAGCCTATTTTCCATTTTCTTACAGGGAAATTTGCTTTGATATACAGGTACAAGTATTTTGGTTTACGAGCATGCTTCCAGAATGGATTCTGCTCATAAACCAAGGTACCACTGTAGTGAATTCTAACTTGAATATTTCCATTGATTCAAAGGACCTTACATTTTCATTAACTCACTAACTAGAATAGGCCATTGATCCCACGGCCTATTCTTATGCCTTATTAACTGGATTTCAGCCAGAAATATATAGTCTTGTGACACATTTAGACAGATATACCTTCATTTTTCTCAAATTCTCAAGTTTATGCTTGCTGGGGGGGCAATGTGTAGCCTGCACACTGTAATTAAATTTGTAAACCGCCCAGAGACTACTTAAAGTGGTATGGGGCGGTATATAAGAAGAACACTTTGCTTTTGCTTTGCTTTATTGCCTTCCCAAAAGGACTACTCACTCCTGTGAAGTCCAACCTTTTCTCTCCATCATGAAAGGATGACTCTCTGACAGTCCAAACAGAAAGGTAATATAACCTTGAATTATCCAATGAAAGCCATCAGAGAAAAAATATGTTTCTTAAAGATATACCTGGGGGAAAAGTGATAATATAAAATAAAGCCTAAGGGACATGCTGATCTCTTCTAATTTGGTGACTTAATTCCCATGTTATTATAATAGAGTTCAATACTCTGTTAGAACCAAGGTTGAAATAAAAGACATTTCTCAACACTGCAGTAGTTACTGAGACCTTTTCCTATAATTTCAGCAATGATGGAGAAACATTCATGGCAATGGGGAAAAAATGGTCCATTAACAGGAAGTTGGAAAGGAAGAAAATCCCCATTTGGGGTAATAAGGAGTATCACCTAATTGCTTTGGTTACATAGAGCCATTTATCTGTTTTCTAGGACTACATTCTGCTGTAGCACTCTACAGGCTAAATAAACATAAAAGGGCATGGGCAGTCTGGGACAGTGAAGCATTTTATCATGGCTGTGAATTTTAATAACAGCAATGCGTGGCTTAATGAATTATTATGTTGTTGTTGTTTCAACTGATATACTATCCTATAGTGCTTAGAGCACTCTCAGGGTGGTTTCTAACATAATTAAGCAATTTACACTTTGCATGTTTTGCAAAGCTGCCGCATCAGTTTCAGTGTATCTTTTCACACAAAGTATTTGGATTTAACTTTAATTATAGTGGATTTCAAACTACAGTAACTATCACACCTCTTTGCTACTTTTAAGATGACTTTTATAAACCATTTTCTCAATAATTAAGAAGAAAAGAGTTTGGAAGTAATGTGTTATCTAAAATTTGTTGTCCTTTTGTGAAAAGAGCAACACAATGACTACTAATATTCTCTTTCTTGTTCAGAATAATAAATAATGTACAATCCTACATCTATGGTGAGCTCCTCCTTTTCACAAGCACCTATAAGAATCCCTTTGAAGCCAGAGACAGCACTTCTAGTGAGTTCCTAGTGTGTACAGGACAAGTTGCAGGCAGTACAATATAATTTGGGCCTTGAACTGCTTGTGGAGGATGTGTTTCTATGAAAAAAGAGACTAATGGAAGCAATGAAAACCAATTGTAATCGCTCAGGTTAGGGGAATATACGGCAGGTGTAAAGTGTCTCACCAATGCATAAAAATGAAGGACAAGAGGGTATTTTTAGCTCCCAAACTGTCCACAAATTCTAACTGTTCAAGCAGACTTGGCAACAAGACCCCTGGGCTGAAAGTACTGCTGTTAAAGGCAAGGTCAGTGAATATTCAACAGCCATCCAAGACCTAATCCTGAATGAACATGTGGTCCTCACTTGCATTGTAGAAATTTAGTTGGATGAATCCGGGTAGTATTAATCTCACACAGTTTTATCCTCCAAGGTTCTCTGTGCAACAGCAGGCAAGAGTGGTGTGGTATGGGGGCAATGAAGTAGCAGTTGGCTTTGCAATTCCACTCCTCTTACCAGATGTCACATTCCGTAATTGTTTGGATTTGAATGTATGTTTCTGAAAGTTGGATCCCAGGACAAGATAGGGATTCTCTCAGTGTACTACTCAACCCGTGTTACAACAACTTCACTTTCAGAGCTAACTGAGCTGGTATCAAAGAGGGGGTGTTGGAGTCCTCTCAGCTCATTATGCTGAGAGACCTAAACATTCACGCTGAGGCAGTGCTGTCAAGGGTGTCTCAAATCTTCATGACCTTCATGACGATCATCGATCTGTCCCAAATGCTTCTGCCCCTACCAATGCCTTTCACAGTATCCCTTTACCTTCACAGGTGCATCTGATGAGATCACAGGAGGAGAGCCTTTGCTGTTGCTGCTCCCAGACTTTGGAACTCCCTCCCACAGGAGGCCAAACTCACACCATCATTGCTGTCCTTTTCCAAGCAGGCAAAGGCTTCCTCAGACAAGCTTTCCCTGGGTGACTAAATGTTGTTATTTGACTTTTAGATGAGCTGTTATGTACTGTTGCTTTGAATGATTTGTAGTACTTCTTGTGTTATTTCACTTTTAGTTTTCCATCTCTCCAAGTGACATTTTTAGTTGTTTGCTTATTGTTGTTAGTAGACATGGGCACGACTTGGCGAAATTCTCGTTTCCGTTTCCGTTCCTCATTTCCGTTACACAACGGAAATGGTAACAACAATTACTCCGCCAGAACTCGAACTCGAACCGAAAAAAAGAAAAATTGGGTCTGATTTGTCGTTGTCATTCCTGGCATCGCGCGGTGATCGCCCGATGCCAAGCGCAAGCGGCACAAAAAAAAGTTTTAAAAAAAAAAAAACACCCCGATTCCCGGCCAAAAAAGCAGGCGAAAATATGTCTGCCTGAGTGAGGGCACCTACCAGAGGAGTGGTTTCTGGGGGGGGGGTCCCCGGCCTCCCCCCTCTCCTGTCCTGGGCTGCTCTGGTGGGGGGCATCCTCATCGTCTCGCCAACTTGCCATGCCATGCGGTGCTGGCGGGGGATCCAAAATGGGGCGACCGCAATATTTATTTTGAAATCATGGTCCAAAAACACACCAAAGCACCACAGAAACATGCAAAAATAGCTATTTTAAA
Organism: Phrynocephalus guinanensis; assembly: GCA_037367245.1. Lineage (NCBI taxonomy): Eukaryota > Metazoa > Chordata > Lepidosauria > Squamata > Agamidae > Phrynocephalus > Phrynocephalus guinanensis. The sequence continues at coordinate 32,360,466 of CM074741.1, read as the reverse complement.
ACTGCCTGAATTTTTACAGTAGCAGCAGTTGGTTTTTCTTGCAACAAAATGTCTCCATTGATTTTATTTTATTTTATTTTTATTTTTATTTTTATTTTTACACCTGCGCAATGATGGGCTGGCCATGGGAGTGGACCATGCAAATTTTTGGAGCCATTCCACCAATTGCATGGCCACTTGGCCAGGTTTTGACCGAGACTTCTGCGATGTGCCAGTCGGGCATAAAAAGCCCACTAACCCTAGCCCGAACCCGAACCCTAACCCTAACCCTAACCCTAACCCATACGCCAGTACACTATCCTTCTTAGTGGGTCAGAGAGGCACCCAGAGGTGCACCCCAGTAACTCACCCTAACCTTACCCGTAACCCTAAGCCTAGCCCTTGCGCTAACCCTAACCCTAAGCCAGATCTGTGTACTCGCATTGCACTACAGCAAGTACACTTCCCTTCTTAGTGAGCCAGAGGGCGCCCATAGGGGTCCTCTCTCACTTTGTTCCTCCTCCCCATCCCCAGCCCAAGTGCACCGTATGCCAGGCAGTGAGTCACAGAGGCACCCGAAAGAGAGGTGCCTCTGCCTGCCACTGCAACTTGGTATGCATATCCAATTGGCTATGCATACCCTTTTGTAGCGGGCCAGAGGAGGCACCCACCCCAGAGAGGTGCCTCCAGGAGCCCGCTTTCCTTTCATGGCGGGCCAGAGGAGGCACCCACCCCAGAGAGGTGCCTCCAGGAGCCCGCTTTCCCTTCATAGCAGGCCAGAGGAGGCACCCACCCCAGAGAGGTGCCTCCAGGAGCCTGCTTTCCCTTCATAGCGGGCCAGAGGAGGCACCCACCCCAGAGAGGTGCCTCCAGGAGCCCGCTACCCCCCCAACCAGTACTAACGACAGACGAAAAAACAACAAACAAAATAACAAATTTTTGAAAAATTTCGCGACAAACGGAAACAAGCCGAAATGGGTCGGCTCCGACACACAATAACTCGAAACGTAATTTTTCCTGGTTGTGCCCATCTATAGTTGTTAGCTTTAATATTGCTTCTTAATGCTGTAAGATGCCTATTCTCAATCTTGATTTTTGTCTTTAATGTTTTTTGTAAATTGACTAATTGTCTCAAGCTTTACATATTCTCCTTCAGTATTGTAAACCACCTTTTCAAGGAGAAAGTGGGTAAAATATTGCAAGTAAGTAAGTAAGTCCAAATATAAGGTGGTAACAATGAATTACAGAATGTTACTTTTATACAACTCCTACAGGCTTGGGAAAGCTGCACAGTCCTAGAGTGCTCCCAGAGGAAGGGAACAGTAAAACACTTCAGAGTATTTTCTATTTCGAAAACCCTGTTTTCGATGATTTTTGCCTGAAATTCTTGAAAAGACTAACATGGCTATCCTCTCTGAAACTCCTGAAAAAGAGAGAGAACCGATGAATGGAGTAGAAGTGTCCATTCTACTAAAAAATTATATTTTTTAAAAAAAGAGGAAAGGGATAAAGCAGCAGCTATGATTTCAAGGGTCTATGGCCACCGTAAGGAGCTGATGATAATATACTATTGTATCTTTGCTACACAACTTTATTCCCCACCTCTTGTGTTGTCACCTTTTTTTGAATCAATTCTGTCTTTCTCTGATTCTCCTTCCTCTTCCTTGATAGATGTAATGTAGTTACATGAAATGTAATTTTCTATCCGCATAGTTCATTTAAACAACAGTAGCCAATTCTAATTTTCCAAGAAATAAACTGCTCACCTGTGACCACTAGCAATCACTATCTGCCTGGCTTTCTGATTAATCACTGGGGCATGGTGATGTATCTCTATCCTTGTGTAGTTAGAGTCGACAAGGGTTTCACAAAGGATAACACCCAGTAACTCATCATATGCCCATCTTGCTAAGCAAGCAAGCAAAGAAACAAACAAATATTTTGAGAGATGTATACAGTGGTACCTTGTATAAAGGAATTAATTTGTTCCAAAGGAAATTATGTTAAGAAAATTTTCCTTTATACAAATTTCCCATAGGAATGTATTGAAGACTAGTAATCCCTAATCACAACCATTTTTATGTTGTATGGATTTGCCCCATAGACAATTATGTTAAGCAAATTTCCCCTATCTCTGGAATTTTTATGTTGTACAGATTTTATGTTATACAAACCCTTTGTCATACAAGGGTCCACTGTAATTTGTAGCTTGCTCATAGAATACAGAAAGCCTTTTTGGTTTACCTCTATTGATTGTTCTCATCAAAAGTCAAAACAGAGTGACATATTTCATCACTGATGAACTATGTCTCTCTACATTATTCTAGTTTGTTTCATGGTCCTTCTAATTTCCAAAAGTAATGTATATATGCAACACTAAGCCACTGAGTGATAATGCTACTGAAAGAAGCAATGCAAAAGGTCTGATAAAAAAAAAATTAGATTATAGGAGGAAACTGTATTTTATGGTTTATCTTTCGCAAACAGCAATGTGTTGTTTGTGCTAGTGTATTTTATACCTTTGGCACTCAGCCATTTCACCGTAGCATCATTCCTGACCTTTAATCCCTGGAAGTGTGGTAATGTAATCTTAATAGCTAGTAAAGCAAAACACCATCACACTGTCAATTGAGAGATGATTGTCGAGTAGTAATGCATGAGATTTTTTTTAAAAAGGGGGGGATTATATTGTTTTGCTTCCAATTTTACCACTGTATATGTGCCTTCAACTGACCATATGAAATAAAAGTTCAAAGGAGAATATTAATACAGCAATCTTCTTCTGGCTATAAATCTGTGTGCCAAACACAATTTTCATCATGAAGAATCTAGGTGAGAATTTGTTTAATAACACTCTGATATATTTCCCACCACAACTACATGAAGACGTTTGGGGGTGATTGAACTTCATTTACTGAAGTGAAACTGGGCTGATCTTTGTAAATCAAGGTATAAGCAAGATATAATCCTAGTGAACGGCCACAACTATTATGTGTTGAACACTATGTACTGGTTCAACTGAAGTGAGGAACTTCTCGTTTATCTACAGGGCAATCTAGTGGGAAATAAATTTATGGATGTGATCTAATATAGTCTGTTCCCTATGTTTCCATTGAAATTCACAATAGACTTCTATATTGGAAGAGGAAGACATGTTGGCATTTATATGCACTCTAATCATAATTCCAGTTGCATAATCTGAGAAATTTATCTGAGGAAATGCAGAACAATATTTACACACAATTTGCAAAGCTACCCCACTAGAGTCTTCAATTATACTATGCTACAGTGGATATAAAGTAGATACAGTGCCATCACTATGTACCCTAGAATGATCTTTGGTGTATGTGGAATTCTGTAGCATTAAGATATAAAGATCAATACAAAAAGATGCAAAGAATGGCATTTTTCATTGTACAAAATCATAGCTCACTCCTTTTAACATTTCTGCCATTGAGAAATGATAGCATGTTTTGTGAAATGCATACAAACTCAGGGCTGAGGTATTGCAAATATGAAATTTGATTTATTTGTTTCTTGTACCATTTTCCCCTTAAACATAATAGAAGGTTAAAGAATTCCATTGACAATTTATGCAGTAGAGGACATAACATTTTGTGTTTCTATATTTTATATTCCACCCTACATAAACATCAGGAGGCATGTGTTCTATTTATTTGTGCTCAGCCAGCAAAAGTGCAGAGATCAGGTTCTTTGATTTGTCATCATCCAATTTCCATATGCTTTCCAATGCTTACTTTCTACTATTATACACATTATATTCAAAGCACACTCAGTTTAGCCATTAATAAGCTCCCATTTCAAAGCACAGCCCCATTTCAAATCATGGCTCTAATTAGACTGCAGTTCATATAGTCTCTCCATCTGTGGTTTATGAAAAACTGAAAATTTTGGTGCAGGATGAAAGCATTAATACAATTTATTTTTGACTGCCAGGACAACTTCTGTGATGATGCAACAGATGCTCATATTTTAATTGTACACTAAGCTCTGAGACAATGCTTTGATGGTTTTCCTAGTTATTTACTTTTTCAGCTCCCTTCTTTATATGATTTGAGAGAGCATTGTTTTAAGCTGAGAAGATTTCCTTAGAGTGAAAACTTTCCTGAAAATCTTTGGTGTATTTATTAGGTGGAAAAATAATTAAATCATACCTTATCTTAGAAAGCTTTTTCAACTATTGGTTCGTTTATGTGATCATGCTAAACCTACTGATGCCATAGAATAGTTAGACTTCAAATTAAAACCAGCTTTAAAAATGCAGAGATATTGATATTGGCTGAAAACCAGTAGTATCCTAAAATAGTAGTTTTTGGCAGTAGGTCTAAAAACCATGTATGACAGATTGATGACCACCATATAGAACAAGTGAAGTCATTTAAATGTTCAAGTCCTTTAGATGTGCTTAGGGTTATTGGCTTCCAACTCAATTTGAAATGATTTTTTCCTGGGGGACTACCTTTGGAGTTTAATGACTCAGCCCCCTGAATCCCAAACCTCTTCAAATTTTGAGGGCTTACATGGAACATCTTGAGGAAGCTTGCCTGACTAGAGATGGGCATGAAACGAAAAAAAATTGTTCCGTTATTCATTATTCGTTTTGTTACATAACGAAACGAATAATGAAAATTGTGATGAAATTGGAACGAACTGAGCAGAAGCACAAAAATTAGGTTCGTTACGTTTTGTTTTTGTTAATGGTGACACACAATGAAATGAGCTGTTTTTAAATGTTAAAAAATGTCCTGAATATCCATAAAAACCCAGAAATAATTATTTATTCTGCCTGATAATACCTACCAGGAGGGTTGGGGGTCCTTAAAACATGCATTTATGTCTTTTCTCAGATCACTGTATTTTTTTACCTTTAAGGGGAGTTAGGGGAAATTGACCCAAATGGCTCCCCGATGCCTAATATTGATTTCTTGGGTATGAAAATGCCCTGGACATCTGTAAAAATGCAGCAACAATTATTTGAAATTATTACCTACTAGGGGGTTGGGGTCCTTAAAACGTTTGTTTTTGTCTTTCTCCCATCGCAATGTATTTTTCTTTTCCCTTTAAGGATGACACAAAAATGGATTCCAGCCACAAGATGGATGCAAGCCATGTGATGGGATCATGTAAATTCTTGGCATGCCCAGGTTGCAGACTGGGTAGGTGTGGCAGCCAGAGAGGGCATAAAAAGCTCTGGCAGCCCCCGTCCTCCTTGCAGTCTGTGGTGGGAGTTAGAGTGGGGTTGCTGTCTCTGCGACTTGTTACTTTAGGCCAGCCAGGCAGGTGTGTGTCTCTGTGTTCCTGCTGGCTGCAACCTGGCTCTTAGGGGAGAGAAAGAAGAGATTTTTCTTGCAGCTTTCCTGTGTGTGTGCGTACCTCTCAGTGAGTACCCTCCCCTGTCCCGCACTCTGCGGCTTACACTCTGGGCAACATCCCTCTTGTCTGGGGCGTTGGGGGACGCTCGCCCACGGAAATGCTTTAAATCGCGCAAAAAGCGGGTAAAAATGAAAAATGAAAAACAAAAAAATGAAACAATTTTTTTTCAAAAAAATCATGAAAAATGAAAACGAACCGAAACAGGACCTACAATGAAAAATGAAAAACTGAAACTTTTTTCGATTCATGCCCATCTCTACCCCTGATATTTTGGTGCCTCTAGGACCCAGGGGAGCATAGCATTTCCTTTCCTTTCCTTTGGTTGCAGAACCACTAATGAAATGAAACAAAACCCTATATTTCCATTTTGTGCCCATCTCTATTCAGTAGCTTTGCTCTCCCAATATACCTGATAGTTGCCTTGTTTCCTGCCCATTCTGTCTGTGATACAGTAATATACTCCCCCCAAAAGAAAGAAAGAAAGAAAGAAAGAAAGAAAGAAAGAAAGAAAGAAAGAAAGAAAGAAAGAAAACAGGAAAAGTGGGAGATAAAACAACTAGGAGGCATAATTCTTTTTTAAAAAGTAAGAAACAGAGGAAGGTGAGAGGTCCTATCCCAAATGTTACTGAGAACTATCTCATGCTGTCAAACACAATGACACAAGTTTCACTCGCATAGGTACTCAGTCATTTGGATTCTTACCACAAGTAGACTAAAAACAAAGAAACAAAATATCAAATGCATACTCACTCTACCCTATAAATTATAATATCTTCCTCTATTATATGTCATGTAATATACCACCCTCACAAAACATCTATCAACCACACAACAGGGAATTCCCCCTAAGGGCCTTGGTGAATGGTGTTTCCAGGAGAACATGGGCTGTTCATTAGTGCTTCAGGTGGAATTGGTTCTTGGTTCTTCTGTTAAATGATTACTTACATTTTGATAGGTTTTTTAATTTTTCTCAGCTGTTTTAAACAAATAAAACACACAAAGCAATGTTGGGCCTGAGTCCCAATTCTGTTTGAACATTATTTGGGGCTACCACTTAACTTCAAATCAGTTTGGAGATTGACAAATACCCCTGCATGCCTGACTTCAGGTTCCAAATAATTTCTGAACTCAGATCTCATTACTGATTATTATTATGTAGAGATGGGCACGACTTGAAAAAAAATTTTTTCGAGTTGTCGTTAGTCGGGCCGGTTCCGTTTCGGCTCGTTTCCGTTTTTTGCGAAAATCTGCAAAAATTAGTCGGTTCGTTTTTTCGTTTTTTCGTTGTCGTTAAAGGGGGTAGCGGGCTCCTGGAGGGAGCTGCAGGAGTCAGCCAGAGCCACAAGTGACGGACTGGCAGACTCTTTGCACCCGCTGTGTCTCACGTACTTGCATGTAGTGCAATGCAAGTAGATCTGGCTTAGGGTTAAGACGGCTTAGCGCAACGGCTAGGGTTAGGCTAGTTACGGGTGAGGTTACGGTGAGTATTGGGGTGCATCTGGGTGCCTCTCTGACCCACTTAGAAGGACAGTGTACTGGCGTATGGGTTAGGCTTAGGGTTTGGGTTTGGGCTACGATTAGTGGGCTGTTTATGCCCGATTGGCACATCCCAGAAGTCTCTGTGGTCAACCTGGCCAAGTGGCCATGCGATTGGTGGAAAATTTGCATGGTCTACTCCCATGGGCGAGCCCATCATTGCAAATGTGCAGGTGTACTAAAAATAAAATAAAATAAAATAAAATAAAATAAAATCAACGGAGACTTTTTTTTGCAAGAAAACCCCCACTGCTACCCTGTAAAAATTCAAGCATTTAAAATAGCTAATTTCCGCATGTTTCTGTGGTGCTTTGGTGGGGTTTTGGGCAACAATTTCAAAAAAAATATTGCGGTCGCCATTTTGGATCCCCCCCCCCACCGCATGGCAAATGGATGCGCCCTCCCAGCCTGGTACAGTCAGCAAAACCTGGCCATGCGATTGGTGGAATGGCTCCAAAACTTTGCATGGTCCACTCCCATGGGCGAGCCCATCATTGCAAATGTGCAGGTGTAAAAAAATAAAATAAAATAAAATAAAATAAAATCAACGGAGACTTTTTTTTGCAAGAAAAACCCACTGCTGCTACTGTAAAAATTCAAGCATTTAAAATAGCTAATTTTCGCATGTTTCTGTGGTGCTTTGGTGGGGTTTTGGGCAACAATTTCAAAAAAAAATATTGCGGTCGCCATTTTGGATCCCCCGCACTGCATGGCAAATGGATGCGCCCTCCCAGCCTGGTACAGCAGCGCAGCAGTAGCAATAGCCAAGGAGAGGGGGGCGGGGAACCCCCCCCCCCCCCAAATTAAACACCCTTCTGGCCTGGTAGGTGCCCTCAGACAGTTTTCGCCTTCTTTTAGGGCCGGGAATCGGGTTTTTTTTTACCAAAAAACTTTTTTTCTGTCCGCTTGGCATTTTGGCGATGCAAGTAACGAGCACGACAAATCAGACCAAATTGTTCGTTCGTTGGTTCGAGCTCGAAGTCTGGGGCAGTGATTCCCGTTACCGTTTCCGTAGAGTAACGGAAACGAGTAACGGAAACGGAAACGGGAATACCGCTAAGTCGTGCCCATCTCTATTATTATGTATAATAAATTCTACTGTATGGCATGGAATGATTGACTTTAATATAATCTGGTGCTGAAGTAGAGTTGCTATTATTTTCCCTAACAGGTTCTTAATCTTCAATAGATAGGTGGTAGGCATGGTTGTATTAAACATGGAGAGTACAGATGAATGAGAATATTGTTTGCTTGCTTTTTAATAGTTACTAAACTCTACATTTTTTTTTCATTAAGCTTGATGAATCTGTAAGTTTTACTCTGTCCCACAAAACTCGGATGTGGGAGAAAGTGAAAGTGACATTCATCAAGACTGCATGCTCTGATGTAGACAAAGATGGAGCTCAACTTTCCCTTTCACTAGACTACATACAACTCCCATGTGTGATTGCAAAAGGTAATTTACCATTTACAGTGACAAACAGACAAACAAGTGGTTGGACAGTATTCACATGATGTTGAATGCCAAAACATATCATGTTTTCGCTTGATATGTTTTGTTCTCTGATATGAGTTTTAAAAACATGCCCCAAAGAGACATAATTTCTCCTGCTATTCTTAGGGAGGATTGCATTTATGTAATATACCATACAAATAAAAATGCAAAACTGCTGCCTTTCACATTCTATATTAAATGTTACAAAAATTCTTTTACTAATATTAATATATGGAACACCTAGACATTTGGCTCAACTGTGGTTTTCAAATAATGCCTGCATGTTGGCAACTATGATTGTCATAAAATATATGGATATCCAATTTATTCTGTGCAGATTAACATCGTGTGCTCATAGCACATCAGTGACAGCTTTATACTTACGTGGCTGGCCTGTGGAGTGAAGATAGAAAATGCAATTTAGCCAGCTCCTGCTTACTTAATTAAATAAAGTCGAAAAGCAAAACCAGTCAGCCCCTAAAAGGATATCAATCTCACTTGACTTACAGAACTCCTAAAATGACTCAACCCCTAGTGTTAAACACATTGGAACTTTTAAAACCATGGGAACACTTCGCTGATCAGCATCTTAATGGGCAGATTAATTTATATGAACCCAGCTACTGAAACCTCACCACTCTCTGTCATTTAAACATTAATTTTCATATTGTGATAAGCCACATAAGTGTTTCATAATTAAAAGATTTTCATAAAATCTTTAGTGGCCTCTTCTTCTTTTCAGGGAAGGATACTGTATTGAAATGTCATCTTTTGTTGGATGGCTCAGTAAACACTGGATATATCAGTGGTTTAGGCATCAGCAGCCAGATGTTGGGAGTTTGTTTCTCTAGCACCTGGTGAGATGCTTTCCCTCCTTGATAGGAGTTGGCTGAGATGATCCATAAGGTCTGTTCCAGCTTTGCAATTCTGTTGTTTGTTGTTGTTGTTGTTGTTGTTGTTGTTGTTGTTGTTGTTGTTGTTGTTGTTGTTGTTGTTGATGTTGATGATGATGATGATGATGATGATGATGATGATGATGTCCCCTAACATTACCTGTTTGCACTACGGGTCAGGTCCCCTTTACAGGTCCTGAATATTACAGTTAAACAAGATAAATAAGTTATAAATAAAGTTGTGGCCCATTCTACCCAAAGCTGAAGTGGTCTTGCCTCTTTATTTCCACTTCATTGGGGGGCGGGGTGAGTTGGCCCCAGCAGTCCCGGGCATTGGGCGTGAAAACTTCGCACCCATCCAGGTCCTCCTACCCGAGGATGGGAGACAATAAAGAGGGCTCCCTCCCTCACCCCAGCCTCTCCTGAGCAAGACCGGTGGACCCACCCTCCCTCACTATGGTAAGAAAATGAGATTAGCTGGTCGCCATCTGGGGCCAGATGGGAATTCTTGGTCTGTTGTTCTTGCCATGGTGTGGCCCAGAGTGCTGCCACACTTCCCCTGGGTCTCTGTGTATCTTTTTCTCTCCCTGCACCCATTTTTCATAAAGGTAGCAGCCAAATGCCTCCACTGTCCCATTTGAGGGCCACAAAAAGGGAGAGAACTCAAAAGTTGTGTTGTGAGAAGGGAGATAAACTTACATTTTTGTGGCAGTGGCTCATCTCCATTTTAAAAAAAAATAGTAGCTCTGTAGTGGTAACAGTCAGAGTTGCTATCAACAGCTACTCTTCTGTGAATGCTCATATTCCTAGCATGGACAAGTAGCATATTCAGGGAAAAGGAACATTATGGAGGAGATGGGGTGGGTTAGTGATTGAGGAAAGCAACACATTTTCAAATGTTTGTGGCAGCTGCGTTTTATAAAATAAAAGGAAATGCAGGCTGATGGGAGATAAGAGTTGCTAGATATTTCTGCTAACAAATAAGCCTAACATGTCTGCAAAATAACCGTACTCCCTACCTTATAAATCCACAGCTTTTCCTGCAAACACAATCTTTTTTGTTGTTTCAGTAATAGATTTCTATTCTTTTTATAATTTAGCCTCCAGTTACAATACACAAAGCAATTATGCTCACTGAAGTTCAAAATGTGACTATTTTGAAATGACTCCTGTGTACAGGGTGTTTGTAAATGTGGCAGTTTCTATTTACATTTGAAAGGTGAAGCAAATACAAAAGGTGCACCAGAATGGACAGAGGGCAATTAAAGCTCAGCCAGGTGCCAAAGAAGGAGGATATTTGATGACTTTGAATGACAGCAATTAAACATCAACCCAGTGACATTTCTGATTTTTAATTAATATTGCTCAGGAAAGTGCAGTACTTTCAGGTTGTGTTTTTCAGGCATTCACAAGTGGAACAGTTTACCCCAGCCACTTACCTGCAATATAATGTTGACCATTAAGGGATGAACCTCTCAGGGGCTGTGATGCCCCCCCCCATTTCACATGTCTTCTTCTGAATTTTATTTAGCTCTGGTAAATAGGTGGGGCCATAGTTAGTTATACTAGTAAGTGCCTGAACTGGTTTGAGAGTGAAGGAATTTACAGTATTTTTGCCAGTGGCACAGCCCCCCACCCACTTCAAGAAAAGTATAAGATGACCTTCTCAAGACTGCCAGGTCATTAGTATGGCATTTCTTGAGATTTCAGGGCCAAAATCTGAGACTTAGTGTAGGTGTCACAGAGGTACGGCAAACAGAAATTGGGAGCGGTCCCTGTTATTGTTTCTTGGCTAACTGATTAAGGAAACAAGCACAAAGGAATTCCAGGTAAAACATGTCTAGAATTCAGATACAACCAGCCTGGAAAGTGTAGCAGTTATCTGAGATTAATCTGTGCTCTATGACCTAATAAACCTAGATGGCCTTAAGTCATAAAAAGTTTAAGAGTACAGTGGTACCCTTACTTAAGAACAGCTCGACTTAAGAGCAATTCGACTTAAGAGCGGAAAACTGTTGACATTTTAACTGCCACCTTACAAATTTTAGATATGGTCTGCTCGACTTACAAATGTTTTTTTATTTTTTTATTTTATAAAAATAAAATTTTTATTTATTTTATTTTATTTATTTGCTTATTTTATTAATTTAATTTATTGGCTGTTATTGTAATTTGCTGTCTTCTTAATTTGTTGTAAACCGCCCGGAGTTCCCCTCCAGAAAGACGGGCGGTATATAAGCTCCATAATAAATAATAAATAATAATAATAAACTTATTTTTTCAATTTTTTAGATAGGTATCCCGACTTAAGGGTAGTTCAACTTAAGAACATGCATTCGAAATGGATTAAATTCGTAAGTCGAGGTACCACTGTATTCCAATCTGATAATTAAGTGCTGGTGTGGAAATCCCTGTGGATTATACTCTCCACTTATTTTGTAAAGGAGGAGTAGGAGGAAGCAACTTCAGGATGCTGAAGCCATTTGTTGACCCGCCATTCAGAGAACAGGATGAACAGAAAGCAAAGTAATATATGGAGGGCTTGTGCCCCCTTCTTATCCAGGGATTTAAGACAGAGTGGAATGAATGGTTTGCATGGGACTCATGAAGGAAGATTCTCTGGAGAACTTTAGACTTTGTTCCACTGGGGGGCTGGATTTTACTTCAACTTGCCTCATAGCTCAGTGGTTTAAATTTGTCTGCTCCTGTTTATCACTCATCCCCCCACTTCATCTAGAAGAGGATGGAGACTGTAATATGTACCCTTCCAACTCTAGAAAGAGTCCAGGCTTTTCATTAACTGGGCTTTATTTTTCCCTAGTCAGTCTTTGTCAACATTTAAAAGAAGGTTGCTAGATTTAGCAGTTTCGGTGATACATTTTCTTTCTCCAAAACATTTAGGTTCAGCTTCTGTAATATTGTTTATTGTTTATATCTGTGCTGCTGTCTTATAAGAAGAAGATCATGGGTCCTTTCATTCTTCACAACAGGGGAAAGAAATTCAATATACTATTTCACGTATATTACCCTTGTAACTCTCGTCAGGTAGGTCTATCTATCTGAAAGTGTTTTAGAGGGGTAAAAACCACCCTGTATATGAAACTATCCTTTCATTCCAGCTCAACACATCTTTGTTTTAATAAAGATTTCAGCTCCCCATTGAGACTGTTTTGACAGAACAATACAATTGCTTTTTGTTTGCCATTTAATTTGCAACTGGATCAATAGGGTTGGATGTAAGCACTATTGGCATTAAAGTCCTCAAATACTAGGGGAAATAGAGGTTAAATTGTAAACAAAATATTTCATTGGCATTGATCTCAAAAGCAGGCTGGTAGTGCTTCTGAAAAATTATCAGCATCCACATATAACTCTTACTAAATTGACAAGGGATGGATTTGATTATTCTGCTTTGAAAAGCTTACTTCCTTAAGGTTGCAGGTGTTTGTCAGTTTATAATGAATCAGCCCGGACCATGCTGCTCTGCCTACCATGAAGAAAACCTGGCCTCCATCTTGCCAGATGAACTTTTAAGATCTCTCTCCTGGCAAATTACATCCTTTGCCATGTTTGGACTTTTATAACCGCTTTGAAAAAGAGGACTTGCGTTCTCGAAAGCTCAGCAAACTTTTTTTATTTTTCTACCAGCAGCCTATGAAGGTATCACTCATAGTCTAGTTCTAAAATATTAAATGAATTATGTTTACATTGGATCCATACCAGAAACATTTGGGGTGATAATGTAGCATTAGTCAAGTTATACAGTATGTATGAGTGATTACTTAGCTTATGGTTCAGAAGAACAAATGCCCCATATTTGTGACTTTGAAGGACAATTTCAAGTAACCAAGGGGCACCAAAACAAAATGTACTGTTTCTGATAAGGGAATATTGAAAAAGGGAGATTGGATACTGAAGCTGAGTACATTGACTCCAAAAGGTTTAAATGTAAAATCAGATTTCTCCCTCTCCTTTAGAAGTATACTTTACAGTCCCTAGGACTAGCAGGCCAGGAGTCTGTGGATTTATCAGAGGAACCCTAAAAAAGAGTTGGGATAAGATAATGTTCAAAAATATGGAACACTTCTCCCATTTCTTATGCTGGGAAAGGTTGAAGCTGGCAAGAAAAGAGGAAGACCAATTACAATATGGATTGATCCCATAAAAGAAGTGACAGCCTTGAGTTTACAGAAGTAGAGAAGGACTCTTGAAGAGAGGAGATTGTGGAGATCACTCATTTATGGGCTTGCCATAAGTTGAGGGCAACTTGATGGCACATAACAAACAAAAAAACCTCCATTTAATTAATTAATTAATTAATTACAAAAATTAGCTGCGTCACTACCAAGAGGTCTCTGGGTAGCATACAATAATGAATTAAAGAACTATAAAACAATAAAATTATTAAAAATATAAAATACAGTGGTCCCCAGCCCATTCGTAGTTCATATACTGAGGTCCTGCTATATGGTGGGACTGCAGTATATGAAAAAAGTCCCCCTGGGGTAAGGAGGAAAGGCCTTACCAGGCCCGTCAGAGGCCCCAACAGTACTTCCCCGCAAACCGGAAGTGACTTCCGGTAAACCAGAAGTGACCTCCAGATGACTAGAAAGCACTTTGGGGGCCTCTGGAGGACTGGAAAGCCCCTTGCAGGCCCGTTTGGGGCAGCACCAGGCCTGGGGTAAGTACCTGAGCCCCCAGAGAGCCCACCCAGTCCCAACCTGTTTCAGGCCTCCCTTACTTACCCAAGGACTGGTGCTGCCTCAACCGGGCCTGCAAGGGCTTTCCTGAGCATTCTGGAGGCCCCCAAAGGCCCAGGAAGGCCCTCACAGTCTCATTTGGGGCAGCGCCAGGCTGGGGGTAAGCCCCAGAACCAACCCAACCTGCATCCACATATCACAGATTTGCACTTATCGCAGGTCGGGTTGGGTCCCTAACCCCCGCAGTAGGCGGGAGTCACTGTACAATACAGTTAAAACAACATAAATACAAATTATTGTATGTTGTTTTAACTGTATTGTACTTTAACCTATTTCAAATGAGCATTAAAAAACCTAGTTGTACAAGCAGGCATTTCCACAGGCTATCACATTATTTTAGCATGACTGCCAGATGGACAGTACACAAATACAATAAATAAATAAATAAATAAATAAATAAATAAATAAATAAATAAATAAATACTGTACAGTCCTCAGCAATGGGACATGGAGAAGCCCACTGCACACAGATTTCAGTGACTGAACAAGTAAGGGACATGTCCTGTCTCAAATATCTAGGTTTCAAGAAATATAGGAGTTGAAAAGTCATCATCAAAATTTAGAATTCATACCAGAAACATACTGCCAGCCAGTGCTATTCTTTCAGAACTGGTGCTGTACATTTTTGAATGGCTTTTCTGTCACAATCTAACTCCTGCATACTCCACTTGCTATCGCATCGGTGCGGTCTTTAAGGGTAGTATAGTTATCGGTGCGGTCTTTAAGGGTAGTATAGTTATATATTATCTACAACACTTGAGATTTTGTAAAAAGTACCACATGAAAACTGAACTTGAGAAATGCCCAATTGTGTCATGATCTGGAACTAGCTCATCATCCATGTGAAAAAGAATTGTACCACTGAGTTTGATGCTGGGAGAACGGTGGCATAACAGTGCGACAAATACATTAAAACATGATAAACAAACAAACAAAAAATAACACCACTATCCATGCTTAATTCATTCATCCATATATTTTTGAAGCAGTGCATGACCATACACTGTAAGTTCCCACTGTTTGTACTTGTAAATGGATTCTAAGCTGTAGGTTTCCTTTAAGATACTTCTAAATAAAGTATATAGACTGATGGAAGTTTCTAACAGAACACATTCAAAATGCAAATGTGTGAATCTAAGATGGAAAGTTACTTCCTAGAATCACACTGCGCAACTCTGGATCTTTCAAATCTGTATCATTTTGGTTCTCCTTATGGCTGAAACTACAAGAACTGTTAAAATATCACCTCACATGATAAACCCAGCCATCTTAAATTGACATTTGGGCTGCTTTCCAGGCTAGTGTTTATTTTATTGATGGATGTCTGTTCAATTATGCTTTCTGTGGAAGTCACAGGACTTGGGGAAGACACAACTGGATTTTTAGAGATGACAAATATGTCAATACGATGAGAATTCATACATGAATGGTAGAAACATGATGGAAGGTCAACAAAGTCAAACATGAATTGGGCTTATCCTCATATGTTCCTGCTCATGTGTCACTAATATATAAAATCCTTCTGGGAAGCTTTAAAGGGCAAAAACTTCTCCCTTTGGGGGTGCTCTACCTGTACAGATTAACTTTTTTTAAGGAGAAGCAAGGTTAGATTGTAAATAAATGAGCTATTTTCATTAGGTTTTGCTAGCTAACAGATTCACTGGGAGTTCAAAAAACTAAATTGGCAGACTGGTAAATAAAGGAAGCAGTACTCAATCATTAAATGCCTTTTCTATAATGTTTTCTTTCATCTTCATTTCTCTTTCATTGTTCCAGATCTTTGCTAGCTATGCCACACATATCCAAGTGTCAATATCTCATCATCACCGATGCTCCAAAGCTGCCCATGCAGCTGATGTGTTGTGGTATATACTAGATATACTCATCCATTTTTGATAAGCATGGGCTTCCTGTAGTCTATTCCCATCACTCCAGCTATAATTATCTGCCTGAGGCTACTGTTCAGAACCTTGCAATTTTAATGCTTGCTTCAGCATCTTTTCCCCATTTCCTTTGCAGGGGATCCATATATTGCAGTCAGTTCCTTTTTCAAATATTGCTGTTTAGTCATTTTGGAACAGTATTTGCAGAATGTTTGCACACACCTACATTTTTACCCAAGTGTTTCTCCCTTAATGTATCTCACCCCATGATGACTGTCCTTGGTTACTTCAAAAATAAAACATAGATTCCTCCAGTTTCTTCCAAAAGAACCAGAAACACATGACATTAGGAACTACCAGAGCTAAAACTAAAATCAGACACCTTCATCTTTATTGCTAGCAGAATTGCCCAGAGAAACAGAACTTTGGAGCACACAAGGCAGGCTGTGCTCAAAGAACAGCAATTTGAAGGCTGCCCCAAAGGAAAATCCTGCTCAATAAAATTTGTCTACTACTGCAAAACTTTGATGGTAAAAACCAAACCTAAAAGCATAAAGTCTTCCTTGAAACTCATCCAATTTGATTTTTTAGCCAGATTACTTAGAATTATCATTTACTGTGTTACATGTAATAAGTAGACGATCACAACTTTGTAACTATAAAAGGTGACATATATAGAATCATAGAATCATAGAATCATAGAGTTGGAAGAGACCTCAAGGGCCATCTAGTCCAACCCCCTGCCATGCAGGAACTCGATCACAATAGTTCCAACAGATGTCCATCCAGCCTCTGCATAAAAACCTCCACAGAAGGAGACCCCACCACCCTTTGTGGCAGCATATTCCACTGCCAAACAGCTCTAACTGTCATGAAGTTCTTCCTAATGTTCAAATGGAATCTCTTTTTCTGTAGTTTGAAACCATTGCCCCGAGTCCTAGTCTCTGAAGCCATGGAAAACAAACCTGTTCCCTCTTCAATATGACATCCTTTCAAATATTTAAACATAGCTATCATATCCCCCCTCAGCCTTCTTTTAGAGAGGCTAAACTTTCCCAGTTCCCTAACCATTCCTCATAAGACATTTCCTCCAGACCCTCAACAATCCTGGTCACCCTCCTCTGCACCCGCTCAAGGTTTTCAACATCCTTTTTAAACTGAGGCGCACAGAACTGGACACAGTACTCCAGGTGGGGTCTGACCAGAGCAGAATAGAGTGGTACTATCACTTCCCTTGATCTAGACACTATAGTTCTGTTGATGCAACCAAGAATCACTTTGGCTTTCCTGGCCGCCGCATCACACTGCTGACTCATGTTCAACTTGTGGTCCACCAAGACTCCCAGATCAATATAATATACAATATACAATATAATCTACAGTTGCCTACTAATTCTTTGTTTCCTAAGCAAGCCCTTTCCTCTATTTCCTACTTCATCCAGAAGTTGTGAATCTTGAGAAATCTAGGAGTTTAGAGAGGAAATTTGCCAAAATGTTGGGTGTGAATATTTGTTGCATTCTGAGTGGCATCATTTTCTCCTCCTTCTCCAGAACATTTCCCATTATTTGCATTTTTTCAGGAGATACAAGGACACATTCATACAACACGAGGATCATTCAAAAATGAACAGAATAATGGTCAGAAATAAGTGTAAAAAGTACACAACACTTGGAATAGATCATAGTGGTTGTTATGAGAAGAAAAGTGCAAGCATTCCTGTTACACAACTTATTTGATCCTCAAAGCACTGTTCTTTTGCCAGGAATTTCACCTGCTTGCAATGAAGCTTACGAAGAAATGAAGTTGCATTGAATATAAGAATGTAGTACACATTTTTAAAAATAAAGAAAACAATTTATATGAGAATTTCTGTAAATGGCTTTCATCACCTCCTCCCTTCTCATGATGCATCACCTCTTAGTACTATTCTCAGAGGAACCTAAAAGAAACCATGGAAACCACCAGTAAGAGTACTAAATATATTTGAATTTTTGAGTATGGTAACTTAACTATCTTAAGACATGTATGAACTCAATTAATTACAATCTCTCAGTCTCCAAGTCTCCCAGTCTCTCAGTCTTTATCTCTCCCCCTCTCCCCCCCTGTCTCCCTATGGACTCTAGTAAATTCTTATAAACAATTAACTGTAATGAAATTCTAATCATGCCCTAATCTCCAAAAGAGGAAAAGAGGCTTAAATTAGAAATTTGTCAAAAATAAGGAAGCTAGACAATTAGATATAATCACCTCAAATGTATATTTCCCAAGGAGGTATACAGTATTAAATTTACCATACAAGTGCAGTATCTGAAATCTGCAGATAAGAGCAAACACTCTTATCTAAGGATAATGGTGGCAGATGGGGTGCTTTCACCCCCAACATCCCTCCAAACATGTGGTAGTGTTGCTGTGGCAGCAAGGAGGGTGCGACAGCAAGGAGGGCTCGGCATCAGTAAGCTTCCTTTAGTTTTCTCCTCTCCAAGTTGCTGCCAGCCAGGTGCGCACTTCATCACTGGGCTCAGCGGCCGGTCTGCAGGGGTGCCGATGCTGAGGAGGGAAGAAAGCAAAAGGAAACTTACTGATGCTGAGCCCTCCTCTTCCCCGACGGGCTCAGCAGCCAGCCTGTGGGGGGGGGGAGTGGCAACGGCAAGGAGGGAAGAACACAAAATAAAACATACTGATGCTGAGCCCTCTTTTTTACCACCGGCCTCAGTGGCCAGCCTGCAGGGTGGCAAGGGTGGGGGCAGTGAGGAGGGAATAAAAGAAAATAAAACTTACCAATGCCAAGCCCTCCTCTTCACTGCTGGGCTCGGGAAGGAAGGCTCGACATTGGTAAGCTTTCTTTTGTTTTCTTCCCTCCTCGCCGCCGCTGTTAGCCAGCAACCATCTTAAACACCAGCTTTGTGGCTACTCAATTATTTTTTAAATTATTTTTTAAACATTTTCCCCCTCAATCTGTGGATAAATGAATCAGTGGTTAATGAATCCACGGATAAGGGGGTCATACTGTCATTTACTTACATATAATATTCTTAAATTAGAACGTTCGCTGTGTGAGAATGAGCGCATAGCTTGAGCTAACAGTTTGTTTTATTAAATAATTTAAGTTTCTCCTTCTCCAGGCTCCAGGGAAAGTTTATGAGCATGTTTGATCTGTGATTCCTCTCCATTTTCACCATTTGTTTTGAAGTGAGGAAGGAGAACACAGGTTAGAACAAGGTCACAAATCCACATTAATGTAGCTGTGGCATGGAACTAGAATGTATTTAGATGCAATCTGGAATAGCCTTTTGCTAAATTCAGAATTGTTTTAAACTTCTTGCATAATAGGCAATTTGAATAAATTGCAGGCTCATGTAAAACAGACGCTGTCGCACCTCACTCAGCTTTATCTCTAAGACACTTGTGTTTTCCATGAGAATGAACCAAAAATTCAGAGCCTCTGGGTACATTGCAAATTACTTCTCACTTGAAGCCATTTGTAAGAACTGACATTCACAAATTCTCTCCTCACAAGATGTTAACTGAACCTTGTCTTCAGCAATATATCCTCCACTTGTAGTAGAGGGGAGTGCATGGTTGTGGCGTAGTATTTGCACTAATTTTAAATGGTTGAGAGTGAGGTTCTCATTAGAAGCAATGCTGCCAAAATGAGTGTATATATGTGAAATGTGCAGGTGTTGTTACTACCTGTTTAATGTCTGCCATCTGGAATGTTAGGGACAATGCATACAGGAAGAAAAGAAAAGAAAAGAAAAGCAAGGCTTGTGGGTTATAGGGGAACATTTGTTGTCAGTTATAGTTAGATTGGAAACTGAAAAACTTTCTGAAGGAAATACTGTACTGAGCTAAGGTACATGGATATAAGAAGAGTCAATGTTTTGTTATCCAACACTTAGAAAAAAATGCAGATTCACAAATACTGTACATTACCTATGTGTTTGTCAGTTTGACTTGATGTTCAAAATCAGCTATATGTGATGAACCCATATGGTGGGAGTAGCAATCAATTATGAGCATGGTAACCAATGCTTATTTTCATCATTGTCAATACAACTGTACTAGATCATTTCCCCCTCCAGTCATAGAAAGAAAATATATTATCTTAGTTCTAGACCTGGGCAAAGCTGTACCATCAAAGGTGAATTTGCAGCAGTCTATATCCCAAAATCTGTTGCCCAGACACTGACCTACCATATCAACACCTGTGACTGCACAGTTTCTATTTAAATCATTGTGGATTTCTAAAACACATAGAGCTATTCAAATGCTGGAAATAGTTTTCCCTCATGCAGCTGGTATACCAGTCATTGAGCATCATTTAGCAATAACACAGAGAACATCGCCATGTAATGTAAGTTTTTGGTGCATCATCGTCGTCGTCGTCGTCATCATCATCATCATCATCATCATCATCATCATCATCATCATCATCAAACATATGCAAGTTTAACCAACCCCTCTCTATTAAATAGATAAATGTGTGCTATTCCTAATATTGCCATTTTTGTAGCTCTGATGGTGTTATTTCTGAGACCTAAAAGTCTTTATAGTACTGTGTGAAATTTCTTCATATTGTTCCCAAAAGCTTAAATGACTACAGGGACAACAAAAGTGTGTTTCATCCACAAGACAGATGTTTTATTTGCCAGCATCTCAAAAATCCTATTAGTCTCACCGTATGTCATAAGCATCTTGGCAGGACACAACAACCACAACCACAATACATAAGACATAAATTGCATTTATGATGATCTCTTTGCTACTGTGGATGAACCATCATTCATGGGTAGAGCGCATGCTTTGCATGCAGATGCCAGGTTTGATCCCTGACATCTCTAGGGGAAGCAAGAAAAAATCCTGACTATACTGTAACTCTGGGAGAACTTATACCAGTCATTGTTGACTATATTGGAACAGATATGATGAGGATAAAGCAACAAGAGATGCAGTGATGGAGGGGGAAAATGAGAGGATTAGGAAAAGGGAGGAGAAGAGGAAGCTGAGAAGTTGGATGATGGTCTGACTGTGGGAAAAGAAAGAGCATGTCTCAGAGGTGGGGAAGTTGGAAGGAAAGGAACTCACTAATGACCACACCATGAAGCAGATGCACATTGGTGGTGCATACAGCACCTGCAAAGTGATTTCAGTGTAATATACACAAGAAACCCTGACATCTGAGCTACATTTTACTTACATTATGAAAAAAAAATGGAAAGGGTCTTTTTCTATGGGTATTCCCTGTGTATCATGTGAATTGCAGTGGTCAGATGGGGTGGGGGTGGATGGGTCTCTCTAGTGTTCATTGTTGTGGTAGATCCAGACATGGCTGTACACCAGTCCTTTCCAACCTTAAGTCACCATATGTCCTTGAAATACAGCTCCCATAATTCTTGGCCAGAACAGCTGTAGTGAAAGCTTTCAGTCAGTTGTAATCCAAGAACACCTGGAGACAAATATCGGGAACCACTGCTATACATTGGGGAGGAAATACTCCCAAAGGGAATTCTTATTCATTGTTGCCCATTTCCCATCCATAAATGCAACCCATCTCAGCATTTCTGCCTCTTATATTCTCACTTCCTAACGGCTGCAACAGCTGTGTATCCCACCATTTTGTGGGCTGGTGTTGCACATAGCTGTACACAGAGATAGAAGGAAGTCCTTTTCAAACAAACCAGAGAGTCTTGGCTGTTGGACTGAACTCCCAAATAAAGTTGTGTGTGTGTGTGTGTGTGTGTGTGTGTGTGTGTGTGTGTGTGTGTGTGTGTGTGTGTGTGTGTGTGTGTGTGTGTGTGTGTGTGTGTGTGTGTGTGTACTCAAATGAACATTTTCATGACAAATTAAGAGGTGGTGTGATTTAGGACACAATAAGTAGTTTGTGAATGAGGAAAAGAAAGAATTGGTCTGACTATTTTAGTAAACCTTGGACTGTTGGATCACATTTCAATTCATAAATTGAAACACTTCGTCATTGCACATTAATACTAAGCTCTGGATTTGCAAGTAGAAAGAAGATCAATAAAAATAAATGTTGATATTGCAAGACCTTAGCAGTGCTATGTTTATAGTGTCCCTGAAGCAAGTTAAATCTTATATTTAAAAAAATCAATAAAGCAACACAATAGCAAACACCTTGTATATAAAAATACTTGCAGTTTTGGGGAACTTAAATGGAGACCATATATTTATACATTTTTGTAGTTGGGATGACTTTGCTTACATTTTTATTTCAGACCCATGTACCCTGAATGTTCCCAAGGTACTGTTTAAAAAATATTTTAAAAATTCACTCTAAAGAGTGTATTGGTGAGTCACATTTAATTGTGTTTTTTCTTGATTTAAAAAAAATTCATATGGAGGGGATACATTTGTGATTTTTTAAAATTCAACAGCTAACGATGAGAATAGAAACATAAACTACCAGTTTTGTTATTCTCATGTGTACAACTTGTAAGGTGGTGATATCTTTTTTGTTGGTAGTGGGATTGTTTTGTAATTGCAGCAAAATATTTTCCCCGAAATCCCACAAATTGTGCAGATTCACAGATTGCATAGATAGCTAACTTTGTTTTTTTTAATCAATCAATTAGTCCTCTGTTGGTTTTGTGTTTGTCATTTTCTTCACAAGAAAAAGTCATTACTTTTGTCTTCATTCATTCATTCATTCAATCTCTATACCACCCTTCTAACTGTCACTCTGGACACTTTACAACAATGATAATAACATAAAAAGGTAAACATAGTTAAAAGTAAAATTTACATTAACATAATATTTTAAAACAGGCAGCAGTTAAAAATGATAGGATACTTTGAAAAGTCTACCAGAATAAGATGATTTTAAGGAATTTCTTAAAACTGACAAGCCATTTAAAATAAATAAATAAATAAATAAATAAATAAATAAATAAATAAATAAATAAAAAACCCCGAGCCGGCAGAATAAAATAAAATAAAATTAAGCTGACCAGCCTGTGCTACAGCTGGTAGGTGGTCCACATGGTTGGCCATTAAAAAAATAAAAATAAAAATAAAAATAAGAAAATTAAAAACCGATCCGGCCCATGAGCACCCGACCCAACCCGGGGTCCACCAAAGCATGGGCAGGCAGGATTAAAAAAAATTTAAAAACCCAACCAGCCATGCTACAGCTCATCAGTGAGGTTTAAAAAAAAGAAAGAAAACAAACCGAACTAAAACAAATTACAAAATGAATTTTTTAATAAATATTCATTTTGTAATTAATGAAACAAAACAGGGTGGGAAAAAATTAAGTAATGAAATGCCATTTTGGAATTTTGTGCCCATCTCTATTTAATATGAATAACTGAAACTTGGTGGGATGACTCTTATGACTGGAATTAAGCAATTGAGAGAACTGTTTGGAAAGAACAGACAAATAGAAAGTTAGATGGAGCTGCAGTATGGAAATGCTTCTTTAGGCTCCATTAACAGAAGTATAATTTCCAAATCTTGTGAGGTATTCACCACCCTCTATTTAGCACTGGTTTGGCCTTCCTTGAGTATTGTGTCCAGTTCTGGAGTTCCGGACACTGCACTTCAAGAAAGATGCTGCCAAATTAGAAGAAGCTCAGAGAATGACAAGGATGATTTGGGCCAGTGTTGGCGAACCTATGGCACGGGTATGAAAGGTGGCACTCGGAGCCTTTTCTGTGGGCACCTGACAGCTCTCCTTCACAGCCACCTGTATTTAGGTTAAATTGCTTTATTGGCACTTTGCAAAAAGTTAGTGGATTTTGAATTGCAGGTTGGGCACTCAGTCTCTAAAAGGTTCGCCATCACTGATTTGGGCTGAAAACCAAGGCCTGTGAAAAAAAGGCTGAAATAATTGGACATGTTTACCCTGGAGAAAAGAAGACTGAATGGTGATAGATAACACTTTTCAAATATTTCAAAGGTTTTCATACAGAGGAGGATTAGGATCTGTTCTTTATCACTGCAGAGTGCAGGACATGCAATAGTGAAATCAAGTTATGAGAACCCAGCGTTTGCCTGAATATGTTGTGCTGCTTCTATTAAAATATGTGAAGGGAAGGTCTCATCCAGAGTTCAGTTACAGTACTCATAAGTTGTTTTATATCCAGGGGCTCCAGGGATTGATAGTTTTAATAGGATTTTAAGTAAATGCAGTGCCTATTGCATGTTGATATTGAGCTAGATATTGTCTCCTACAGCAGTTTGTAGACAAGATTCATAGACAAGGAGCAGAGGTAGAGGATTTATGGTAAGATGGCTTACAAATTGTTACATATATGCTGTGGTGTTTTATCTATTTTTGCCTTCTTGGTCAACGACTGTAATAAAAATTAATTATTACTCCTAACTGTTAGAGCAGTACGGCAGTGGAACCAATTACAGTCACCCCCTGCCATTTTGCGGTTCAGGTACTGCGGCCCCACTATATCACAGGATCGCAGTACCATCGCACCGCGCCGCTCCCGGCCTCTCCGAGAAGCCTCGAAGCCATGCGGGGGGGGAGCGATCACATTGCCCTGCACCGTCCCCCCCCCCCCCGGCCCTCCGAGAAGCCTCCAAATTATCTCAATTGAAATGCATTGAGCCAATGCATTTCAATGGAGACGCCGGGATGGTGGCGGGAGGTCAGATCCCCCTGCAGCCGCCAGCGCACGCGGCCCCAAAACGTCTCAGACTGGTGCTCACCACCGGCAGCAGGGGTATCTGATTGCCCCCCGCCCCCAGGCACCACACGACCCGCTTCCGCATATTGCAGATTTTCAGGCATTGTGGGTCTGGCGGGTCCCTAACCCCCGCGATAGGCAGGATGTTACTGTACCTCAAGAGGTGGTGAGTGCTCCAACACTGGAGGCATTCCAGAGAAATTTGGACAACCACCTGGCAGACATCCTTAGGTTTGTATTCCTGGATCGAGGTGGAGTTGAGATTGTACTTGATGGTTAGATTTTATTATGCAGGGAGATGTTTATTGTGAATTGTTTTATCACAATTGCTATGAAATAAATTATGGCTTGATAAGTGTCACTCATAAAATCTTCAAGGAACAACTAGAAATACAGGTTTGTAAATATTTAAACAAGTAAACCAATGATTCCTTATGGAGTGATTATCTGAGCATGGGCTCTTGGCCTTTAGTTGCATTAGCTCTGGGATCAGACTAAATATTATATTAAGTAAAGGATAAATTTAAGATTAACTCTCAGAAATGGATTTTCTCTGATAGTCTAAAATAAAAAAATGTCATTGTGAGATGAAATATAATCACACTGAACAAACGTTGAAAAGGGGGAAAACAAGTATGCAGAGTTTATATCTAACCAGAAACTGCAAACAGGAAATAGAAAAAAATGGCATTAAAATACTTTTTCTTTGATAAAGCCCCTTCCTTTATTATGACATAATGATATGCCACATGTTAACAGTAATCTGCAATTTACTGAATCAGTGTGAATAAATTGAATGGACCCCATCAACAATTCAATGGTAATCAAATATGTGCTTAGGAATAAAATTTCGGAATGTAGCAACTTCAGGGATAATTTATATTTCTGCACAGATATCCTGGAGAAAATCCTAATCTTCAATTCTTAGCTACTGGAATATATCTAATTGGAAGAGGATATGGCTGTAATATTGTCTGGAGTCCTGTTGAGCAACATCAGAATGTAATTTTGCCGTGGGTGTGGGTGTTTTAGAGATTGCTATAAGAATGTGTTTTTGGTCTGGTCTCTGGGTGTTTTTGTGAATTTCATTGCATATGTGTGCTATGTATATATGTACAATGACAATAACTTGAAATTGAATTAACATGGGATGACAACAAAGTTTTGGTTTAGGTTTTTTTTTTAGCCCTTGATTAATTGTAAACTGTGTTTGTGTAGCTGTTCTGAGCATGAAAATATAGTTTCACCTTGTCAGAAATCACTTGGATTCACAAATACTGTAATTAATGGTGCATGCTATGGGCTCGTGCATTTCACCTTTCTTGTTGCTGCAATATTTTGTGATACCATCCTGCATTGGAAAATAACTGATATATGGGTTTTATTTCTTTCTAAAAATAGCATTTCTGCTAAATCCTGCAGTGATAATGCTCACTCCCTAAACTAGTTTACCAACAGATTATGTATTCCAGTAGGTAAGAATTACACAAAAATATACTGTAGCCCTGAAGTGCTTACATTTAGATATTGTATACCTAAGCATATATTTAGTTCCCATTGAAACCAAACACTCATATCTCTGTGATGCCCATTACAAAGATAACAGTTTATATCTGCAAAGATAATAAAAAATAAAGGATACTCATGTAAAAAGGTAGAAGGAAGGATTGGGGGGATAAAACCTCCAAGGTTGCTGGATCATCTGCACTGAGCAGTTTTTATTATGGTAGCATTTTTCTTTCAGTGTATCATGTGTGTGTCAATGCATTGGGGTGGGGAGCTTGTACACTTTGTTCCCTACTTCACAGTTTCTTTTTTGCTGTTAGTCATATAGTTGATCCTGGCCAAGCAGGTACCATGCAGTGGTATGTCTCAAGTAATGAATCAGGTTTGGATGGAAGTAAACAGAACTCCTTCTCAATGCATGAACAATGCATAATTGCACCTGATTATCCTGCCCTAATCTGTGTGCATGATCTAGTGTTCAGAACCATAGGTGGATATAAGTGAAAAACAGATGGATTTGGTCTCTGTATAAACATCAGTGCAAAAACAATATTTTTGCTAGAAGTGTTGAAAAACCATCAGTAGTCTTTTCCCATTGAAGCCATCTGATAGCTGACAGTGGCATAGTGCCTCAAAACCTGAGGCCGTCCTTATTGTACCAGTCCTTATCATATTATGCAGCCTTGAGATTCAGAGCCACTACACAGGCACATACCAGCTGCTAGGAAGCTACTGCCTTCATCTCTTGCTTCTGAGATTTCAAGGCCATCTGGTTGGCCACTGTGGGGAACAGGATGCTGGATTAAAGAGACAATTGGTCTCCTCCTGCAGTTCATCTCTTATGTTTGGCATTGCCAAAATGTTCATTTTTGGAAAGCATTCAGCTTATTTCTAGATATGAAGCATCAGGAGTTAAATCTTTTCCACTTTAGAAAGATCCTGAACTATTTTTAAAGCCCCTGGGCTCATGACATAGTAACAAGAATGGTGTTTCCTCCCACCCCATTACTATACTGCTAACTTCTGCAAGATCAGAGATCTGCATTCTTTAGTCATTGTAATGGCCCTATTCCTTTCAATCAAAAGCATTGCCATCTGTTCCACTGACTAATTAACAATTCAAAGAGAGCACATTTCACCATTGCATTGGTTTGAAAAAGAAAGGGTTACATTATTATTTTTTAAAAATGCTTACCTATAAGATCATATTGGTAGGGCAAGTGTTTCTGTAATTGTGATTTTCATTATTTCCTCAAAGATATAAAGACAAGTTGAAGTGGAAAGAAGATGCATATCATTCTGTATCACGAAATAGACCTATATGACACATGAAATTTATAATGCAGATTATAATTGTGTAGTCACCTTAGTACATATTCTATTGACTGTATTCTATGGGACTGTTTATTGAATTTTGAAGAGTTTTATATCAGGAAATGTAGCCTTATGCAGCCTTCAGGAATTATTTTTGTCCTCTGGTTCACTTTTGCTTAATCAGTGGTGGCACTTTACAATCTATTTTGCTTAATCAGTGGTGGCATGTGTCTTGCCTTGCTGTAATTCGAAGCATGGTTGCTTCAGAAACACATTTAAGTCATCTATTGTTTCAGAAATATTCCTGCTTTTACTGGACGCAAACGCCCTGGTCACACAATGATTTTGCTGCTCTTTTTGCTGCGAAAGACTGCACAGCAAAAGATTGTGCCTTAACTCCGAAGAGCAGTATTTTGGTACGCCAGCCGACCACGCCCCCGGAAGCGCACTTTGTACCACCACTAGGGGTTGTGTTAAAATACTTCTGTTATTGATGCACACTTTTTAATCCCTCAAATGAGGTGTGACCCCAGAAAATGTGCACCAATTAGGTTTGTACCCCCTTTTATTTATTTATTTGTTATATTTGTATCCCGCTTATCTTCTAAAATAGAACTCTAAGCGGCGAACAGCGGGCGACCAAGCGCCGATCAACAACCAACAAAATACAATATTCAAATACTTCCTATAGTTCTGCCTTGGTAATCGTTTATCCTACTGAATTGGTGGCAAACTGGCATGCCGGCACAATTTTTACTGGCTTTCCACCTGCAATTACAATTGATTTTAAGAAGAAAAACTGCTACCTGGCTGCAATGCAAGTATTCACCACAAGGGAAAAAACAGGGAACATATGCACAGTAGGCAAGTCCGGATGGATGCAGAGAAGTAAAATACTCCCCTGTTGTCGGGGCGCTAATTGTGCCTCAAACATCATGTGACCGCTCCAAAAATAGTACGCATAATAATAAGATGCACAAATAATGGTAGTGAGACTGGGACCAAAGTCACTCTGAGAACATCAATGCCATTGCTACAAAATTACAAACGGAAAACATCAGTTGCTTTCCAAGTTCTTTCTTGCACTTCCACTCATGTTTCTTGGTCTGGGTCATTGTGTAGACTGATTCCCTATTAACTTGGTGACACAGTAGTCCTATGGACTTGGAGAACATTTTTGGTGTAAAAGCAATTACCTGCTCACTCTAAGCAATGGGGGAAAATGAATACAGAACAACTCCATGACTGCACCTAATTTTCAGCCTAGTCATAGTCAACAACTGAGAATCTCTTCTGAATCTAGAGCCTCTCCTGCTCCACCCACACTATGATCCCAATTGATCTGCTTTTCTAGAGTCAGAGTGTAGCTGCTGGAGAAATAAAACATGACATTAGTCTTACTTCATTAGCGGAGAGAGTAATAACAAGACTGGATCTCGTCCTTTGAATCTGGAGGTCTGTGTCAAGTCAGAGAAAGGGATTTATGATCTGGACTCTGTATAAATATTGCTCTTGAAACCATAGGAACAGCAGCCTACAAAGAGAGTTATGAATAGTTGTCCATGATCTGTTTTGAATTCTGTTTTCAAAGTAAAAAAGAAAAAAGAAAAGAGTTTAACCTTGGCAGTGAACTGCAGTCATAGCAATGTGGTGTGATTTTATCATAATCATAGGCACAAAATTTTAAGTAATTTAATTTTGTTTTCATTTTAAACCATAAGGTACATCATTTAAATTATTAAGAAGAAATGTTCTTCAATACAGATTCCATCATGTGACATCAAAGATTTTAAATGTCTTGCTTTGGAGTGTAAATATATCCAGTTCATAATTGTTATGTATTAAATTCAATTGACATTTCTTCAAGAATTTCCCCTCTGCCTCAGAATATGAGATGATATTCTCCATCAATTTCATTTATTTTTTTCCTACAAGTTCAGGATATTCTTAGGGGATTTCATCAGTTCAGGATATTTTTAGAGGAGATCATCTGTCACTAATTACAATTAATTTATTGCTATATAAGTCAGTGCCATTTCTGCTCCTAATCACAGCATTCCTTTTAATTAAAGTTGGAAAAATATTTTTTCTCCTTTCTTCTTTATTTAGCCTACCTACAGTCATTTTTGTCTAGTAACTTCAGCACAAAAGAAGAAGAAGAAGAAGAAGAAGAAGAAGAAGAAGAAGAAGAAGAAGAAGAAGAAGAAGAAGAAGAAGAACTAAAGTATTTAAAATGGGCCTTCCAAAGGAAACAAAGATTTGGGTATGGTAGGCAATTAATCATGTGGTGTGCAATTTCTGATCTAGAACAGTGGATTAGTCATCTTGGAAAAGACTATCATCAGACTATCATTTCAAATAGTGTTGTTATGTGTATTGATTGTGATCCTATGTATTCATTTTAATAGCTATGTATAGCTCCTTTAGAGTTTTATCATAACTAGCTAAGATGGCAAAGTGCCAGCTGAGCTAACATTAGACCAGCTGAAACAGAGCCAGGTAGATGAGGAGAAACGTGCAGCACTGCCAAAAGCCTCACAGTAGAGCCAGGTCTTCAAAGAATTGCTGTTGTAAGTTTTTCGGGCTGTTTGGCTGTGTTCTGGAAGTTTTTATTCCTGATGTTTCATTAGACTCTGTGGCCAACATCTTCAGAGGGCAAAGAGCTCAGGGAGCCCAGCTTCACTCCAAACTGGGCAAGGGGCCACCATAACTCTCTGGGGTACCCCCTAAGAAGAGAGAACCTTGGTCTAATCAGGGTTCATCCTGGCCCATTCTATAACTGTGGTCGGGCAGCATTATAGGAACTGGACAGCCATCTGTATTTATGTTTTCAGTCATTTTCTGCAGTTGCATAAGATTAGTTTCTCTTGATTTTGTTGGATTCGTATATAAGTATCTTTTCCCGTTAGACTTCTGGTTTTCTTATATTGCTTTAAGAGCTTTAGGGTTAACTCCAAATAATACAGACTTTCTTATAGAGTTTCCACATTCTTACTGCTTACTCGTGCCTTGTGGTTTTGCACACAGATAAAATAATCTTGATTGATCTGTGACCTTCACAGTATGTGATGCACATAGTACATCTGCCTCTTAAATGCAGCTGCTTTTAGATGCTGCAAGAGTGAATTTGGAGTTAATATTCTTGCTCTATCGGTGTATCAAAAAGTAATTGTTTTCCTTATCTTTTGGCAGAACTCGTTTCAACCTTTACTAAACTGAACAGCAGGATACTAATAAGAGAAATTGCTTCTATCAAAGCATGTTTAGAGCATGAGAACATAAGAAAAGCCATATTGGATCAGACCAAAGACCTATCTAGTCTAGCATTCCCTTCACATACCAGCCAACTAGATGCTTACAAGCAGAATTGAACCATGAGAACAGAAGTGCAACCATATACCACATGTATCACATGCATGTAATGAATGACTAAAAGCTAATGACAACCTCATTCTCTACAGACTGGATCCAACTGTTAAACTGAACTAGAGTGGTTCCATTGAATTAGAGTTGTTACAGCAACACTTCTGTAACCCCAACTGATTAAAGGTTAGCGGTGGACAGGAAACAGAAAAATGATGGTTCGGTTTGTTCAATCAATCAATCAATCAATCAATCACAATCACAAGAACCTTTATTGGCATACATTAATATAAAACAGATGCAACAAAATGTAAAATAAGAGGTAGGAAATAAATAAATAGGTTAAAAATGATTAAAAGATTGGGTTAAAATGATTAAAAGATTGGGCCCCCAGGGCCCAGACTATTTACTAATATGTAAAACAGTGGTCAAGTATTCAGCCACTGAGGCTGTCAATTCCGGAAGTTTGTCCTCAAGAAGACGCTTTGTTATGCTCTCCGGGGATCCAGAGAAATTAGACATATAAGGGGTCAGAAGGCAAAGGTGAAGCTTGTGGTGGGACGGGCAGGAGAGAAGGATATGAGAGGTTGAGTCAGGTTAGAGTAAACATAGTTTACAGAGTCTATTCTCAAATGGAACGTTGTAGTATCTTCCTGAAAGAACTGCTGAGGGAAGAACATGAGGAACATGAGCAGGGATACATCCCCGAGGCCATGAAATTGAACTCTGACCCCTCTCCTGCTCCCTTACTACTAATGACTTCCAGAGAGCTACCAATTTGCCATATAGGCACGGCCCCCACACAGACTCTTCTTGTTCCAAGAAAAGCCCTTGGGGAAGATTCTCTTGATTCTGAGATATCCAAATTAGATGCTGAGTCGTTACATTATGTCCTTCTTGAAGATCCCACTCATCTGATGCATAGCCAATCTACAAATCTCATTACTTGGGTTCCTGATAATACTCTCGGCAAACGTACGTACGTTTGTTCTGTTTCAGCCCCCCCCCCAGTTTGTTTCATTTTGTTTCATACAATTTTTTAAAACAAAAATTTGTGCAAACCGAACCAAAATAAACTGGTTTGGGTTACCTGGCTCGCTGAGCAGCAGTAGGCCTCACTGCCACGTTCAGAGCCTTGGCAATGGAAACCCCCTCTGAGGAGGCTTCTCGTCAGTGTTGGCCACTCTGAGATCTGGGCAGCCGGCACAAGGCCTCTGAAGCCCCCTCCACTGGGGCTAGTTGGCTGCAGTAGCAGTGCTGGGTGGCCAGGAGGCCTCCCTGACCCAGACATCAGGAGGTAAGAGATGCTGGCAGGGGAAACAAAAAATGAACTAAATGAAACGGAAATTTCCACTTCGTTTCACTTTGTTTGCCATTGAGGGGGCTGTTTGTTATTCATTTTGTTATGTAATGAAATAAATAACAAATAATGAAATGAATTTTTTATTTGTTTTGTGCCCATTTATTTATTATTTTATTTTTGTACTTATTAACCGCCTGATTTTCCCATAGGGAACTCTGGGCGGTGTACAGCAGATCACCAAAGTGACTACCCAACAATAAACCCCGATACATAAGCAAACACAAGAAATCATAAAAAAATACAAGCATGATAAAATACACACTAATATGAGACTACAGTACCAAAGAGGCCAAAAAATAGACCTCACACCACCCATCAAGGGTAAGATCTCTATGAAAGAGTTCTACTGTAAACAGGACTAATAATTCCATTTAGCCATATGAGTCTGTCTAATTCCCTTTTAAATAGATCCAGTTTGGCAAATATATTATCTCCATGCCATGGATAATAATATACAACTTTTGTATGACTCTCCTTATCCCCTTCCATAGGCTAAACGTCTTCTTTTCCTACAAAGAGTTGATTCAACTGCTTTGGACCTGCAGAATAGCTCAGTGGTTTAGGTCTTGATTGGGAGTTCAGTTCCACACTGTGCCTCCTTGACAGAGGCTGAAATTGATGATCTATAGGTTCCCTTCTGCCTCTGCAGTTCAAAGGATGTTGTCACTGCTAATTTGTGTCAGCTCTGATCCCTTTTTACTCTGAAGAGCAGTGCTTTAGGCTCCCTTCTCTTGAGCCCAATTTACCATTTTAATGCCAGGTCCCCCTCACAAAGGCTATGTTTTGGAGGCTTCTTCCAAACAATTTGTTCTCTACCTCCCTAAGTAATGCAATAGTCTAATTGGTACAGAAACTGGTCATCCTATCGCTTATCCTAACATAGACGATCCATTAATAAGTTGAGAATCAATGGTTCAAATACAAAGTCATTGGGAAATGACAGTTCTTACATCCCTTCATTGTCTGGACCAACCATTTAGAACTATGTCCCCACCCCACCGCCCTGTTCTTCAGTCACTCAGATGAGATTTAGTTTTTGTACCATGGTTTCTAGTTTTCTACCAGAAGATTACTTCAGAAGACATCAAGACAGTCTCCCTGAAAGAGTTCAAGTTCCGCTTACTGCCAAGGGAGGGCACACTCCATACTGAGTTTAACCTGAAGAAAATATTTTGTTTTGAAAACTGTGTGTGTTTTTAAAAATGGTGTGTACATATTTCCTGTGTTTTCTCTTTGTACCTTAATAAAGAGACCCAAAAAAATCAATATGGGTAGTCATTACCTCTTTGCTAAAGCAACAAAGGTGGCAATGGCCTAAGACTTTTGCACAATACTGTATTTTTCCTAATGATTTTTCTCAATAGTATTGCCACCTGCTACCTACCCTTACTTCAGCTGTCATTCATTCGCAGTCTCCTACTGTGTGCCTTTCTTTTCTTCAACAGTAGAAAAATACACAGAAAACACAATTTTAAGTTGGAAAGACATTCTTTTTGCTGAAGTTGCCAAGTAATTGAGGCAGTTATTTAATTATTTCTCCATGCTTCATTGCTGAAGAGAGCTATCAAAGTTATTAGAAAAGCCTTTCCTATTTGCTGAGATTGTTATTAATTAATAGATGATTTTCTGAGAAACACAGAATGCTTTAATAATTCATGCAAGCTTACCCTATTTATATGCACTTAAATCTGCATTAACAATAATAGGATTTGCACTTGCTCATCAAGAGAATTATAAAGCCTTTTTTTTATAGCTAGGTATACGTCCCTTTTATGTGCCAACCACAGAACAATACAATACAATATTGTGCTATACTTTTGAGAAGAAAATGAGATAGAAACATGGAACAGTTGTTTTTTCTCCCTCACAAAAGTGAAATCACCATAGCCCTGTTTACACAAATATATCATAGATATGATGGTATGGTTTGTCCAGTTGGCTTACACTCTTTTTAGACCTTATTCTTAGTTCTATTTATCCATTCATCTGGTGATGCTGTCTTATACTTCACTGGAAACAAGAAACTTCATTTATGAAAGCATCTCCATATATAATGTTTGCATCTTATCATGTCTCCTTTGGCCATGTGAAAAAACTTAATTCAGTGTTCTGATAGAATACACATTTATTTATTTATTTATTTATTTATTTATTTATTTATTTATTTATTTATTTATTTATTTATTTATTGTATTTTTAGACTGCCCGATTTCCCAAATAGGGACTCTGGGCAGTTTACACAAAAGCAAATTAATCAATGATTAAAAGCAAACAAAACAATAAACAGCTAATATTAAAAACATAGACGAAACACACTTAAAATCCAGACCCTGGCAAGAGAAAGACTAAGGGATGGCAACAAGATGGGGGAACAAACATTACATCACCATTCACTGAAAGCTTCCCTAAAAAGCCAAGTCTTTAAAGCTTTTTGAAAAGCTGTCTGGAATTCCATTTGGCGCATTTCACAAGGCAATTTATTCCACATCGCAGGACCAGCCACTGAGAAGGTCCGATTATGGGTGACAACCTTACCAGCCTCCCGGGGGGTGGCCACGTAGAGTGAAAGCACCAAATATGCTCTGGTGGAATGGGCAGATGCTGGCCTTTGGGAGATCTGCTCTGCCAGATACTCAGGGCACAAGTCACGGAGAGTTTTGTAAACCAAAACCAATACCTTGAACCTTATCCAGGAGGCAATGGGTAGCCAATGCAGGTGAGCCAGAATTGGTGTGATGCAATTGAAATGCCCTGCGCCAACCACCAATCTGGACGCCACATTCTGCACCTGCATCATGGGGTAATTTATTTCTTTTCCCCTCCCCTGTGTCCCTCTGTGCTGCCAGTCAAGCTACTCTACCGGGTTTCTCATCTCTTCAGAACAGTTTTTGAGGGGTTGGAGGAAGATAATGAAGAATCATCGCTTCACATGTTAGTTATGGAAGCAGTGGCAAGTGAAATGATCCCACCGGGTCCTACCTAGCATTGCTCACTATGACCCTACTTTTAAGATTTTAGCTCTTTATTTCAAGTTATTTGCTCACAACACATGACCCTCAATTGATTTAAAAAAAAACAATGACTTGAGCAGGCAAATTAATTCCTAATCAACCTCTGAGTAATATTGGTCAGCAGCCATCATCTGTAATTCAAGGGGATTCTCTACACAAAACACTTCCAAGCCACTTAGAGACCTACAGCTTCAGAGAGTCAGAGAAAATGATTAGATGTCAGTACAGCATAGGGCAACTTTTTAAAAATGTAGATTTCAATTATGCTATTATATATATATATATATATATATACTGGTGTAAGTTAAGTTGAAGAAAAGGTAGATTACTATGATCATTTAAGTGATTTCATTACTGAGATTCAAATCTCAAGATTTGGAAATAACCTGAGGGACCTTACTACACTGAGTGTACAACAGTTACCAAGGGCATATCTGGGGGGGCAGAGGGGTACATTTGTCCCCCAGGAGCAGCAATCTGGTGGTGCCTGGAGGGGGAGCAGGAGGAAGAAGCTGTGCACCCTTCCCGCCAGAAGTCGTCCTCCCCCACCAAGGCTTGATGGCAGAACCCCCTTCCACACAGGATTGGGCCCTCATTTCTGTGTCGGTGTGATGCAGTGGGGGTGGGGAGGCAGGAGTGGCGCAAAAATGAACTTTGTCCCCAGGTGCTTCAAATCCTTGCTATGCCTCTGACAGTTACCAAGGGACATTAAAGTCAATATTCAAAGCTAAGAACACTTATTGTGAAGAGGCATCTTGCATCATTAAAAAAGAAATATTAAAGATAAGAAAAATAAGCAAACAAATAAAAAGAAAGACAAGACACTCCAAGAGCACCTTTGGTAACCCCCCCCCTTTCCATTCGATCCCTAGATTCCATCTCCCCTCTGTTTACGCTTCTCCCATCTGGCTTCTGGCGGGGTAAATTGCATATTGCACTTTGTTATTTATTTTTATATTTTATATCTTATGTTTAATTTGTAGTATTACTCACTTAAATTGTATTGCAGTTATTTGTAATTGTACTATTAGTGGTCTGTTAGAGTTTTGTCTAGCGGGTTTTACCGCTTGTATTGTATTTCTTGTATTTCTTTAACTGTATTGCTTTTTTTTTGGTTAATCACCATGTCTACAGGGACTCATATACCAACTGTTACGGGCCGTGGGCGGTACACTTGTAGCCGGGGGGTTTGTCAGACCAGAAGAACCCGGGTCAGGCATCTCGTGCCTGTCCCGCGTTCTGACCCCACGGCTAGCTGCCACGTGTCCAGGAGTCACTTCTCCAGCACCTCCAACCTTTCCTGCATCCTGTTGAATGCCAGGTCAGTCCATAATAAAATCCCCATATATGATTCCATCCAAGATGGGAGGGCTGACCTGGCTCTCATTACCGAGACCTGGGTGGGTACGGAGGGGGGGCTCCCTCTCCCTTCTGTGCCCGCCCGGGTATCTGGTTCAGGGTGTGGGAAGGTTGGAGGGTCTGAAGGGAGGAGGAGTCACAATCGTCCACCAGGATTCTATTTATGTCTGCAGGGCCTCGACATTGGTTAGCCAGAGGCTAGAGTGCCTTCACCTGTTAGTGGGACAGCGGGACAGATTTGGCATTGTGCTGGGTTACCGTGCTCCCCGCAACCCAGCACAATCCCTCCCGGAGCTCTCCCAGTTCATCGCGGCGGCGCTATTGAAGTCTTCGCGCCTTTTGGTTGTGGGTGACTTCAATGTGCATGCCGGCGGTGAACTCTCTGGTGCAGCTCTGGAATTCATGGAATCCATGGCTTCCATGGGTCTGTCCCAGCATGTTGTATGCCCCACTCACAGGTCTAGCCATACCCTGGATCTGGTATTTTCCTCCATGTCGGGGAATTCGAGTCTGGAGGTAGGGGGCATTGTCTCCCTACCTGTGTCATGGTCAGACCACCACCTGCTTTCTTTCCCCCTGGCGATTCCGGCCCCTTCTCGCGGGGACCATCAGCCTCCTGTTTTGGCCCGTCCCCGAAGAGTTATGGACCCTTCTCGGTTCCAGGAGGTCTTCGGGGCATTTCCTGGAGAACTGACTGGCGCGCCGGCCGAGGTTGTGGCCAACCAATGGTTTGATACAGCTATCCATACCACCGACCGGATCGCCCCTAAGCGTCTTCTCCGGTGCCGAGCTCGGTCCTCACCGTGGTTCATGGTAAAGCTCCGAGCAATGAAGCAGGTGAGGAGAAGACTAGAGCGCAGCTGGAGAAGAACCCGGATGGTTAATAATAAGGCTGCCGTTGTTTCTCAGACTAGGCGCTATTCCAACGCGATCAGGGAGGCTCAAATATCTTTTTTCTCCCTGAGAATTGGTGAGGCCTCGAACCGCCAGGCGGAGGTCTTCCGGGTGGTTCGGGACCTCACCAATCCTAGTCTGGCCAGGCCTCCTACTGATTTCAGTAGTGAGAATTTTGCAGCCTTTTTTCGATCAAAAAGTGAGGCCATCCGGGCCGGCTTCGACTCCGGTTGCGGCCGCACTGTCCCGGCATCCCCAGTCGCTGGTCCGCCTTCGTTGCCTCGGTTGGATGCACTTGGGCCTATTTCTGCTGTCGAGGCCTCTAAGGCTATGGCTTGCTGCCGGCCGGCGTCCACCCCTTTCGATCCCTGCCCTGCCTGGCTTATAAAAGCTGCCAGCGGGACTATGGCCGAATGGGCTTCGGCTATCGCCACCGCCTCCTTCAGCGAGGGGTTTTTTCCCTCCCATCTGAAGGAGACGGTGGTAAAGCCCATTCTTAAAAAAACAGGCCTTTGTCCGGACGACTTAGCAAATTATCATCCTATTGCTAATGTCCCGTTTATGGGTAAGGTGATCGAGAGGGTGGCGGCGGTTCGGTTGCAGTCGTACCTGGAGGATCGGCAGTGCCTCGATCCTTGCCAGTCCGGGTTCAGGCCTCATCGGGGGACCAAAACAGCTTTGGTCGCGCTGCGAGATGACCTAATCCGGGCGGCCGACAGGGGTTGCTCTACCCTGTTGGTTCTCCTGGATTTGTCAGCGGCCTTTGATACCGTCGGCCACGGTATCCTGTTGGATCGGCTCTCCGAGGTTGGAATCGGAGGCACTGCTCGCAGTTGGCTCCGATCCTTCCTGGAGGGCCCTCCTCAGTACGTCCAGCATGGGGGGGGGGAGTTGTCGGCTCCTTGGATACTCCCTTGTGGGGTTCCACAGGGGTCGTCACTGTCCCCTATGCTGTTTAACATCTGCGTAAGGCTGCTGGCTGGGATCATTAGGAGATTTGGAGTCTGCTGTCATCAGTACGCTGATGACACGCAGCTCTATCTCTCCTTTTCCACCTCTGCAGTGGAAGCTGTGGGGATCCTTGATGAGTGCCTGGATGCTGTGCTGACCTGGACCGGGGCGAACAGGCTTAAGCTCAACCCCGAGAAGACGGAGGTCATGTTCTTTGGGAGCTCACCATCTGGGTATGGTGGCCTTCTTCCCTGTCTGGGGGGGGGGGTTCCCTCCGGCCAGTGGAGAGGGTGCGGAATCTGGGCGTGGTCCTGGACCCGGCGCTGACCATGGAGGCTCAGGTGGCGTCGGTGACCAGGGTCACCTATTACCATCTTCGTCAGATCGCCGAGATCCGCCCGTACCTGGATGTTGACTCTCTGAGAACAGTGGTCCAAGCACTGGTGATCTCGAGACTGGACTACTGCAACACCCTCTACATGGGGTTGCCCTTGACTCTTCTCCGTCGTCTGCAGTGGGTACAGAATGCGGCGGCCAGGCTGGTGGCTGGTGTGCGTCGTTATGACCACATCACCCCAGTCCTGGCCCGCCTGCACTGGTTGCCCGTTGCAGCCCGGATTAGATTCAAGGTCTTGGTTTTAGTTTATAAAACCCTCCATGGCTTGGGACCGGACTACCTGACAGAGCATATCGTCCAGCGATCCACCTCGACCCGTTCTGTTCGGCAGGCACGAGCGCACTCGCTGCGGGTTGCCACCCCACGAGAGGCCCGGAAGACGATCACTCAGAACCGGGCCTTCTCAGTGGCAGCCCCTTCCTTATGGAACTCCATCCCCAGCGAAGTGCGCTCTGCAGAGTCCCTGCAGGCCTTTCGGAAAGCTTTGAAAACTTTTTTATTCTGAGAGGCCTTTGGCGAGTTTTAGCTTTTTTTTCTTCCCCCGCCATCGTTATCGATTTTATTAATTTTTCGACAGCCGATTTTAGGTGTGTTCAATTTTAACCTGTTAGGATTGCCCTCCGCAGGCAGGGATGCAGGAGGATTTTATATGCCATGTCTCTTTATTGATGCATGTTGATTCTGTTCTATTCTATTATATTTTTGCTGTATTTTATTGTCTGTTGGTCTGGCACATGATTGCCCTTGGTAGCTGCTTAGAGTTCTACATGTAGAAGATAAGCGGGATATAAATACAACAATAAAATAAATAAATAAAGAGATGGAAAACTAAAAATGGAAAACATAAGTAGTACTACAAATTCAATCCAAGCAGTAATGCATAACAATTGATCCAAAGTCACATAACAGTCACCCAGCGAAAGCTTGCCTGAAGCGGAAGGTCTTCATTTGTGGCATCATTTGTTCTAGGGCAGCCATTTTGTTTCATTTTAATAAGAGAAAATGTAGAGAAAATTCGGGTTTTCAAAAGTTGTGTCCCCATTCACTATTTGTTTACCTAAATTCTATTCAAGTTGTACTAAACATTTTTTTTTAATCTTTGACAAGACAGGGTCAAACTAGGCAACATTTTGGGGACAGTTTTAGAAGAATACCTCACTCATATGGTGAATAATACTGTGTTTTCATAACACATGATGTTCTGTCATTATTAGAGATGGGGGGCAGGGAACCTAATAACAATATTCCATGAATGCAGTGGTTGCAGCAACTCAGGCCACTAAGTTAGAGCTTGTTGCATACTGGATCCCACCATGGTGGAAGTAGGGATGTGGGAGTTGGAACTTGGCTGTGGTGGCAGTGGGTAGGCTGTGGTGGGTGTTAGTTTTGTGTCTTTTTTATTTAGACAGCCATTTAAAAATAAATATATTCTCAGGTACCGATGAACCAATCTGTGGTTCATGGGTTGCAAAGGGCCCAAAAGTTGTGGTTTGATGAACCAAAATTTGTGGCCATTCATTCACATCTCTAGTTATTATATATTTTGCATTTAGCATGCTTTATGCCTGACTTGTATCATTTGATTACTTTCCAAGTCTGCTGAGACACATTTCTGGAATTTTTTGCTGT
Source organism: Phrynocephalus guinanensis (assembly GCA_037367245.1). Taxonomy (NCBI): domain Eukaryota; kingdom Metazoa; phylum Chordata; class Lepidosauria; order Squamata; family Agamidae; genus Phrynocephalus; species Phrynocephalus guinanensis. The sequence goes on along the minus strand of CM074741.1, from coordinate 32,320,078 downwards.
GGGAGGAGAAATAAGGTAAGTACCTATAATTCAAAGTACAGTATGCTTAATTTCTAGTTTGACCCTCAAATCTGTGAAGTGGAGAGAGACTTGAAGTGATCCTTTACAAAACAAAAAACAAAAAAAACACACTTGTATTTTCAGAGTGCAGGCTTTTATTTCCTTTTAAAAATGGTTGCAGATTGTTTAGGACTTTGTATTTATTTATTTTAAATGCCTGTTCACATAAGCATGATAGTTCCATTAAATAAGCAGCACATACCTTTTTCTACCCTGCTAATATTTTGCTCATCCAAGGATCTCTTCAGTAGTAAATTTTGTATCTTCTTCCAGATCACTGATAACTGCTATTTATTCTTCAGGGGAAATATTGCTGTAAGTCCTAAAAAGCTCATTCGTGGTTTCCCTGATAACCTCTAAGCTTCGCTGCTCAGGAGACACCTAGGAATTGGTTGATGGGCAGATATTATTAGATGCACATGCCAGCAGGGCACAGATATGTTTAGCAATGGGTAGAAAATATGCCTCACTGATTATTACACAAAAATGAAAATGTTCTCCTAGTTACATTGAAAGAATAGGTTTTGACTTTGTTTAAAACTGAGATACTTTTTGTGCTTTTGTGGAATTTTATTCATTTTCTTTTTAATAAATACTTGTGAAAAGTGCTTGTTTGGTATCACAGCAAACAGAAATGAAGGAGATGCTTGCAGTCTGGATGTGAACTTCTTTGAGTCACATCTGGCTTAAAGCTTTCCCAGCTTTCTCTGGATTAGAATAATATCATCTAAACTGACAACATTGTGTAGTGAGTGACTAAACTCAGTACAGCCATGATGCTGTTCAACCTCCAGTAAGAGAGGAACAAGAGGCTAATGAAGGTGACTGATCAGTGATGACTGTCTCAGACCTTAGCAGATTTTTTTATTACTTTCTACCTGAGGCTGATACTTCACGTCCATCTCATCGTTGTTCGCAGTCCCGCTGGGGACCAGTACGAAGGAATCTAACTGCACGTCCATTGCAAGACAAGGGGAGATTGTTCTGATCATGCCCCCTGAACTGCAATCTAAGCGGGATGAGAGATTCCCCTCCCTGGCTTTGGGAATCTCCTCATCTCGCTTCTCATTCTGATATGAGTGCCCGTGAGGTAAGGCTCATCACGCAACGTGCCATTCTCCATCTAGTGGCAGGAGTGCAAAGTGCCATTCACCAGTACATTCCCTATGGAGTCAGCAATGCAATGCAGAGAGATTAAAAGACAAATGCCTCAAACTTAGCTCCGTAACTGAAGGCAAGGCTTCGGAGAATTGAAACATCAAAAAATGGAAGGTCGGGCTGGGGAAAAAATGGAGAACAAAAGCATGGAATTTCACATCTCATCACGGAATGAGGATGTGCGGAAACAGTCATGCCGGTATCATCAATCACGCCCGTGCGTACACGGGAACAGGGACAGAACCGCAAGAAGACCATGTGACCGCTACCAACATCAACACACAACAAACTCCTCCCAGGACGAGAGTGGACGTGAAGTAACTGTCTAACATAATGCCAATTGAGGAAAACAGCACCAGCTTGGGGGAAAAAACAGTTTTCTACTGTAGAACTAAATCCCTACTCTAATTTCCCTGTTTAATTTTACTTGAGTAGCATAAGCAAAGGCTTTTTCCTGACTCCCCCAATTTTTGACAACCTGCTGTGGTGTATTATGGTTTGTTGTTATTCCTGGGGTGATATTCAAGCTGCAAAAAGGACTATGTTCTTTGTCACCTATGTTCCATTGGTTACTAGAATATACAACATCTGCTGTAGAACTTTTGCTCTGGAAGCGGCCTCCTGGATTGATTTTTCCAATTCTTTGTTCATTAAAATCGGAGTTAGAGTGTTGCCTAGGATTTGGCCCTTAGTTTGTAGTAACTGATGCAATTTCAAGGATTTGTGGTATTCATAGCACATGGATTCTTAAAGTTCAAGTAGACCCAGCCAAAAGACACTGAGGGAGAAGATGGGCATGCTGTACTTCACGTCAGTTACTGACATATGGGGAAAGTTCCATGAAGTACACATGGTAAAACAGGAAGCTAATTAGTCCATCTATTCATGTCTATACTGTGAAGACAGCCATTAGCACTGCAATTATCTCATGCATAAAAATCTCACAGTCAGATAATTACACAGTTATTCAGCCTTGGTGTAATGCAAAAGCATACCACAACTAAATTATACTAATAGATAAAAAGTGAACAATCTTTTAAAGAAATCACTGTAGGTTCACTGTAGCCATGATTTTGTATTTCCTGAAGTGTTAAAAGGGTTTAGCATTCCCCATAGGAATGCATATTGGGGTAAAAAAAATCTATCAACTATGGGTTCTGAGCTTTCTGTGATGGAACAGGAAAGAGATCTTGGTGCGCCGGTGGACAGATCAATGAAAGTATCTACCCAGTGTGCGGCATGGTGAAGAAGGTCAATTCCATGCTAGGGATTATCAAAAAGCAGACTGAAAATAAAACAGCCAACATTATAATGCCATTGTATAAAATGATAGCAAGGCTGCACCTGGAGTATTGTGTACAGTTCTGGTCACTGCATCTCAAAAAAGTCATAGTTTAGAGTGACTAAAATGATTATTGGGCTGGGCCACCTCCCTTATGAGGAAAGGCTACAGCATTTGGGGCTCTTTAGTCTGGAAAAAAGGCACCTGAGGGGGGATATGATTGAGAAGTACAAAATTATGCAGAGCATGAGTAAAGCGAATAGAGGGATGCTCTTCTCCCTCTCACAAAATACCAGAACTAGGGGACATCCACTCAAAGTGAGGGCTGGGAAAGTGAGAACATACAAAAGAAAATACTTCTTCACCCAGTGTGTTGTTAGTCTGTAGAACTCCCTGCTACAGGATGTGGTGATGGCATCTGGCCTGGATGCCTTCAAAAGGGAATTGGATAGATTCCTGAAGGAAAAGTCCATCACAGGTTAGAAGCCATGATGGGGATGTGTAATCTCCAGGCTCAAAAAACAGAGTATTTCAAAGGCCAGATGCAGTGGAGTGGTATCAAGAGAAGGATATCCAGTTGTGTCAGCTCCCAGAGGAATTTGGCGGGACCACCGTGAGATATAGGAAATTGGACTAGATGGCCTCTTGGCCTGATCCAGTATGGCTCTTCTTATGTTCTTATGAACTGTTTTTTCATCATTTGCTATGGCCGTCTTTATTTTCTTTTGTTAAAGATATTAGCTGGGAAAACCAGAAATGCTGTATTTATTCTTAACTATAAACTAGAATGGCTGAAAAAGATATGCACACATAGAAAAGGGTTATGTTTTCATAAATTCTACAAATTCTGCATACAACTTAAGCCATTGTTATTGCCACATATTCAGGTATGTCAACCAAGTTGCATTTTATAGCATTAATCTATTCTTTTCTAAGACTTCTTCAGAAGGTCTTTGTGTTTAATATTTTTGATGTGTAAGTGAACACCCTAATTGGCCTATAGTAAAACAATTAGGCAAAATATTTATGTAGAAAAATATACTCATTTCCAGTTATTTAGTATTCAGTAGGTTTGCATTTCGCTGTCTATACAGTACATCTGTTTGTGACCTTTAGCACATAATTACGTATGTGTCCCAGCTCCCTCTGCAACAGATATCATAAACCTAAATTAGAAATGGGCACAAATGTAAAAGTGAATTGCAAAATTCATTTAAAATTTTCTTTTAATTTCTTTATTCATATTTATACAAATTGATAGCCCCATTGAATACGAATTGATGAATTTTAGCAGTTTTTGATTCATTGATTTGTTGATTCATTGTGCTATCAAATGCCTCCCTAATACACCTATAGACACTCTCTATGCTTGGTGTTTCAGGGATTGTAGTGGAGAGTTGGGAGAAATGTCTCTGCAAGTCTAAAGTTTCTAGGTTTCTGGGGTGAACTTTCCTTGTGGGTCCTCTCTGGGGGTGCATAACTCAGATATTTGGAACTAGAGATGGGCACGAAATGAGCAATTTTTCATTTTTGTTTTCGTTTTTTCATTTGGTTATGTAACGAAACGAAAAATGAATTTTGTCTCCAAAATGAAATGGAACGAACCAAAACAACAGAAATTTTGTTGTGCGTTTCGTTTTCATTGCGGCAAATACATTGAACTGTAATGAATGCTAACGAGACAGCAATTTTTTGTTTTCATTTTTTTGTTTCGTTGCGTAATGAAACAAAAATGAAAGTTTTTGCAAAAAATTCACAAAAAACAAAAACAAACCGAAACGGACCCCCTAAACGACAGACGACAAATGAAACACCATTTTTTGAATCGTGCCCATCTCTATTTGGAACCAAACATCACCAAGCATGCAAGAGATGTAGAGGAGAGTCATGGAACAATTTCCTGCAATTGTGGTCTCTCTAGGTGCCTTGGGAGGCATATCATAAAGTTTTACAGTCAAAAACAAATTGACAAATAAATTCATCAATTTATAAGAAAATTATGTGTAAATTCATTATTTGGGATATGTCAAGGCTGGTGAATCTTGAATCAAAATAAATACCCACCCCACCCCCTGAACAGTGACTATCTTGAGTCTAAATGTCTTCTGAAAATCCCTCACTCCTTGTGAAGTACTGTGAATGGTATTTTCCTAACAAAATCGTTGGGCTGTGTTCTCAGTCAGAAAACTTCCCCAGTGTCTGGAAGGAGTCAAGAACATTATTAATCCTAGAGAGGAATCAGGTAGGCGGATCAGTCTATATGGTCAAAGAAAGTTTGAAATATTCTTTCTGTTTTAGTGAGCCAAAAATATTTATGAAGTAATACCATTCAATGTCTTGTGGGTGGCGGCCAAGATCTGGCTCAAGTGACTCATCTCGGAACTACATACTTCTGGAATCAGAAATACTCTACATGGAGAAATACTCTAAGTGGAGCCAGAGGGTGGGTGCTCAACACCCCTCTGTGACTCCTTGTGTGTGTGTGTGTGTGTGTGTGTGTGTGTGTGTGTGTGTGTGTGTGTGTGTGTGTGTGTGTGTGTGTGTGTGTGTGTGTGTGTGTGTGTGTGTGTGTGTTGTGTTTGTGTTGTGTGGTCTTGTGTTGTGTTGTGTTGTTACAGTCATGACCGGCTCTTTGTGAACTCATGCCCATGGAGATTTCTTGGCAGGAATATTGGAGTGGTTTGCCAGTTGCTACTCCAGGCACCTACAGCACTAAGCACATCCAATCTCGCCTGATTTCAGAAGCTAAGCAGGGTCGGGCCTGGTTAATACTTGATAGGGGATAGACTTCTATTATCCCTTCCAGCTCTCCAGTTCTATGACTATTAAGATTATTTCTGAATTATTTACTGGTGAAATGTACACATGAAAAATAAGAATTTAACCACCCATAGATTTTCTCTGTTAACAATTTATATATATTTATTTCTAAAATTGTAACTTTTTATAAAATGTATCTATAAAAAGATATAAACAGTTTACACTTCTCTATTAATAAAATTATTCCTCATTTTGAGCATTCAGGGTCAGACAAATTAGAAACCTGAAATATATATGAGTATTTTTAAAAGAAGAATATGTTAGAATATGGTTGGAAAAGATAGATGTTGGTAGCTTACAGGAAATCAGAACATAGCCTTCAGGAAAAGGGTTATATATCATGAGAAGTCCACTAACCTCATTTCAAAATTAATTTGTGTTAAGTCATGGCGATTTGATTTTAATAGGAAAAAGTCAAAAGATGACTAGACACATCAAAGCCCTTGAATCTTAAAACTGTTCGGTTAGAATCCAAGGTTCATCTAGTTCAACCCCATGCTCATCCATAAAATCAACAAATAAAGCATGCAAGATAGTTGGCAATCCAAACTCTCTACTTCTAAAGCTGTCTGTCTCACTGCTGAACAGCTGTTAAAATCAGGAATTTTTTTATATATGTTGAATCCAAATTTCATTTCTTGTGATTTTAATTGATTGGTCATCCTTTCAGAAAACAAACTTGCTCTATCGTCTGCATGGCACCCTTTCAAGTATTTGAAGGTAATTATCAAAGTGTCTCTTACAGTTGTCTTCTCCAACCTGTTCAGCTCCTTCAACCATTCCTAGGACTTGGTTGCCAGACCAATTACTGTCTTTCAGAAGGTTATCTGGCCAGTAACACTGTTATTCCATTGCAGCAAAAGAGAAATCAAAAGTCTTGTTACACCTTTAAAAGTGACTTGTTTTCCATAAGTCTTTGTGTTTTCAAAGATAATTCTTTAGAGGAACAGAATGGCTGGGTCTCTGGAGGGATTTTGGTCCTGGGTGAAAAAATATCATTGACAGTCTTTTCTGCTTTAACAGCAGTGGGCACACGAGACCTTATGAAAAATAATTTAAAAAAATTAGTCTTAAAAGTGCTACAGGAATTCCGATTACCATCTTTGCCATCCTTCTCTAGACATGTTCCAGCTGTTTTATAGTATTCAGTCATAAACTGAGGAGCCCATAAATGTCCATAGTGCTCCAGAGAGGTCTGATCAAAGCAGAATTCAGTGGTATGATATTCTTCTTGATCTGAGCATTGCACATCTTGCTTCTTTTGATGCAACAGAGACTTTCATTAGCTTCTTTCAGTCCGTTGCCACATCACAATGAGGTTATTCAGATAGGAGAAAAGGTAACTTAACTTCTCTCTCCTTTTTCTCTCCATTGATAAACAACAGGTGCAGAACTTAACCAGATTAACTTCTAAACCTCTATCAAACACATTGCTGAGAGCCGCTTGATATCTCACCCCCGAGACCAAGCAAAATACATGCACAAGATCTTAAAACATCCAGAAGCTGAGTGCTGAAAGAGCTTTAAAATATTTAAAAGCAGCAAATGAAGAAATAGCAGCTCTAGTTTCTTCTGTAGATTTTCACAGAATTCTGCAGTCTGCAGCATGACAGGCACGAAGTATTGGTTGCTTGTACTCTTGGGTGTGGGCGGCAGGAAGAATGAAGGAAAATATGGGCTTAAAATATGTAAGGCTGACTTTTAAAATATAAGAATAGCAACCACTTGTCATGCCACTCAATACTGCCCCCGGCCAAGGAACAAACCCAAACAAAATAAATGATTCCTTCAAGAGAGAACAAAAACAAAACAAAACAAAACTTGCAAAGCTACAAAATTTCATGTGCTCTTCTTGTTCAACCCAAGACAAGCCTTACATCATCTTAATAGTGGGTGAAAATACCACTAATTTCAGTGATCAGTCAGAGGCATTTAGAATTAAAAATGTCTCATCTGGAATTGCATACTACCTACAGAGGTACTTTGAACTAGAAAATTGGCCCATCTACCATCATCTTCTTGACTCTGGCAGGTATTGTCTAGGATTCCCTCCCAGGGCTACCTGGAGAGCCCTTGCAAATTTAAATCTAATTAAAACAAGGTCAGGTGTGGTCAGAATGGTTGGCAGATGCAAAATGTTCATGTTTTTTAAAAAAGTCATGATTAGTTTGTGGTCTACTTCCACCCTCTTAATGCTACTGTAGTTCTTTGGATTTGGCTCTGAAATGTAACTTAAAGCTGTGTGTAAATCATTGTTGTCCTGTCTTTATTTATTTTTAAAGTGCATCTTTCTCCTAAAGCAGCCAGTCCTGACAGGGACCTGAGAACATCTGAATGTAGTCATAGACCAGAAACAATTCTTCCCTCTTATAAGGTTCATTATGCGACTTACAGTATACAATTCTGATTCAGCCTATATTACCTACCATAGTATTTATGGTTGTGTGGCTAAAAAAGCTTGACCATGGCTGTACTAAAATATTCAAGTTTTAAAATAACCCAGTTTAAAAATGAAAATAATAACTTACTGCAATACAAGAGAATTAAAATATGTTAAAGCTGATAACTAAGATCAACATTAAAAACATATGTAAAAGCGCAGGATACAATAATCTCTTTTTTTAAAAATCCCTGTGGTTAACCAGTCATTTAAGGGAAAACCTGAAGAACAAGGCCTTTGTCTGATTGCCAAAAGACAATTAATACGGGACCAGCTTGGCATTCCATAGCAGCAAGTTCCAGAGTTTTGGAACTCCAGCAGAGAAGCTCCTCTCCTGTGTCTCCACAAAATGCACCTGTGAATGTGATCAAACCAAGAGAAATGTCTCTCCTGGTGATGTTAATGCCCAGACAGGCTCATAAAGGGAGAAGTGGTTCTTGAGATAGCTTGGACTCAAGCTGTTGGGGATAAAACTGTTATAGGATAAAACTAGCACTTTGAATTGGGCCCTGAAACAGATCAGCACGCAGCCTGTGCTGTTGCTATTAATGTGGGAATACATGTTCCCTCTAGCCTGGTCCAGTTAAAATTCTGGCTGTGGTATTTTGGTCCTGCTGAAATGACGTATAGCATCTGACAAATCTCTTCTTGGGACTCAACTCTGCCCTACACCTCACCAGCTATGAAGTGCATACCTAAGTATTTGCAGGATGTTGTTGAAAAGAAATAACTGAGTACAAAACGAGAGCAGTAGTACAAAGGGAAACTGGTAAATAGGCGGTAATGGTTAAGAAGCAATGATGTACACAATGGTGAACATATGCAAATTAATATTTGATAAGGCATAATGAGCCCCATAAGGTCTGCTTATTTTAGTTAATACGGTAATTCCCTGCAAGCATTAGCCTTAAAGACAAGACCTTTGTGTACCAGATTAAAACTGATGCCTTAATATTGCTTTATTTCCAATTACTTCATGTGTTTGCTATACACGAAATACAGGGAATGTTGTTTCTATATACAAATTCTAATCTTGTTGTCATAAAATGGCATTATTAAATGTAATTGCTTTAAAGATTTATTTACATGAAAATGTTGTGCATTATCTCATTCATTAATTTCCAATTTATTAATGGGCTCTTCAGCTTTTAAAACCAACGTGACTAATCAGATGCAAGCCAAATGCAATTACTACTAACCAAAACACAATATTTATCCTTATACTTGTGCTCTTTATGAGCCCAATACAAAGCAAATTTTTCCTGTAATTGCAGTGTTTCTCAATTATTCATCATAAAGTTATAGCTCAGTATTCCCATTAATGTGATCTCTTTGAAGTGAAATAATGTGCTTAGCAGTGCAGAATCCCTCTTTGTTTTCTCAGAACAAATTCTGTTTTCAAATAAAATGTGCTACTAAGTTTTGTTGTAACATAAAGGTTGGTGGCTTTCCATCTCAAACTCTCTGCTCTCAACATACTCACTTGTACGAAGAGCACAGAGGGGGTGGATCTTTAATTTAGCATATAGGCACAGAATGCACTTGAGAACTACAGTTCTTAATCCTGGATGTTCCATATATATTTGCCAAGCTGCACTGGATTTGTACAACCTCTGCATATAATAGCATTTTAAATGGTTCCAATGTACTTAGAAAGGCCAGAAGAAATGCCATCCTGTACAGGATGTTTATAGGTCCTGAGCAGAATGGCTTTGTTTCCTGTGCAGAACTCAAAGCATCAATAAAATAAAGAGGAAGATGAGACCAGAAAAATCTCACTTTGCAGGATAAAGTCTTGCCTGGAACACTGCATAGTGAGATGCATAAAATATCTGAGAGCAAGGGATCTTGTGATTGTTCAGCACATAACTAATGTATAAGGATACTAATCTGAAACCACAACCACAACGGGGCCTTAATATATACATTCATTGAGAAGTGATCACTTTAGAACTTTTGCCTTCTAAACTGTTCTTTTTGGTTTGCTGTTGTTTTTACATAGTTGTTAATTTATCCATTTACTTAGGCCAATACTCTTTCATACATTTGTTTAGCCAACCTCTTTAATCAGAAATGATGGAGCTTGTAATATATTTTTAAGGCACACACCCCCTTTCTGCTTAGCAGATTTTTTTTTATCAGAAGGCCTTCAGGCAAGGTCAGCAACAGAAAACAACAGGACCAGGAGCATTAAAAACAGGCTGGTCTTTTCTGTTCTCCCTTTCTTTCCATCTCCCACTGCAGTCTGTAATAGATTCTACTTTGGCTACAGCAAACTGATAAAATATTTATATTATAAATTATACCAGCTTTACCACAAGAGAACGGAATAAGCTGGTATGCCTCTCAAAATACTTTAAAAAAACATTTAGTACCCCTTTGTCAGATACACAGTGGGGAGATTCTCACTTTTTTTGGTCCATCTGTGTGCAAGAACCATTTAGTGTAATAAATCGAGAGGCAGCCAAAAGAGATGCAACCTTATGCACAACACCCTACTTATGCAAATAGTACATCTGGTGCTATCTGAGTAAGTGCCAAAAACTATTTCCAAACAAGCTTAGAGACTTACAGTGTACTCTGCAATGGTACAGTCAGCCAAATCAACTCCCAGCTGAATCAGTAATTTCAGTAGTCAGGAAATACCTCAAGAAAACAAAGTAACTCAGAGGTCCATCCTTGTTATTATTCCTCATTGTTTTACAGCTAGCTAAGTCCAAGGCATCAATACTCCTGCAGCATCTGGTCCTTAGGCTGTGCACTTTCCCCCCAGGCTTTTAAACCAAAACACTTTCAATTTTCATGGAGTATGAAATGGAGAAGGCTTCCTTTGTTTTCTTTTCCCCTTCCTGATCATTTGACTTTAGGGTTTCAGGCACGTGAAAATACTTTGTACCTGCTTCTAACAGGGAGGAAAATGTTGTTTACTCTGGAACGCTTCTACATTGATATCCAATTTATGCATAGTTATAAATATGGCTCAGGTATTTATGGTTCTGATCTATCAGAGGGTTCTACCTATCATTCTGTACCTATTTTATACCCATTTGTAGCACAATTTTCAAGCTTCCGTATGTTACTGTTGAAATTGTCTCTAATGCCTCTAAGTTTGGAAACACCAGTGGTTCATGTTTCAAGCTCAGGTGGTAGGGAGGGGTTTCTCAGCTATAAAGTTTGCATTAAGCTGATCCTCATTGCTTAGCTAATGGGCCATAAAGGTATCTTCTTGTTGTGATTTCTGCACACTGGATGCTTAATGCAAAAATTTCTAATTTCTAAGCATTGATTCCTGCAAGAATCTGTATATTTGGAATGGAAAATTTGGACTTTAAAAACAAACAAACAAACATATAATTCATTCAAAATGAACTATGCTTGGTATATGATATCTGCTTTTCTATAAAACATGAGTATTTACTAGAGATGGGCATTAATTAAAAATCATCCAAAAATTGTAATTTGTCAATTTGTATTTGTACAAATTTATATTTCTAATGACTATTAATTGATGATTTTTTGCAATTTTTGATTTGATGATGCATTGGGTATAAAATGGCCTTCCAAGGCACCTGTAGCCATCTAACCTATAGGAAAGTTCCCACTGACTCTTCTCTACAGTTCCTCCAAGATGGGCAAATATGGACTTTCTGGTGTCCACCATGTACTCCCAAACAGCACCCCTCCCCCAGAAAGTTCTCCACAGGTTCCTAGAGACACCAAACTCACAGAGAAGACTTCTTTGATTCACTTCTACATTTCCTCCAAGATTGGTGAAATTGGATTTCCCAAGGGCACCTTCCTAGGAGGCTTATTTTGTGGGTTTATAACTCAGATATCTGAAACCAGGTCTTCACCAAACTTAAGAGGAATTGTGTGTGTGTGTGTTGTGTCATTACAGTTGTGACCGACTCTTTGTGATCCCATATCCATGACGTTTTCTTGGCAGGAATACTGGAGTGGCTTGCCAGTTCCTACTCTAGGCGCCTACAGCACCTGGCATTTGTATAGGAGAATGATGGAAGTCTTTCCTGCCTATTTAGTATCTTTGGGTGCCTAGGGGCACTTTCCTGTGGTTGGTTTCCTACTCCTTTTCTGAAACCTCATATTCCACATTGCAATAATATTTGCTATGTGGCTTTAATTCTTCATTTGCCCGCTAAATTCTAAAACTCATTTCCAGCACTTCCCCTGAATACTGTTAAGTTTGCCTCCTCAAAGATGTTTCTTGATTATTGAAACTTGGATTTGCAAAGAAATTATAAACCTACATTATAGTCTTGTCTACTCTGCAGGCACTTTGGATTTATGAATACAACTTGTTTTAATTGGTAATTACAAAATTTAGACCTTGCCCTTCCAAAGCTGGAAGCAGATCCCAATGAAATGAATCATGTCAAAAACTTCATAGGCAACTTAGGGATGTAACACCCACTAGGGGTGTGCCCTTTGGATTTTTGTGTTATTATGGGAGGAGTTTGTTTTGTTTTTTTTAATTACTTTTGGAGGGGCTTTATGTGAATAAAGGATGCTAGAATATTTATTTATTTATTTATTTATTTATTTATTTCCCCTTCCTTGCTTGTGTTGTTGTCTGTGGTGATGAATGCTGAGAAGTGCTTTTCAGTAAGATCTGGATACTCACATGTTGCCCATCTCTGCTTAAAAGTTTGGTCTAGGAATAGTTCAAGACTGCACCTGAGTTCTAAAGTTCAAAGTGATTGTGAAAACATGAATCTTTCCTGCTATCTCCCACTTGCCTGACTTCACCAACCTCAAGTACTTCATGACATGCACGTCTCTGATTTGACAGAAGTAAAGAGGACAGGATATTTATCTCCTTTCAGAAAATGCCTTCCCCAACTCAAAAATGCCTTCTCAATTGAATATGTATGTATGTATGTATGTATGTATGTATGTATGTATGTATGTATGTATGTATGTATGTATGTATGTATGTATGTATGTACGTATGTATGTATGTATGTATGAGGAAGAGGAACCACAAATTATTCCCCTGAAAGAAAGAATGGGAGGTATTTTCTGGTGCTCTCGTTAAGAAAATGTAAACAAGAGTGATTCCTATAAAATCAGGCAGTTCTGAATGCATTTTCTTAACTCAAAATTTTCTTAACTCAAAAAATACTTTCCCATAGGAATGCATTGGAAGTGGATTAATTTGTTCCAAGTGGGACCCCATATTGAGAAAGAAAAAAGCACAGTTAACAGGCAAGCAAACAGAAGATGAGCAACCTACCTTATAACCACTTGAGAAATCCACCAAAGGTCCCAAAAAGTTCCCAAAATGCTGCCAAATATTTCCAAAATGGGGCATTTTGTGAAGGTCATTGAAAAACAGAAGCCCTGGTTCTCAGGTTCCCTTTTCAAAATGGCTCCTACTTTTTCCCAGTTGCAGCACTGTAGGGTGGCCACAAGATGGCAGTATTACTATTGCAAACAAGCGGGAGTCATTTTGAAAATGAATATTTTTTTTTACTTTTCCCTTTTGTAAGGAAAAAAACCCACAGGCTTTTTTGTACACCAGCAGCTTTCTATTCGTAACTCAAACTTTTCATAACTCAGGGCATTCGTAACTCAAGGTACCACTGTAGTTTGAATGTCTTCAGATAGCAAATTATTTAAAAAGTGCAAAATGATTGGTTAGGATTTCAGGGTTAGAACCACTGGAAGAGTTGTTCATATGTTTTAAAGGAATTGGCCAGTCATTCTGTACTTGTAGGTGTACACAGACTCTCAAAGGAAAAGTGCATTCACTTAGCATAGTAACATTTTGAACACATTGTGGAGACCACCACCACCACCACTGCTGCAACTGAGCTTTCCTTGTATAATTTTTTCATTGTGGCTGTCTGATAGGTTCCTGTTCCACATTATATTTCCCATGGAGTATGACTGAATAATTTAATAAAAATGAAGAATTTCTTGAATATCCTTTATATCTTTCATACAGGAAATAGTAGGGCTCATATCAGTAAAAGATGGGTTCTCTGGTGTATGGATTTCAAGCTCTAAAGGGCTTATGCCCATTCATATCCGTATGGCTTGAACAGCAAAACGTCCACAAGAATGTTGCCTCTAAGCACTTAAACTATCCTGCTGAGTGACAAAGCTTGTTTTCCTTTGGAGAAAAATGCAAATAAGCTGAATATTAAAAAGCCATACTTTATCCTGATATACAAGCTAGATGTAAGCATTCTATGTATAATGTACTTGTTCAATGTTCATGGAACTGAGCCTTTGAGTTATCATATTCCCACCAATATATCCTGTATTATTTACTTTGTTTACGGTGTTTAATCTTATATCCTGGTAGAGATAATATGACACTTTAAGAACAACTTCAAGAAATAAACTGCTAACACAGGAGATACTTCATGACAACCAGTGAATAAAATGCAAATTTCAAATAATTATCCACTGCCATCTCTATACAAAAATTGCAAATAACCACAGGAAGACACAGTGTAATAGTTCCTATAGTAATTTGCAACTCTCCATAGGTTGTTGTTTTTTTTTTTTTTGGGGGGGGGGGAGGAAGTTCTTCTTAACTCTTAATATACCAATATTCATGATATTTCTATGACTCTCTGTATGAGCATTCCAAATCTTTTCCTCCCCTCTTTTCTACTGCAAGTCCCACAGGAGACTTTCTTTATACTTGGGGAAACCGATATAACAAAAGCGTGGTCTCAGATTGTGGATAATTTATCATCTATGAGATTTGTCTCAGCTGCAATTCTACGTACACTGATGCTAGACAAGGAAACGTTCTCCTGAAATAAACAAAACTCAGACTGTGGTTATTAGAGATGGGCACAAAATGAAAAATGAAATGCTGTTTCACAGTTTCATTAGGTAACAGATTACTTTGTTGCCTAATTAAACGGTAGGGCATGTTTTATTTTGTTTCATCATGAAGCACCATTTTTCCTTCTAGGATGAAACAATTTATCCTAGACAAATCAATGGAAGAGGAGTGCAAGCCCTTCCCTGAAAGCCCCCACAATTTGGAAAGATTTTTGGGGGGGATCAGGGAGCTGATTTATGAATCTCCGAAGGGGGTGCTCCTAAGAAAAACTATTTCTGTTGGTATTGAAAGCCAAGCCACTTGGCTCACCTGTGGCTTGGCTTCCGAAGTTCCGATTCCAATTAGAAAGATTCTTTCCTAGGGGTACAATTCAGCTCCCTGACCCCCAAACCTTTCCAAATTTCAGGGGGTTAGTTAGAATTGCTTGAGGAAGCTCCCCTGCCATTTTGGTCCTTTAGGACCCAGGAAAGCGTAGTGTTTCATTTGATTTCACTTTGTTTCATAACCAAACTACTTTAAAAATTTGTTACAAATGAAACAAAACAAAACTACTACAGAAGCAAAATGAAATGCTATTTATTCATTTTGTGCCCATCTCTAGCGGTTACACTATGGAAAAAAATCCTGTTTAAAATTATTTTTATTATTTATTTTACAGTATTTTACCCCGCCTTTCTCCTTGGAAAAGGACCCAAGTTAGCTTACAGTAATGAGGACTAAAATACAATTCAGTACAATTAAGACATATTCAAGTATTGAGCACAGGGAATTGAGGAACATCTTACAGAATTAAAACACAACATGACATTAAAGCTACAAGAGAACGCGAGCAGTTAAAAGGAAAGTAAATCAGGTTTCGCATGTTTGGAAGTGATTTTAAAAAGGTAACTACAGGACTGCACAACACGTGTGGAAGTACACATTTTTTTGCTGAGGAATGGGGTGTACTGTTATTGGAAGTGCTTGCTATCTGAAATACTACTACTATGATGTGATGGGGGGTACACACAGAGAGAGGTTGTCTGAAAAGGGAAAGAGGGATCTGGGGCTGGACAGAGGGAAGATGCACCCCGGAGGAACTAAAACTGACAGGAAAAAATTACGAGGTTGGAAATTTCCATGCTTGGCAAGGAGGAAGCATTTTTCCTCACCCAGCCTTTCTCTCTCTGCTGACTGTCATACATTTCTACTCAATGGTGCATCTTCTGGGATGAGGGAGAGGGAGGAGATGTTGTAGACCAGGCACGACCAAACTTCAGCCCTCCTGATGATTTGGACCACAACTCCCAGAATTCCAAGCCTGTGTTAGCAATGGCAAAGAACTGTGGGAGTTGTGGTCCAAAACATCTGGAGGGCCGAAGTTTGGACATGCCTGTTGTAGACTTTGTCTTATTCCTATTTACTGTCTTGTTTTTTCCTAGAACTGAACTGAGAGTAGGGCCACGGTCATACCTGAGTTTTCTTTGTAGTTTCCTTTCGGCTGACTGCACATAAAAAGATCACAACCTAACAGCAAAGAGAAGTAAATTCCGGTCCCGGCCGACCATACTCCTTGAACAGCAGTTTCAGCAAAGTTTCAATATCCATCACCAGGGGCTGGATTTAGAAATTTTGCTTGAAAATGCTTACTTATTTGCTTCTATAAGCATGACAGGACACAGAAAATATGCAGTAAAATCAGTTGTTCCCCTTTTTCGACAGCTTCCCATGGGAAAATGTGAAGTAGACAGGTAGAGACAGAACCAGAATAGGAAAATACGATGCAGAAGAGAGGACGCTGCACATTAAAAACCACGTGACCGCCATAAAAAAAATACACATGAAATTTATATACGCAGAGAACGTTGGTGTGACTGCGGCCTAGGTTAATTGGGGATATCAGTTCTGATGCAGAGTTTGTTTTTGTGCTGAGAGGGTGCAGTCTTTCTCTTGAGGTGTCCAACATGTACAATGATACTTTCTCTGTATCAATGGCTCATGTAGTTCCTGATGGGATTCTTCTGAACAATGCCTCTACAGCTATAATAAGGCTACGACAGCAGGATGGATGATAAACCTGATCCAAGAAGCTCCCAATCTCACTGTGAATCTTTCTAATAAACAGTTTTCCAGATAAGTAAGTGGCAGCGCTTACAGACTTTTTAAAACCTCTGCTGCAAAGTGAGCGTTTGGAAGCAAAAAAGACAGCATCCCTTCTCAGCCATTCTTTTTAAATATTATTAAGAGCCATTGCTTGATCTTTGTTGTGATACATATCTGGAATAAGTAGTGAGGTTATTCTTAACTTCCTAATTTGTGTAGAAAAGACAAAAACTGAAATTAAGGCTTCCTGCCTCTTCCCCTCCCTCTCTTTTATGCTTACCTATTTTATTGTGTTAACAGACATGGAAATCATTTTCACATTTGCATTTTCAGCTGAATGTGTCATATGAAAAGATAAACCATCTGCAGTCATAATGTGTATAGTTTGGTGAATGTCCGGTTGGGTTTTCTGTATGTGGAATGGGAGAAATGGAAGCATCTGCGACCACAGCTGTTTGCAGAATGCCAGTAGCATTCTAGTCCCATGACCAAGCATCTCATCAAATATTCCACCACTTATGCTCTGAGAACTAAAAATCAAACAGGCTGCTGTTGTGTGCTGTCAAGTTGCCTCTGACATATGATAAGCAATCTCCAAAACATCTTGTCCTAAACTGACCAGCTCAGCAATTGCAAATTCAAACCCATGGCTTCCTTTAGGAATGGAGTCCATCTCTGGTTCAGTCTTCTCCCTTTACTTTCTGCCTTCCGCTTTCCCCAACTTTATTCTCTTTTCCAGAGAATTCTGCCTTCTTATGATGTGCCCAAAGCAAGACAGACTCAGTTTTAACATTTTTGCATCCAGAGTAGTTCAGGATTGATTTAGAATAGGACCCACTTGTTCATCTTTCTGGCATTCAGGGGATTTTGCAAAGCCCTCCTCCAAGACCATCTTTAGAACAAACTCTTTGTTTTCTGCCAGCTTTCTTAACTGTCTAATTTTGCACCCATACATGATGACTATAAATACAAGTGTTTGGACGATCCTGGTCTTCATTTTCAGTGACATGTCTCTACACTTGACTCAACTCTATACTTTACCTATTTGAATGTTTCCATTGCAGCCCTTCTTAGTCCTCCCTGGCTCTAGACTCCATTTGGATTGATAATTGAACCAAGGTATACAACATCTCTATTTCCATTTCTTCATTGTTAACACTAAAGATGCATGCTTCTTCTATAGTCATGATGATTGTGGTCTTCTTAACATTTAACTGCAATTTTGCTCTGGCACTTTCATCTTTCACTTGCACTAAGGCCTTTTTACACGACCCCTAAGATCCGCTGGCCACTTAAATTCGGACCAGAGATCTTAGGGGTTCATCGCTCTTCCTGCGTTCCCACCCCCTCCGCACATCCTGGCTGCTGGCTGCGTGAGGGAAGGGAGAAAAAGAGAAAGAAAAGCATGCCGCTCACCTCCATTCTGCCTCTCGTCTCTGTAAAAGTAGCTCTTAAAGGGGCGGGAGCCAAAAAACAACAAACAGAAGCAAGGAGAGCCCCGCACTCACTATCGTTACACCGAATCAAATAATTTTCACCTCCAAAGAGCAGGTACGTGAAAGGTGCACTGGGACGCGCTTAGGTGGGCGTGGTCGCACTTAATTTCATGTTAACTCCGGAGCTGGTGGGGAAACATTTTTAAGCTCGGGAGCTGGGAGCCATTTGCCCCGGAGTTTAGGGGTTGTGTATAAACGCCCTAAGAGTTACTTCAGACCATTGTTACTTTCTGCCAGTAAACTGGTGTGATCTGCATACCATAAATTACTGATCTCCCCCCCCCCCCAGGTTTTACTCCTCCTGCATCTGAATGTAATCTAGTGCTCCGTATTATATGTAATGAATACAGATAAGGGGATGGAATGCACCCATGATGGACATTTTTGTCTATAGAAAACCATTTGATCTTCTATATTTTATCCTAACAGTAGTTTCTTGTCCACAATGCAAGTTACACATCAGGGCAATCATGTGCTGAGGTGCATACTTCTCAGTGTATAATTGAAGGCTTCCACGGCCAGGATCTGATAGCTGTTGTGAGTTTTTTTTGGCTATTTGGCCATGTTCTGGAATTTTTTTCTTCTTGACCTTTTGCCAGACTCTGTGGCCGGCATCATCAGAGGGCAAGGAGCTCGGGGAACTAAGAGTTCTCTCTGCAAATAGGGAACTCCTAGTTCCCTGAGTTCCTTGCCCTCTGAAGATGCCAGCGACACAGTCTGGAAAAACGCCAAGAAGAAAAAAATTCCAGAACATGGCCAAACAGCCCAAAAACTCACAACAGCTATCGCACACATTTCTTTCAGAATAACCCATAGTTCCTCATGTGCTACATGAGATATTTAACTACTGTATAAAATTTATTTCATCGCTTTTCAGAGCAGGAGATGGGTGCCACCTCTGATACTTCATGAACAATGCTGCATCCAAAATTGCATGGCACTCCTGGATTAAATACAGTGTTAGTGCCAACTAGAGTATACTCCATGCTACTATTGGGTCATAAGATAGTGGAACATGTCCCATTCATTTCAACCTGTCTAATGTATCTGAAGAGAGATATAGGATTAGATAGAGCCCAGTACCTCCAAAATCTAGCCTGGTATGACAACACGCTGGACTCAGGAGAAATACATATGTAAATTATCAGCCAATCCCGGCAAGAGGGTGGGGGATTGTATGGTATAAAAAGGGTGGAGCCTGGTCTGGGAGGAGAGAGTTGGGAGCTGAGAGAGCTGAGAGAGCACAGCTCTGTTAGAGTTCAGTCAGCCAGGTTAGGTGTGAGGGCTTTCCTATTTATTGTTTATTAAAGACAGGGAGGCTTGAAGATTTGATTTAATCTATTTTATGCTTAAGGCAACACATACCAACTTCAGTCATTGTTGTATTTATTTATTTATTTATTTTCTCAATAAACATCATTATTATCTTTATATTATACATCTGAGTCTGTCCCAGTACATAAGGCGTCGATTTAAAAGGTGGCAGCATTACCAAGAGGATCCTGTGAAGATTAATAACTTGGTTCTTTACACTTCATGTTTTCATCACAATTACACATCTAAAAGGGAGGTGTTGTCCCACCTGGCAAGGTGGGGTATGTGTGAATCTTAGAATTTCATAACTGCAGAGCTGTAAGGGACCTCATGGATAATTTAATTCAACCCCTGTGAAGGAGGCACAGTGGGGTATCAAATTCACAACCTCTGGCTCCACAGCCCTATACCTAAACCACTGAGCTATCCGTCTCATAACAATTGAAACTTAGAACATCCACTGAATTAAATGTGAAGTAATCTGAAGATATTGTTCATGTTTGCTAAAAAGAAATCCTGACAATGTCCATAGCAACATCCATACAAATATTCACATGAAAGAAGCCTTTAAAAGAAACATGCGCCCAGAGTGACCTTGCTGCCAGATGGGCGGTATAAAAATCCAATAAATAAATAAAAATAAATAAATAAACTTTTTATATATTCAGTTGGAGGAAAATTTGGATTTCCTTGTTGACATATCCCTCCCTGTGATAAAGGGGAGCTTGTCCAAAATAATTAAGTCATCCTTATTTGTAATAGAAGCAGAAAATACAGAAAATACAAAATTACCTTGCTTAAAAGAGGAGTACTAATGCCAAGCTTTGATATATTCACAAGGCTATTCAGTAAGCACTACATGAATATTGTATGAGTAGTTCTGTTTTTCTTTATGCTGCTTGTCATTCTTGGTTTCATATATGTTCTGTCAAGTACAACAGCTTGAAAAATGCTCAAAAATATTCTTAAAGCAACAAGTTACTTAATAATAGATTATGTTTCTGAGAAGAAAACGATTTTGTTTAGGGCATTTCCACACCGTAGAAACATAAATCCTGGGCTCAGGCTGATTTTGTGCATGTTTTCTTCATCAGAATTGTGCATATGAATGTTCTGAACCACTATTTATAATGTACTAAAGCACAACTGTTAATGTGGTATAGGCTTAACTATACTGGAAGAAGAAAATGAGTGGTTCTCTTTTTATTCAGGGCCTCACAGATGGAAACAATGTGAATCCTATCGATTTTCTTGAGTACCACACTATATTTAATTAGCTGCCAAGATCCGAAATGGAAGCCATCTATTGCTGCTGAACAGACTCAACTATAGCCCTTCAAAAGCTTCCAGAAGCTTTTTTCTCCCCACAGTGAACATATTGCAGATAGACTTGGTGATGTTGATTGTATGTCTGTATTATCGTTTGAACAGTTTATTCCTTTTTCAGCAATAACAACAATGAATCAAAGGTACAGCAGGTGTAAGGTGGAAAAAAATAACATGAATTATCACCACGTGGACAGTTCAAAACAGGAACCAAACTTATTAAGAGATTAATCTGCAAAGATTCATCCTGAAGAGGTATTTCCAAAAATGTGAACAAACACCAAGTGGGATTGTTGGATGTTACTCAGTTTATGTCTCTGGTTCTCAAATGGAAGTCACAACCAAGCCAAATACCCACTGAGTCAAAAGGAAATACAGCTGTCAGTTGATGCCTAGTTTTGACTGTAATTTCCTTATGACAGGTAGAGCCAGAGTCATGTTGTCACAATTATTTGCTATTCTTCCTACAACTACAAAATGGATTTCTATTCCTCTTCTGTCCATAGCGAGTACCAAGAAATTAATATGTTAATCATGGGTGTTTCTTTTCTTTTAAAGGCCTTCATTTATAAGCCAATCAAAAATTAATCAGTTATCTCCCTCTCAGAAGGTTGTTAGCTATGGCCTTGGTGGTGGAGGCATGGTTCAATACCTAGACAAATAAAAAATGCTTCATGCCTCCCCCACCAAGGCCATAGCTAACAACCAATCCTTTATGGGTTTCAGCACCTTAAGCCATTTTTCACCTAAAGGCCTATTGAGACCATTGTTTACCTAACAGGCCTGTTTAGGCCATTGTCTACCTTATGAGCCTATTTCAGACCATGAGGTGAAAGTGAACTATAAAATGGAGGACTCCTAACTAGCTTTCCTCAGACTGACAAAGCTGTTTGGATGAGCAGCAAAACATTTCAATCTCTCAAGAAAAGAAGTCCAGTTGCCATGACTTAACTTCAAGATAATAGATTTTACAGTTTATCTTATGGCCAACATAGTTTCCTTTGCATTCACATGGTAGATGCATGACATTTTGTGAGAGGTAGATGAGAAGATGGAATGGTGAAGTGTCTCCTAAAGAACTCTGCTTAATAGAAAGTTTTCATTTTCATTTCTCCATCCAAAGTTTGTTTCTTTTTAATGTCTCATAAGGTTAGTGGCTTTCAAACACACAAACATAACTGAGAGATTCCATGTGTCTCTGCCCATCTTTCTTATCCCAATGGTCTGCTTTAAAAAAGTTTTGCATTTTCTGAACACACCTGTGAGGAAGTAGTAATTAGCCAAACAGGATACAATCTTAGCCATTATTTTAGACATTCTTCTGAAGCTAATTTCATGCAGCATGATTCAAATTGCATCAAATTAGTGTCTATCTGTTAAATGTTATTTGGGGCAGTTGTCTGATACATTTGACAATGCTTACTCATCAGTAGCTAACCAATTCTACATATTTTATATTTTTGATAAAATTAGCATTAATCTACTTTAGTGTCCACATTTCCCACCCAAGAGAGAATAAGGCAGCAACATTATAAGCCTCCAAGTTTCTGTCACTTACTGATAATGCTTTACCTTGATTATGAAATCACAAGTCTGAGTATAGCAGATATTTTAGATTTTGAGACGACTCTTAATTAACAAGGGTTAGTGATGGCATCCTGACAGCTCCTGTCCTCATCTAACTTTTCAAAGATTCCTTTTTATATTCCAGTGCAGTGAGTTGCTGTCACTTAATTGAGAAAGTGTGAGAGTGAATGGTTTCTGCCTTGACAAATTGGAACAGAGAGTGGAAAGACAGAATGCAGCTTTACCCTATGTTCTGAGGATCACTACTACCAGTAGCATTCCTAGGAATTTCCAGGGTGTCTAAATAAATCTGCAAAACCAGATAAAATTAAGAGTATTTGTACAGCTATGAAGTGCTACCTGCACATGGAAGAAAGTCACATTTCCATGTGTCCCTTGTATTGCATCTGGCATTTGTAAAGTTAAAAAGGTTTGCAGTCAAAGATGCCCAGCAATCTGAACATGAAAATCAAAAGGACTGAGCTGCTAGCATCAAAGAAGGAGGTGACAGCTGATGCCCCCCCCCCAAAAGCCTGAGATTATCCCTGGCCATTGTAACCAATGAGGAATGGTTCAGAATGAAGTCAGAGCATGCTACATATCCCCTTGCAGCAGGCAGCCATCTTCCACAGACATAGGACAAAAAGAAAGATTTCTGCCATTATTGCTAGCTAGTGTTTTCTGTCCTAATTGCTACTAGCTAGGATTTTTATGGCATAATTTTCTTTCTGTACTAATTCTGTTAGATTCCTAAATAATTAATTACTAGGATTGAGTGCTTTTGTGACTGTGGATAAATTGCTTGTACAAGCCTTGTTTGGTTAGAGTAGAATTAGTGCATTAGGACCTGTCTTTCCTGTCCCTATCTCTGCTTTTTTTGTCTTGTGGTAGTAGAAGACTCCCTCTTTTGCCATTCAAGGCCGTAATAACGAGGCGACACAGTTTAAGTTGGTTTAACATGGGCCACATTTTATTTAACACAGGAAGCCACTTTAAACTATCAGAATAACACAATTAAACTCAAGGAGGACCTGTGTGGTAGCGCGATCTTAGTCTGAGGCGTCTAATTTTACCAGGTCCCAATTTGCCAGGGCTTTCCCTGGCCTATGAAATTTAATTACACTTTGGCAGCCCTCAAACTTAACCTGGGTCCGTTATTAATTCCCGCCTACCTAAACCCTCATCTGCTTTTATTAAGGGCTGCCGGGACCATGAAGTTATTAATTAATTAATGTGACCGGATCGTTAAATTTTTATTATTTGCGCTACCCTCCAAATGTGACCAGGGATTACACGCTCCACGCCGACCTGTGACTGATGGGATGGGCGAAAAAGCACCTCCACTCACTGCCAATTCGAGTAGAGGTCAAAAATTCCCATCCGGCCCCGAAGCGACCAGCAACGCATCACCAGCACATTAATGGCGGCGGGAGGGCGGGGCAGTTCGCCTTTCCGGCCGGGCAGACTGCGGGGAGCGCGCCGGTGACTCTTGTAATGGCGCGCTCCCGACGCAGGCTACGCAAACTGCGCAGCCTATCTTCTGCGCCCGGCCTTCAGGCAAAGACGCCCTTCCCCCGCACAAGGCGGAGGGGAGCGTTCATTGTCGGCTTTTATGCAATTGTAGAAGGGTGCTTATGGATAAACCTCTGATATCTAACATGTCTCTGAAACTCATGGCACTATATAGTGCTTGCCCATGCCATAGGCATTTGCAGAACTTCTGGATAGCTCAGTGGTTTAGGAATCTGGTTGGGGATTTCAGTTACCCACTGTGCCTCCTTGACAGTGGCTGGACTCAGTGATCCACAGGGTCCTTTCTGACACTGCAGTTCTAAGATGTATTGATTTTCTTCATTTGCTGTTCACTCAATTACTGTTCTTTAGTTGTAACGTATCATTTAAAAACCTGCTAAAAAACCCTATAAAGGGGGTTCCCCTAGGAAAAAAGACTCCTAATTGGAATCCTATGGGAAGCAGAAGCAGCCTTATCTCCTGACCGATCAGCTTTGGAGTGAAAGGTTTTTCCTAGGGGCACCCCCTTTGGAGCTTCATAACTCAGCCCCCTTACTCCCAAATGTTTCCAAATTTCAGTGGGTTCCCTAAAATCACTTTCTGAAGGTATTCCTACTCCTTTGGAGTCCCAAGGTAGGTAGAGATTTTATGGAATCCCCTGAAATTTGGAAACATTTGGGGGTAAGGGGCCTGAGTTATGAAGCTCCAAGGGGGGTGCCCCTAAACCTTCTCATTGGAATCATATGGGAAGCGCTGGTACCGCTATCACTCGCCGGATCAGGACTTACCCTATGCCACCCTCCCCAAGCCATCCAGGCACCTAATCCCCCCCCAAACCGGGAAACTTATTGACTTGAATATAAGCCGAGGACATTATGTTTTCCAGCCAGAAATAAGGGCTGAAAATTCGGCTTATACTTGAGTATATACGGTACTTAATTTGTTTTTATAGAAAAAACATAGACCTCATACCTTTATGCACCTGTTTGAGATGCCTCTCATTTTAGAAATGTTCCATTTCACTCTTGCTATTTCCAGGAAAATGAAAGTTAAAAGGCTACACATAAAATGGCAGAGGAAATGGGATATTTTAGAAATGAGGCTATAATAGTGAACCTTCTGTTCCTGTTAGTCATACAATCCCTGTTTTCATCTCAATTGTTCTGGTTGGGCTCTTAGGAAAGGCATTGTAGCTGAAGATACCATCCTGTTGTTTTTTGATTTTGGTTTTTTGCTTAAGCGTGTTTACAGTGCATCTGTTATGCAACGTTCTTGTCTAATTAGCACACTATTGCCTTCTGTGTTGATTTTTCTTTATTAGGTGAAAAAACAAAAATAAATCACATGTCTGCCACCTCCAAAGATCTTTTTATTGCATATTTGGCTTTTGGTAATTGGTCATTGTTGCAATGTTAGAATCCACATGTGATTGGGGTTCCAAATGCTCATGATTTTCAGTTGGTAATATCAGCAGGTTTAATTATTATTATCTCAATCAGGTTTTGGCTTTTAACACCACGCTATTGCTGGGAAGAGGAAGATTCCAAACTACACAGCAGATGCATCTCATTTGCATGACTAGAATTTGTCTTCTGCTTTCTCTCCAACACAAATGTTTCTTTTTAGGATTAAAATGTGCAGAATTCCCAATGACCATGCTAGCTGGGGGAGATTGGAATGGTACTCTCACAATTTGGCACCCATCTCTTAAAAAATAACTATGGATAAGTGAATTTAGCAAAAATATGCAATATAAGAAAGGATGGTTTTTTGTGTAAGTATAAAAGAGGATTTTTTATTTGTTTGTTAATTTGCTGATTTCCACAAAATAGCCTCTTAAATATACATTATTTGTTTACACAGAAGAGAGGTAAAGAAAGTTTCATTTGTGTGTGTCTTTTATTTACTCTTTCACCTTTGTCTGTCAAATTGCTTAGGAAAATTTCATCCGATAGCATCATAAAGGTTGTTAGCTGCCAATCAGAACTTCTAGGAGTAGGGCAATAGGAATTTTGAACTTCTGAAAATGCTTGGATTCTCCAGTGAGAAGAAATCAATAGAGGCCATAGGAAGGGAGAGAATCTTTCCATAATCTAAATATTTTTATCTGAGGGAGGACTTTATTACATATTTTTGTCTTTATTTTGCTTCCTTTTCTTGTTTTTTGAGGGAGGTGGCTATATGTTGTGCTCTCTCTCTTTCTTAAGAGTTGATATTGTGTATTTGTTCTTAAAAAAAGTGTATATTTTTGTGGCCTTTCTGATGATTTTTCTTTTTTTCATGTAGTTTGTTGCTTTTAGAGTAGGTATGTTCCCTTGTCTTTCTCCTTTTTGGGAGTTGTTTTTAAGCGGTCTTTTTGACTGTTATACAATGTCAGAGAGCACACAAATAGGAAAAATTTAAATGAAACAATGCCAAAAAGGTAGTGTCTTTTATTTTTAACAAAATGTGTACACAAAAACACAACTCAAATAGGCACACCTCCCAAAAGAACTCAACATTTTCAAATATTTATGCAGCCCCAACTCCAAGCAACCCTTCTTACATTCTGCTCTCATGCTACAACTTGATACAAAACGTTGTGAGCCAGCATGCACACAAAGATGTTTGGGAATTTTGTTCAAATGGGCTTGACTTTCATATTCTGCATGTCAGTTGAAATGCAGGTATTCCAGAGTTCAAATACAGTTCTAAACATAAGGATGTCTCATAATGTGTGTGTAAATTAATTTAAAACATCAATGATGAAGAGTGACTCTCACCAGGACAAGACTCTAAGTGGACACCTGGAAGTCACTTATTAAACTTTGAAGTAAAGTAGGAAGATCAAAGAATAATCAAGTAAAATGGGTCTACATGGATAAAGGGCCAATTTTTGTGACTGTGGAAAAATTCAATTAATGCAGCAGTTAATTTTCTTTCTTTCGAGATTTAGATTTTGCCAGTGTTACTCTATTGTTATAAAATTGTTTGAAACTGCTTGAATTTTGTATTTAGTGACAGATTTCCCCTCACTGGAATATAATGAGTGATGTTCTTCTCTGTGTTCATTTTTTAATATTCAACTAACTGCAGCTCAAACACATGAAAAAAGGCATAGGCAGATCTTTATGCTCTTAAATGTCTATTATGGATTTGCTGGTTTCCTCTCTGGCATGCATCTTTTGCAAGTATGAGAAACGCCACTATTCTCCAGAGGACATCTAACAGAACCATTTCTGTTTCTGAACTGCACTTAGAAGA
The DNA here is from genome assembly GCA_037367245.1 of Phrynocephalus guinanensis. NCBI lineage: Eukaryota > Metazoa > Chordata > Lepidosauria > Squamata > Agamidae > Phrynocephalus > Phrynocephalus guinanensis. The sequence goes on along the minus strand of CM074741.1, from coordinate 32,292,953 downwards.
ATACTAAAGTGCTTGAGGTTAAATCTTGTACCCCATTTTATGTACTTCTTAAGACACAGACACAGAATATGCAAGTCAGAGGGGGTTGCATGTGATCCATCTATGGAAAATCTGGAAAGTCTACAACCTACATTCTCCATAATGTTAGCAGACACTCCCTGCTGCAAGGGAGCTTTCTCTCCTCTCCTTTCCAGTAGCAACTATTCACTCTGCATGGAAACCAGCTCTGGAGGGTTCCCTTGCCCTCTGGAGCTGGCTTTGAAGGTATAGAGCAGGGTTGTTCTACTTTGAACAGGCCAAGGTCTACTTTTTCTGGCCCAAAGTGCCTGAGGGCTACTACACTAAAACCTCTACTTACAAATTTTATCCGTTCCAAGCACATGCTCATAAGTAAAAACTTTTGTAAGTAGAGCAGTGGTTTCCCACAGGAATGCATCAAAAAACCAATTAATCTGGAGGGAACAGATTTCAATGCACCATGGCCCTTTTAACTGCCCTGCTCGGCTGAGACAGTGGGCTGGCAGACTCAGAACTTTGCTGAGGCAATGGTGGTCCTTGTGATGGGGGAGGGAGGGGTGGATAACTTATCCCCTCACTTTTTTATTGATTCCCGGGGGGCTACTTTTGAACCCTTCATGGGCTACCAGTAGCCCACAGTCTACCTGTTGGGCAGGCCTGGTATAGAGGATCTCCAATGATGAAAAAAGAATAAACCTTTCTCAGTTATGTTGATATAATCAATGCTTTCTGAAGACCAACTATCTAAGATGAAGAACAATGTCTTCCCTTAATTTCAGGGTGCTTTTCTGAGAATCAAAGGTTAAAAAAAAGAACCTTGTGACCATATAGTAAAGGTCACAATGAGCTTGATGAAAGAGCAAGATAAGTTAAATTAACTTAGATTAATGTTGTTGAAGTGATTCTCTTTCAGTTGCATGATGTGCATTTCCAGTTGAGAAAAACATGCTCGGTCTTGAAGAGATTGTTCTTATTCTATATGGTTAACCAGATGAATGATTAACTGCAAGCTTGCACTCCTTCCTAATGAAATAACCACAAGAGAAGCCCATTACACTGGTTTGAAGTTTTGAATCATGCACTGCTCCCAGAATGATTTCCCTATAGTGAAATAACTTATCTCTTGACAATTTCAGGGGTACATAGAATATTCTTTCTCCATCTTCAGTACTTGCCCTTTCACTTACAACCTGGCACCTCTATTTCTACTTATTTTCATAATAAACAATTGCAGGCAGCCTTACAACTTGCATAGATGTCTCAATTTCAAGAGCATAAAAAGTTAAACAATTCATAAATTGGTTATCAACACTAAGCTTCTGTGAATAGAGATGTTTAGCACATGGACGGATTATCTGCAATGAATATAAATAGCAAGCAATATTATTGATATGGGCATTGCCATTCATTACTTCTGTACATGAATACTTGAGTATGGTGTTTTGTTCAGAAGAACCCCAGAGCATATGTATTTATGTATGTATTTATGTATGTATTTATTATTTTATTTATTTATTAGCCCACCTTTCTCTGGTCTACAACATTAAAAGGCAGTATGTAAAGTCAACAACTGTGAGACTACAAAATACATAACACTAAAAAAGAGGAGCAATAACAAAATATTTCTAGAGCAGTAAACCATCCATTTAAAAACCTCACTTTGGCATTCAGTCACTAAGGGGAAGTTTATCTGAATTCAAAGGTATTTGCCTGCTTGTGGAAAGACAGAAAAGATGGGTCCAGCCTTGACTCCTGCGGGAAGAAATGCCAAAGTCTGAGTGTAGCAGTAGAGGAGTCCCTATCCCATATCTCTACCAAGTGCATCTGTGGAGGCAGTGGGATTAAGAGAAAGGTTTCTCTTGATGATCTTAACACCCAAACAGGCTCACAAAACAAGATGTGGTCTTTGAGCTTGTTTGGCTTTAAGCCATTTAGGGCTGTACAGATTAGAACCAGCACTCTGAATTCTGCTCAGAGACGGAAAGGCAGCCAGTGGAGAATGGTGCATGGTATCATATTGTTCTGATCACCAGCATGTTGCATATTCATGACTGGACAGAACACTGAATTATTATGAGATAGAGGCTGTGTTCACAGAGCTCAGTGTATGGCTCAGATCCATGTTATTGATCATTTGGAAAAAAAAAAACCTAAAGGATAGATGTATAGGTTAGGATTATGTCACTGAGGTAAATAAGGCATGGGTCCAGGTGACAGAAGGACTTAGGACTTCTGAGTTCAACCATACTCATCTCCAAATGAGAGAGCATGTGTTTGCAGTCTATGGAGAGAGCAGAATATATGACACTGGTGGACTTTTACATGATACCAGGACCTGAGGAATTACCCATATAGTTCAGATGCTGACATCAGACGTGGGCTAAATGGTATTAGCTCCTCCTAAGTAGTTAATATGCTTGCAGTACTTTAAAATACAAGGGTGCTATTTGTGCATGAGTAGTACAAGACACAAGACAAAGAAGTAATAGATGATACTTATTCATAAAAGACCAGGGTACCTGAAGGAACCAGTTAGTGTGAGAAGGAAAGAGAATATCCTTGGTATCTTGAGTAACTGGAGAACTGCAATTTGGACTTCGTAGTTCTTTTATTTTCTTTTTTTTATAATTTTGCATTTGGAATGCAGCATCTGGCAGTGCTATTCCAGGCATCATTTGTACTTCCAAGCCAAACACATCTGGTACTAGGATATTTGTTTTTATACTGTTTTTAATTGGATATTTCTAAACATGTAGCAATTGTTTGTTTGAGATTGAAAGAACAGCGAATACGGTTCCAAAAGCCTCAAATTTCTGTTTCAAAAATACCTACTAATTCTTTTACTGAGATTTTTAGTATCCATAGGCTGCTATTCTTCATTAAGTCTTATTCAATTAAATGTAAGTGCTTATATTAATATCTACCCAACAGCAAAGTGGAAAAAGGCTCTTTATACTACAAACTTGCATGTTCTGTCTAATCCCACTTTAAGACAAATAATGAAAGTACTTTTTTCTTTTGAAGCAGAATGACAGCATTCTTCTGATTAACAATGTCTTCTATAATTATGCATTGCTCTTCATTTTTGGAAAAGCTTATTACCCTGGTCCAGTTTAAAGAAAAAAGAATGTGCTTACTTGTCTATCAGGGGTGAACATTAACCACTACATTTCATCTGACCCCCAATTCATAATTCAGGAAAGAGTGCCATTGGGCTTGGACTAACGGTTTGTCTACATTTCTCAAAAAATCTACAATGAATTTTAATTTTAACCAACTCAAGTGGTTTTTGAGTTGTTTCTTGCATGCCTACCTAGTAATTGAAATGTGTCTCTCCCAGTTTGGGAGCCTACATAGTTTCAGCTTGTGTTCTTCAATAAGGTACACATGGAGAGGCTCCCTTTTAAAACTCTAAAATTCACAATGGGCTTAAGTCACTTAAAAAAAGAGAGCGATAAAATAAATAGTCACCAGGGGGCTGTTTCTTTTAACTCATTTCCTAAGAAAATAATAGAAGTTAAAGGAAAATAAATACATACTTGGACATTTGTTGGGTGAACATGGAACTGAGCATGATTTTTAACACAGGTCAAATCCCAGTTTGAGGAGACCCCTGGATCTCCAGGCCTTTGGAAAAAGATAATGTGTAAGAAGTAAGGGGACATTTGGACCTCTGAAATAATTATAAATAGAGGGAGATGAGAAACATGTACAGAAAACTCAATTCATCATCACATCATCACTCTTTGGACACCAGACATCAAAGAGCAGCAAGCATGTAGCAACACATTTGCAGGAGATCAAGATGGACTTTCCTCCATAGCTTGAAGGCAGCCTGGCTTGGGTGAGTACTGAGAATAAATTTTCATATGTGTCTAGTAATATGCTCAAAGGCTCAGAAATGATTTATATTTTATATATTCATTTTAAAGAACTTTAATATTTTAAGAGATGCCTTTTGTTTTTTTTTAATGTACCGTTTCAGGCTTTATTATTTTAGCTTTGTAGATGATAGGTAACTGAAATAGTCTCATAGTTATTTTTACTCTTTAAAGATGTACTCATATTTTAAATGGATTTATCCTGAAATACCTGTGCTTACAGTTTTTACATAGATGTAAAAATTATGTATTTGTTTTCAACAGCTCTGAAGCACGTTGTGTTTCTGGAACATAAAAGAAATATAATGAATATTGGACAAGCCATTGTTACAATGTGTAGCCTGCACACTGTAATTAAAGAATTGTAAACCGCCCAGAGACTCCTTGTAGTGGTATGGGGCGGTATATAAGCAGAAGCAGAACACCTGGAAATATTATAACAATGAAAAGGCTTAAACTGAAACTCAGATTAATTTTGAGATGACTGCCAGTTATTGTTTAGTTTTATTCTGGAGTTAACCCTTTTTTTCTTTTTCTTTTTCTTTTTCTCTTTCTTTCTTGTATTTTATTTTATTTTATTTTATTTTATTTTATAATGCAGCTGTGACAAGCACAGGGTTCTGATTTTTCCCCTGGAGGGGGAAAGTTTTGTAAGACACTTTGAGAGCCATTGGTTTATCCAATTTGTCACCACTATCTGGACGCACTCCAGCTTCCATCTCTCCTTTTTAAACTTTAAGATTCAGAACTTGACATAGTACTATAGGTAAGGTTTGACCAAAGTACAAGGAGTACTATTATTACTTCCTTTGATCTGGATATATTTGATACACTTATGCAGAAGTTTATGGAAACCTCATGGGAACTGGAGATCAATCCTTAAAGTAATTTAAGGATTTAAGCTCGTAATTGCCCATGTGCCAATGATCAAATGGGAACAGTTGAACATGTACTTTTTTTTGTTCTTACTACCGTGATCTTCATAAGGAAATCATTTTTCCAATTATATGTAAATTTCTCAGGAGGTCCACAGAATTTTATGTACATTTGCTTCTTTCTGATAATACTTACCAGACTACTAGACAAGTAGCCAATTTTTGTGTTGCTGCAATATGGACTCACAAGCAGATTTTAAAGAGAGGTTATGACAAATAACACTGTTTTACTTGCAGTTTGGTGATTATACTTACTACGGATTAAAGTTAAATTTCTTAATTCATATCTATGAAATTTAATTTAAAAAAATTAAGGCCCAACTTACAAGAAGTAAAATGGAAGTATACAATGTGGTTGTGTTTGCAGCAGGCTTTTTGTGTATTATTGTTCTTCTTTTTGGTCTTCAACCGTAATTAAATTTACTACTACTACTACTACTAATTCTTAAAATTAAATCATATATTGTTAATTCACATGGCATTCATGGTGATATGTACTAAGGGTTGCTTTTTCAGAGGAAAAAGTTCTTTCAGTCTTGTTCCCATTTTACAAAATGCTACACAAATGCTCAAATGTGGATGGTAGATGTGAATATTTTAAATTACTGATGAAACAGTCTTTTAAAATGAAGTGTGTGATTTTGTTTTTGTTTCGGGGTCTAATGGCATGTTTTATGCAGGGTCTTTTATTTTTTTTCTGGAGGGATCTTGATTTAACAGCAACATTTACTTTAAGAAAACTCATCCATGGAGTTTTCTTGGCAGGAATACTGGAGTGGTTTGCCAGTTCCTACTCCATGTAGGAACCTGGTATTCCCTGGTGGTCTCCCATACAAGTACTAACTAGGGCTCACCCTGCTTAACTTCTGAAATCAGGAAAGATCGAATGTGCTTAGGGCATCTAGGTAGCTTTATTTTTGGTCTTTAATACGTAGTTGTGAGCATGGGCAATGGCCATGTTTAATATCCAAACATTCCTTGTTCTAGTTTCCCAGAATTTGAATATGTGAGAACATAGTGGCTAAAATCCAATTGAAGTCAATGAACTGAACAGTGTTTTAGACTTGTTCATGAGCAGCACCACTATATTGCCATACAATAGGCCACCTTAGAAATATAAAACTACAATGGTGCCTCTTAAGATGAATTTAATTCATTCTATGGGTCAATTTTATGAAAAAAATCATCCTATGAAATGCAGTTTTATGTGGTTCCCATAGGAATGCATCAAATTCATCTTGCAAGGCATCCCATAGAAAAATTTCATCTTACGAGTTTTTCCTGATCCTGGAAATTTCATTCGTCTTATGAGGTTTTCATATTAAGGGGCATTTGTCTTACGAGGTACTACTGTGCGCAAAGTGAAGTGGCATCAATTAAGAAATCTCCAGAGATATTATCTATAGTATGCTGAGTTGGATGGCTCAGCAATCAACAGAGGACACCTATGGAGTTAACTTACACCAACCATCTGCTTAGAACTGCACCTTTTGCATAACTGATTAACAGGATTTCAGTCAGTGTAAATTCCCCATATCATTCCCTTTCCTCTCTCACAATGTAATTCTCTCAGAGATACCTGTCTCAGTAATGAGATTTGCAAAATGTTGATTGTTTGACTGATTGACTGATTGATTGACGACTCACTGACTGACTGATTGGATGACTGACTGACTGACTGACTGATTGACTTGTTGCCCTTCTCCTATATGGGACCCAAGGCAGCTCACAACAATAAAAAAATCTTTTAATAATTACAGTTTAGAATGCCATATAAAACTATATATTAAAAAAAATTTAAACATAAATCAGAATTAAAAATAATTGTGAAAACATTTTAAAATAATTGAAAATCTTAAATTAAAGAAAACCAGAGCATTCCCTAGTCACTAACACTTATCACTTAACGCCCATGTTTACCTTACCACCATGTCTAGCCATGGAACTAAACATTCTTAAATGCAAGGCATTTTTATACTTTTATATACATTTTATAAGGAAACTCATATGCTATAATAAACTGTTCTCTTTCACCATTTGAGAAACACCTCATTGGAATAATTACATAACGCATAACTAGACCCCAGGATAGAAAATGTAGTAGTAGGGGTTTGGTTTTACATCCTGCTCTCTGTATTTTCAAGCCAGCAATTGGAGAAGTTTAACAGAACAGAAATAATAGAAGGCCACACTCTTAAACAACAAAAATGTAATTTTATAAAGCATGGATTGACATTACATCGAGAGAGAACACATGACTGCAAGTATTTATTTTTTATTTTTATGAGTATTTTTGCCCTGACTTTCTCCTTGGAAAAAGACTCAAGGCGGTTTACAGTAAGGAAGGAGTCCGGTACAATTAACACATATTCAAGTTTAAAAACAGGGGATTGAGAGGATATTTTATAGCATTAGAAGACAACATTAGAGCTAAAAGAGAACATAAGCAGTTACGAAAAGAGTATAAATTCCACATAATCATGTAGGGTAGACCATGATTATGGTCTACCTCTAAAGTTATGAGAGATGGGAACTAACAATTGATAACATAGTGTATATGTAATCCCACAAGAATTACATAATTCTGTCATATATGAACATGGCAGAGATGTTTAATTGATTAATGTGTGTGTTTTTAACAAAAAACAAAACCTATTGTATGAAAAACAGCTAGGAAATTAAGATGTGATGAAACATAATGGAGAACAAAACAAGAAAACAAAGATTAAAATCCTGGAAGGAGAAGAAAAAAGAGGTGTGAAAAAAATGGTGCAAAGAAGTCAGAGGTTCAATGGAGATGCAGAAAGGGACACGGAAGGGTGCACACAGTTCCATAAGCCATTGCAATAGCATAAGACACAGACTAAATCATTCCATATTTTTCCTTCTTTTATCTTCACTATCTAACTTCTGGATTTGTCTTCATCTCTTTTTTTCTAATATTAGTAGCTTGGGAAGGCAAACATAGCTTTCAAGACAGCAAAATAAAGCAAGAAGAAAATCAATATGGAGTTGAGATTTACAGTTATTACTTATTAGTGTCTTTTGTTTTGTTTTGTTTTTCTTTTATTAGTGAACAAATGAGTGAGAAGAGTAGACAATGAGTAAGGAATGGACTCAGGTTTTGTTTGTTTGTTTGCTGCCTTAGGAGAGTGAGGAAAATTCTCAGGGATGATTCATACCCCAGTGAGCACTTCTTTTCTCTCCTACAGAGAGCAGGAGATATAGAAGTATAGGGGGGAAAGGCTCCTAAGGGCACTGCATATGCAGCTTAATAACTCAGCCCCCTTACCCTAAAATCATTTCAAATTTGGGGGTCTAAAGGGCCCAGGGGAGCATAGTGATTTTTTTGTTTCATTTAGTTACTAATGAAACTACTTTAATATTTTGTTAGTAACGAAAAGAAATGAAATGGGGATAGAAATGAAACAAAATGAAACGAAACACTAATTTTTCATTTTGTGCCCATCTCTAGTTCTAACCTGTAAAGTGCTAAATGATGTGGGCCAAAACTCTCTCAACAACTACATCTCTCTTTATGAGCCTGCATGAACATTGGGAGATGCCTTTCTCTGAGGGCCTTTTTACACGACCCCTAAGATCCGCTGGCCACTTAAATTCGGACCAGAGATCTTAGGGGTTCCTCGCTCTTCCTCTGTCCCCACCCCCCTCAGCACTTCCTGGTTGCTGGCTGCCTGAGGGACGGAGAAAAAAGAAAGAAAAGAATGCCTTCTTACCTCCGTTTTGTTCCGGGCAGCATTCAGATCTCTTAAAGGGGCGGGGTGCAAAAAAAGAACAAACGGAAGCGAGGAGAGCCCCGCACTCACTATCCTTACACTGGATCAAATATTTGTCACCTCCAAAAAGCAGGTACAAGAAAACTGCTGTTTGGTCTTGCTAAAGTGGGCGGGGTCGCACTTAATTGTCTGCAAAGTCCGGAGCTGGTGGGTAAACATTTTTAAGGTCCGGACCTTGCAGCCATTTGCGGCGGAGCTTAGGGGTCGTGTATAAACGCCCTGAGTTCTGCTAGCTACACAGATTCATTGGGTGGGGTCACAGGAGAGAATCTTCTCTGTTAGTGCTCCTGGACTTTGGAACTCCTGTCTGCAAACAGGCAAAGACCTTTCTCTTCATGCAAGCTTCCCCTGAAGTGGAAAGTTTTAAATGGATTGTTGTACTGTACTGTTTTATTTAATTAATTTACTTTTTATTGTATTTTTATCCTGCCTACCTGGCCAAAAGACCTTTCTGGGCAGCTAACAACAATAAAAGACAAAAACAACATTCAAAAACCAACTACAACAAAGTACCAAACTAAAAATAAACTGCACAGCATATATCCACAACATATCAAAATTAATAACATCAACATAATTAAACATAATTAAACTATCATTGGACACATAAGATATGTCTTGAATGTGTTTTGATGTTGCTACTGCTATTGCATATGATATTTGATTCTTTTTTATTTCTGTACTCATCATTGTAAGTGTTAAATGCTATCTTTTAATGATGTAAGTTGCCTTGAGACCTTTTTAAGAAGAAAGAATGGGATAAAAATATATGTCTCAAAGAAAGAAAGAAAGAAAGAAAGAAAGAAAGAAAGAAAGAAAGAAAGAAAGAAAGAAAACCCAACACTGCCCTCCCAGGCAAGTTTTATCAATGTTTGTGCACAAGTAGGAGTAGAGATCTCATTTAGGTTAGTTTCCGTAGGATTATAGCCAGAAATTATATAGCTTTGTTAACATCAGTGAAAGAAGAGACTTTACATTAATGAAAATGGTATGGAATATGGATCAGGAAAATTAAGTCAAAGATTTGAAAGGGAAGGACTGAAGAAAGTGTGATATTTTCTAGAGCTGACTCAAGACTTTCCCTGAAATATAGTTAAACTGCCTTTGAGATTGTATGTAACTAATGATTTTAAGTAACCTTTGGAGGTTTTAATGAGATTTGCAGACCTACTGACACTAGCTACAACAATCTGGGCTTCTGACTAGCTTAAAAAATGAAACAGCCTACGGCAAAATGCTTTGAAAACAGAATGCTTTGAAAACTTGCAGTGCTTAACCTATCTGTGACCTGTTGTCAACATGTTTATAGGACTATTTTTGGATGTGTGGATGATTTGTAGTATATATCTTTTTAAGTTGTCAGCATTACTAAAACTGGAAAAAATAAAAGACTAAAACAAAACACAGCAACACCAAGATCAATATGAAATCTGAGATTAACTCTAATAAATATATTGGCCTCACAATTCCAGCAATTACTCCCACCGCAGCTTATATAGAAAAGAATAAGATAGATAATGGTTTTACAGATGACCTCACCTGAATGACTGAGAATCTCCACAGACAACTTGCTAGTGTTTGTATTTGTAACCCTTGCATTCTGAACAAAACTGGTTCCATATTTCTGGTGACATACAGCTTGCCATTTTGGGGAGAAAAATGAAACAGGTTTAAATTAGAGATGGGCACGACTTGAAAAAAAAAATTTTCGAGTTGTCGTTAGTCGGGCCGGTCCCGTTTCGGCTCGTTTCCGGTTTTCGTGAAAATTCGCAAAAATTAGTCAGTTCGTTTTTTCGTTTTTTTGTTGTCGTTAGTACTGGTTTGGGGGGGGGAGCGGGCTCCTGGAGGCACCTCTGTGGGGTGGGTGCCTCCTCTGGCCCACTATAAAGGGAAAGTGGGCTCCTGGAGGCACCCGTGGGTGCCTCCTATCCTCACCCACTAGGAAGGGGAAGCAGGCTCCAAGAGACCCCTCTACATGGGGGTCTCCCCTCCTCACCTGCTGCTGCTGCAAAATGCTATGCAATAGCCATATGGATATTGCATAACATAATGTGCAGACAGTGAGACCAGTGAGAGTGATAGCGTCATGCCCGCCCTGCACAAGGCTCTGGCACCTCCATGTCTCACACAGAAGGGAATTGTACTTGCTGCGTGTAGTGCAATGCAAGCAAGTAGATCTGGCTTTAAGGTGGCTTAGTGCAATGGCTAGGTTTAGGCTAGTGACGGGTAAGGTTACGGTGGGCTAGTGGGTTGCACCTCTGGGTGCCTCTCTGACCCACTAAGAAGACAGTCTGTGACGTATGGGTACGGAGTCAAGGGTTAGGGTTAGGGCTAGGGCAGGTTTTAGGGGGCTTTTTGGCACATCCCAGAAGTCTCCATGGCCAAGTGGCCATACGACTGGTGGGATGGCTCCAAAAATTTGCATGGTTGTCCACTCCCACATGGCTGGCCACTCGGCCAGCCCATCATTGCGCAAGTGTAAAAAAAATAAAATAAAATCAATGGAGGACAGAGGAGGAGAGGAGAGACATTTTGTTGCAAGAAAAAACCCACTGCTACTGTGAAAAATCTGGCAGTTTATAAATTTTCGCGTGTTTCTGTTGTGCTTGTGTGTTTTTGGACCACGATTTCAAAAACAATATTGCATTTGCCGCCCCATTTTGGATCCCCCGCCCGCACCGCATGGCATGGCGATGGCGACTCGCGGGTCCGGCTGCCCAGGATGGGGGGAGGCGGGACCCCCCCTCCAGAAACCACCCCTCCGGTAGGTGCCCTGCGCCCTTAGTCAAGCAGGCATTTTTCCGCCTGCTTTTTTGGCCCGGGAATGGGGGGGGGGAGAGTTTAAAAGTTTTTTCCTGTGCCGTCCGTGCCGCTTGCTTGCGCTTTAATTGCGGGCGGCCGGCGGCGAGACTGGGCTTTTTGCTGGCTGCGAGCCTGCGGCGAGTCCCACCAGAGCAGCCCAGGACGGGGGATGAGGGGGGAGGCCGGGGACCTCCAGAAACAACCCCTCTGGTAGGTGCCCTGAGGCACGGCAGGCATTTTTCCGCCTGCTTTTTGGCCGGGAACCGGGTTTTTAACTTTTAAAAACTTTTTTTCTGTGCCGCGTGGCATCGCGCAATCGCGCGATGCAAGGAACGAGCACGACAAATCAGACCAAAATTTTTCGTTCGTCGGTTCGAGCTCGAAGTCTGGCGGAGTAATTCCCGTTACCGTTTCCGTAGAGTAACGGAACCGAGTAATGGAAACGGAAATGGGAATACCGCTAAGTCGTGCCCATCTCTAGTTTAAATGCCTCCATAGGTTCTTCAGGACAGGTCAATAGCCAAATCACTGTGATACATGTGTTTGTCAGAACAAGACAAGGCAGGGGGCAAAATATTGTGAATTCCTCTTGCAATGAGCCTTCCTAGTACACAAGGCTTGATAAACCTCTCTGGACCATTGGCTTCCAAGCACAGCTGGTCACTGTGGAGAGGGTTGATGGGAATTGCAGATTCAAAATGCAAACATCTCAAGTCATCTTCTTCAACCCACACAGCTTATGCTGTTTTTTAAAAGAGCCCCTTAGACACACTTACTACTCACAATAAAAACATAAAATGTAGCTTAGTCTGAGAGACTAGATAAGAGTCTGAAGATATTTGATTAAGCATCTGCTACACACCCAGACATTGGAGCCATTTTTGTTCATCAAAGCACCGGCCTAAATGCTGATGACATTGCAAGGGGAGGAAAAAAAAATAAGTATGAGACAAAATGTGTTTATTCCTTTGTCACTGCTACCAAAAGGACCTTGAACACTGTTACATAATGAGCAAAGTTACATAAAGTCTATATTTCAGGACTTGGAAAGAAACCCATTTGATTGCAAATGTTATCTTCCCAGATAAATTAACTCCTTAGAAAAGCCTAGGTTTTCATTGTTTTACAAGTTTTATCTTGGAACGTGAATTTTATATGTTATAATCCTGATTGCTTTCTTACATCTTTGCAGTTGGATATGTAATTTGCCGTGGTCTCCAAGGTTATAAATATTGCTGATTTCCTCCCCCAAGTGCCAGCCATGGTTTTGTGAGACGAGGTAAAGAAAGACATCCTGAAGCAGATTAAAGTTGCTATGTACTTGATAGCTTGTTGCCATTTCAGTTATTTTCATACCTAAAAATTAAATATTCATGGACTTCTGTAATTAATCAGTAAATTGCCCATGTAAATTAATTGTCATATAATTAACAATATAGTGTGAATACCTCTCAACTCAAAGCACCAGCTAGCAACCAAGATAAGATGTGGTTAGCGAATATGTTCTCTATTTACTTGCTAAGCAATGAACTCAGGGCTTTTTAAAGTAAAACTGAGGATGTAATATAAGCCTATGTCCCTTTTATTTTTCTGGGCTTCCCTTCATGTATTTTCCCTTCACCAACACACTAGAACTATGAATGGGCAGCTCAAGACATGCTGGATTGGTCAGGCATTTAAAGGCTGTAAAACTGGAAGAGATGCGGGATAAAATCTGGGCTCATGGTGCATTCAGTGTGTTCCCGGCCGAATTTCACAATGGCATCATGAGCACAAGAAACCTTCAGTCTTGTCCCTCCTGCCCAGCCCATTGCTGCTCCTGCCTTTCCAGCTGGATAAGGTTCTAATGACTAGAGATGGGCACGAATTAGCGGTATTCCCGTTTCCGTTTCCGTTACTCATATTCGTTACTCTACGGAAACGATAACGGGAATTACTCCACCAGAATTCGAGCTCGAACCGACGAACGAACAATTTGGTCTGATTTGTCGTGCTCGTTACTTGCATCGCGGCGATCACGCAATGCCAAGCGGCACAGAAAAAAAGTTTTTAAAAGTTAAAAAAAAAACCGATTCCCGGCCCTAAAAGCAGGCGAAAACTGTCTGAGGTCACCTAACAGGCCAGAAGGGTGTTTTATTTTGGGGGGGGGTTCCCCGCCCCCCTCTCCTTGGCTATTGCTACTGCTGCGCTGCTGGTACCAGGCTGGGAAGGCGCATCCATTTGCCATGCGGTGGGGGGGGGGATCCAAAATGGCGACTGCAATATTTTTTTTTGAAATCGTTGCCCAAAACCCCACCAAAGCACCACAGAAACATGCGAAAATTAGCTATTTTAAATTCTTGAATTTTTACAGTAGCAGCAGTGGGTTTTTCTTGCAAAAAAAAGTCTCCGTTGATTTTATTTTATTTTATTTTATTTTATTTTATTTTATTTTTTTACACCTGCGCATTCGCAATGATGGCCTCGCCCATGGGAGTGGACCATGCAAAGTTTTGGAGCCATTCCACCAATCCCATGGCCAGGTTTTGCTGACTGTACCAGGCTGGAAGGGCGCATCCATTTGCCATGCGGTGGGGGGGGATCCAAAATGGCGACCGCAATATTTTTTTTGAAATCGTTGCCCAAAACCCCACCAAAGCACCACAGAAACATGCGAAAATTAGCTATTTTAAATGCTTGAATTTTTACAGTAGCAGCAGTGGGTTTTTCTTGCAAAAAAAAGTCTCCGTTGATTTTATTTTATTTTATTTTATTTTATTTTATTTTATTTTATTACACCTGCACATTTGCAATGATGGGCTCGCCCATGGGAGTAGACCATGCAAATTTTCCACCAATCGCATGGCCACTTGGCCAGGTTGACCACAGAGACTTCTTGGATGTGCCAATCGGGCATAAACAGCCCACTAATCCTAGCCCAAACCCGAACCCTAAGCCTAACCCATACGCCAGTACACTGTCCTTTTAGTGGGTCAGAGAGGCACCCAGAGGTGCACCCCAATACTCACCCTAACCTCACCCGTAACTATCCTAACCCTAGCCCTTGCGCTAACCCATCTTAACCCTAAGCCAGATCTACTTGCATTGCACTACATGCAAGTATGTGAGACACAGCGGGTGCAAGGAGTCTGCCAGTCCGTCACTTGTGGCTCTGGCTGACTCCTGCAGCTCCCTCCAGGAGCCCGCTACCCCCTCCCCAAACCAGTACTAATGACAATGAAAAAACGAAAAAACGAACCGACTAATTTTTGCAAAATTTCACGAAAAACGGAAACGAGCCGAAACGGAACCGGCCCGACTAACGACAACTCGAAAAAAATTTTTTCAAGTCGTGCCCATCTCTACTAATGGCATAACCCATATTTGGTTGCATCCTGGCTAATCTTCTGCCTTTCCTTTCTCAGACAATGGGTTCTTCTTCCTACAGCTTTTTTGTCCGTTTTCTTCTACCTTCAATGTTCAGCTTTAACTATTGGTTTCTCCGTATGTGGCCACAATAGTTGAACTTCCTTAATTTTTAAAAATATTTTGACATCGTGTTCTTTATTTTCAAACATTGCTCACCTTAATACCTTCCTCACTGGCTATCCTCTGGACAATTAAGAAATCCAGGGATTTTTGTTCTATCCTTTTTATGGTGCCCTGGGCTAAAATTCATAAATCCATAACAAGCTGTAGAATTAACAAAAAGCAAAGCAAAGCAATGTGTTCTGCTTATATACCGACTCATACCACTTCAAGTAGTCTCTGGACGGTTCACAGTTTAATCACAGTATGCAAGCTACACACTGCCTCCCCCACCCCAGCAAGCTGGGTACTCATTTTACCAACCTCGGAAGAATGGAGGTCTGAGTCAACCTTGAGCCTGCTAACTGGGTTTGAACCCCAGGTCGAGAGCACAGTTTTACCTGCAGTACAGGCATTTAACCACTGAGCCACAGGGCTAGTATGTATATTAACAAGTTTATTCTTCATCACTGAGTTTTGGCCTTACAAACACAAAACTGTTTATTGCTAGAGTCAGTTTTCCAGTTTTCTAGCATGTTACCTTGAAGAACATGCTGTAGCCTAGCCATTTTCAACCTGGGGAAAGGTATGTGTTCCTTTGGGATAGCCTGGTACATTTAAGGGAGGCATAGACTAGAATAAAACCTATACACATCACATTGTAAGGCTTGTTATCTGACTGATACAATTGTGATTAGAATTTCATATTGCATTTATGGCTATATCCCCCAAAAGGTTGCTCTATTCTATCCTATGTCAAGCTCCACCCCCATTTTAGCATTAGCCTTCCATTAGAAACAGTGAGAGGAGCATAGGACATCCTGAAAAGGTTACTGGCATTATCTAATAACCCAATGGCAGTGATTGCTTCAAGAAGACCTTTTTCTTATGCTTTCTAGTGGTGAGGAGATAGGCCTGATATCCTACTGACCAGGTGGTATATTTTGGGACTATGTGAATGCTTTCCCCCCTCTCTCCTTCCACTCTCTCTTTTATTTTTATCCATTTTTCTCCCAATGAGGAGACTCAAAGTGGCTCAGGGTATACCTAAACAAACGAACAAATAATACAATTTATTATAAATATAAAAACTATGCATTAAAATGTTTTATTTTGCAAATTAAGTATTGCCTGAAAAGCATACTTGAATAGCTTAATGGCTTGTTAGAATTTGTTTTCCTATATTTTGTGCATTAGTTTCTCTGGATTGCTTCTGTGTTTAAATTGGTGTTACAACATTAAATCAGTTTGTATTGTAAACATATAGTCAAGACTCCCAGCAGCAATGCACTTAATTCCAGCCACAATTCAGCAACACAGGCCTTCAAAGCCCATTTCCCCTTCCAACCCAAGTCTTAGCTCCAGCAAGCAAACAAGAGGCTAATGTCTCCACATGCAAGCAAAATATCTTCTCACCTGTCAACTACTTATATTCTGACACCCCCAACTTAAAATCTGACCACCACCCCCCTAGAGTTTTCAGGCAGAGAGAGCATCTGGCTTGGAGAATAATTTTCACAGTAATTATGAAGGTACTTGTAAGAATGCACATATAACAAATCTACAGTTCTGTCAATCTACTGCTAAAAGAGTGGTGAAGATGCCAATCAAGTACTAATGGTTGACTTCTTATAATTAAAAGTACAAAGCATTTCAAAATTAAGGTCCAATTTGGGATAATGAGGATGCAAGGGAACATGGGTACTTATTTCTTGTTTGCAATGAAGGTATGTTTAAGGTGTCAGGGTCACCATTTCAGCTTGACGTGTGGACTCACAAAGAGAAAGAAACGGAAAGGGATTGTTGAAAGCAATGTCCTAGGTGCTGCTTCTTAGCATTTTCAAGGCTAAATTCCGAAGAAGGTAGTATATTTTCAGAGCAACTGTTGTAGTTCTTTTCTTCTTCCTCAAAATGATGTGCATTTTAGGGCCCCCAAGGAAAAAAAAATCACAGCAAGCCTAAAATATCATGGTAAGGACAGCTCCCTCTCACCATAACCACAGACCTTGGAGAAGTTACTTGGTTGGATTACAGCTCCCAGAATTCTTCAACCAGGATGATCACTGCCTATTCTGGCTGGGGAATCTTGGAGCTGTAGTCCAAAAAAAGTAACTTTACCACACTAACCGCACAAAAAAGCAAATCAAAAACAAAAAGCAACAAGGGGCAAAACCATTGTTGAGCTTTAGAGATGGGCATCAACGGACAGTCCAGTGATTCATGCTGGTTCATTGTCAACATTTCAATGCTTTTTTGACATTTTTAGTCAGGCAAGTATTCATCCCTCCCCAGTGCTGTATTCTCCAACAGGAGCCAACTCGGAAGCAGTGTCCCGGCTTCCCTGCTCCACCTCCTCCTGATTCTGCTTCTGAGAGGGTGCACAGTAACTGGAGGAGGTGGGGCTAATAAGTGCCAAACAGTTCTTCAGCAGAAAAACTAACCTGTATGAACTGCTGAACTGGCAATTGTGTCCATCTCTACTGTCTGGCATGGTGACTCAGCGGGCTAGAGCACTGAAGTTGTCAGTTGCAAAGTCAGCAGCTTGGTGTTTCAAATCCCAGGTGCCATGTAGCGGAGTGAGCCCCTGCTGTTAACCTCATCTCCTGCCAACCTAGCAGTTTGAAAGCATGTAAATGCAAGTAGATAAATAGGTACCACCATAAAAAGCAGGAAGGCAAACTGTTCCATGTGCAGAAATGTGTTTAGCCACGCTGGCCACATGACCACGAACTTGCACAGCACTGGCTCTTTGGCTTAGAAACGGAGATGAGCACCACCCCTAGAGTTGCATACAGCTAGCATGCAAGTACAAGGGGAAACTTTACCTTTAACCTATTGCCTACTATATGTTAAGGCAGTGGTGGCCAAACTTTGGCCCTCCAGATGTTTTGGACCACAACTCCCACAGTCATTTGTCATTGGCAATACAGGCTTGGAATTCTGGGCGCTGTAGTCCAAAACATCTGCAGGGCCAAAGTTTAGCCACCACTGTGTTAAGGTGATCTTTTGTGGATCAAACCCCCTTCCTCAGATATCTGCATAGTGGCTCACTCAAAATCAAGAGTGCTGTTTTGAGAACTACATTCTGGTATTTATGGAATAAGAAAACTGTCACAAAATCAGAGGGCAATGCACATCCTTGCAATATACAGAAGTGTTTGGCTTCCAGCACAGAGGGGAGCTTATGGTAGGGAATCCATTTGCATCCAGTTACTATGTGCATTTTTGAATGCACTGAAGCAAGCCAGGATAATCAGCAAATATATTTGGACTCAAAATGGAATGTGGAATTCTATTATCCATGCCTCCTGAACCATTAATATAGGAGGTGAAGAAGCTTTTGTCAGTTTCTGGAATTGTTACTTGGCAAGCCATCCTCTTGGCAGTTGGATGAGCAGCATGTCTGTTGCAATTTATTTGTGCCTATCTCCGAGAAAACACAGGGATGTGGAGTTAGGATGGCGTGAAGAAAATCCAGAACGTTGTCACTGTCACTGATAGGAATGCCATTGTTAATGTTTCTCTAACAATTAGTGCATTCTTCAGAAAGTCATGTTGTACAGTATTCAGACGCAGAAAACATGTTTTGTGCAGAATGTTAGACTGCCTTCATCTGACTGGTGAGTAGTTTATTCAGTGAACACTCCCGCACACACACTAATGTGTGTGTGTGTGTGGGTGGGGGTATTTAACATTACTCTGGGTGTCTTTTTTCTTTTAAATTACAATAGTGCTCACAAAAATATCAATGATAATGGGAAATATGTTATCATATGAAATGAGTTAAACCCTTTCCCCGATCTGATCTTATTAGATAGACCTGGCATTAGTGTTTGAATTAGCACTAATGGGAACTTTCCTCCTTATATAAATATAAGGGCTTAAGGGGACATTTATTGGGGTGGATCTGGGGAAATGGTGTGAGCTTCACCTTTGCCTTTTGCAGTCCCAATCCTACTATTTCTGTCTGTTTTCCCCAACAGCAATGTTATATGCTTTTTTCCAGTAAATGTACTGCTTAGCATATCCCCTAATAGATGTGGTTATGTTATGATGAATCAATAGCATCAACATAATTTCATTAGACACCATTTTACATTGGTCCTTCCCACTACCTGCCATTCACACTTGTTGAAAAACAGACCTGACAATTGCTTTGTGTCTGCTGAGTAATGGTTAATGGATGGGGGGGGGGGGAAAGAGGCAGGTTCTGGGGTATCCCCTTGCATCTATCATATCATATCATATCATATCATATCATATCATATCATATCATATCATATCATATCATAGAGTTGGAAGAGACCTCAAGGGCCATCCAGTCCAACCCCCTGCCATGCAGGAAACCCCATCATAATATTTCTGACAGATGGCCATCCAGCCCCTGCTTAAAAACCTCCAAAGAATGGGACTCCACCATCCTTTGTGGCAGCATGCTCCACTGCCTAACAGCTCTAACCATCATGAAGTTCTTCCTAATGTTCAAATGGAATCTCTTTTCCTGTAGTTTGAAACCATTGCTCCGAGTCCTAGTCTCTGAATCCATGGAAAACAAACCTGTTCCCTCTTCAATATGACACCCTTTCAAATATTTAAACATAGCTATCATATCCCCCCTCAGCCTTCTTTTAGAGAGGCTAAACATTCCCATTTCCCTAAGCCATTCCTCATAAGACATTTCCTCCAGACCCTCAACCATCCTGGTTGCCCTCCTCTGCACCCGGTCGAGGTTGTCAACAGCCTTTTAAAATTGAGGCTCACAGAATTGGACACAGTACTCAAGGTGGGGTCTGACCAGAGCAGAATAGAGTGATACTATCATAGCATTGGCTTTCCTGGCCGCCGCATCACACTGCTGACTCATGTTCAATTTGTGGTCCACCAAGACTCCCAGATCCCTTTCACAGGTACTATTCTCCAGCCAAGTATCCCCCATCCTATAGCTGTGCAATTCATTCTTTTTACCTAGATGTAGCACCCTACATTTCCCTCTGTTGAAATCCATTCCACACTCTAATCTGTCAAGGTCCTTTTGGATTTTCATCCTATCCTCTGGGGAATTAGCAACCCCTCCCAATTTGGTATCATCTGCAAATTTAATTAGCATACGCTCTATTCCTTCCTCCAAGTCATTAATAAAGATATTGAATTGCACTGGACCCAGAACAGAACCCCGGGGCACCTCACTGGTCACGTCTCTCCAAGCTGATGAGAGGCCATTTATGATCACCCTTTGGGTGCAATCAGTCAACCAATTACAATTCCACCTAACAGTAGCACTATCTATCCCACTTTCTACTTACTTCTTAGCAAGAATACCATGAGGAACCTTATTAAAGGCCTTACTAAAGTCCAGATAAGCAATATCCACAGCATTCCCCTCATCCACCAGGCCTGTAATTCTATCAAAGAAAGAAATCAAATTAGTCTGGCATGACTTGTTTTTAAGAAACCTGTGTTGACTTCTTGTAATAACAGCATTGTTTGTTAAATAATTACAGACTGCCTCTTTAATAATCTGCTCTAGGATCTTTCCAGGAAATGAAGTCAAGCTGACTGGGCGGTAATTATTTGGGTCCTCTCCCCCCCCTTTTTAAAGATGGGGACAACATTAGCCCTCCTCCAATCGATGGGGACTTCCCCTGTTCTCCAGGACTTCTCAAAGATTATTGCATCGTGTCACTTTGTGAAGGATGGTGAGAAAAATATGGTATCCTGTATCATGACTGCTGAATGTTGTCAACATTTAGGATAACCTTTGCTATGCAAATCTTAGCAACCTTTTCCCCTGCTTTCAATGCTGACATGATACTGTGTAGCAATATTGGGCCATTTCCCGGCTTTTTGAATTAGGGGGTATATAAGCACAATATCCCATATTCTTAAACTGGAGGAGTTTTTTTTTTTAAAGAATACCGGTAAAGTTGGTCTCTGCAGTTCTGGAATAACAGTCGTAATCCATAAAGCTCTGTGGCTAGCTGATGTGCCAAAACAGTAGGAAAATTTCAGACTTCAAACAGGTGGCATTGGCTAAGGACAAGCTAAGCTTATAATTTTTTTCACTGCTTATGTTTTCATTTTGTCGATATACAAAGAGCTATAAAGATGAAGAAGGTGTCATGCTTTACTCATTCTGGCATCAACATTAGTTAATAAAGAGCTTTAGATATGTAAAACATGGTAAAATGAAGCATTAAATGTCTTTAAGCGCCGAAGCAAATTTTAAGCTTTCTCAATTTAAAAACCTTCCTCAGTCTTTTCCTATTCTGAAGAGGTCACCATGACATTTGGCACTAAATCCTTTTACAATACCTCAATAATGGCTTCAATCCTATTGGTGTTCATGTTAAGGTTTGTATAATTTGCCACTGCTAATTGTGGATAATTGATGGGATGCTGGACTGCTTTCTAATTGTACAGTCAGGTGTGAGAGCATGACTGAGATACACCCTGACACCCTGTAGCCACAATGAGGTGCTCTGAATGATGCCAAGTGCACACCAACAATAAGATTCTGGCCACTATCTCTGAACATTAGTTTTTGTGACTATACACAGTAGAGATGGGCACGACTAGGGAAAATGACGTTTTCGAGTTGTCGTGTGTCGGAGGCAGTCCGTTTCGGCTCGTTTCCGTTTTTCGTGAAATTTCGCAAACATTAGTCGGTTCATTTTTTCATTTTTTCGTTTTCGTTAGTACTGGTTTGGGGAGGGGGTAGCGGGCTCCTGGAGGGAGCTGCAGGAGTCAGCCAGAGCCACAAGGGATGGACTGGCAGACTCTTTGCACCCGCTGTGTCTCACGTACTTGCATGTAGTGCAATGCAAGTAGATCTGGCTTAGGGTTAAGATGGGTTAGCGCAAGGGCTAGGGTTCGGCTAGTTACGGGTGAGGTTAGGGTGAGTATTGGGGTGCACCTCTGGGTGCCTCTCTGACCCACTTAGAAGGACAGTGTACTGGCGTATGGGTTAGGCTTAGGCTTAGGCTTCGGGTTTGGGATACGATTAGTGGGCTGTTTATGCCCGATTGGCACATCCCAGAAGTCTCTGTGGTCAACCTGGCCAAGTGGCCATGCGATTGGTGGAAAATTTGCATGGTCCACTCCCATGGGCGAGCCCATCATTGCGAATGTGCAGGTGTAAAAAAATAAAAATAAAATAAAATAAAATAAAATAAAATCAACGGAGACTTTTTTTTGCAAGAAAAACCCACTGCTGCTACTGTAAAAATTCAAGCATTTAAAATAGCTAATTTTCGCATGTTTCTGTGGTGCTTTGGTGGGGTTTTGCGCAACGATTTCAAAAAAAATATTGTGGTCGCCATTTTGGATCCCCCGCACTGCATGGCAAATGGATGCGCCCTCCCAGCCTGGTACCAGCAGCGCAGCAGTAGCAATAGCCAAGGAGAGGGGGGCGGGGAAACCCCCCCCAAATAAAACACCCTTCTGGCCTGGTAGGTGCCCTCAGACAGTTTTCGCCTACTTTTAGGGCCGGGAATCATTTTTTTTTAACTTTTAAAAACTTTTTTTCTGTGCCGCGTGGCATCGCGCGATGCAAGTAACGAGCACGACAAATCAGACCAAATTGTTCGTTCGTTGGTTCGAGCTCGAACTCTGGCGGAGTAATTCCCGTTACCGTTTCCGTAGAGTAACGGATACGAGTAACGGAAACAGAAACGGGAATACCGCTAAGTCGTGCCCATCTCTAATACACAGTATGTTTTCTCTCTATCCAATGTACTTCATCTTTTCATCAAGTGATAAGTCACTCCCTTTAGCAAGCCAATTGATAATTTCTTAGAAAACAGATATTGTCATGGAGGGCGTGGCTGGGGTTTGTCGTACCAAAAGTGGATTTAAAAAAATACTAAAAATGTGCCATAAGCGGTTTACCCAATAAAATTGCCTAAAATATATAAAAAGGAGATAGTTTATTTCACCAGGTTATTTATAGCTGCAGGTGCAGTAGCAGTTTAATATCTATGTGATGCCTTAATCCCATTAACTAAACTTTTAGCACTTCAACTGGAAAGACAGCCAAAAAGAGGGGATATTAATAAAACATACTGTATTAATTTGCACAGAATGTGTAATTGTTAACAAAATAGCACAGCATCTAACACTGTCAAAGGGCTATGTTACCTCCCAACATCTGGTGAGACATGCAAATCCTTGGTTTTCCTTCCACACCAGAAGAGGGATAATAAAATACTGGATTCATCATTGAGAATACATTTAAATAGGACAATAATTTGCAGTTATGGTCACAGATTTCTGGCTACCATATGCCCAGTGGTTATTTGACAGCAATACAGATTTCCTTCTAAGAACAGCCATCATCTAGCTCAGTGGGTCCCAACCTGGGGGTTGGGACCCCTTTGGAGGTCGAACAACCATTTCACAGGTGTCACCATGAGCCAGTGAAGAAAAAGGCACAAATGGCTTGGGTCTGGAGGGGGGAGGAAGGGGGGGAGTGAATTACAGCTTGACTGGTTGGCAGGGATGTCAGTCAATGGCACTGGAGTCTGCAATTGGCTGATGGTGCCTGTGGAGGGAAGTTCTCTATGGCACCTGTGGCAGTGGCCTGCCAAAGGGGGATTGCAGCCTCTTCCAAGCAGGGCAAGGGGTCACCACAACATGAGGAACTGTATTAAAGGGTTGCGACATTAGGAACCTAGTTCCTGTCCTTGAATATAACTGCACGAAAATCATGTTTAAGGAAACTAGATGCTTTCCTTGTACAGCCTATGAAATGTCTGAAGGTAAAATAAGTAATGCCATACTGCCAAGCTGAAAACACAAACAGAAAGAGAATTCTAAAATGTCTGCTTTCTGCCATGTGATTTGAATGTAAAGTGCAATTTTAGGATGAAAAAACTAATAATGGACAGTAAAATTCTCATTCTTTGTCATACCCATTTTTTTGAATGGTCAAGAAGAAGGATTGGGAGAAAAGTATATTTGAAAGACTTAGGTCTTGATGAAGGAACTATGTTATGTAACGAGAAATATTAACCATTTGTGTATATTAATTGCAGATAGGATAATAGGATAACTTTCATTTTCCTTTGACTGACACCCCAATGTCTTCTGCTGCTAGGCTTCAATCTATTACCCAATAGAGCTAAACCTGATCCTGCCAATTATCGACCAATCAGCCTATTATGTGTAATAAGTAAGCTATATGCTAAACACCTCTGCAACAAGCTAACTGATTGGATTCAAGATGAAAATATTATGGCAGTAGAGCAAGCAGGATTCAGTCAGGGGCGATCCACTATAGACCATTGTTTTGTACTAGATCATCTCATTGATAAATATGCAAATAAGAAAAGGGGCAGGCTGTATGCAGCATTTATTGACCTCAAAGCAGCATTCGATTCCATACCTCGAGTGCGATTATGGGAAAAATTAGCCTCTACAACTATAGATAAAAGACTGCTTTTTCTAATCAAATGCCTTTACAATAATACCTGGCTGAGGGTACGCTGCACCGTGGATGGACATCTAACAGAACCAATGCTATCTAAAAAAGGGGTAAAGCAAGGGTGTGTTTTAGCTCCAATCCTGTTTAATTTATATCTGAATGATATCGTTGAGCATTTATCATCTCCAACACTCCATGCTCCTAAATTAGCAACTAAACCCGTTTCAGCCCTACTATACGCAGACGATGCAGTACTTCTATCTCAAACTAAAGTGGGTCTGAAAAGACAACTAAGGGCATTCTCCAACTACTGTCAGAAGGAACATTTAGAGGTGAATTACAGTAAGACCAAAATAATGGTATTCTCAAAACACTTCAGACTCTCTAAGTGGTCCCTGAACGGGCAACCAATTGAACAGGTCAGAGTTTTTAAATACCTAGGCATAGTTTTTCAGTCATCAGGAAACTGGACAGCTCAGCAAGAACATGTGGTAGAAAAGCCTCACAAACTATAAAAATCCTGAAACAGTTTTTTTATACCAAAGGTCACAATTTCATACCAGCAGCACTGGAAGTGTACAGAGCCAAGCCGCTAGCGCAGATGCTGTATGGGATTCCAATATGGGCCAAGAGAAATCTAAAATCATTAGAAATTGTACAGTCTAAATTTCTTAGACAAATATTTGCTGTACCTA
Organism: Phrynocephalus guinanensis; assembly: GCA_037367245.1. Taxonomy (NCBI): domain Eukaryota; kingdom Metazoa; phylum Chordata; class Lepidosauria; order Squamata; family Agamidae; genus Phrynocephalus; species Phrynocephalus guinanensis. The sequence goes on along the minus strand of CM074741.1, from coordinate 32,267,897 downwards.
GCTGTGTCCCAAATGCCACATTAAGGTTGGAAAGTGGCCTCCTCTCCGTGCATACACAGGCTTGGCTCAGGACACTAAATTACTGGTTAAGACTGAATCGAGCTCCCTCTGGTTTGCTTCCTTTTGTCATGAAGGATTCTCATGAGAGTAGATGGATGAAAGATATCAAATCCAAAGTATACTCTTTTGGACTGTCGCCCAATCTTCTATTGACCACTGGGTATAGTAGGGCGAGATGTTTATTAGAGCAGCGCATACACAACACTGAATATCAAAATAATCTGTCTGTCACCAATAAATTATGTCCCTGGTATGACAACTCAGCGATAAGTCATCCAAAAACAATGGCACAATATCTAAATGTGCTAACAGTTCCAAAGTATAGAAGGGCCTTTTCATGTGCACGATTGCATACTAGGACAACTAGATATAGAGATAGTTTCTTTCCAAGTGCTATCAAACTGTTGAATAATTATTTTTTACATTTCTTCTTCCTTTTTAAATAATAGGTTATATTGTAGTATTGTACTGTGTTTTTATTGTTGACTATATGATTCTTATATTTCCTTTTATATAGAGAGAGCATTTTTACCAAAACAAATTCTGGGTGTGTCTAACCACACTTGGCCAATAAAAGTATTCTATTCTATTCTATTCTATTCTATTCTATTCTATTCTATTCTATTCTATTAATGTCATGCCTTCAGCTATGCTAGAGGGTCGCTTTAAAGGAACACCTCTACAAAATCGCACATGTCCATGTGGTGAAGGTGTTGAAACACTTGCCCATGTGTTACTGTTATGTTCCTTTTATAGAGAGGTGCGGCAAGAATCACTTTTCCCCATGTTAGTAAAGAAGCCAGGTCATTCATCTGATTTTTATATATCATTACTCCTCGGAGACCGAGACAAACAGGTGACACTGCTGACAGCTAAATTTTTAGCAGCAGCAATTAAAATGAGGCCAACTATGATTTTAAAATAATAATCATTTACAGATTATTTGTCCAGATCTTGGATAGGAATGTTGCATGTATATGTATTTACTATTATGATTTGGTATGCCAATTTTATATCTATTTAAATGTTGTCCTTTTTTGCTAAGGCCATGGCTAATGCAAATAAATAAATGAATGAATGAATGCTATACCAGGTGATGATTTATATTATTATTTATATTACCCAATGAAATGCTAGAAGATGCCATAATGGGAGAAGAGATGCTTCTGAGCATGCAGCCTGCCATTTAAATCTTCAGACATTAACAATCTTATTTGCACCCATTATAGTGGAATGTTGTAGCTGAATGTTTTAGTTTCTGTATAACCATGTTGGATGCATGTCACAACTTTAGAAGTCTTTGGTGGTTTTACAGGCATTGGGATGGATCCAAGCGATTAAGGTAGCAGGCAAGAACCTGCAAGTATGTTAGAACAACTGACAAAACGGTCAAGGGGTTATGGATGTCTATCTGTTCTTATCCTTTACTTCTTTTTCTTTACCGATGTCATTGTGAATGGAAAACAACTAGGAACATAACTGGGAGTTGAGTCATGGCTACTGGACTTAGTCCAGTAGCCATGACTCAACTCCCAGTTAAACGAACCTGGATGACTGAGAATCTTCACACACTAGGAACATACTTTCAAGAACCACCTTAATATGCCAAGATGCTACGCCTTATGCAAAATCATCTCAATTGGGGTCACTCATGATTACGCAGCAGGGTGTATGGTCCTCATTATGAAGTATCTACCATCTCAAACAACAAGCTGTCCATGCCAACTTTTATTTTTCCTTCCATTTTTGTTTTCCTTCCATTTTCCCATTCAACTTAATCCACAATACCACCCATATCACACTAATTTCAGAAGCTAGGCAAGATCAGTCATGGCTTATACTTAGCTGAAAAGCTACTGGGGGTATTAGGTTTTCCCGGTGGAACTGGGAAGAATCCTACCCGAGATCCAGGGGTGCACTTGGTGGCAGCCAGAATCTGCAGTACTGGGCTAGATGGACCCAATATCTCTTTCAGTAATAGGCAGATTAGGCCTAACTAACATGCAAGGCAGAGGCAAAATGTTATATTTAAGACATATCAGGGATTTTAGAAGAATGCAACTCCCTATTTTTTATTTTATATGAAAACATAGGCATTTCTGGTGTTAACCTGCTTGACTGCTTTGTAATTCTTTTTTCTACTCTTGTAGGAGGACTTCTGTGACATTTAGAAGTTTAAAGAAGGCACTCTGTTAAATTCCTACAACCTTTTAAAAAAATCTAAGTGGGTGGTATTTGGTGAACTTGATCAAAGAGGTCTCCAGACAATGCAGTGTTGCTGAGAATAACAGTGTATATTTTCATGGTATGTGAATTGACTCCTTCATAATCTGGAAGTTTGTTCATCTAGTTACAAATCCAGCAGTTTCTGTTGAGGAAACCAGAACTGTTATTATACAGTTTCTAAATAATTTGAACTTGACATTTCTTTCATTTTCTTAATTACTTTACCAGCACCTGTTTGGAGACCAGTATATACAGATCATCCAGGAAAGGCACAGAAATACAGAGTCAATTAGATGAATACATATTTGAAAAATAAATGCAAATATTTACTCTAGGCATCCACAGTGATCCCATGAGGCAATGGGGCTTGCTCAGTTGTTTTACCCCTCCAAAGAACTAGTCCTAACATGAGAAGGGCCACATGTGAGCCTGTATAAAGAGGTGGAAAAGTATCAGAAGGTATAACAACTTGTCCTTATACCCAATGCGCCCCCCCCGAAAAAAACCACCATAGAGTTTAGAAGCCTAAACTTTACTTACACTTTGAAGTTCTATTTAACTATCCTTTTTAAAAACTTGCAAGAAGATGCTTCTCCCTTTTATTTTATTTTATTTGAGGTACATTCAAGAATGGCAAAGCTTATGGATGTGACGGGTTTGGTATTTGTTTGGGAAACAAAGTCAAAGCAGCATATTCATCCATTTCCAAACTGATCCAAAGAAAACCAGAACTGTACTAAAATCAAGCCAGACCTTTCTGAAGCATCAAGTTTTGTTTTGGACCTTCGGAGTTTTAAAAAAATGCAGAGCAGCAGCTTTTGCTTCGGAGGATCCAGGTGTTACTGGCAGCTGGGCAACAGTGTCTAGCTAACACAGGGAGGATTTATGGAAAGCCAGGGAGTTCATAAAGAATAAATTGCATGGCTCCTAGGAATTGGGGTGGGGTGGGGATGGCAAGCAGGCAGAATGGAATGGAAGGAAACTGGAGGGAGCGTTGTCTATATACTGGAGGTCAAAACATAGTGGGTGTCCCTGAATTTCATTCTACATTCCAGTCAGTGTTCTTTGTTTTCTCTGTTTTCACATGTTTTCACTACTCATCCAATAAAAATAGGTGAAAATCATTTAGAATATAAGGGTGTAAATCAATTTGGATGGGCTACAAGGTGGTTGAAGAGAGTAGGGTGCAATTTGTGATATAACTAATTCACACCAAACCAAAGCAGATGGCATATGCACACCCCTAAACCTCATCTAAGAACTGTGTGCTGGATAATCCATCATTAGAAGAGGGACTTCCTTAATTGCTGAAGGCATCTGAATTTTGAACCCCTGTATGCCCTTTTAGAGTTAAGATAGTTTTTAATGTCAATTTGCTTTTAATTAACATAAGAACATAAGAACATAAGAAGAGCCATGCAGGATCAGGCCAAAGGCCCATCTAGTCCAGCTTCCTGTATCTCACAGTGGCCCCACCAGATGCGTTTGGGAGCGAATGAGATTAGATATCTGTCTCCTGATACCACTCCCCTGCATCTGGCCCTTGAAGTACCCTGGTTTTAAGCTTGGAGCTTACACATCTCCATCATGAACTTTTCCTCCAGGAATCTGTCCAATCGCCTTTTGAAGGCATCCAGGCCAGATACCATCACCACATCCTGTGGCAGGGAGTTCCATAGGCTAACAATACGCTGGGTAAAAAAAATATTTTCTTTTGTCTGTTCTTACTCTCCCAGCCCTCGATTTGAGTGTATGTCCCCTAGTTCTGGTATTTTGTGTGTATGTCCCCTAGTTCTGGTATTTTGTATGTCCCCTAGTTCTGGTATTTTGAGTGTATGTCCCCTAGTTCTGGTATTTTGTGAGAGGGAGAAGAGTTTCCCTCTATCCACTTTACTCATGCCCTGCATTATTTTGTACGTCTCAATCATATCCCCACTCAGCCGCCTTTTTTCCAGACTAAAGAGCCCCAAATGTTTTAGCCTTTCCTCATAAGGGAGGTGCCCCAGCCCAGTAATCATTTTAGTCGCTCTCTTCTGCACCTTTTCCAGTTCCACTATGTCTTTCTTGAGATGTGGTGACCAGAATTATACACAATACTCCAGGTGCGGCCTTACTATTGTTTTGTATAATGGCATTCTAATGTTGGCTGTTTTATTTTCAACCCCTTTTTGATAATCCCTAGCATGGAATTGGCCTTCTTCACCGCTGCCACACATTGGGGAGACGCCTTCATGGAGCTGTCCACCAACACACCAAGATCTCTTTCCTGATCTGTCACGGATAATTCCGAGCCCATGAGTTGATAGATATAGTTTTGATTTTTTGCCCCAATTGTACTTTAATTAGCAAATAGTTTAACAGTTTTTAGTCTTTAACTTATTGCATTTTTAATTTAATTCTGTTTCTATTAATGTTGTGAGCAGAGTTGAATGAGTTCCTTTATTGGGAGAATAAACAATCACGTAACAAGGGCTTGTCTCATTTCCTTCAGTTTCTAAAGAAGCTTGCTTTGCTGTTAACTCAGCACAGGTTTTGTTTGTTATTGAGATGTAAAGGTTCATTACTTTTCCAGAGAATTAACATGACTTTAGCGCTATATTTCATGTACATTCAAAATTTTAAATTGTACAATGGTATGATATGAATGAGGAAAAAGAGAAAACCAGAGGTTTAAATTTGACTGTGGAAGGAAAAGGAACCCAAGATCAAAGTATACTTTATAATGGTCAAAGATCCACAACTATTAGAAATTATTTTTATAGAACGGCCCTAAGAAAGACTCTTTGTTACTTTGTACAACTGAACTTTCTAATGAGTATATTTATAGACATGCTACAATGTTAAAGGTATGCTTCCTTTCTGTTTCACTGTGTAATAAAGGCGAAAAGATGAGGCTGAAGTTTTTGTTCAAGCAAAATTTGTTAGAGGCTTAAGCTGAATATTGGTTTTACTATCACTTCAATTCAAATTAATGAGGGATTCTGCTGAAGTTCAAGAAAGGATATTTTTAGATAGTGTTCCATAACCACATGCTGTGTGAATAGCTCTGTGAGTTAAATAGCTTTCTGTGGAGCCCAAGATTTGAGAGTTCAGTGTTCCTTACTGCATCCTAGAAGAAGAGCCACCCACCTATATAGCCTTGAGCAAGCTGCATGGTCCCAAGTCACCCCTAGAAGAAAGGAATGGGAAACCACTTCTGAATACTCTATATTTAAGAAAATCCCAGTTGAGATTGGAAACTGCCTGGTTTGATTAACAATAGATCTTAATTTTCAGTTAGAAACCCAAAGCTTCACTTGTTCACTAACACTGGGAGTTAATCACACACAGAGAGAGACACAGAGAGAGAGGGAGGGAGGAAGAGAGAGAGAGAGAGAGAGAGAGAGAGAGACGCACGTACACGCACGCACATACACACACGCACACACACACACTCAAGAGAGAGAGGGGGAGTTAGAATTTTAAAACTTGTAATTTGTGACAGTGTACATAATTTGTCACAAATTACAAGTTTTAAAATTCTAACTCTAATTGTGCTCTCTCCAGTTACAGCTGGGAAAGAACCTTTGAGAGCCATTGTGGCAAGTATAATTTGGGGAGGGGCTTCTCCAAGTTGGGGAACTTCACCCTAGTAGGTCTTGGGAGGGTTAAGTTTTTCACATGCTCTTTCCATATTTCCTGGTCCTGAAATTCCTGCCACCACCACTGTAAGAACTCTATGAGATCCTTCACACAGTGTAGCTCAGATCTTGAGTTGAAGAAAGCACATGCAGACAGCAATTCACACAGTATCTCAGTAGTTATCACTGAGGTTTGGTGGCTTTTTTAGCAACCAGCAAAGATGGGGAGAGGGAGGCTGACCAAAAGGCCATGAATAGGCAATTCTGACCTGCAGCTAAGAGTTTGTCATTCTTGGAAGGGTTTTTATTTTATTTTATTTTATTTTGCAACTCCAGTTCCTAGTATTCTGTAGAAGCTCTCCAGGTAGAATTTTGGGAGTTCTTGTCCACAGATACACATCTAAAGACACCTATACACATTTGTATTTCACTTACCTGGAAGTTTTATTTGTAAAGTATATAGCATACTCTTATCCACCTGCCTACATTTGTTTTCCCTCGTTATCCACCTTTAACTGAACTATATCAATTTGGGGTTTCAAACATGGAGATGCTGCTCCAGTTCATTAGTACCTCTGAGCTTTTTGCACCAGCTCAAGATTGCATTGGGAATACCCCAATTAGACTTATATGCACACATTTATGTGAAGACAATGCACATTTTTAATTAGAATCATAAATCTGAATGCATTTTTTAAAAAAAATACTCAACTCGAGAGAGAGGGGGGGAATCCACAGAACCTATCATTCTAATAATAGTCACGTGTAAAGTCCGAAGCAACAGACTTCACCTCAAAGAATAAATTGAAGAGCCTCCATTTCATTCTCAACTCTATGAAAGATTCCTTCTTCTTTAACATGCTGCTGGTGCTCATTAATCACTCAGTCTCTTTTATAAAGATGGCACTGACTTGCAAAAGGAGTTTGTTTTCTTTTCAATGTAATGTATGTCCAAGCCAAGATACAGAGCCATGCATTCATCAATCATAATACCTAGCAGCAGCCTCTCTTATTGTTAAATGATACTTATACTTAAAGAAAAAGTTTACTTAGTAAATCTCTCTTTCATACATGGGACAAAAGATCGTTCTCTGCTGACTTCAGAAATTCTACTGTGACTGCCCTGTTACAGAATGGGGGTAAAGACTATATATTGATCAATGACCCACAGCTAGAGATGGGCACGACTCAAAAAAATGGTGTTTCATTTGTCGTTTGGTCATTTAGGGGTCCGTTTCGGTTCGTTTTCGTTTTCGTGACGGTTTTTGGAAAAAATTTCATTTTCATTTCGTTAGGTAACGAAACGAAAAAATGAAAACGAAAATGAAAAATTGCTGTTTCGTTAGCATTCTTTTTAGTTCAATGCATCTGCTGCAACGAAAATGAAAAACACGGCAAATTTGGTCGTTTTGTTTTCTTTTTCATTTTGTTTATTTTTAAAAATTTTGTTTTGTTTTTGTTGCGTAACAAAACAAAAAAACAAAAACGAAAATGAAAAATCGCTCGTTTCGTGACCATCTCTACCCACAGCATCAAGAACTCTGTATTTCTAGAAAACTAGAATAATCAGTGCCGTATTGTGAAATACAGATTTACAACTATGCTTCCTCCTTCACTCAAGTCAAAATCATCACCGGAATAGAATTGTGCAAATTGCAGAGTTATTTTCTGGAAAGGTTAAGAGAAAGTCTTATGTTTTCTGTTTGCTTATCATATACCCCACATTTCCCCCAGTAAGGGGATTTAAGGCAGCAAATGCTGAAGCAAAATACTGAAGCAAATATTGAAACAAGAAAAATGCAATAAATTAAAAGGGCCAGCTCCAAGTAGGACATGTTGCAGTAATCCACCCAGGAATAACTAAGGCACATGTGACATTAACCAAAAATATATTAGGGAAGAAGTGCAGTTGGTATAACAGCTTTAATTGAGCAAAAGCAAACTGGACATAACTGAAATCTGGGCATCCAGGTTCTGGGATGAATCCAGGAGCCCATCAAAATTGCAAACCTATTTTCAGGTGTAGTGTAAGCTCACACAGTACAGGCTGAATCATTGTCCCATGATCTGCCATTTGACTGTCTGAATTAAATTTGTGTTTGTTTACCACCAGTTAGCCCATTGCCATCAGTAGACACTGGTGCAGAAGCTTTTTTGAAATTAAATGGAAAGGATTTACTTTCTAGGATGGGAATTTGAAGAAATCGGGTTGGATGTCACATGTATACAGGCTCCAAGTCACAAAACTCCAGACAAACTCTCCAGTGGCTTTATGTATCAGTTAAATGTATCAAAAAACTAATGTCCCTTTTGGATGCAGTAGATCCATCAGTAACACATTCTTCCTGCCAACTCCCCACATAGTTAATCCATCAAAGAAATAATATCTGTTTTCCTACCATAGCCAGGCCTGCAAACAAATTGAATGGGATCTAGAGATGGGTAGAAATTGAAAAACAAATCATTTTCTGATGAATTTGGCTAACAAGGTGGTGATTAGACCACTCCTCAAAAAACCTAACCTGGACCCAGGGCTGGTGGTTAACTACCGATCAGTAGCGAACCTCCCTTATTTGGGCAAGATGTTGGAGCAGGTGGCGGCTGGACAACCCCAGGTGCTACTGGATGAAACAGATTTGAAAGGATCCATTTCAATTGGGTTTCAGGCCAGGTTTTTGGTACAGAGACTGCCTTGGTTGCCCTGTATAATGACCTTTGCCATGGGAGAGACAGGGGGGGTGCAACCCTGTTGATACTCCTGGACCTTTCAGCAGCTTTTGACACCATCAACCATGCTGTCCTTCTGGATAGGCTGGCCAGGTTGGGGGTTGGAGGCACCACTTTGCTGGGGTTCTGATCTTTCCTGGCTGACCTTGTCCAGAAGGTGGTGCTGGGGAACAGTTGCTCTGCCCCGTGACATTTACATCACGGGGTTCATCAGGACTCGATGCTGTCTCCCATGCTGTTGAACATTTACATGGAACTACTGGGAGGTTTGGGAGTCAGCAATATGCTGATGATACTCAGCTCTATCTCTCGTTCTCCACCAATCCAGGTGAGGCAGTTTCTGTGCTGAACTTGTGTCTGGGCCAGATAATGGCCTGGATGAGGGTTAATAAATTGAAATTCAATATACCAGCTCTGCCCCTTCCTTGATAAGCAGAGCCTCATGGCAGTTATGCATGCACTGGTAACATCCCGTATTGATAACTGCAATGCGCTCTACGTGGGGCAGCCTTTGAAGATGGTTCAGCAATTGCAAATAAATAAACCATAGGGCAATTCCGACCACACTTTGTGGATGAAGACATTCACAAGTGGTGATTTCCACTACCCTGGCTATTTCCTCCTTTCAGAGGTTAACCAAGCCTTCAGCAGAACTGCCTGCCATAGTGACAGTAAATTTCTGAAGAACCATAAGAAAATTATTTGGACCCTTATCTTTCTAGAGGCTCTGGATTCTAATGGGTCTAAATCCCATTTGGTAATGCAATCTATAATTGACAATAGAACTGAAGAGAATTTTGTTCCAGACTCATCCTGCCCAGTACAAAATACTGGATCCAAAGTTCAATTGCTGCTTTTTCTTGACACTTCAGATCTTTTGCTTTTTTGACATGTGGGTGTGATTGTAACATTTCACACTTCTTCTTTCTTCTTCTTGTGTGTGTTTGTCATAGTGTGATTTTCTTTTCTTTTCTTCAATATCTAGAAAAATATTTTGTTTCAAAATGGGAGCAATTTGTATCTCTTCATATTAGTCTGAAACAAACATTCAACAGTTCCTCCAAGATTCACCTTTATTTATTTATTTATTTTTATATTTCCATAACACCCTATTTTCCCAGTGGAAACTCTGGGCGGTTTACCAAGAGTGACAAATATAAAATTAAGCCAATACAAGAATCAAATAACAAGAAAAGAGAAAAAAAATCAAACAATCGAGAAATAAAAGCAGCAGCAACAACAAATCATGAATCATCCAGCAAGAGGCAAGACCAATAAAGACTGAACAACATCAAAAATGGGGGGGGGAGGCATGCAGGAAAGACACTAGCGATTGCCAAATGCATCTTTGAAGAGCCATGCTTTTACAGCTTTTTAAAAGGCTGCTAAAGACGGAAGTTGGTGAATCTCCTGATGTCCCCTGAAAATTTTCCAGTATCTTAGATTACTTCAGAAGATAACAAGGTTACCAACATCCCCCTACTAGAGATGGGCACGACTTGAAAATTTTTTTTTCCGAGTTGTCGTTAGTCGGACCGGTCCCGTTTCGGGTCGTTTCCGTTTTTCGCAAAAATTCACAAAAATTAGTCGGTTCATTTTTTCATTTTTTCGTTGTCGTTAGTACTGGTTTTGGGGGGGAGCGGGCTCCTGGAGGCACCTCTGTGGGGTGGGTGCCTCCTCTGGCCCGCTATATAGGGAAAGTGGGCTCCTGGAGGCACCCGTGGGTGCCTCCTGCCACTAGGAAGGGGAAGCAGGCTCCAAGAGAGACCCCTCTACATGGGGGTCTCCCCTCCTCACCTGCTGCTGCTGCAAAATGCTATGCAATAGCCATATGGATATTGCATAACATAATGTGCAGACAGTGAGACCAGTGTGAGAGTGATAGCGTCATGCCTTCCCTGCACAAGGCTCCCGCACCACCATGTCTCACACAGAAGGGAATTGTACTTGCTGCGTGTAGTGCAATGCAAGCAAGTAGATCTGGCTTTAAGGTGGCTTAGTGCAATGGCTAGGGTTAGGCTAGTGACGGGTAAGGTTACGGTGGGCTAGTGGGTTGCACCTCTGGGTGCCTCTCTGACCCACTAAGAAGACAGTCTGTGACGTATGGGTACGGAGTCAAGGGTTAGGGTTAGGGCTAGGGCAGGTTTTAGGGGGCTTTTTGGCACATCCCAGAAGTCTCCATGGCCAAGTGGCCATGCGACTGGTGGGATGGCTCCAAAAATTTGCATGGTTGTCCACTCCCACATGGCTGGCCACTCGGCCAGCCCATCGTTGCGCACTGCGCAGGTGTAAAAAAAATAAAATAAAATAAAATCAATGGAGGACAGAGGAGGAGAGGAGAGACATTTTGTTGCAAGAAAAAACCCACTGCTACTGTGAAAAATCTGGCAGTTTATAAATTTTCGCGTGTTTCTGTTGTGCTTGTGTGTTTTTGGACCACGATTTCAAAAACAATATTGCGTTTGCCGCCCCATTTTGGATCCCCCGCCCGCACCGCATGGCATGGCGAAATGGCAACTCGAGTCCAGCTGCCCAGGACGGGGGGGAGGCGGGACCCCCCCTCCAGAAACCACCCCTCCGGTAGGTGCCCTGCGCCCTTAGTCAAGCAGGCATTTTTCCACCTGCTTTTTTGGCCCGGGAATGGGTGGGGGGAGAGTTTAAAAGTTTTTTCCTGTGCCGTCTGTGCCGCTTGCTTGCGCTTTAATTGCGGGCGGCCGGCGGCGAGACTGGGCTTTTTGCTGGCTGCGAGCCTGCAGCGAGTCCCACCAGAGCAGCCCAGGACAGGGGATGAGGGGGGAGGCCGGGGACCTCCAGAAACAACCCCTCTGGTAGGTGCCCTGAGGCACGGCAGGCATTTTTCCGCCTGCTTTTTGGTCGGGAACCGGGTTTTTTTAACTTTTAAAAACTTTTTTTCTGTGCCGCGTGGCATCGCGCAATCGCGCGATGCAAGGAACGAGCACGACAAATCAGACCAAAATTGTTCGTTCGTCGGTTCGAGCTCGAAGTCTGGGGGAGTAATTCCCGTTACCGTTTCCGTAGAGTAACGGAACCGAGTAATGGAAACTGAAACGGGAATACCGCTAAGTCGTGCCCATCTCTACCCCCTACTTACCTCTCTGGAATATAGATAGATAGATAGATAGATAGATAGATAGATAGATAGATAGATAGATAGATATAGATATAGATAGATAGATAGATAGATAGATAGATAGATAGATAGATAGATAGATAGATAGATAGATAGATAGATAGATAGATAGATAGATATGAACCAGTTACTTTTTAAACAAAGATTCTTGGAATAATGAGAACACTGTAACATTTCAGGGAAAGAGCAACTCTACCTGTCTATTTAATTATCAAAGAACTGTGACCTTAAACTGCTCCTTTTGCAAAAATCAGATAAGATGGGTTCAATATTGCTGAGAAATTATCTCCGTACTTCAGGAGCATATGGTTCAATCATATGAATTTAAGGTTCAGTGCTTTGGACATTGTAAAGGAAATTTTCTGAAAATCCTACCTTGGGGCATATCTGAGCTCTAAAGTTTCCGTCCAGTTTTCTAAAAGCTTCCGTCTCCCGCACAAGAGGTGTGGTTTTTTCTGTCTCATTTTTAAGGTGTTTTAGAATTCCTTAAAATTTTTCTTAGTGTTTCCTTTTTAAAATAGGGTGCCTTATTCTTGAGTGATGGTCAAGAATACGATTCCAACCCCCCTTGCAATTGTGTCTCACTCAATTATGTTGCGTCCCCTCATCTCCAGCCTCCTGTAACACTTGATAGGAAAAAGCATTCAGGAGATTTGCTTTATACCATTTTCTTCTGTGCTCTAAGCAAACTGTAAGAAGCTAGGAAAGCACCAGACTACCAGAAAGTTGACAACACAAAGAAAGGTATATTGAATATAAATGTGTCTGTGTGTGCTCAGGTACACACAAATGGATATACACACAGTTTGGTCATCTCATAACTAGTGCAAATGTGGGAGGACCCTGTACCCATTTTTCACTGATATTTTATTGCCATTTTGAAATAGTTGTGGCCTGATCAATTTCATTTCTATCAGACTGAATAAGCAGAACTGAGGGAAAAGGAAGAAAAATTCAAAACAGCACTAGTTGACATTCTTTGCAAAATTCCAATGTACACAACATTTTGGGAACAAAAGTAGTGGGCATATTTTTTTCTTGATGTTATAAAGGAAAAGCAGTTATGTGAACAAGATATTTTGTTGTTGAAATAGGACAGAAGTGTATGTTGGTCATGCTGCATTGTTTTGTTGTCATGTTCCATCAGTTCTCTTCTAACGTATCGTGAGGTTGATATGGTTTTGAGTTATGTGAGTTATTGAAGAAACGGTTTACTACAGCCCAGTAAGTTTTCATGACTGAGCAAGCAATCTTTCTTCTCCAGACATTCACTCTCCTCCTTGGAAACAGATTTTCTTAAAAAAAAATCAGGGGAGGGCCACAAAAATGATGCTGGGAGGCCACATGTCTTTTGCGGTTGACACTTTGCCCATCCTCTGTGGACAGACAATTGCAATAGATGAGGAGAAAGGCCTCCTTGGTTATTCAGCCTGCTCAGATTTAGAACCTGAAAAGGGCTGATACCTTCAGAATCTGGGGGAAATAATGAAAACCAATTGTTAGCACCATTCAACAAGGAATGAAAACCAATTTTTAGCATGCACACCAAGGAATGTACAAATACTAGCTTGGATTTTCCAGATGTGCAACTTCTACATGGTGGTGCAGATGCTAGTGAAAGTATCTTTCATCAGGTGGATCAAAGGGAATGGAGAAATTTTAATTGTTTTCTTCTGCCAGCTGCTAATTCCTCGAGCACAAAAGCTGCTGACAAAACCTGAAATAATCCTGTGTACTTTTTTATATAAAAAGAGGTACCTCTAGCACTTAGACTAGTATAATTAAAAAGTCCCTTAAAGTTAATTAATTAATTAACAATATTTTACCTCACCTTTCTTCTTGGAAAAGGACCCAAGGTGGCTTACAATAATGAGGGGCAATATACAGCCCATAACATTTAAGATATATTCAAGCTTAAGAAAAGGGAAATTAGAAAAGGCATCTTACAACATTAAAAGGCATTTGTAATATTTGTTCATACAATAAAGGCAATAAATTCACTAAATATCAATATAAAATCTTGCTCAAAAACTCCAAGTTTAGCTGTTAATTATTCATGCTCTCTTTTCGTTTTTAGCTGTGCTGAAGGTTGCTGATGTTAGCATTCTCTTCTAGGTTTAAGTACCCTTTCAGCACAGCTCTGCCAAATTAAACTGTCATTTTCTATTTAAAAAATCTACAGCAGAAAGTTTTTAATCTTCTGATGTTGACTTAGTAATGGAAAGTCAAAGTTTAAATTGGGGTTGTATCAAATTATGACATAAGCCCTCAAAAGACCACTGGCAATTCCAGGAAATAAAAACTTACAGAGCTCTGCAGGCTCATATAGCAATCCTAATACTACTATATACCAAATATTACTCCTAATAGCCTTAATTACAGCAAAAGTGTCTTCACTACCCTGTCTGGTATCTGGAAACTAGTTGTTCAGTGGATTATTTCTGCAATCAGTTATTTGGTGGATAGACAGCTAAAAGGGGAAGCACTCCTGAACAGTTTGATTGTTAGTATCAACAGCAAAATGTCTGTGCATACCAAATATATTTGTGTGATCATTTGTGCAGTAATCCCAAGCAACTTTAAAGGAGGACTGGAATAATTTAGGGATGATGAAACTAATAATGGCTACTCACTTCAATGGACATTTTCCCTCCAGTGCCAAAGGACATGCACCTCTCTATATTCTGGCTGGTAGAGTTCGGTTGAACTCTTGTCCTGTTGACTGACTTCCCATAGGCACCTGTTTGATTAATCTCTGATCAGAATTTGGAAGCAGATAAACGTTTGTCTGAAAAAGCATTATACTTCCAATTTCTTCCCTGAAGACCATTGACTGCAAACATTTCTGCAGGTGTGTGTTGTGTCATTACAGTCGTGACCGACCCTTTGTGACTCCATGTCCATGGAGTTTTCTTGGCAGGAATACTGGAGTGGTTTGCCAGTTCCTACTCCAGGCGCCAACAGCACCTGGTATTCCCAACCAGGGCTGACCCTGTTTAGTAGAGATGGGCACGACTCAGCGAAATTTTTGTTTTTATTTTCATTTTTTCATTTCATTTCGTAACAAAAACGAAAATGAAAATTTTCCAAAAACCAAAACGGAAACGGAAACGAAACGACCAATTTTGCCTTGTTTTTCATTTTCGTTGCGGCAAATCCATTGAACTGAAAAGAATGCTAATGAAACAGCAATTTTTTGTTTTTGTTTTTTCATTTCATTACAAACTGAAAACGAAACAAAAAAAATTTAAAAAACAAAATGAAAAACGAAAACGAACCAAAACGGATCCTCAAACGACCAAACGAACAACGAAACACAATTTTTTTGAGTCGTGCCCACCTCTACTGGTTAGCTTCCAAAATCAGGAGAGGTAGGTTTGTAGTAATATGAAAATATCTTCTAAAGGAATATGTATCTCCACTAAGGACCTGTGTTGCACTCTCAAAGGACATAGACTACTTGACCCATTACATTACCCTCTTCTCTGCCCAGAGGAACATCCACACCAGTGGAAGTCACCTAGTGTCAGAGCGTAGAGTATCCTTTGCTGCTCCAGCATTCTTTTAAGAACGTAGGAAATGGAGCTCCATCTACTTGTCACATCCTGGATTAGATGGTGCAATGGCATTCCCAACTTACTTTCTGTCTCTTGCAACAGCTCACTGCTCTGGACACTGTGGTGAAAATTTACTGCCACCTTTCTGGCCCACTCAATTACAATATTAACTATTCATCTGTTTTCCACACGCTGAAAATCACCACTCTTTGCTATGTTGAGAACGGGCTATACACCACACCCCTTCATCTCCCCAGCCTGTAGTGCTGCAAGCTTGTTTGTGACAAATAGACATTGCCTTTTTGCAGGTAGACTCCACTGCTGCAGCAAGTGCCACAGAGACTCAATACTGTAAGCTGTGTAGGCTTGAATAGTGTGTAAACTGTACTTCACAGCTTTCAGCATGACCCATCTGTATCCTACTCTTGTGTGTTGCCCTTTTACTGATGCCTCCACCTCCCACCAGTATCCTATCAGGGGGACATAGGCATGTTTTGCACCCTGGCTTTTCCACATACTACTTGTAAAATGAACCACTGGTGCACTAGACAACTACTTCTGTACCAGTTGCCTGACAAAGACCCCAATATAAATCACATGCAACTAAGGCTGCTTTCACACGACCACTAAAATCCACTGGCAACTTAAATGCGGATCCCCCCAACCAGAGATCATGTGGTTTTTGTCCTGGATCCTGTGTCCCCACCCTCCCTTACTCTGATTCTATTGCTTCTGCTTGCTGTGGATTTATGAGGGGAGGGAGAAAAAAATGCAGGCTGACCTCCACCTGTTGGCAGCAGCTAACTGTAGCAGAACAGGAAGCCCGTTAGGGATTCCTGTCTGTTAAAAGGGGGGGGGGGCAACAAAAACAAACTGAAGGCAGAGGAGGGCCGACCATGCACTGCTTTAAAATCCGCATTGGAACAATGACAAAAATTTTACCTCCTCGAGACCAGGTACTTGTATAGTGCGCTCGGTGGTGCTTAAGTGAGTGTGGTTGTACTTTATTTTTTTAAAAGTCCACTGCTGGTGGGAAAACAATTTTATGCTCTGCATCTGCGAGCACTTTGCAGCAGATTTTAGGGGTCGTGTGAAAGCAGCCTAAGGGTAATTCAGGAGGACGGTTGTCTGTTCTGCCACAAACCTAACGAAACAAGTGTCTTCCAGCAGAAAGAATAGTTGGTCATCCAGGGTGATCATCTCCCCCAGGTGTTAAATAATCCTGCTGTTTTTTTATGTTTGCCAAAGGCCTTTTCCTGCACCCTTCAAGCTCTTCCAGAGTGCTTTGGAATTTACTACTGAGATGTGAGTCTGGCATCTGCCCCACTTCTTCCTATTTGCCCAGTGAGAAATAGATTTAAAGTACAGTTATTTGCTGAATTGAAAACTTTCCAAAGTTGTTCTCCACAGAAACATGCAGACCAGGCACCCAACATAATCCAGCAGGGCATGAGAGATGCCCCTCCTCAGTCCACTTCAGATAGAAGTCTCCAACCATTCCATAATTTCCTGTCCAAAATGTTGGTCTTTTTGGCTTTCTTTTCACCGCTTCCACTTTATCAGTGACATAGATTTGTTAATGGCAGTTTGCATATTTCTAGTAAACAGTCAGATGCTCAGAGGGGGTTGAATTGAAACACAGAACATTGGGCCTTTTCACACGACCCCTAAGATCCACTGGTCCCTTAAATTCGGACCAGAGATCTTGGGGGTTCGTTTCTGTTCCTGCGTCCCCACCCCTCAGCACTTCCTGCTCCTGTCGGCGTGAGGGGAGGGAGGGGAAAAAAGGACAAAAGAAGTCTTTACTAACCTGCCGGTGCTGGTCGAAGTTGCCATGAGCCCTGTTACTTCCTGGTTCCTTCTCAAGGGGCTCTTAAAGGGGCGGGAGGCAAAAACAACAACAGACAAGCGAGGAGAGCCCGGCACTCTTATCCGCATCAAGGAATTTTCATCTGCTGAGAGCAAGTACATGAAAGGTGCGCTGGGTCGCACTAAAGTGGGCGGGGTCGCACTTAATTTTCTTTAAACTCCGGAGCTGGTGGGGAAACATTTCTAAGCCCCAGAGCTGGGAGCCATTTGCAGCACAGCTTAGGGGTCGTGCATAAACGCCCATTGTTTTCAAGTGATGTGGCACAAATAACCCTTAACCACAGTACAAATTCCTAACTGGAGACAAAGGTAACGTCTACAACAAATAATAGTATATACTGTATTTTAATCAGTTCTGCTGATCTGATGTCAATATTTGGAATAATGACTGCACCTCCCTTTAACTTAGTTTTAAGAGTCATGAAATGGCAGAATTGTTTCCTTAATCATTTGGAGATCTGCAAGCACTCTTTAACCCAACAAACAATTCTAATACATTTAATTAAAATCTCAGTGGGACAGCAGCATTAGAAAATAGGATTTGGGAGCACGGCAGGGATGAAAAGGAAAACGTATCCAGATTTTACTTCCCACTTGGGTAATACATAATGTAATGTTTATTTCAAAAGATATGATTGAGTGAATGCAAATCTTAACAATTACCTAGTTTCATAATGTTGACTTTACTCTTAGTATGGATTAATGTATGTTTGCCTTAAGGTGAGAACTTGTTTGATGAGCAGGAAGATCATACAACGTTTGAATTTGTATGCATTGCGTCAGTATTAGTTATGGCTGAATTGGTAACTGAAGCTGGAAAAGGGGGCATTCTTAAGATAAACTCCATACACATTTTCCTGGGAGATGCTGTTTTAAACCCAGTAGGGCTCATTTCTGTAGACGACTCATGGTTGACTCAGCCTTCCATCCTTCCAAGGTCAGTAAATTGAGTACCCAGCTTGCTGGGAATGGGGACAATGTGTAGGCTGCATAATTAACTTGTAAACCACCCATAGGCTACTTGAAGTGGTATGGGGCAGTAAATAAGCAGAACACTTTATATCTATGTAGTAGCATTGTAGTGTTAGCCACTGATGCATCTGACTACAAGCCCATCACATCCATTGCATCTGAGATTAATTTTAGTGTGGAAACCATGCTTAGTGTGTTATAGTCCTGTTTGATCGGAAAGAGCAGTACATTTATTCTAATATCAATGATATGCTGTTATGGCTACTCCAAAATTGAAGTCTAATAAAACTGGGTTTTCTTAAAGGTCTGTAATTACTGAACTCTCACCCACCCCAAATGATTATCTCACACTACAGAAGTAGATACTTAAGAAGTATAATTATACAGCAGCCAAGGCATGTGATTCATGGAAAAGATGAGTAGTGTTATCTGAGAGCCATCCCAATGTATGCACTTGAATTGAAATCCCCATATACTGTACTTATGAACAGAGATGAGCAAAAACCAGGAAAACAACATTTTGTGATGGTTCATGGTGCATTGCTATTCACAAACCATGAAACAAACTTCAATGGATGGTCCGGCAAAACAAATCATTTCATGGTTCGTGCAATTCAGGATTTCCAGGAGTGCTAGAATGGCTCTCATTCAAATTTGAGAAGCCAAACTCACAGAGAATCTTCTGCTAACCCTCTTTCCCACCCCTTCCAAGTTTGGCAAAGATTGGATTTGGGACATGTTGGTTGTAGCCTCCCTCCAAAGCAAGTTCTCCTAGGAAAGTTCATTGCCAGATTAGGAGCAGGTGGGAAGAAGAATATCTGAAAACTCACTGTAACATTTGCATCTCTAACTCATGCAGAGGCTGTTCTACTGCTCCTGAAAGTTCTGTCTACATGAACTACAAAGTGTCTGAACTGCCAACAGCTATAAGAGTTTGATGTTCTGTTTCATCCTGGAGAAGTGTGTTTCCATGAAGCAACCTGAAGTGAATGGCAAAACAGCCTGATTTGTATGGTGGGAGATGGGTGGTGGGGTGGTTCATAGTTCATTTCATGATCATGACTATCTAGGAAACTGGTGTAGTTATTGTACTCTTTTACGGTCTACACACAGCAATGAGAATGACATCAAAGGATATTCTGAACAACATTAAGACCTTTCTGTGCAACATATCAGAAGCTTCATGATAACTGCTCACCAAGTATCTGTAGGGCAAGTCCTCAAAATACAAAGTGCTCATTATTAGGGAAAGGTCACTAAATTACCGACTGTCACTATTGTGTCTTAAAGAAATGAATCAATTAGGGCATATTGTATGTGTGTATTGCTTATGGTATATGACACATCTGCCCTTCATTTGTGACCTATTGTATTCTCAGTGCTCCTGATTTCATATTTGAATGTTTAGACTCATTCTACATCTAATTCATGCCTTCTCTGCTCCTTGGTAATCATTTTTTCACTCTGCTTCTTAATTTTTGATTGTCTATTTGATGAGTGTTAAACAATGTAGTCCCTACTAATTCATTCACTCTCTAGCATTACAATATGTCTATGAAGCGTCTTATTCAGGTGAGATTATGCAGAAGTTGAGTCAAAACATATTGCAACTCATCCAAATAGTTTGTTCATTTTGAGGAAGGTTGGTAGGCGATCTCCACTTTATCCTCTATGTTGCTTTCACTTCACCCAGTTCTGAATAGTTTTGTTAGATCGACAGTGGTCATGTGTGTGAGAGACCTCTGTGGCAATTCCCATACCCATTAAGCATGGGTCATTAGCAGTGGCCTTCCTGATGGATGTGTGAAGTGGTCCTGATAAATAGGGGACAGATTTTGCCTAAATTCTCCAACCTTCTTGAGAAAGGGATCTTTTATACACATATGGATAGTCTCTCTAGTAGAGATGGGCATGACTCAAAAAAATAATTTTTCATTTTTCGTTTTTCGTTTAGGGGTCCGTTTCGGTTCGTTTTTGTTTTTTGGGTTTTTTTTGCACATTTTTTGTTTTTGTTTTCATACGAAATGAAACAAAAAAACGAAAACAAAAAATTTTCATTTCGTTAGCATTCTTTTCAATGCAATGTGTCTGCCGTAACGAAAATGAAAAACACGGCAAAATTTTTCATTTCATTTCCGTTATCGTTTTGCTTCTGAAAATTTTTTTGCTTTCATTTTCATTGCGAAACAAAATGAAAAAATGAAAACGAAAATGAAAATTTCGATGAGTCGTGCCCATCTCTACTCTCTAGTGTTCCACTTTTCTTATTACTCATGTATTATAATGAGTACATCTGTCTGTTTTGAATTCACTGACAAATTTTTATCACACTTTGGCTTTTATTACACATGCTTCCTGTCAAAGGACTATATACTTCCTGCTATAAGTGGCATAACTGATAGCTCATTATAGCTTACTTTTGTTTCCTATAGTGGACTATGAAAGAAGCAGAATGTGGAAATATTACTTTTTGAAACATGACTCACTGTGGGAGATTGTACACCATAGATTCAGTAATAATCCAAAACAAGGCGTATTGTACAGCTCAAGGTAGGGTGTGGTGGTATTTAACAGTCTGGCAACCATAGGTCAAGCAGGTTCCAATATTCAATGAGGTCACTCAGTTGGATCCAGATTTAGAGCATAATTAGAGTAAACCTGGTGAAGTTTGTGAGATCTAACATATTTAAGTTACATCAGTGACTAACTTAAGTGCCATTGGTCTCTGTTTGAGTATGTTCAAAGTATTACTACATCTAGAACCAAACCATTCTCTGTGATTGCATTGTGTGTGGACTGAGCTATGTTGTATTGATTATTATTATATTAACCCATTTCTAGCATAGTTAAACTACACACATAATCAAATCCAGCAATTCAAAGTGGAAGCAGAAGAAAATTCTGTTTGCCCATGAACCCCAGCAGTGTGATGTTAAGACAGGAGTGATTCCAATCTGATTATAAGCAGTGGTTTTTATTTTATTTTATTTATTTATTTAAATACTTATATCCCGCTCCATCTTCCCGACGGGAACTCTGGGCGGCTAACAGCGCAAAAAGATAAAAGCTAAAAAGGCTAAAAAGCTAAAAATAACAAGGCCACCAAGCAAGGGCAGTGGAGGGCAAGATGGCGGCAAACGGTAAGGCAAAGAAAAGAAAGAGAAACTAACTAATAAGGACACCATATGCTTCTTTGAAGAGGAAGGTCTTCAAAGCCCTCTTAAAGGCGGGCAGGGACTCCAGCAGGCACAGCTCAGGAGGGAGATGGTTCCAGAGCGAGGGCCCCACCACAGAGAAGGCGCGGTTCCGCGTACACGTTTTCCGCGCCTCTCTGGGTGTGGCCACTCTCAAGGAGCGCGCCTGCGACGATCTCGTGGGTCTGGATCCGGATGCCCTCAGGGAGATGCGCTCCGCCAGGTATCCTGGTCCCAAGCCGTGGAGGGCCTTGAAAACCAAGACCAGAACCTTGAACCTGATCCGGAAGACAATGGGAAGCCAATGCAGGCGGACCAGGACTGGGGTGATGTGCTCGAATCTACGATCACCCACCACCAGCCTGGCCGCTGCATTTTGCACCCGCTGTAACCTCCGGACCAGGGTCAAGGGCAACCCCACGTAGAGGGCATTGCAATAGTCGATCCTCGAGATCACCAGGGCCTGCACGACTGTCCTCAGGGAGGACTCGTCAAGGTACTGACGGAACTGGGCGATCCTGCGGAGATGGAAAAAAGCGGCCCTGGAGACGGCCATCACCTGGGCTTCCAGGGAGAGGGCCGAATCCAGGACCACGCCCAGATTCCTGGCCCTGTCTGTAGGCTGGAGGGAAGTACCCCCCAGACTAGGGAGGGGGCCATTGTACCGAGACGAAGGCGCCCCGAAGAACAGAACCTCCGTCTTCTCCGGATTAAGCTTGAGCCGGTTATCTCTGGTCCATTCCAGTACGGCCTCCAGGCACAGATCGAGGGAGCGAACCGCCTCCTCTGCAGACGTAGAAAAGGAGATATAGAGCTGCGTGTCATCAGCATACTGATGACAGCGAACTCCATATCTCCTGATGACCTCCCCCAGCGGCGTCATGTAAACATTGAACAGCACGGGGGAGATTGCCGACCCCTGGGGCACCCCACAAGGGAGAGCCCAAGGAGCCGACAAGACATCCCCCAGCTGTACCCTCTGAGTCCGGCCGCCAAGGAAGGAACGGAGCCAGGCCAAGGCCTGACCACCAATTCCTGCCTCAGCGAGCCGGGCCAGAAGGTTACCGTGGTCGACGGTATAAAAGGCTGCTGAGAGATCAAGGAGGACGAGCAGGGAGGAACACCCCCTGTCGGCCTCCCTGAGGAGGTCATCCTGCAGAGCGACCAGGGCGGTCTCGGTTCCGTGAAGAGGCCTGAATCCAGACTGGAAGGGGTCCAGGATATGGTTTAACTCCAGGTATGACTGGAGCCGGACAGCAGCCACCACCTCGACAACCTTGCCCAGGAAGGGAACAATGGCGATCGGACGGAAGTTGGAAAGATCGTCCGTCGCCACGCCAGGTTTCTTAAGAATGGGTTTTACCACGGTCTCCTTCAGGCAGGAAGGGAAACAACCCTCCCGAAAGGAGGCCGTGGCGATGGAAGAAAACCACTCTGGCATGTTCCCCTCGGCAGATTTTATAAGCCAAGCTGGCCAGAAGGTTACCGTGGTCGACGGTATAAAAGGCTGCTGAGAGATCAAGGAGGACGAGCAGGGAGGAACACCCCCTGTCGGCCTCCCTGAGGAGGTCATCCTGCAGAGCGACCAGGGCGGTCTCGGTTCCGTGAAGAGGCCTGAATCCAGACTGGAAGGGGTCCAGGATATGGTTTAACTCCAGGTATGACTGGAGCCGGACAGCAGCCACCACCTCGACAACCTTGCCCAGGAAGGGAACAATGGCGATCGGACGGAAGTTGGAAAGATCGTCCGTCGCCACGCCAGGTTTCTTAAGAATGGGTTTTACCACGGTCTCCTTCAGGCGGGAAGGGAAACAACCCTCCCGAAAGGAGGCCGTGGCGATGGAAGAAAACCACTCTGGCATGTTCCCCTCGGCAGATTTTATAAGCCAAGCTGGGCAAGGGTCAAAGGGAGTGGCCGCCGGCCGGCAACGAGCCATAGCTCTGGAGGCCTCCGCTGAGGAGACCAGCCCGAACTCGTCCAGGAGGGGAGAACGGAGGGGTGAGGCACTGGAAGACCCAAAGGATGGACTAGAGCAGCTGGGGGGCAAGTCGGAACGGATGGCCTCAATTTTTGATCTAAAATGGGCTGCAAATTGCTCACTAGTGAAATCACTAGGAGGAGGCCGCAGCTGACTGGGATTGGAGAGGTCCCGAACCACCCGGAATAACTCCGCCTGGTGGCTCGAGGCCTCCCCAATTCTCAGGGAGGCATAAGATCTTCTAGTGTCCCTGATCGCGCGAAGATAGCGGCCAGTCAGCTATCTGTTCACCCTCCATATGACCTCCAGTCTCCTACGTTCTTGCTTCATCGACCGCAGCTCCTCCGTGAACCACGGGGAGGAGCGGCCTCGACATCGTAGGAGACGCTTAGGGGCGATCCGTTCTACTGCCCTGGCAGCACCAACATACCACCTTTCCACCAGGGCATCAACCGGATCGTCTGCCAGACCGCCAGAGAGCTCCCCGAAGGCCTCCATAAACCTTGTAGGGTCCAGGAGCCTACGGGGGCGAGCCCAGGTGTAAGAGGGGCGCTCCCCGCGGGGTGGGGGGGTGATCGACAGGGAAAATTTTAGCAGGTAATGGTCTGACCATGACACGGGCAGGGGCAAGATGTCCCCAACCCCCAGACACGAATCCGGCGACATGGAGGAAAAGACCAGGTCTAGGGTGTGGCCAGCTCTATGGGTGGGGCATAAAACATGCTGAGATAAGTTCATGGAAGCCATGGATTCCATGAATTCCAGAGCCGCACCAGAGAGTTCCCCCTCGGCATGCAAGTTGAGGTCCCCAACCACCAAAAGGCGGGGCGACCTCAATAAAGCAGCCGAGATGAACTCGGCGATCTCTGGTAGGGATTGTGCTGGGTTGCGGGGAGCACGGTACACCAGCACAATGCCAAACTTATCTCGCTGACCCACAGATAGATGGAGGCATTCCACCCCAGAACACACCATCATCGCGGACCTGCTAACGTAAAGGGATTCCCTGAAAACGATGGCCACCCCCCCTACCCTCCGATCTGCCTGCCCACTGAACCTGAAACCCGGGTTGGCACAGGAGAGAGAGGGAGGCCCCGCCCTCCGCGCCCACCCAGGTCTCGGTGATACACGCCAGGTCGGCGCGCTCATCCAGGATAGAATCGAGGATGAGCGGGGTCTTATTGTGCACCGACCTGGCGTTAATCAGCAGGCAGGTCAGATCGGAGGCGCTGGCGGGATGGCACCCAGGTAGATGGCGGTGGACGATGGGATCAGAACGGGGGACAGGCCTTAGATGCCGGACCCTAGTTCTTCTTACCCGACCGATCCCACCGTCCAGAGCGTACCTCCCACGGCTTCATACTGTAGTTTTCTTGTTCAAAGGAACTTGTTATTTTTACTTGAATATAAATATCAATTCAAGAGTGGCTTATTCCAAGATAAGTCTAAGATTGAAGCCTTTAGTCTTGTATTTAGCAAACTGGCTTCATCTGGTTTACATCTGATACATCTTCTCTTGTACTCTACTTGACTAAAATGAAGGACCAAAATTATGTCTTGACAGTAAAGCAGAACTCGAACAGAAATCTTGACTGGAAACAACAGCTGTTCTCTCACCTGCTGTCTTCTTTTAAAAAATAATTAATGAATGAATTACATCTAGCATAGACTGTGCAAAGAGTACAAATTCTCCTTTTCCAAGGAGAAAGGTGGGGTAAAAATAATCTAAAATAATAAATATAAATAAATAAATGCACTTCCTAAATTTTCTGTAAAAATTTCTTCTCTGAAAAAATGCAATATTTGTTGGACATCCATGTGCAAGAGCAAACTGTCAATTACTGTAAAGTGGAAGACAGTAAATTATCTGTAGATATTAAAAGGGGGAAGGTGGTAGTTTTCAACGAACTTTTATTGAATTCCATAATTCCAGGAGTTCTAATTTATCAAGGAAAAGAATCTTTCAGAAGTCTGCACTTGAACACTTAAATAATTCCTATAAGCCATGTGGTATTTGGAAGTGCAAAATAGAGTTCCTTCATGGTTATTTTTCTTTATTTTGTTGGTGTATGCTATAAGGCACAAGAATAGAACGCTTGGTGGGTTGTGAAACTTGGCCATTATGATTGTCTCATGAGCTCTCATTATAAAATCAATAGAAATAAAGCACTGAGGTTTGGAGAGCTATGAGAAACATTAAAGGAGTCATTAATGTCTCCATCTTTCATCCTAAGAGACACAATATATTCCACTCTGAGTGTATATATACTACAGCTGTTTCATCAAAAAGCAGAGATAGGTTATGGCAGCCCAATGCATGACCTGGCTATCTCCAGGAACCCATTATACACAATGTGTGAGAGAGCTGTGTGTATGTGAGCACGGTGTTAGAGTAGATTCACATGAAAGGATTGTACATAAGACACTGCAGTACTTCATTTTCATGGCCTGAAATGATGGCCTCACTCATAAACAGACAACAAAACCCAACTTTAGACATGTGGAACCAGCAGCAGATCTTTGGGAATCTGTCATCAGTATTTTCACACAAAAATGCACTTCTAGGGTTTCGTATCTTAAACCCTGTTTCAACAACCTAATATTAGTGGAGGGGGACTTTATATTGGTGCTATTGTGAAACACTTTGGAGCCCGAAACCCTTGCTGATATATTAAAACTCACTTATAGTTTTACAAAATAATATTTTCTGTTCCTTTTTTCTTATGAAGTAGAAATACAGAGATACACAGCAGAATAGCTTCACATTCCCCAGAGTCTACCCCTGCTTTCATTAACTGACACTTAAAGTCTCAATAACCCTGAACCATTTCTGGGAGAAAGCATAAAACATTTCCCCACTTACTGCTGCTTGAATTTACAGACTGGTATGTATATACTGCTGCCTATTAGAGATGGGCACGAATAAAAAAATTGTGTTTTGTTTGTCGTTTGTCGTTTGGGGAGTCCGTTTCGGTTTGTTTCCGTTTTTCGTGAATTTTTGCAAAAAAATCGTTTTCATTTTCATTCGTTTTGTTACCATTTCATTACCATTTATTTCAATTTTTTGTGATTTTTTTAGCATTTAAAGCAGTTCAATGAATTGCCGTAACGAAAACGAAACGGACGACAAAATTTCTGGTGTTTCTGTTCGTTTCATTTCATTTTAGAGACAAAATTCGTTTGTCATTTCGTTCCATAATGAAACAAAAAACAGAAACGAAAAATTGTTCGTTTCGTGCCCATCTCTACTGCCTATACTGCACAGAGACTTAACAGCTAACAGAATAAATCAACAAAAACAAAACAACACTGTCACCAATTGAGGAAAGAGAAGGAAAATATACACTCAGAAGAGAAGTAGAGCTCTCTTTGAATTCAAAGTCTGGAAGGAACAATTGGTTAGTGCTGGGCAGATAGATAATCAATCCAGCCCACAAATGTCCCTCCCAGTCTTGCAAGCTACAGGCAACATGTAAAGCTGCAGCTAAAACTCCAGCACTTTTTTCTGCTTGCATATGATGTAGGACAAAATTTTCAAGATCTGTAGAAATCTACATTTTCAGTCATTCTAAGTTCCTTCAGGACACAGTCCCCATAATTTGGGGGTGGGGCTGGGACAAGCAGGGAAAACACTGTTGAAACTTTCATGGGACCAAATAACCACTGACATAGCCTTTCATGTCTTCTAGGTGCTAAACAGTCTATTTGGATAGCTGGTGTGAGTTTTTTGGGCTGTTTGGCCATGTTCTGGAAGTTTTATCTGCTGTGCCAGCATTGGCCATGTTCATATAGCACAACTCCTATAAACCGTGCAATGTTTTTTCCATCCCATGCCTACAGGAGGATCTGCCCCACATAACTGACTAAGGCCGGATTATCTGGATCAAAGTAAAATGTGGATTTCCCCTGGAATGGTCACATGCTTGAAAATGCGGTTCCTGTGCCCCTACAGGTGCAGTTTAAAGAACCACATCTTTTGTGTCCACACCAGCGGGAACCACAACACAGCAGAACAAAAAGGTTTTGATGTGCATTTTCTGAGTTCACACGGACTCAAGTACTGTTTTAAATTCCGCATCGGAACTGAGACAACCACCTCGAGACCAGGTACTTGTAAAACTTGCTGGGTCACGCTTAAGTGGGTGTGGCCACATTTTTTTCCTTTTAAAGTCCGCTGGTTGTGGGGACACAATTTTATTAACTGCATCTTCGAGCAATTTCAAGTGGTTTTTAGTGGTCGTTGGATAGCAGCCAAAGGTATAATCGTACAACTCTTTCCTATCAGAGAATAGAGAATAGAATAGAAAATAAAGTTTTTATTGTCATTATGCATATGCAAGATATGCACAACAAAATTAGAGTGCTGTCCCACTACACACTCTAAACAAGGAGTGTTTTCACATGTTTTCTACTGGCCTTAAGTGGCTCTGACTGAAAACAAACATTTGTACTTGACTAATTTGTCATATGTAACTGGAAATGGCACTGCCAGATTAAAATATAACAAGAAGAATCTTAGAACTGCAGTGTTGGAAGGAGACCTATGAATTGTGAAATTTATCCCCTGTAAGGGAGGCACAGAGGCAAACCACACTCCCAATCACTGGGTCTGCAGCCAGATAGTTACTGTAGAACACTGAGCCACCCAACAATTCATGGGTACATTGGCATGAATTAAAATTAACTGATGTTTGCTAAAATTCAAGCAACCCCTGGGTATGCACTCTTACAATCCTTAGCATGCCTGGTACCTAGTATCTAGATGTCATGATTCTGAAGCCATGTCTTGGATCAATTCATCATTCTTATGATCCCTAACAAGCAGTCCCCTATGGTTTGTTTTTATTTATTGACTAAACAGTTGCATATTTTGTTTCCAAGTTTTTAGGGGCACTTATCCTAAAGCTACATTTGTCTTTTACATTTCTTGTTCCCTTGATACAGGCAGAATGAACACATTTTTTCAATATTGCTGTATTTATGATGTGTAGACTAATCAGCTATCTTTAAGAGACAGTCAGCATAATGGCTTTTGAAGGCAGTGCCACATACAATCAGTGATTTTAAGTAAAGAGGAGTAGGCCATAAAATATTAATCCTAAAACTTATTGCTGATTTGATTTTCGAAAATGAAATGTGCAAGCAAGCATGGCATTGACATCACACACAAATAAGAAGGTATGTAACAATGTGGGGTGGTTTTAAATCCTGGACAATAAAAACTGATGAGACAAGTGGCTTGTTTTTTCCCTAAAAGGTTAATATATTCTCATAGAATGCCTTTTGTGCATTTGGAGCAGACCCAGCACCAGCAAAAGGCAACACTACAGTAGGTATCTGCTAAGACGCAGCACACAGACAGGAGGACCCAATCACCAACCACTTGACACTCCTTTAATTTTCCTCCCCATACACTGAGTGGTCCAATTTTAATCTTCTATAAGTATCCTGGACATCATTTTGTTAGCTATCAAAACAAAACAAAACGGGGAAGCAGTGTTTCATTAGTAACAAAACAAAATGGCTTTTTTTTGTTTAAAATGAACCAATTTATTTCACTGCAAAACAGCTCCCCTGGGTCTTAGAGGTGCCATATTTGGTGCTTCTAGGACCCAGGGTACCATTTTATAGAGTAACGAATTGGTTCATTACTGTTTCCTTTTGTACAAAATATTTTTTTTTTAAAAAAATCATTTCTAACAAAACAAAATGAACCATGGGGAAAATTGACTGAAACGAAATGAAACAAAACACATTTTTTTTTCATTTTGTGCCCACCCCTACAATAAAACACTATTTGAGAAACTATTGAATTATTTTTTTTCCTTTTTGTGCATCGTAGACAGAATTAGGAAAATGCTGGCAATGATGAAGTGTTTCAAATGATTACATGCTGTAAAAATGTCCAAGCTCTGTCTGGGACACTATAATGAGGCTTGCATTCAGATTTGTTGCCAAAACAGGAGTTTCTCCTGCTGTTTTGAGTGCATTTCCAGCACCTTGATCCAGAACATATTGAAGTGACCGGGAAATGCTGCTGATATTTACTTATATATTGATGATTACCCAGTTTAAACAGAAGAAATACTAGCTGGTGTTATACCATGAAAAATTGGTGTCCCCCCAATCAAACTGCCTCCACATCTAATACTGATCATAACAAAGCTATTTCATGGAAATATTTCCACCAGTTTTGTCTAAACTCTGGCAGACTTATCTGTACTAGCAGTGGATAGATCAATAGTTCCGTACATAAGAAGTTTTTTTTTCCTAGACTTGTTAGCCTAAACATTGATGGTTGTCTTATAAATGGAAGTAAGCCAATCCATGCTGAAAAGACAGGCTTTGATCACCACAAAAGCAAAGTGAAAAGGCATCTTGGGCAGGTGGAAGGCAGTCAACGGCTGCCAGAAAAGAAGGGCCACTATGTTCTGGCTACTGTGATACATGCCCTAGTGCCATCCTGGCTGGACTACTGTGATGTGTTCTATATGGGGCTACCAATGGAAAGTCTCAGAAAACTTCAACAGGTCCAGAACGCAGCGGCCAGATTGCTGACTGGGGCAGATCACATTACACCCCTAATAAAGCAGCTCCACTGGCTGTCAATCAGCTATCAGTCACAATACACGGTGCCGACTTTAACCTACAAAGCACAAATGGCCTGGTTCCAAGCTACCTCAAAGATCAAAGATCACAGTATGAACCAGCTCGGGTGCTTAAGTCATCAGGACCTGCCACTTTCACAAATGTGTCTCATAAGAACACATGAAAGGGCCTTTCCGGTTGCTGCTCCCAGACTTTGAAACTCCCTCTTGCTGGAGAACAGGACTGTCCCATCTCTGCTGTCTTTCTGTAAGCAGGCAAATACCTTCGTCGTCAGGCAAGCTTTCCCTGAATGAGGGACTATTTACTCTGTTTCTTTTAAATTGATTACCATACATGATTGAAATGACTGATTTCATAAGAACAACAGTGATTTTAATTAGAGATGGGCACGAAACAATTTTTTTCATTTCATTATTTATTATTCGTTTCATTACGTAACAATATGAATAATGACCCTAGGGGCAAATTTAACACGAAATGAACCAACTGAGAACATTTGGTTTGGTTACGTTTGTTTCATTAATAGAGGGGGCAGAGATGTCTCCCACCTGGTGCTGGTCCGGAGGTCCGGTCTTCCTACCGTCTGGGACAGTGACCAGGAAAAAAAGCCAACGGCTGCGCTACAGCCATGTGCTTCGCAGTAAAAAAAATGAAATGAAATGAAATGAAAATAAATAAAAATAATAAAAAGGAGCACCAACCAGGCCCCAAGGATGGCCTGGTCAGCACCCTATAATAATAATAATAATAATAATAATAATAATAATAATAATAATAATAATAATAATAATAATAATAATAATAATAATAATAATAATAATAATACAGTGCTGACTGGACCCCAGGGTCCGCGCGGTCAGTGCTGAAAGAAAAGAAAAAAAGCCCCGCACTACAGCATAGCGTGGGGCCTGAACTTGGAAGTGGGGGGATAATAAATAAATAAATAAATAAATAAATAAATAAATAAATAAATAAAAGGGAGCACCTGGTCGCCACCCTAAAATAAAAAATAAAATAAAATAAAATAAAACCAGCACCAACCAGGCCTCAGAGGCCGGATGGTCAGTGCTCAAAGGAAAAAAAGCACGTGCTACAGCTGTAGCACGGGGCCTGAATCTGGAAGTAAGGGGGGGGGACAAAAATAAAAATAAAAATAAAACAGTTCTGGAGGGAACTGACCAAAAGGTGTGCTGTATCCAGCCCAAAGCCAGAGAGGTGCAAGGTGAAAGGCTGGAGGGTTGCAGGCGAGCAGGCTGCATGGCCAAAAGTGGGCTCCCCCACAGCAGGTGGTGGAAGCAGTTTCCTCAAGAGCCTGGTGCCTGGGTAAAGATGCCTCTGGAGGCAGAGCGGCCTGTCTGTCTCCCTGCTGCCTCCAGCGAAGGGTGCAGGGTTTCACTTGGCAGTGCCTTGGGAGCCTGCTGGTGAGGAGGACTCCTCCGGGGACTGGTGCGCCACCAGGCGGGACTGGGGCAGGGCTGTGCTTGGGATCGGGAAGGTCCCCGCAGGCTCCATTCCTGTACGGCGGAGGAGGTGATGGAAGCCCTGTTGTGCAGCAGCGGCTGCTCTCACGGCACAGTGTGGCGTGTTGCGTCCCTCCCTGGGTTTGCAACCTGCCTGTGCTGCCTACCTGCTGCATGCTGACCCTTTGCTTTTATTAACAAAAATAAAATAAATGCAAAATTTAAAAAAAAGTGCCGACCAGGCCCCAGGGGCTTTCGGCGCTGAAAGAAAAAAACAAAACAAAAGCCCCATGCTACAGCTGTAGCACGGGACAAACCTGAAATTGAAAAAATAAAATAAAATAAAAATTTAAGTTTTTTTTAAAGGAGTGCCAGCCAGGGCCCAAGAGTGGCCTGGTCAACCCGGCACCCTAAAATAAAGGGGGTGGGATTAAAAACTCAGCGCCAGCTGGGCCCCAGGGGCTGCGCAGTGGGCGCTGAGGAAAAAAGGTTAAAAACTAATAATGAATTAATGAACCAATGAAACAAAGTTTTTTGAAAAAAATTGTTAAAAACAAAGGAAAACAAAACGAAGCCTTAAGCAAAACGAAACAAAATGAATCACCATTTTTTCGGTTCGTGCCCATCTCTAATTTCCATGTTAGTTTTCACCCCTCATAATGGATTTTTTCTTTTTGTATTCTAAGATGCCTCTCCTAATCCCCTGTTCTTGTGGTAATTTGAATATGTTTTAAATATTCTGGGCTGTATATAGTCTCTCATTATTGTAAGCCACCTTGGGTTCTTTTCTAAGGAGAAAGGTTGGGTTAAAATATTCTAAATAAATAAATAAATAAATAAATAAATAAATAAATAAATAAATAAATAATAAGGGAAACCTCAGTGAGTGTATGGGTTTCCTAACCCCACTGTTTCTTAACCCCACATGTATGTATATTTATTTCTCTCAAATATATACGTCTCTGAGAGGAGAACTGCACAGTAAAATACAGAGGTGTGTGTGTATAGTCAAAAAGATGATTGTATTGGCTAACTTGAAAGGGGTTACCTTTTTGGACCAATACTCCCAGAAGCCTTTTGTTTGGCTCATGATAGTCAGAGGAGTCTGTCGTTATAATCAAAATGGGTTAAGTGTCACAATGTGTTCTGGTTTGTGCAGTAGTCCGAAAAGTGGAAAACTGGGTTATTCTTTTTATTTAAATAAGTGTCCCGGATGAAATTTTCATGCAGGTCTCACAAAGTCCACTAATCCTAAATGTGCTGGACCACTTAGCAATCTCAGCATTCAGCAGATTGCACACATTTATCTCATCTAATTATTTATTAAATACCCAGGTTAAAAAAGCTGGGCAATTAGCAGCAATATTTCCTAATGCCACAATGAAAGAGGAGAGGAAAGGAAAGCCAGCAGGATTCTGGAAAATTGCCGTTCAAATATGACAAGTTTCTCCAACCTTATTTTCGGCTGAAAAAATTGCCCTCGGCTTATATTCAAGTGAATACAGTAGCTGGCTTGGGGAAAGCAGCACAGGGCTAGTCCTGCCCATTCCGCTGCCTCCTGAGCACTCCACTGGCTTGGGGAGGGTGGCAGAGGGCTAGTCCTGCCTGTTCTGCTGCCTCAGAAGCCCCATCTGCGGGGGTTTGTCAGTGGCTGCAGTGGTGCTGGGCACTGGGAAGCCTCTCTGTGACCTTGGAAGCCCCTTCCACTGCCTCCTGAGTGCTCGGCTGGCTTGGGAAGGGCTGAGTCCTGCCCATTCCACCTCCTCCCAAGCACTAGGCTGGGAGACTCAGGCCACGCCAGGCCCGCTGGAGGCCACCTTGGTGGTGAGGTGAGTACAACCTGTGACCCCGGCCCAACCTCTGGGTCACCAAACACATGAGCCCGGGGTCAGGAGAGGAATATAACTTGACCCGAATATCTCCTGGGCTTATACTCAAGTCAATAAGTTTTACCATTTTTTGTGGTAAAAACCGACCCTCGGCTTATATTTGCTTTGGCTTATATTCGAGTACATGGGTACATAGTTTCGTCAGTCACAATGGGTAACAAGGTTGCAATTTTGCAATTCTGATGTTCCTATACTAGTGTTGTTCACCTTGACTAAGATGATCATGGCCCATAGAATATTCTTTCACTTGCTAGTTTATTTAGGAAAAAATAGATTTATTCAAGATCATCAGATCATAAGTAATTCTTGCTTCGCCTATGCTTATGATTTTAGGGGGAAAGGGCACAACTTACTTAAGTACTTTAAAAGCTTAATAATCTTCCTTTTTATTTATTTATTCAATTTATTTACAAGATTTTTTTTAGCCGCCCCACTACCAGGTGGTCTCTTTTTATTTGAGTTTTTATAAATGTATATTTATTTATTTATTTATTTATTTATTGGATTTTTACCTTGCCCATCTTCCAGGACGGAACTCTAGGTGGCTTCCAAATAGCTGAGTGAGTCAGCAAGCAATACAATATAATATAAACAAGTTAAACAACAATACAAAAACAACAACAATAAAAACAGCATTTAAAACAACAATGGCAGCTCCGTCCCGCTACTTGCGGAGGCGGGGCATCTTTGCCAGCCGGTGGAATCAGTCGCCGGTTGGCCAAACTTGCCGCGCGGGGCACGTCGGGGGAGCGCGGCTATTTAAGCCCCCTCCGTGTTTCCCCCGACCTTCCTGCGCGGATTTAGCTTTCGGAAGAGCAGGGAGCGAGATTTCCTTGCCTCCGGCTCCGCTTGACAGCTGGCCAGCGGAGATCGGAGCGATAGGGAAACCTCAGCGCTGCAGGGAAGCAGCGCAGCACTCTCCGGCTGCCGCCCGTCAGCTGGCGTGCAGATCGGAGATAAGGCGAAGCGGCTGAGTTTTACTGTCGGGAATTTTGCGTCTTATATTCAGGGGAGTGGGAGGAAACCGGGAGGGGGGAGGGCAGGGGAGCCAAGCTCTCGTGAGCCTGCTCGGCGGGGGGGGGGGTGAGGTGTAGAGGTGGACTTTGGTGAAGGGGTTGGGGCAGCGGCAAAGAGCTCAGGGCGAGGGAGCGCGGCAGCGACGATACCCAGCCCAATCGGGCAGCCACCTACTCGGAACAGTGAGGGAGGGGGTGAGAAGCCGGGGTTAATTTGGAGGTGGCTGGATACGGCCAAGCGGCGTAGCTTCAAACCCCAGCGGGTACTAAACAGATCTCACCCCCGGTTGAGATTGAAGGGCTAGCACGCACAACCCAGGCCTTGGGCTTGGTTGTGGCGGCCATTTTGCCCATCCCCTGGGTCCTCCTCCACGTGGCCTGCCCATCCACCTCCATCATCCATCATCCCTGGGGGGTGGTAGCGAAGCGGGTGATAGGGAGAGTTGGGGGGGCCCTGGCCTGACCGTAACAAAAAAATTTTTTTAATTGTCTTTTTCTTTTCCTGGCTATTCGACCAGTCATCTGCACCAGGGCAGGAAAGGGCAGTGTGTTGGGTGGCGGGTGGCCATTTTGGTGGGCGGGTGGCCATTTTATTGGGCATCTTAATCCACATCCATAGGCCTACCAGGCTGATCCACATCCATCCTCCTCCCTGGGTCTCTGCTGGGTCCCACCTTTGGGGCATCTGGCGATACATCGCCCTATCTTACAACGGGGCCCGATATTGGAGCACAGCGTTGTCCTTTATTACACCATGCCACCTAAACCGGGCACCAGCAAGGGCAAGGGCAAGGCCCGGCCGCGCAGGCGCCCAGCCCCCTTATCAGCTCCAGAACTTTCATCCTCATCCGATGAGGATTGGCAGCCATTTGCGGCTGCTTGGAGCAAACTATCCCGTCTAGAGAAGGAGCGTGCCAAGCAAAAGGGAATGGAGGCCTCTTACGGGGGGAGGCCTTCCAGGGACACCAACGGATATCGCAGAGCGGGCCTTAAAGTATTGGGTGATCTCATGATGTCCCGTATTTCTGTTTTGGAGAACGCTATGGCGGGATCCTCATCCCAGGTCTCTGCAGGCGCCCAACCGGCAGTACAGGCTTCGCACGCAACTGAGGTAGGACCATCAATACCAGCGATTCCCACTGGAGGAGCCGTATCGGCTACAGCTACCCAGACTATTGTGGAGCAGCCTCAGGACCAGGCAATTGATCTGACAACAACCGTCACCCCTCTACGACCGCAACCACGGGCGCCTATCCACAACCCTCCACCGGGTGAGTCCACCATGCACACACACACACCTAGACGGGTACTCTGGCCCTGGCATGGGAGTGACCCTGTAGTGCGAGAATGGGTTGAAGTTGACTCCATGGGACTCAGGCTCCCTAACCTGCCTCTGCCAGCCCCGGGCGGGCAGGGCCCGGTTGTGGCGGAGGCAGCTGCCCAGACAGACCCCAGTCCAGGCCCGAACATAGTCCAGCGAGGGGCCGGCAATGGCATCCTAGCCCCTTCTGCGCAATCCGCTGCCAGGACAGCGGGGGAATCTGAGGGTGCGGCAGTCAGCCCGTTAGATTTACCGGAGGGGGATGAGTCCCTCCCGTTAGGTGATCACCTTTCGGACGCTATGCGCGAGAAGATTGTGTCCGGGAGGTATGTGGACATATTTGATTTACTGAACAGGGAAATTGATAACAAAGACTTGGAAAAGCTAGACGAGAAGGAGAAGGAACGAATTAAGAAGCGGAAGCCGGAAAAAAATTGGAACAATTGGCTGACGGCTTTTGTTATGTACGCAGGCATCTATGCTGAGGCCCACCCCGAGAAGGGTGCTGTGCTATGGCACTATTTGGACAATATTATTAGGGCCCGTTCGGACTTCCCGGCATCAGCTTGGCTGGCGTACGACGAAGCTTTTCGTCGCCGGATAGCCAAGGACCCCTCCCTCCGCTGGGACAGGCCCCATAGCTATTTGTGGCTCAGGGTGATGAGTGCCCCTCGTCAGGCCATGCATGAGAGATTTGATAGCGGCCACGCCATCTCGCGCCCCGGCCAGGCAGGTAATTCCCGCGCAAACGCGGGCCAGCTGGTTCAACCCCGGCTGGTCTGCTTCGAATACAACAGCAAGGGGTCTTGTGGGCGCCGCCAGTGCAAATTTAGGCATATGTGTTCCACCTGCGGCGCAAACCACCCGGCCTCCACTTGCCCCCGGGGTAAACCAGGAAGCAGCGGAGGGAGGGAGACTGGGGGTAAGCGTAACCAACCGGGGTCACCTCCCCCTCCAAAAGGGACCTAGTCCCATACGAGTGCCAGTTCTGAGGGCGTGGCTTCGTAGCTACCCCTCCCGGGAGGACGCTTCTTACATCTTGAACGGTTTTGTGTACGGCGTCCGCATACCGGCTATTGGGGAGCGGTCTCCCTTTCTAGCTGACAACTTGAAATCAGTCTTAGGAAAGGAGGCGATAGTGCGGGAAAAGATAGCATCCGAATTGCGAGCAGGCAGGATCCTGGGACCATTTGATCATCCGCCGACTCCCCACACCCGGGTATCGCCCTTGGGCATTGTTCCCAAGAAGGCGCTAGGTGAATACCGCCTCATTCACCATTTGTCGTACCCGGCGGGGGAATCGGTGAATGATATGATTCCACAAGAATTATGTAGTGTCCGTTATACCTCCTTTGATGCAGCCATCAGAATGGTACGGAGCTGCGGCGTGGGAGCCGAAATTGGGAAGTGCGATATTAAATCAGCATTCCGGCTCCTCCCAGTTCACCCAGAAGATGTTGAACTCTTAGGATTTGCATTCGAGGGACATTATTACTTGGACAGGGCTATGCCCTTTGGCTGCTCGATCTCTTGTTCTGCCTTTGAACACTTTAGCTGTTTTGTAGAATGGGCGGTGCGCCGGCGAACGGGTAGTTCCCACGTCATTCATTATCTGGATGATTACCTGTTTGCTGGACCACCCGGCACTCAGCAATGCGAGTCTCTCATGGCTACCTTCCACGCCATGGCAGCTGAGCTGGGTTTACCGTTAGCGGAGGACAAGACGGAGGGCCCCACCACTACGCTCACTTTTTTGGGTATCGAGCTTGATACCATAGCGCAAACGTGTAGACTCCCTAAGGAGAAGTTAGTTGACCTCCAGGCCCGCTTGACGGGGCTTTTGGCACAAAAAAAGGCCACGCTGAGGGAGCTCCAGCAGATTATCGGACACTTAAATTTCGCATGCAGGGTGGTTGCCCCAGGTCGGGCTTTTGTTCGCCGACTGTGCGACGCCATTGCAGGGCTACGTAGTCCTCATCACCGGTGCCGTATCTCAGCGGATATGAAAAGTGACCTTAGGATTTGGCTGCAGTTCTTGTCCGATTTCAACGGTATTTGCTTTTGGCGATCGGAAACGATCGCGGCCTCGGACCTCCAGGTTCAGACCGATGCATCGGGGGCCTTGGGCTTCGGACTATATTTCCGGGGCCGTTGGTGCGCCGGCAGTTGGCCGGTGGAGTGGCAGGTCACCGGCATTACCCGTGACCTCACGTTTTTGGAATTGTTTCCCATAGTCGGGGCGGTATTTCTGTGGGCGTAACGTCTAGCTAATTCGGTGGTGCAATTTAATTGCGACAACCAAGCGGTGGTGCATATACTGAACAAGTTGACTTCCAAATCAAAATGGGTCATGGGACTGGTCCGCGCCCTTACCCTCCGATGCCTCCAGTTTAACATATTATTCCGAGCCCACCATGTGCCGGGGGTCCGGAATGAGCTTGCTGACGCTCTGTCCCGCCAACAGATGGAGCGGTTCAGATCGTTAGCACCTCAGGCGCTCTTGGATCCCGACATTCTGCCAACCGAGGTATGGAGGCTTGGAGAGTAGAGGCGAATCGGGCCATGGGGATGGCATTGGCGCCCAATACGCGCCGGGCGTATTCTACGGCCTGTGCCGAGTACACGCGCTTTTGCGCTGATGAGGGGTTCTCTCAACTCTGGCCAGCTTCGGCAGACCAGCTGGTCCAATTCGCGGTACATTTACATTTTAAAACCTTGGCCCCTAGAACCATACAGGGCAAGCTGTCGGCCCTGTACTACTACGCCAGGGCGCAGGGATTCCAAATTCCAGATTGTCAGTTTCGAATAGGAAAAATGATTGAAGGTTGGGCGAGGGAGCGGGGTAGGCCCCGGGATGACAGGACCCCTATATCCCCAGGAATGCTGTGTAAGTTGGCCGAAGTTTGGCCGCAGGTGTGTTCCGATCCGTTCGAAGTTTGTTTATTCCAGGCTGCCACATTGGTAGCATTCTTTGGGGCCTTCAGAGTCAGCGAACTGGTAGCCCATTCCCAAATGGATGCATCAAAAACCGCTCTCCAGTGGGATGACATGGCTCTCTATGAGGATCATGTGGTGCTTCACGTCCGTAAATCGAAGACGGATCAGAAAGGCAGAGGTGCAGAGATACGCCTAGGTAGGTGTTCACTGCCTCAGATCTGTCCAATTTCAGCATTACACCGGTACACCCGCCAGATTGGCGCCGGGCGGGGGTACTTATTTCAGCATCAAAATGGATCCCCGTTGACCCGGTATCAATTCTGGCATGTATCATCCAGGGCGCTCCAGGGCGCTGGTATCTCTGGTTGGCGTTTTGGCACGCACTCATTTAGGATCGGTGCTGCCTCCACGGCCGCTGCCATCGGGGTTGATCCGGCTGGGATCCAGTGGATTGGTCGATGGCGGTCTAGGCAATTCAAGGCCTACGTCCGCCCCTTAATGGACCGGTAATACCGGGCCAGTTGTCTCTGTTTTTTCGTTGCAGGTTTCGCTCCGGGAGGACGGGCGCGAGTCATCATTTACGGCCACAGTTTCGTTTTTTGGGCAGCCAAGTTCGCAGTGCAGTCAGGACGTGGCCGTGATCTCGGCCTGGGACAGTGGGCCGATCTGGTGTGGAGGGGAAGAAGGGGGATGCTGTGGAGGGCATTTTTGCCAACTGCCCTCAGTGATCCCCCTGACCCTCACCCGGCCATTGTTGTTGTCCACCTCGGTGGTAATGACTTGACCCGAA
Source organism: Phrynocephalus guinanensis (assembly GCA_037367245.1). Taxonomy (NCBI): domain Eukaryota; kingdom Metazoa; phylum Chordata; class Lepidosauria; order Squamata; family Agamidae; genus Phrynocephalus; species Phrynocephalus guinanensis. The sequence goes on along the minus strand of CM074741.1, from coordinate 32,228,520 downwards.
TGTCGGGCAAGTCCCTCATCCTCCAGGTCATTGATGACCTGAGGACGTTTAAGAAGCATCGCCCGGACACGATCGTCCTGTGGTCCGCCATGATTCCGAGGTTGGTGTGGGGGCCGCTCCATCCCCCCCCAAAAGATGCACAAGGCTCGGAAGGGAGTCAACCGTGAGGTGGCCCGTGTAGTTCAGTCGGAGCTTGGCTCTGTAATTTGGCATCCCGAGATCACGGCACGAACTCCTGACCTGTTCCGGCCGGATGGTATTCACCTGTCTGACAAGGGCTTGGATCTGTTCCTCACAGATTTATATGAGGGCCTGCGGGCCACGTTGTTCGGCCGTTTGGGGTAAAGAGGCGTCAGTGCGCCTCTTTGGTGGCGGGTAGCGCAGAACTAAACAGTGATTATCTAGGTCCCGACCTTAATCGACATCGTCAGAGTGCCTGGCAGCCCATAAATAAGTAGCTAGGGCCAGTATTAGACAGGCACGATTAAAGCATAAAACCTGCCACTTCAAAGGGCTGCCAAGGCTTGATTAACATTGGGGGACGCCTACACAGCTAGGCATCCGCTCTGCGGCAGTAAAACAGGCCGCAGGAAATTTACCTGTGGAAAGGGACCTAGACTAATTAACAACCACAAAAGGTGCGCTACGTTCCAGGCCCTCATTAAAGTTACGTTGAGTTTAATACTGTTAATAAATTGTGGCCCTTGTTAACCCAAATCAAACGTGTGTCGACTGTTTATTTCCGCCTGGTCTGGCAATGGCAGCTCCGTCCCGCTACTTGCGGAGGCGGGGCATCTTTGCCAGCCGGCGGAATCAGTCGCCGGTTGGCCAAACTTGCCGCGCGGGGCACGTCGGGGGAGCGCGGCTATTTAAGCCCCCTCCGCGTTTCCCCCGACCTTCCTGCGCGGATTTAGCTTTCCCCGCCCACCCGCCGCTTATTTGGTGTGGATGGTGATGCTTTGCTGGTCGCTTCGGGGCCGGATGGGAATTTTTGACTGTCACTCTGATTGGCCTTGAGTGACAGTGAGTTTTCGCCCATCCCATCATCCACACGCGAGCGATGGGCTTTGTTAAAATCCTTGGTCACAATTTAGCGGGTAGCGTAGAACTAAACAGTGATTATCTAGGTCCCGACCTTAATCGACATCGTCAGAGTGCCTGGCAGCCCATAAATAAGTAGCTAGGGCCAGTATTAGACAGGCACGATTAAAGCATAAAACCTGCCACTTCAAAGGGCTGCCAAGGCTTGATTAACATTGGGGGACGCCTACACAGCTAGGCATCCGCTCTGCGGCAGTAAAACAGGCCGCAGGAAATTTACCTGTGGAAAGGGACCTAGACTAATTAACAACCACAAAAGGTGCGCTACGTTCCAGGCCCTCATTAAAGTTACGTTGAGTTTAATACTGTTAATAAATTGTGGCCCTTGTTAACCCAAATCAAACGTGTGTCGACTGTTTATTTCCGCCTGGTCTGGCAAGGGCAGTTTATCATTTAGGCTTATGGTCGCAGCACAGCAGCAATAGTGGTGACACACGTATAGATGGCGGAAAAAAGAAAAAAAACTTAAGTTGCGCCGCCGTAAGCCTCGCTAAACTTTAGTTTATTAGGCAGTCCACTTTCATATATAAATGTGTTATAAGGCTGACATATTTAAAATAGAGGGCACCCATCTTGTACACAATTACTAAGATGTGCAGTAAAGTGTGCATTTGGGAAACAAGATTTCAACCAATATCTGTTCAGACTCGTGGCTAACTCTGAATGCCTCCTAGGCATGATGACTATGTATTAACACCAGAAGGTAGGTAATCCAGCCAGGAAAATGCAGTTTTACCCACATCCTTCTTGCAATTTTTCATAGGCATCTAACTGGCCTGTGTGAGGACAAAACGCAGAAGTGGCCTTTGGACAGATCTGGCTAAACACATCCTACTCAATGTGTTCTTTAACATTCTTAGTATTGCATCATCAATTATGTTACATGTGCATAAAATCTGTCAGAGAAGGAAGAGCAGAATCGGAGTTGCCAAACAGCATATTTAAGCCTTTAAAATATATCCCCAAGACCAAGAACATCTTGTTGAGTTTCTGGAAATTAGGAGCTTCCTTAGGGTGCAATTAGAAGAGTCCTCAAGCGAAGTAGCAGACAAGTGTTATTATCATCATCACATTTTAGCTAGGGCTGCTGCTAGATTTGTGCCAACAATGATTAGGTTTGGGAGATGTGTTTCTGCAGAGTGGACTTCAATTAAAACTATTCAAGCACCAAGAATCATATTACCCTTAACAGAAATTGCTACGATAACCTTCAGAACAAGGATTGGCAAAAGAAATTAGGTATTATTTTTGGGCTTCCCCAATTGTGAAAATCATGGAGGTTCTTGGCATTACAACCAGCACCCTTCTGCTTAGTTATGGTTCAACACAATGGCAAGCTTCACAAAGGCCACCAGAACCTGCCAGCTATGTGATGTCCTGTGTGCAAAAGGTCAATTAAGAACTTCCGATCAACTCATTGCATGAAAAAAAAAAGTTTGAAGTATAAGGAACACAATGGGATATGTTTTCAGATTTTGAAGATAATTAATTAACAGAACAAGTTAAGGAATATTATAGAAGTAATATAAAAAAGAATACATTTATCTGATTGCTCAGAATATATAAACTACAAAATCATCAGTTAAAGTTTTTTTTTCAGTATTAATTAATCCAGCATAATTGCAGGGATGCTCAGCTAGCCTGTTAAGCAGCCTCTTATAGAGAGCTTTTTCAGCAGCTCTGCGGTTTTCTCTTTTTGCATCCAACGTCTATGGCCAAAACAGACACCAGCTCCAAGTTCATTGCAATACAAAACAGTCCCCAAATGGACTCTGTAGAATGGAGGAGTTGTCTTCCCTTATGGAAGCCAGTTGCTTATCTTGGCACTGAGTGATAATCGAATGTAGAAATCTGCAAGAGTTCTAAACTGGCAGAAAAACAGGCTATGCAGAAGAGTATCTGATAGCTTTCTGTCAGCCAGATGGAATGAAAAGGATCAAGCCAGCTAATTGGACGTGATGGAAGGTCTGGAGATTTGTGCAACAAGCAAAATTCAACTTGTTATAATTGAAGACTAATTATCTCCAGCTAGTAGCTACCAGACAGGTGGCATCCTGAACCACCTGGAAAGAACGTGCCTTCATTGAGTCTACAAGCTTGAAGTAATTTTGTAATTAGCTTGTAAACACCAATGTCAGTGCAAGCTCTCTCTCTCTCTCTCTCTCTCTCTCTCTCTCTCTCTCTCTCTCTCTCTCTCTCTCTCTCTCTCTCTCTCTCTCTCTCTGTGTGTGTGTGTGTGTGTGTGTGTGTGTTTAAAGTAAGGTTTTGCTGCTTTTTAAAAACCAAAGTGGATTTTTTAAAAGGGGGTTTCAGTAGTTTATGCAAAAGTTTGAAGACTTCACTTTCTTTTCATGTTTATTTTTAATATATTCTGTTCCCTTAGGTTCAACTACTGGCAGATTCCCCCCCCCCATATCTTACACAGATACCAAGTGTGACTCCACAGAATTTGTGCACAGGCTTGGTTCCCCCACCTCCACAAACTGAATCAAAATATGCCAGTTTTCACAGCACAAGATACACACTTAAATGCCACTTTCACTGCCAATGTAGGGTTTTGTTTGTCTTTCTTTCTTTCTTTCTTTTGTTGTTCTCAGATATTGGTACCCAATTCCAATACCTACCAATAGGTATATTTTTGCCTGGATTTGAGACATCCTTTATGAAAAGAAAATGTTACCATTGTGGGTTTACTGGAGTTTTGACTAAATGAAACTCAAGCTGGCTAGATCAGTGTTTTTCAACCTTTTTTGGGCAAAGGCACACTTGTTTCATGAAAAAAAATCACGAGGCACACCGCTATTAGAAAATGTTAAAAAATTTAACTCTGTGCCTATATTGACTATATATAAAGTAATTCTCTTGAATAGGAATCAAATAAACACAAAGAAAGTATTTTACAATTACTTTATTATGAAATAGTAAGTAAACAGAAATATGAAAAATTATAAAATACCATAATGCACACTGCACATTTTTCTTGCAGCTTGCAAGTAGTTACATTCAGAAAACAATTTCAGCCTTTAAAATAAACCAAAACAGGTACAAAGGAGGCAAAAATCCACTTATTCCTAGTTTGCAATCACCTACTAATTCCATTCGGTAACCCACTAACACTGAGACCGGGATATCAGCAAAAGCAACCTGGAACTCCCTCTTTTGGGCTTTCCTCCCCATTCCTCCCATTGCAATTCCCTTTTCCCGTTCCCCGTTTGTGAGCCGAGGCATGCCTGGAGCGACACGGAGGCTTCCGAGGAAGTGCTGGGATGTGCTGCATCGCCCCCGTTTGCTCGCAGGCGCTACAAGGAGCGAACATTGCCGCATCCGGGGGTTCAGCAAAAGGGCGAGAACGATCTTCCATTGGAAAAGCAGGCAAAAAAAAGAAGCAGCCCCCGATTTCTGGGAATTACAAGGGCGTGAAGGACAACTGCGGGGAGACAAGCGGGGGGGAAAGGAGTAGATTGAGCCGTGGCTCGAGACCACCCCCACCCCCTACACCTGGGGATGATGGGCTGCGCGGTTGCAGGATGCGCCAGGTGGGCAGGCGACCTTGGGGTCCCGTGGTGGGGGGGCGCTGGCCACCCGCGGCACCAGGAAGCCCAACACACCCATACACCTACTGAGCCCTTTTTCGGGAGGAGCCCGGGGTCTTACAGGAGCCAACCCCCCCCCCTTTGACCCGTGAGCATGGAAGATGCCCGGCAAGGGTGCGCAGTGGGGAAGGAGGAGGAGGAGGAGAAGAAGAGGGGCGAGCGAGCGAGCGACGGCTTTGATAGCCAGCCAGCCCGCCAGGCAGCCCACCCACCCACCCAGCCCCGGCTCCTCTGGAGGGGCTTTCGAACTGACCCCCGCCGCCCGAGGCAAGCTCACCGAGGAGGGGAGGGGAAAGTACTGGAGCCACGACACCACCGGCAGCGCCCCTGAGACCGGCTAATGGTCACCGCCAGCAGCAGCAGCAGCAGCAGCAGGAACAACAAGAGCAGGAGGAGGAGGAGGGAGACTGTGCATGCCCGCCCCCATGCTCTCTCTCTCTCTCTCTCTCTCTCTCTCTCTCTCTCTCTCTCTCTCTCTCCTCCCCCCTCACACTCCTTCCCAGCAATCGCCACTTCCTGCACGCCCAGGGCGCATGCACGGACAGGAGGCTCTAGTCCTCCTCCTCCTCCTCCTCTAGACTTCCCTTTTTGCCCGGCCTGAGTGAAGGGGCTTTCCCCGGGCCCAGAGGAAGGAGTCACGAGGGGAGGCCTCATCATGGCCTGGTGTTCCTCTTTGGCACAGTTTTTAGTACTAGGCAGGCAGGCGCTCCGGCTGCTCCTTCACGGCACACCAGGCAACGTCTCGCGGCACACAAGTGTGCCGCGGAACAGTGGTTGAAAAACACTGGGCTAGATAGATCAGTGGTTTAGCTCTCTGGCTGGACAACCAGAGTTTGGAATTCATTTCCTCGTTGTCTCTCCTGTGAGTACAGCCAGCCTGTGTGAATAAACTGCAGAGTCCCCAGGCACTCCCAGACGGAAATGATCAATCAGTTCTAAATATTCTCTACCTGGAAAACCTTGAAGGGGTCACAATAAGTTAGAACTGACTTGATAACACATGATCACTATTAAAAGAATTCCACAGCCAGTATGGCTAATATGGCTAATCCTGCCTAGAGGATCCAGAGAATTATAATCCAAATAGCAACTCCCTCAGTGTTTTAGAGAGACACAAGTGGCATGGGATTATGGAATGTGAAAATCAGGGATAAGGAGAAATTAAGCCATTCTATCTTTTTTTTGGCTAAAACAGGCAACCTCAGCCTGTTTGTTTCTCACCCAGACCAATACCAAGTTAAATATTCTCTAATCTCTTTCAGTCCTTCCTTACTTCTGACAAGATGCAGGATGTGCCTTTAAGCGAATAAAGTGTCTTTTCTACATTTCACATAAAAAGTCTCAGCTCAAAATGAGTGTCATTTCTCTAAGTAGAGCACATACAGCCACAAGCAACAATCAGAAGACAGACTGACTAATAAAAAAGATACAAATAATCCATCAAATGCTTTTGTATTTCTTAGTTCCTGACAGACTAACACCTGATGCATTTTCTGATAATTAGTATTCAATAAATCTCAGCAAAAGACAAAGATGCATACTATCTCTCTAACAGTACTGCCCTAATGTGTGGAAAGAAAAACATGCCCACTCCCCCAGTTACCATGTGAGGACCAACCAAGTCAGAATTTACACCTTAAAGAAGCAGCAGAAACCGACAGAATTATTGCCCTGAACAAGTTAAAGCAGCACTAAATACAACAACAACCTTGAGAAGGAGCCACTATGTGTATGCACACAATTAACTGTAATGTTAGAAGAAAACATGACATTTGCAACAATGTCTAAGGGCCTTTTCACACGACCCCTAAGATCCGCTGGACACTTAAATTCGGACCAGAGATCTTAGGAGTTTGTCGCTGTTCCTGCGTTCCCACCCCCTCCGCACTCCTGGCTGCTGGCTGTGTGAGGGGAGGGAGAAAAAAAGGAAGAAAAGAATGCCGCTCACCTCCGTTCTGCCATCTCGCTTTGCTCCCAGCACTGCATTCAGATATCTTAAAGGGGCGGGGGGCAAAAAAGAACAAACAGAAGCAAGGAGAGCCCGGCAGTCACTACTGTTATATCCGCATCAGGAATTTTCACCCTCCGAGAGCAGATACATGAAAACTGCGCTGGGACACGCTTAGGTGGGCGTGGTCGCACTTAATTATCTGTAAACTCCAGAGCTGGTGGGGAAATAATTGTAAGCTCCGGAGCTGGGAGCCATTTGCCGCGGAGTTTAGGGGTCGTGTGAAAAGGCCCTAAGGCAGAAAGTTCCTATTATTTAGTATCTGCTGAATATTTGGGCTATTGGATGATAATCTCACTAACAAAATGCTGGTGAGTGGTCACCACACTTTAAAAAAGATGGAGGAGATGAAGCACATATACATCTCCCCAACAAATACCCAGAAAAACAGTGAAAAGGGGGTTAGAACTCACTGTATTAGATTCTGTTCCATATGCAAAATATCTGAAGTTCTGTGGTATTTATATATTTATTGATTTACCCTACCTTTAGATGAACCCATGATAGCCTGAAAATCCTGGGACATCCCTTAAATTCAAAATATTTATTCCAGCTATGATGATAAAAGTACAGAAAATGGAGACAGTGAGACATATTTCTAAAACATTTACTCAGAGTATCAGCGTATACATGACTCATTCTGGCTCATAATTTCCTGTAGCTCCTTCCTTCCCTTTAGAGAGATGGAAAGAATTATCTGGCTTGTAGTGTCAGTTTCACTTGTATTGATCAACAAAATGTAGGTTAGGACAGTATCACTTAAAACAGACTGTTGACCTCTCCAGCATCTTCCATTTCACTATCATTATTACATTATTAAATAACCTGAGGAGAGCAGAGACATGACACAAAATCATTACACAGTGACAGAGTGCAACTCAGTTATGATTGTTTTAAAGGTTCCAGGCAGGGATTCTGAATTATTTATACTTCAATTATACTACTCACAGTAAATGAAGGAGATACAAGCAATTCTGTGCCCAAAAGGTAGTCATTTAATGCAAGCGAAAGCAAAAAGTGAGCCAAATAAAGGGCATAAAAGCATTCACTAATAGTTGCAATGTTATTCTAGCTGAGAATGGAAGAGAAATAATATTTTTGTTCCTTTTCCAAGTGGAAGTGTCATCTTTTAGTGCTGTAAATTTGGAGTTTATAGAAACTAAATACAAAGAGGAAATAAGGATTTGTCTTAGCTTGGGCATCTGGGAAGTTCACTGTTTTACACTTTGCATGTATAAATGTAGTTCTATTTATTTATTTAAGGGTTTTTCTTGGAGAAATGACAGCTTGAAAATGTAAGTTTGTGGAATGTTGATATCAGCATCAGCTTGGGAGGAGGATGACAAGGATGATCAGGGGGCTGGAAACCAAGTCCTATGAGAAAAGATTGAAAGGATTGGGCATGGGAACGCCCTCACAGGCCCGTTCGGGGCAACACCAGGCTGGGGGTAAGTACAAGGGCCCCCAGCTATGCCCCCCAGGCCCAACCAGACCTGCATCCGCGTATTGCAGATTTTCAATTATTGCAGGACAGGTTGGGTCCCTAACCCCCACAATAGGTGGAGGGTCACTGTACAGCAATGGAACCAATTACTTGTACCTTGAGAGGTGGCGAGTGCTCCAACACTGGAGGCATTCAAGAGAAATTTGGGCAACCAAATTGGGATATCCTATGATTTGTATTCTTGAATGGAGCAGGGAGTTGGACTTGACAGCTATATTAGGCCCTTTGCAACTTCACTATTCTATGATTCTTTTATCAGTGGGAGGTGCCTTTCAGTAACAAACAAGTTCTAACTTCTGTCCTGCTACTTTTCCAACTCCTGTGTACTCTCTTTAATTTTGTTCAAGCTATGGGAACTTGGGGATGCAGACAGTCATTTCTTCAATTAGAAAAAATATTTAATGATCAACAGACAGCAGATGATATTATTGACATGGGGAATATTTTTGGTAATTAATGACTTCCTCCTCGCATCCCATAACTCCCACAGCTTTCACACAATGAAATGCATTAATTTTAAACTTGGATTGCTCCTTTCACACCAAAATGCAGCACGGGAGCATTTTGCCTGCCTGCCTGGGCAGGGCGAGCACAGGAGAGTCCAGGACAGTAGCCGATGGGTGGCAAGGTGAGGCTTGCCTATTTAAGGGGGTGTCACCCATTCACCAGCCTCTTTCTGCTTGAGGGCTCATTCCCTCCCACCCACCCTCTATTAAGAATGAGTTTATTGGGTCGCTTCGGGGCCTGATGGGAATTTTTTTGCCTGAATCATGATTGGCCTGTATTGGATCAGGTGTGTTTTCACCCATCCCTTTCTTAATGTGTTTTTATTTATGTAACAAGTTCTGGTTTATGGTTGGTCACACAGGGCAGGTAATGGCAGAAGTTCTGAGGTTACAGATGAGTTCAAGGACACCTCCCAGAGATCGAAGGCCTAGAGGACTCATCACTGGACGGTGGGAGGAGGTGGGGGTCCCCTTGGTGGCAGTTGCCCAGAGCTGGGAACCTTGGATGGTTGTCACCTGGGGAGATACCTAATTATCATACGGTGAACCTACCTGAGGGTCTGGGTCTGGGGCATGGCTGGCCCCAGACACAGAGACACTTCTGCTCTACTATAGTGCCCCCCCCCAAAAGGGATGTTGTGATTTAATAAAGTGTGGCCCATGTTTCAATCCACTTACTGTGTCTCGCCTCGTTTCTCCCGGCTGGGTGGGCAATGAGTCTAACTTAATCAGTCTTTAGTCTCACCACAACTGGAGGGAATTAACTTAGCTATGGTCCCTGGTTTCAGCTGGGTGAAAAATATGACTAATTTAGACTGAATCCTATGCTATGAGAATAAACCGGCAATACAACCAAGCAAGGAGTAGCAATGAAGCAAACAACAGAATTCCATGATAAATAAAATATCTGTTATTCCTTAAAGCTCCATTTATAATACTGTGTATTATTCAAAAAGATTGTAATGAAGCGGGAAAACACAAATAATGCAAGCCATACTACAATTGCACACTCTTTATAGAAAGAAAGATGATGATCAATGTGATTAGTATCATTGTTAAATGTGAACACTTATTAAATTGTGAATAAAATGCCAAGGTGCAAATGCATCCAGCACATTGGGAATTAGACCTCAACTGAATACGCAAAACAAATTCTTTATAATATAATGCTATTTTTCTCTCTCTCTGAAGAAAGCAACTTGGGGTATGCATGATTTACAGAGCCACCCTCACCAAGTTCAGTGTTCATCTATGCTATGTAAGTTTCTATTCAGGAAGCAAATAATATTTTATTTTATCAAACAGTCATAAAAGAGGCCATCATAAACCTAACTGGTGCTGTTAGCTAATCAGAATCATTCTTCTATGGATTACATTTTCAGATAATGCTACAGCTACAGTAAACAGCATGTTTTATTGCTTTTGTATCTCAGCAGATCTCCTTCCCTCTGTGATGTACTAAAAGGAGCCATAAATATGCCCTGCAGGAACAAGCTGCTAATGTGAAAGGGTTGTGCCCTCCTCCATGTGTTAAATATTGAATTTATTTTTATCATTGGATCAAAACGCACACACGCTTCAATAAATAATGCATTGGCAGGGAGGAAACACAGAGTGGGACTGGTTCTCTGCAAGAACTGTTAATAACTATGGACTTATTTCCAACAGCCTATGAGCAAAATTGCACAGGGTGCAACTAATAACAGTCATTCTAGACATTGGTATAAATTGGTATCAATGTCTTTATCCCTACAATATAAAGGGGCTAGGCAGACTGGAACAAGTGATTATTCAGTCCATTATTGTTGATCCTTAATATCTGGCTTAGTGGTTTAGGCATCTGGTGGTGGAGTCAGATATTGGGAGTTCAACTCCATAATCTGCTCTTGTGAATGGAATCAACCTATATGGACTTGGACAAGCTGCACAGTTCTAAGATGCTCCTAGAAAAATAGAATGGCAAGCCACTTCTGATCATTCACTACCTGGAAAATCTCAAAAAAAGTTGCCATTAGTCTGAACAGGCTTGACTGTGCATTATTATTACATAATTAAAGGATCTGCACCCTGACCACTCTTCCAGCTATTTTAAATTTGTATGATGCATCTTTTGGTGAATCCCTATCCAAGGCCACTAGATGATGTGTATTCATAGGCGCATGTGATGGTTCAGTGCCCCCACCTCTTCTTGTGTCTTCAAGAAGTGACTTTACAAGGACTGAGAAAGGATTGAGATCGGGGCAGAGGAGCGTCACATCATCCACATGACTTAAGTCATACCTCTTGCTTCCTATATCCATGAATTGGGATGCTCAAAGATTTGCTTAGTCCACATTTCTAAGCAAGCTAACCTCATTAGTACTTTCCAGATTAATCCATGAATAGCAGTCCCCTTGCCCTTCAGTTTTTTACATGCATTTAAATTTTTGCAGTGGAAGAAACATCCTCACAATATGTGCTTCAATTAATGAAACATATGTAATAGGATATTAGGAAAAAGTATATTTTAGGAATGTTTCTAAAAAAATAAGTGGCTCCCAATGTTGGGTCCCCAGATTTTTCTGGACTACATGTCCCAGAAATTGTAGTAAAGGCTTCATCAGAAGCTTCTAGTCCCTGGAGCCAGATTGTTAGGAATCCAGTTCTACACTTTCCCTCCTTGACGGGGCTTGATGACTTGTAGTGTTCCTTCCAGTTCTGTACCTTTAAAATGATGATAAACATTTGGTGACCGAAGGTTCAGAACCACTAGTCTAGACCTGAAATGTGTATCTTGTTGGAACTCATGATAAGTATTCGGTTAGATATTTAGCAGTGCAGATCTACAACTGAAGAAGCTGCCACATGGTTGTAATAAGAATATGATTGTGTACCTGGTCATATGAAACAATTTCTGCAGATGGAGCTCTGTGCACATGTTATATTGAACAAATATCAGCCAATATGTTTGGATATATATTTAAAAAGAAATTCATTGGATCAGAACGAGATGGATCCATCCATCCTTATTTATGGAAAAAACACAAGAAAGGCACATGAGAAAAGAAAGTTTGATTTATTGGCTCCAGCCAAACCCCAATGTGTTCTCAGATAATAAAAATACGAGCTCAAAAGACGTAGGTGGAAACCACACTGAATTTCATACATACTTCCCACCCATGCCAATCAGAAGCTCATCATGAAATAAAAAATGCATGTGCTACTCTGATGAGAATCACTATTTAACACAATATGTGCAAGGAAAAGGCTCACCCCTACTAAAGGTGGACAAATTTCATGTGAATGTACAATTTGACAGACACTCTACTTCTTTTGGGAGCTGCCTTTAAAACATTTTAAATACTGAACTGGTGCCAACATTTTCTGCACTGTCACACTGTATTTAATACATTATTATTAGACCCTTTTCTAACTTTACAGTTTAATTCTAATAAATGTCAAGCATCCAAATACTAGAAATTAAAATATTTGTACAATGAAACTTTAAAAAATATTAACATGAACACACTGTTGAGGTATCTGGATAGCTCTGTAATTAAAGAAGCTGAGATAAGTTACTTGAGGCAATAACTCACTAATAAAACTGATTTTTTCTTCTTATCAAATTGCAGTACATTACCTAATTTTTTTAACTGCTTGGAAATAATTATTGCCTTCTCAAGTACACACATGTGAATCAGTAATAAGATGTAGGCAATAGAGATGGGCACGACTTGAAAAATTTTTTTTTCGAGTTGTTGTTAGTCGGGCCAGTTCCGTTTCGGGTCGTCTCCGTTTTTCACGAAAATTCGCAAAAATTAGTCGGTTCGTTTTTTTCATTTTTTCGTTGTCGTTAGGACTGGTTTTTTTGGGGGGGAGCGGGCTCCTGGAGGCACCTCTCTGGGGTGGGTGCCTCCTCTGGCACCCTATAAGGGAAAGTGGGCTCCTGGAGGCACCCGTGGGTGCCTCCTATCCTCACCCACTAGGAAGGGGAAGCAGGCTCCAAGAGACCCCTCAACATGGGGGTCTCCCCTCCTCACCTGCTGCTGCTGCAAAATGCTATGCAATAGCCATATGGATATTGCATAACATAATGTGCAGACAGTGACTGTGAAGACTAGTGGATGGCACTGAACCCAGAGCCATAGTGAGATGCCTAACTAAGGCTCTCGCACCACCATGTCTCACACAGAAGGGAATTGTACTTGCTGCGTGTAGTGCAATGCAAGCAAGTAGATCTGGCTTTAATGTGGGTTAGTGCAAGGGCTAGGGTTAGGCTAGTGACGGGTAAGGTTACGGTGGGCTAGTGGGTTGCACCTCTGGGTGCCTCTATGACCCACTAAGAAGACAGTCTGTGACGTATGGGTATGGAGTCAAGGGTTAGGGTTAGGGTTAGGGGGGCTAGGGCAGGTTTTAGGGGGCTTTTTGGCACATCCCAGAAGTCTCCATGGCCAAGTGGCCATGCGATTGGTGGGATGGCTCCAAAATTTTGCATGGTTGTCCACTCCCACATGGCTGGCCACTCGGCCAGCCCATCATTGCGCAGGTGTAAAAAAATAAAAAAAAGAAAATCAATGGAGGACAGAGGAGGAGAGGAGAGACATTTTGTTGCAAGAAAAAACCCACTGCTACTGTGAAAAGTCTGGCAGTTTATAAATTTCCGCGTGTTTCTGTTGTGCTTGTGTGTTTTTGGACCACGATTTCAAAAACAATATTGCGTTCGCCGCCCCATTTTGGATCCCTCGCTCGCACCGCATGGCATGGCGATGGCGACTCACGAGTCCAGCTGCCCAGGACGGGGGGGAGGCGGGACCCCCCCCTCCAGAAACCACCCCTCCGGTAGGTGCCCTGCGCCCTTAGTCAAGCAGGCATTTTTCCGCCTGCTTTTTTGGCCCGGGAATGGGTGCGGGGAGAGTTAAAGTTTTTTCCTGTGCCATCCGTGCCGCTTGCTTGCGCTTTAATTGCGGCGGCCGGCGGCCGGCGAGACTGGGCTTTTTACTGGCTGGCTGCGAGCCTGCAGCGAGTCCCACAGAGCAGCCCACAAGGACGGGGGATGGGGGGGGAAGGCCGGGGACCTCCAGAAACAACCCCTCTGGTAGGTGCCCTGAGGCACGGCAGGCATTTTTCCGCCTGCTTTTCGGCCGGGAACCGGTTTTTTTTAACTTTTAAAAACTTTTTTTCTGTGCCACGTGGCATCGCGCGATCGCGCGATGCAAGGAACGAGCACGACAAATCAGACCAAAATTGTTCGTTCGTCGGTTCGAGCTCGAAGTCTGGCAGAGTGATTCCCGTTACCGTTTCCGTAGAGTAACGGAAACGAGTAACGGAAACGGAAACAGGAATACCGCTAAGTCGTGCCCATCTCTAGTAGGCAATATTAAATTCTAGAGGGCAAGCACAACTATTTTGTCTTTTTTTCCTTGGCAGGCCTACTTAACCCCCATTTTACCCTTTACTCATTCAGTACTGCCAGTCATGTATGCCCTTGATTAACAACAAAGCGCCACATTCTGAGTGACAGCAAAGATAATGGCATGGCGGAGAGCTGAGCAATTGAAAATAATATTAGAATAGGGTCAGCACTTATAAATGTTCTGCCTAAACTGCAGACTTTCTTTGCTGTATAAATGTGTGCATTAGACATGGGCACGATTCGGCGAAATCCTCGTTTCCGTTACGTAACAAAACGAAGAACGACAATTACTCCGCCAGAACTCGAACTCGAACCGACTAAAGAAAAATTGGGTCTGATTTTTCGTGGTCATTCCTGGCGGCATAGCAGCGATCGTGCAATGCCAAGTGGCACAGGAAAAAAAGTTTTAAAAATAAAAAAAACCCCGATTCCCGGCCAAAAAAGCAGGCGAAAATATGCCTGCCTGAGTGAGGGCACCTACCAGAGGGGTGGTTTCTGGGGGGGGGGTCCCCGGCCTCCCCCTTCTCTCCTGGGCTGCGCATCCTCGTCATCTCGTCATCGCGCAAAAAGCAGGTAGAAACGACAAACAAAAAATGAAAAATGGTAACAAAATTTTTCAAAAAATTCGCGACAAATGGAAATGAACTGAAACAGGCAAAGACCTTCCTCTTCAGGCAAGCTTTCCCTGAATGAGGGACTTCCTATTATATAACTTTATATGGATTACCATACCTGATTGCATTGACTAATTTCATAAGAATACCAGTGTTTTCCATGTAACTTTTCACCACTCATAATGGATTCTTCTTTTCTTTTTGTGTGTTCTTTGTAGCTCTAGCTCTATTGTTACCTTTTAATGTTCTAAGATGCCTCTTTTAGTTCCGTGTTCTTAACTTCAATATATCTTAAATATTCCGGGCTGTATAGTTCCCCTCATTAGAGATGGGCACGAAACGAGCGATTTTTCATTTTCGTTTTCATTTTTTCATTTCGTTACGCAATGAAAATGAAACGAATTTTTTTAAAACAAAACGAAAACGAAAACGAAACAACCAAATTTGCTGTGTTTTTCGTTTTTGTTGCAGCAGATGCATTGAACTAAAAAGAATGCTAACAAAACAACAATTTTTCATTTTTGTTTTCGTTTTTTCGTTTCGTTACCTAATGAAACAGAAACAATTTTTTTTGCAAAAAACATCACGAAAATGAAAACGAACCGAAACGGACCCCTAAACGACCAAACGACAAATGAAACACCATTTTTTTTGAGTCGTGCCCATCTCTACCCCTCATTATTGTATGCCACCTTGGGTCCTTTTCCAAGGAGAAAGGTGGGGTAAAAATATTCAAAATAATTAAATAATAAATAAATATCTTACAACTGAGTGACAGACTACTGTAGTTCACAGTGTGTGGTCCTGCTGTTATAGTAGACTGAAGACTGCCTGCAGAATGGTATAGGAAAGTGGAATTGCACATGGTGTGTTCAAGCAGTTAGGTACAGACTTCCAGCTCCTCCAGACACTAGTTCATTGTCATTCATGATTTACATGCCTCGTAGACTTGGATCTATCTCTCTTAGTCTCTACCACTTCAAGACAAGTCATATCTACAGTACTTAAAGTATAGCTCACTGGGAGCAAGAACCTTTGATGTCAATCACAAGTGTAGAAAATTTCACTATAGGAAGGCCTTAGCTTGCATGTGAATGTCTGCTGTATAATAGAGCTGAGTAATGATGCAATGGGACAGAAAATTTGCCTCAGGGTTCTTGATTCCAAGAGAGTATATAACATACTGACACACTCTGCTACTCCTTGTACAACAGCTTCTCAGTGCCTTAGTTTCTAATTACTTAGCATTGAAGCCTGAATACACTTTTCCTGGTGGTAGTGGTTTCTTTACAATTTATAAATAAGATTTGAATTAAGGATCCCAGACAAATGAAGTAGTTTATGGTTTATATATCTTAACAGTTTTGTCTCTTTATATCTATAAAGTGAAATATAATCTCAGTATATTTGACATGTTTTAACCAACAATGCTGCACTGTCAGCTCATAACAAACCACCTGGGATGTTACTTTGTACTGTCAGCCATTTTCTAAACAATTAGGAGTTGAAAAAAAAATTGCTGGCAGTACAAGGCAACATCTCAATTAGGAGTTATTGTATGTGATATAAACTTATAAAAATCCCTATAACAATGCACATAAAACAGGACCAGTTCAGTCTTGGTTCCATAAAATCCCAAGACTCTTGGTTGTGAAGATCTTCAAATCCAGTGGGGAGAAAAATACCAAACGACAGTTACCTCATGTTGGCTATTACTGGAAGCTAGAGATGGGCACGAAATGGAAATATAGTGTTTCATTTCATTTCATTTCATTTCTTTAGTAGTTTTGTTTTGTTTCTTTAGTAACAAATTTTAAAGTAGTTTTGCAATGAAACAAAATGAAATAAAATGAAACACTATGCTCCCTAGGCCCTAGTACCACCAAAATGGCCGGGTAGCTTCCTTGGACTCTTCCCTTTAAGCCGCCCAAATTTGGAGAGCTTCGGGGGTCAGGAGGCTGAGTTATTAAACTCCAAATGAAGCCACCATAGGAAAAAATCATTCTAATTGAATCAGGAAGCCACAATACCCACATGGGTGAGCAATTAGCGACTTCCTGATTAAATTAGAATGATTTTTTCCCCTTTGGAACTTAATAACTCAGCCCCCTGAAATCCAAACCTCTCCAAATTTCAGGGGCTTTCAGGAAGAGCTTGCCATTTTGGTTCTTCTAGGATGAATCATTTTGTTCCTACAGGAAAAATGGTGTTTCATTTAATTTCATAATGAAATGATTTATTACATAATGAAACAATGAAACAGCATTTCATTTATTTTATTTTTTTGGTTTGTGCCCATCTCTACTGAAAGCAATTGATGTAGCAAAGTATACTTAAGCATTCTCTGTGAGACAGTAAATGGTATGCATAGAGAGGCAAATGCCAACACAGTCATCTAAATAGATGCACCAACGTGGAATCAGTCTTTGCGTTCAGCTGTGTTCCAGACAAGAAAAAGGTGATTTTGGCATGGAAGTTTCAAATTATTTGGGAAGGCATGGTAAATCCTGTAATGGGCTAGGTGGAAAAGTTTAGGCATGTTTAGCCTGACGAAGAGAAGACTGAGGGGAAACATTATAGCAGTCTTCCATTCTGAAGTGTTGCCACAAGGAAGAGGGCATTGATTTATTCTCAGTTGCTCCTGAGGGTATGACAAGAATTAATGGGTGGAAACTCATCAGAAGGAGAGCCAACCTGCAAATAAGGAGAAGTTTCCTGGTGATGAGAGCCATTAAACAGCTTGCCTCCATCTGTCCAAGATGGTATGAGGCCTCCTGCCTTGGACAGGGGGCTGGACAAGAAGACCTCCAAGGTCCCTTTCAACCCTATGATATTCTATGATTCTATGAAAACCTCCCTCACTCTTATTTTGTATAGGGCCTTTTGCTGTATAGTCCTGGGCAGATTATAGTTTTGTACACCTTGAGTCCTAAGCTTTAAGAATACACTTTCACCAAGACTTTCTGATAAATTTCTTTGACAGAACATTTCTCACTATCCATCACATGTTTGGGTACCTTCCACCAGCAGATGGTTAAGCACTACAGTTTGCAAGAAGAGTCAAAGCCATAGACAACTGTTAATTTTGCTGCTGCAGTTCTTTTGAAAGCAGTGAAGCTGTGTTGACAGATGAAGAACACTCAAAATACTGGTACTGATACCACAGGGAATAAAGAAAATGTGGTTGCTACATTCTACTTTGGGCATAATTGTGTTAGTGTGGAGTCTATGTGGAAAGTTTCAGATGTTTGTTTTCTGTTAAGGAACTTTTAACTACTTGTTCTTGTTTACCTTTTCATATGAAAATAGCTGATTATTTTATCATTTCCATTCTCCTTGTCATTCATGTTGCCTTTAATGCCTTATCCCACCATAGGGAATCATTTATCCATGGTTAGATTGCATTTTTCTCATAAACATTTTGATAACCCAGAAACGGTACGGGAATGCCACTGGGGCAGTCAACTGGATCACCCTCAAGTGCTTCATCTGTTGCTGAGCCCGCCCCTTGTCATGGTTTACAGATGAGTTGCGGGTGATGAAGCAAGAAAGGAGGAGGCTGGAGAGCAGATGGAGGAAGGATTGGTCAGAAAGTAATATGGCTGCGGTTAAATTGCTGACCAGGTGCTATGTCAGGGCAATCAGAGAGGCTAAAAGATCTCATGCCTCCCTGAGAATTGGTGAAGCCTCGAACCATCAAGCTGATCTGTTCAGGGTGGTTCAGGACATCTCCAATCCTGGTCAGCAGAGGCCTCCTCCTGGTGATTTCACCAGTGAGACCTTCGCAGACTATTTAAAATCTATAATAGAGGCTATCCAGGCCGATCTGGACTCCAGTTCCACTAATCTATCTCCAAGAATCTCTAGTACCATGCTCCCTCAGTCTCCCCAATTTGTGGTGTTTGGACCTCTAACTCCAGCTGAGGTATCCAAGTTGCTGACTCTTTGCTGAACACCGGCTTCTCCATTCGACCCTTGTCCGTCCTGGCTTATCAAGACTTCCGGGGGGAGCATGCCGGAGTGGGTGGCTGCAATTGTGTCTGCTTCCTTCAGGACAGGATTCTTCCCACTCGCCTGAAAGACACCGTGATCTGGCCCATTCTTAAAAGACCTGGCCTAAGAATCATTCCCCTCCCCTGCAAATTGCACAAGCTGTGCAAATTGTGAAGCTAAACTATTTCAGTTCTTATCTTGTTGTATGGACCTTAAAAATATATCAGAAGCACTAGATAGTTATTTGTGTCCTCCTTTGCTACTTTGTGAGTGTGTGTGCATGCATGTGTGCACCCAATGCTTCACAAAAAGGCAGAACACTAGCTTTCCATGCAGCCATTTTTCAAAAATTACTCAAATGTCAGAGGAAGGAAAAGTCTTCCTTGTTTTTCTCTCACACTGCAGATGAGACATCTCAGAAGTATTAATGAGCTGCTGACAGTCGAGAACACATGATTTAACACAATTTTTCACATCCCAGCTGCAAGTCACCTTGAAAAGTTTGCAAAGATATTTTCAATAAATAGCTAGCCTGGGTCTGAAAAATGAACATCAGCAGATGCTAAACTGCTAAAAAATATCATACATAAATATCCACTCTCTAAAACATGGGCACACCATTGGTTGTATTTCTTCATTCTTGGCACTAAAGACAAGGCAGTCTTTTTGCCTTCTGATCTTTAGAAGAGCCCATATCGACAAATGACACATTTTTAGTGTCTGCTGCCGATAATAGCTGACTTCCCGAGCCCCCTGCCAATAGTACTGACTGCTTCTTAAAGAGAACAATTAATGCATGTCTCTAAATGACCTTTTAACAACTGCAAATGCTAAAGAGGTAAACACCTCACAAGCTAGATGGCATGTCTTGCCATGACATATCTATTCACCTTTCGTGTACAGAAGCCCTACACAGCAGTCACCTGCCCAGCAGGAATCAGTTCACTGAAGGAGGAACTCTCTGTATGTGGAATATAATGTGTCTGAAAGTGAGGAGCAGCTGTTCGTCTGTGGGTTATACATTTAATTGAGAACCTTGGAGAATGGAAGTTCTTGCCTGCATGCACAGAAGGACCTAAGTATCGATGGGGAATTGGCACCAAGCCCCCCCCCCCAGCAGATGCTGAAAACCATAGATAATAGTGGACATTATACATAACATGGTAAAAGGAAAAAAATCCATTATTTTCACCATGGATTACCAGAACTGGCCACAACAGAGAGCCGGAGACCATACAGTGCATTCTTCAACAACAATGTTTAGCATGATTTCAGACTCCATCTATTGGCAAGTTCTGGTAAATATATAATGAAAATACATATTTCTAGGTTGTATTTTCTTTCAATAATTTTAATATCTTCAGAGCATGGATAAGCAAAGCCACAGATACTGATCCCATAGCTATGGGTCTCCAACTGACCATTATATGCAAGAGCAGGAGTTTCTCCTCTTTCATGGACACTATTGACAATAGGAGGGAGAGGCTAGTCATTCCTTCATCAGCAGGTTCACTACAACTTGAGAAGTGATGACTGACTTGGGTCAACTAATAAACACGGAAGGCCTGGAGGCTTGATTCACCACCCTAAAGCATATATATGCCCAATGTTGAAGTGAATGTAGAATAAAGCCAATCAAGGTAAATCATTGGGCTCGAAAGGGCTGAAATGCAGGTTCATATATAATTTATTTTGCTGCTGTTTATTGCACTACCTTATTCCTGCTGAAACTACTCCTCACTGCTGTGCTAGACCACCCATTCCTAGATCCTGTTGTTTTTCTATTTAGGCCAGAGTTGGGAAGAGAACTAGCAAGGGCAAATGATAGGGATGAGCCTGAAAAACAGTGGTTTGTGATGGTTTATGATTGTGTATGAATCATGAGACAGAAACCATCATGAGCCACCCCCCCCCAAAAAAACACCCTGAAATGCAAACTGCTTCAATTTTCAGTTTGTGTCTGGTGTGTGTGTGTATTTGTGGAGGGTGCAGATGTTTTGCTGCCACCACACTGCCACTGCTATGCTGTTAAGGCCACCAATTATGGAGAGACAACTGGCTCGTCTCCTGTCTCGGAAGATGGCAGTAGCAGAGAAGGAAGAGGAGGTGGTGGAAGAACTATAAAGGGAGATGACAGGGGCAGAAGGAGAAGGGCAGCAGCAGACAGAAAAAAGTTAAGCTCTTCATTCATTTTGTCAAAATGGAATACACAACCAGAACCACAAACCAAACTATGAACCTTCCTGATTTATGGGTCCACCCTGCAGTTTGTAGCTCAGTTCGTATGCATCTATAGCAAAGACAGATAACTATTTCGTTTCAGTTCATTTTATTGAAATTAATTGTTAAAAATTCATATTCCAAATGCAAGGAACTTTAGACTTATAGATAAAAAAAGAGGAACGCAAAGCAGCCAGTTTTATCTATTCAATTCCATAGCTTTGGACACTTAAACGTTTTTCAGCTTGAATCCTTTTATTCACAACAGTGTTAGCAGTAAATGTTGATTGCCACTCCCCCCAAAAAAAATGCTTTGCCTCCCAAGACCCATAACTAAAAAGGCGAGACCACTTCAGCTTTTGGGATAAATTAGGCCATAATTTATTTATGACATATTTAACTCATATCATTTAACGTGGCTATAACCTGTTAAGGAGACCTAGTAGTGCAAGCAGGTAATACTCAGGGAAATAATCCCCTACCAACCATTATGTATTCTGGGAGATTCACCCCTGGAAAGATGTTGCCCACCTGTTCAGCATCATGCCAAATTGGGTGAATCTGCCTGCCCATCATAGCCCTCGGGATGGCCTAATATCAACGTATTGACTTTGTTTAATTCCGAAAGTTGCCAATGATGTTTAACATTATTTGAGGGCTATCTAGCACCTTAAGGGTGACTTACTCAGGCATACCCGAATATCATAACTCTTGCACTACCTGCCTACCCATGTTGTGACCATCAGGGTAGAGACTATATCCATCCTATGCGAAAAAGAGAATGGGATGGGTGAAAATGTGTGGCTAATCATGACCAATCAGAGTAGCCACCAAAAATTCCCATCCAGCCTGTGGCAACCAGCTAATCTCATTCTCCGTTCCATAGGGTGGGAGGGTGGGGTTAGGGTTAATATCCGGGGCTGACAGGCAAACGAGATCCGCCCCCAAATGCCAACAGGCTTGGAGCTTCCCTTATCCTTTTGCCAACTATCTAGCAGACAGGTATAACAGGGCAATTTCCTTACTGACAATGTCAGGGTGTTCACAATGGAAATACTCTGTTTATATTATTTTTTGAAGATTTACCAAAATTTGCAAAATTTTGAACAGATGCTGAACTGAGTGAAATGGAGTTCAGTAGTTTCTTCTGAGCTTGCTATAACCATTAATTGGCCCATTTAAATGAGTGTGCGAAACTGTGAGTGAAACTGGGTAGCAGCCTAACATGTTAGCACAAGGTACCCTTCTCCAAAATGTCTATTTCTCCATTTCTTTTAACTGCTGTTGATTTGGCTTTGTTTAGAATGGCCAATAAAAGGAACATGTTACAGTTAAAATTTAATATACTGGCCATCTGTTTAACTAGGAAATACACAGTCATGGATGAAGGGAAATATCCATGTTCCTGTCAGTTTTCTCTATTACATATTTCAACTACCATACAAATTCTGATGGCTTTCTTTGTGAGTCTTAGACATACCTCATTGGATTAATTACTTGCAGGAAAGTATAGGAAGGAAGGAAGGGAGGGAGGGGGAGGGGAAACAATGCAGTTTCAGTCAAAGCTCTTTGTTGTTCTCTCACCAATCAGTGCAGGACTAAAAAGTAATTTAATAAATAAATAAATAATAAAATGCCAATCTCTTTGTTATCTCAGTGGCTTGTGTTAGTTGAGGTTCATGATGAAATTTCATTCTTGCATCTGCTGATAGAATAAAGCACTTTTAAAAATGTGTGTGTGTGTGTGTGTGTGTGTGTGTGTGTGTGTGAGAGAGAGAGAGAGAGAGAGAGAGAGAGAGAGAGAGAGAGTTGAATTTTCAAACCTATGATACGGTAGACTGGCTTTCTGGCAAATTAATACAATGGACAGATGGTTATTCATTATGAGCTATACAGAAATACAAGGCTTGTGACAGTGTGTTTTGCATTGATGCTTGTTCATCTGTGAGAGAGTAATTTTCAGACTGCATGTTTAGAGCAAATTCTGTATCTTCCTCTGCATCTGCAGAGCATCTGCTTAAAGTAGGATTGCCATTGTCAATATTTTATTTGTAGTAAGTGACAGGCTGCCTTAATGTCTTCTCAAAGCCGACAAAATGAGTGTGTGGAGGAGGGTGACTCCATAGCTAGGAACCAGGGTTAATGGTCTAAATATATTCTTCACTTGGTGTGTGATGCAATGCTGCCCCATTTTTAAAAAAAGGGTTTTACTCAGAATTTGCTTTGCTTCTTGTAACATATGGTCTGAACAATATTAAACACTTGTTCCCACAATTTCTATCTTAAAAGATTACAGATCGCAGAAAAGGAATGCATATTTTTATAGAATACATATGCAACCAATGTAAAAAAAAGAAAGAAAGAAAGAAAGAAAGAAAGAAAGAAAGAAAGAAAGAAAGAAAGAAAGAAAAAGGAGTTCTTGTTGAAATAAGGTAATGTAAGAACTTCAGGTTTTGGGGAAAGAGCTTTTGCCAGTGGGGGTATGAGGGTTTCTGCATTTGTCTTCCTGTATCCATTTCCTCTGACACCACTCTAGAAGAGGTTAAGATGTTCATCAAGATTTGACACAGTGATATTTTTAGGCAAGGAAGCTGCACAGGCTAGCAGGTATGTTTGAAAATTAGTTTACCACTTTCAAAACAGTGGGTACAGATGGGTGATAATGTCCTTTCAGTTGGTTTTATTTCTTTGTTTTCAATTTTACCTTTTCATCACCAAATTCAACATCTGATATCTGAATTACTCATCCCTATCTTCCGGGAGGCAGTGGAAGATAGGAAGGCCTGGCGAGCTCTGGTCCATGGGGTCATGAAGAGTCGGACAGGACAGACTGAACGACTGCCAAAAAAAAAAAAAAAAATGACAACAAGAACAAATTGACATGTGGGAGTATATTAGAAGAATGACAACTTAGGAGTCCCTCCTCTCATGTGCACCAGCTCATCTGTTCTGTATTTGCCCTTCTGTCTCTTATTTTGTCCATAGATTTCCAAAGCAATGCCATGGCTCTCCACATCTTCTTATATGCTATCTAGAATTAGGACCCTTATTGCCTTCACTATCTGTGTACATTTCTCTAATAAACACCACCAGGTTTCATATTTTCTCAATAACCAGTAGTGTGGATGAGATCTCTTTCAAATGTGAGAAATGTGCTGTGCAAATCATTCCAATATTGAAGCCAGAAACCACAAGTCACCTCACCTGTTAATTCACATTCCTCACTCTACCCAAAGGTACTAGTCATTCCCAATTTTATCTTCTGTTTAGAGGAAAACCCCATTCAGTTCAGTGAGATACATTCTAAGGAAAGTAGGTACTGTAGGAGTGATGCAAGCAGCATGTGGGAAATGTGTGTAAATGTGTGTGTGTGGAAGAGAAAGACACACAGAGAGAAATAATAAGATAAAGATAGATTGAATATGTATGTAAAGCACACACAAAGAGGAATGGTCTGCTAGACTACGTTCCTGGCATGTAAAAGCTACACAGATGGTTATGTGTTATAAAGAAATAGGAGGCTTGTTACTGTGTGTGTGCCCACAGTGCACCCCAGCCCATGTACTGCTTCACAACACACTTGCCAAATATCCTGAGTCCTTCTGGGTGGCAGCCAAAGCCTACATCTTATTAGGGGAATCACAGAGCCAATTCAAACTAGGCTAGAGAGAACCTAAAATTCCTCTGTTTAGAGATAAAACTTTTCAGTCAATTGAACTACAAGAATTCTTCCTGTGGAATATCTTAGTGTATAACCATCGTCATAGCGTGTCTGAGGAAAATCTGTTTAAAACCAAGAAAAGAGTAAATGGAGCTCCTAGGATATAGATGATATATAGGGAGACTTTTTTTCTACAATTGAGCTAAAATTCTACCCTTCCCCATTTCAAACACTCAGCCACAGTTCCCCCCTTGGAGGGGGAGGCATTTAAAAATGTTTTGGGGACCCTCTCATTTTTATTTCCTCATAATGGTTCATGTCGTTCCAGAATGACACTATATCATGATGTAGTATTACTCAGTGGGATATTCTGGAGGAGAAGGATGGTTACTAGCCAAACTATTTAATACATTTTTTCTAGCTAGTGAATATCTCTTGGGCAACCCTGCCATATAGGACTGTTGTGGTGGCAATTATGCCATAGATATCTTGACTTCAGGAAAGCCTTTGAAAAGGTATGATTCTGATAAACAAGCCAACTAGGTGTGGGCTGGATAGACCAAGCGTCAGGCGGATACACAATTAATTACAGAATCATACTGAAAAACCAACGGCTTCTTCTCAAACTCAGAGGAGGTAAGAAGTGGACTCAGTCCTGGGCCTGGTGTTCTTGAAGATGTTGGATGAAGGAATATATATCAAATTTGCAGAGGTCACAACCTTGGATACAATAGCTAATACCTTGGATGGCAGGAACAAAATTGAAAAAAATATGTTGATAGGCTTGAACTCTGGGTTGCAAATAACAAAAGGAAATTTAAGAATACGTGTGATGTTCTACACCTATAGGGAAATAAACCAAATGCACAGTCGCAAGATAGGGGACACTTGGCTCCATAATAGTACACGTGAGAGGAATCTTGGAATTGTTTTAGATCGAAAGCTGAATATGAGCCAACAGAGTGATGTGGCTGGAAAAAAAAAGGCAAATGCTACTTTAGGATGTATTAAGAGTAGTATAGTCTCCAAATCCTGTGATGTAGTAGTTCCATTCTATTTGTACCTGTTAGGCTTTATCTAGAGTTTGTGTCCTTTTCTGGGCACCATACTTAATTAATTATGGCAACAAAGTGGAGCAAGTTTAGAGGAGGGCAACAAGAACATTCAGGGGACTTGAAACCAAGGTCTATGGGCCTTTTTACACGACCCCTAAGATCCGCTGGCCACTTAAATTCGGACCAGAGATCTTAGGGGTTCGTCGCTCTTCCTCTATCTTCCTCTGTCCCCACCCCCCTCATCACTTCCTGGTTGCTGGCTGCCTGAGGGACGGAGAAAAAAGAAAGCAAAGACTGCCGGTTTACCTCAGTTTTGTTCTGGACAGCATTCAGATATCTTAAAGGGGCGGGGCGCAAAAAAAGAACAAACAGAAGCCAGGAGAGCCCCGCACTCACTATCCTTACACCGGATCAAGTATTTGTCACCTCCAAAAAGCAGGTACAAGAAAACTGCTGTTTGGTCTTGCTAAAGTGGGCGGGGTCACACTTAATTGTCTGCAAAGTCCGGAGCTGGTGGGTAAACATTTTTAAGGTCCGGACCTTGCAGCCATTTGCGGCGGAGCTTAGGGGTCGTGTATAACGCCCTTTGAGGAAAGAGTGAAAGAACTGTTTGTGTTTAGCCTTGAGAAAAGAAGATAGAGGAGGACTTTAAAGTTAGTCATGCAGAGCATCATGCTCTGTCCTCCATCAACCCAGAGTGCAGGACACATAATAATGGGATGAAAGCTCAGGAAACCAGATTTCAGCTTAATATTGGGGGGGGGGGCAGCTTAACTGTTAGAGCAGTATAACAATGGATCCAATTAGCTTTGGAGGTGGCAAGCACTCCAACACTGGAGGCATTCAAGAGAAAACAGGACAGCCATCAGTCAGATCTGCTTTGATTAGGGTTCTTACACTGAGCAGGGGGTTGGACTCATCGCCCTTACAGGTCCATTATAACTCAACAATCCTTTCATTCATTGAACTGAATTTAGTCCAAAGTATTTATTCAATGAATTCATATACATTATCTATAGTTGATCTACACTTTCTTCAGTCGAAAAGAACTTTTTCTGTTGTTGCAAAGATGCCTGGTCCCACAACACACCGATAATAGCAGGCAAGAATGTAACAGATTGTGAAGATCCTATAGCTCAGACAAAATGGAACACTATCAATAATGTAGGAAGCCACAGTGCAATAACACTGGATAAGGCTGTGTTTCTACTCTTTCTTCATCTCCCATGTGCCTCCCAGGTCAATTGCTTCTAGAGGATATTACTTACAGACCTGTCAAGATATGAAAACATACTGCAAGAAGAAAGGCAGGTAGGCAACAAACAGTTCAAATAACCATGTGGGGATTAAAAATAACATCCTTTTGTATGTGTTTTTGGGAAAGCAGACTTGTTTTCCTGGCAAAGGTATTAAATAAGTACAGTATTCTTAAAATTTAGCAGTTATTCCACTCATGTGCAGCAAGAGATTCATCAAACAAGTATAAATCAAGAAACCCTTAGAATATTGTTTCTCTTTATTGTGAATTATCCATTCATTCATTATCTATTTATTTATTCCTATAACTATCTGACTATAGGTAGCAATTCATTTGTAGGTAGTAATCCATTTGTAGGGAGTGATCCATTGACTATGAGGAACTTTAAATTATGTTGTAGCTTTATTAATTATATGCACACATACTTAGAAATATATGAAAACTAAATTTAGGTTGTGGGCAAATATTTGTCGGACTTCAAAAGGCATCCCCAAGCTAGGCAACACCACAGTAAAAGATCTTTTAAGAATAAAAAAATAATAATGAGATTTTTTTTAATTATATTCCAAAAATGTAAGAGTGCACAGCTAAAAAAGGCAATTTAAAAGCCTGGCAATAAATATCTTAAAATATCACAATTGGTAACAGTAAGAGTATGTAAAGTAAAAAAAACACCACAATTTCTTAGCTATTAATTATATTAAAAATATACACAGCAAATGACTCTCATCCAGTCAGGTCAACTTCAATCTACTGAGGAAAAGCCTTGATGATTGTTGTTAATATCTAAAAAATGAAACTGCTGTGCTGCTACATGATTTTTGGTCTTTGATGTCTGGTGCTCAAAGTGA
This sequence comes from Phrynocephalus guinanensis, assembly GCA_037367245.1. Lineage (NCBI taxonomy): Eukaryota > Metazoa > Chordata > Lepidosauria > Squamata > Agamidae > Phrynocephalus > Phrynocephalus guinanensis. The sequence continues at coordinate 32,200,764 of CM074741.1, read as the reverse complement.
TGGAGGGTTGTGATGATGTGATGAAATCCTGATTGCCTAGTTAAATGTAACTTATTTCCCTTTTATAATTCTTTTAAACGTTCACTTCTCTTCTAGTTTGTAAGCAATCTCTCTCTCTTTTTTAATGGGGAATCTTAATTGTTGTTTCTGTGAAGATTCTCAGTCATCCGGGGGAGTTTATCTGGAAGTTGAGTCATGGCAACTGGACATTTCAATCTCTCAAGAAAAGTCCAGTAGCCATGACTCAACTTCCAGACTTAATTGTTGTTGCACCTACTGAAAGTGAAAGTTATAAAAATTCAGAAGTTGATAACTTAGAATTTGGCAAGCTCCAACTATGCTGGTAACACCATTGTTATAACTATGATTTTACATAGTTTGGAGGAAAGAAGATCAATAGCATAAAATATCTGGAAGTCCTAGAAAGCTAGAAGGTTTTAACTATCACGAGTGCAAATAATGATACCTGCAATTGCCACCTCTGTACTTGCGTACTGTAACACAAACAATTCAGCTGTCAGGACTGTTATTGTTTAGAAACCTTGCTCATCTGGAAAGCCAGCTATTTTCTTTGAAATGACTATAGTAAACTGTTCTTCAAGCCACAATTTTAAAAACACTTTCATTTTCTGGGTTATTTTTATTCCTTTATTTTTATTAATACCACACACACACAACATTTCAAACCTTGATACCTTTACTAATAAAGGAAATGTGATGTCTCAGACTCCTTCTATACATTGTTGTATATCATTTCATAAACAGACACATATCTACTGTATGGCGATAACAGAAACTCCAGTGAAGTTAGATTGTACAGGCTGCTCTAGATAACCTGTTGTGACTATTATCACCTCTGGCTACAGTGGGGGTGGCAAGGAGATCCTTCTTGTCCATGGAACTCAAAAAGTTAAAGTGTTCAGTTTATACCACTTGAAGTAGTCTCTGGGCAGTTTACAGTTTTTAATTACAATATGGAGGCTACACACTGCTCTCCCCCCCCCAGAAAGCTGGGTACTCATTTTACCGACCTCAGAAGGATGGAAGGCTGAGTCAACCATGAGCCTGCTAAGAGTCCCAGAGCTTTATCAAGGTAGGGGGGATGTGATACAAGGAAAGGGTAGGCATTAGAACCCCCCCCCATCCTGTCAGGTCACTGGGGAGCTGAATTGGCTTCATTAGTCCCCACATCAAGTCCCCTTCTTACCTGTTCCTGCATTGTGTTCACTGGTTCACCGTTGGTACTGATTTTTTCCCCAAACAGTTTCCAGCCAACTAACTCCCTTCAGGGATGGCTCATATTGTCAAGTGCTCTCAGAATCCTGCCTCAAATCTATCCTGCCAGTGTCACAGAAATGCACTTTCTCACACTTTATCCTCCTTGTGGCTTGGGTGGGGTTGGGAGGTCAGCTTGTCTTTGTGATCTCAATGGGATTGGTGACAGGACTGGGATGGATGGTTGGCTTACAACTGGTGAGACCCTCCACACCCTTGTCCATCAGCTACTCTGACTTGAACCGGGCCCCTGTCCATGGGTTCTGGATAAACAGCACAACATTTTCCCCTAAGGGGCTCCTCTGCATGGGAGAATGAGTCCCAACAGAGGCTGCTCCCATAAAGAACGGATAAAGGCAGTCTCCATTGGAATTGGTTTCCCCGTGCACCCTTTCAAGTGACAGAGAATCCTCATGACTTGCAAAGTTGTACTAAAGTGCTTTTAAAAAGATATGAACAAGTGGCATGGAAACAGCATGGAAGTAAAAGAACTGCTCATCCTCCTGCCATTTGACAACTCTGCATCGCATAATTCATCATAGTAGGAAATCCCAGTTAATTATGGGATTGGGAGCTCCTTTCCCCTGAAAGTCCAATCCCTACTGGCCACATCTCTTTACTTTGGGAGTGGGCCCACAAGGAATTTAATTAAGGGTGTTTCTTTTCAATCCATAGATCTGTTAGTTTAGCAGGTAATGGAAAAGACCTCTGGCTGAGCCCCTGGAAAACTCATTTCAGGGTATAGAAGGCCAGACTAGACCTGGTGGACAAATAATCTGCCTCACTATGCAGCAGTCTCCTTTTGTTTCTAACAGGTAGGTTTATGCCATGACACTGTTAAAGGCAAGCTTTTGACTTTTATTTCAGCATAGAGTCCGTAGACTTGTGAATGTGATTAAATTAAGTATGGAAAATAATGTTTATCCCAATTGAAAGCTTTAGAAGGACCAGTTATTTTATTGCAAGTTGGTTGGATTTTAATGGAGTGATGATATCTATATTCTGTTTTATTCAGGATAAGTTTATAATGGCAGAAGAAAGAATAAAACCAGTAATTACCTTTATGTAAATTAAGAATTATGTCAATGGCTTTGGAGTGAATGTGGATAGAACGTAGCTGAAAACATTTGTCCCATGAATGTGACAAGCAGTTGTTCAGTTTGATATCCAGCAGGCACTGCATTTCACAAACTATTGTCTCCAGACTTGATTATGTGTGCAAATTCCACTGAACACAGCATGATTAATGTAGATATTACTATGTACAAGGTAATATTGGACATGTACACAAAATAAAGGAAAGAACTGATAGTTTGTCAATTGGTAATCCTGAACTCTGTTGCTCTAGTTTAATGGTGTATATTTCCCTTGAAAAGAATGGTTTAATCCAGTGTTGGAAATACAGGGCTGTAGAACAGGCCTGCCCAACAGGTAGACCAGGGGCTACCAGTAGCCCATGAAGGGTTCAAAAGTAGCACACCAGCCATCAATAAAATATTTGAAGGGATAAGTTCTCTACCTCTACCTCCCCCACCCTAAGGACCACCATTGCCCCAGCAAAGCTCTGGGTTTGCCAGCCCACTGTCTCAGCTGAACAGGGCAGTTCAAGGGCCATGGCACAGTCCCCTGCTCTCCTTACCGGCCAGATGATCGGCGTGCCACTGTCTCGTGAGTCATTACCAATTGAGTTGTTGGTGCAGAGCAGAGGAAGTGGAGTGGAGGGGACAGCAAGTGGCGGGGGCATGGTCGTGCCTACCTCCTTTGTGTGGTGATGTCTCCCTCTTCTCCCCCCTGGATAATTCCTTCCTCCCGTCCTTCCCTCCTCCTCCTCCTCCCCCCCCCCCACAGCTGCCTCACAGAGACTGTGACCTGCCACTCTTCCTGCTCCCCTTCTGAGCCATTCCCTACTCCTTGCGCCACCGTAGTGATGTGATTGCCCCGCTTCTGGCTTGGCCCATCCCAGCTGCACAGAGAACATGGCAGAAGTGAGTGAGAACTATGGGCAGCAGCAGCAGTGGCAGTGAGGGGGCTGGAAGGGAGAAGGAGAAAACAGGAGGAGAAGTAGAGTCAAGTCAGGCCCCGGGCGTGTTGGGAGGGAAAGTGCACCTTTTTTTAAAAAGTCTTCCAGCAGCCCGGGCAAGCGGAAGGGGTGATCTGCACAAGCATGCACGAGCCTCCTTTGCACCCATCCACACCGGCTCAAGCGGGTATAAGGGAAGCATGTGCATGGTCAGCCTTACCATAGGAATGCATTGAAATATGTTCCCTCCAGAAATGATTAATTGATTTTCAATGTGTTCCTATGGCAAACTGCTGCTCTACTTACAATTTTTTTTTACTTATGAGCATATGCTCAGAACAGATAAATTTCATAAGTAGAGGTTTTTGTGTAATAGCCCTCAGGCACTTTCGTCTGGAAAAAGTAGACCTCAGCCTGTTCAAAGTTGGACATCCCTGCTGTAGAAATTTCTGTGGGGCATAATATGGTTATCAACTGCCAGAAAATAGTGAATCTGAGGATGATCTTTTCTCCCTGTCCTTGGAAAGGGACATTTGTTCTTTATACAGATCCCAGAATTCTCCAACTAGCAGGGCTGACAAACTTCTGTAAGGTCTGCTTCACAATTGAGGCCAAAGTTTCTTGGCCTATCTAAGCCACATAAAAGATCAACATCCCCATTCCAAGGGCTTTCTTCAGATGCGCTTTCCCCTGACATTTGTTCCTACTGCCAGTCCCTATGGAAATATCTGCTGTCCTTACTTTTCTAGTGTTGGAACTCCAGGTTTTGAAAGCATGAAAGGGAGGTCATCAAATTTTTCCAAAGAGTCTGCAATCCGTCTCTCGTTCCCAGACAAGACCTCTAGCTAGTCAGTAATCAGTTCTCGAGATAGTTTCCCTTTCATATGGCCTAAATAGTTTCAAGCCCTTTAGCTCTCATTCCTGTTAAAATGAAGATTTATCAGGTCAGGGGTGATGGTGTTTGAATATCTTCCTAAGATCCCTACAAAACTCTATAGATCCCTTGGGAAAAAGCAGAAGCCTGTTTGTCCCCTACCACACGTAGGTTTTGAATCGCCTTTTACTTAAAGTCAAATTGACTTAAAAATCACCTACCGCAATTCCAATCGCTTTTTCTGCGGAGCCCCCTTGGCCACACCCCTTTTTGGTTGCTGTGTCGTTTTTTTCTTGTGATGGCCACCAGGGGTGGTGTTTCTTTAAACAGATTTCTAGACCACTTTTTGAAGTGATTTGACTGAAACTGCGGACACCATGCACCGTTTTTTTCCGGTCTCCCCCTCGGTATGCCTTATCCTGCTGTTGGAAAAGCAGAAAATTAGCTACATTACTTAGAATGGAAGAACAATGGCATGACGTTACCCTAGAAAAAAAATACGAAACAGAAGCAGATGATGGGAAAATGAGAGACAAAATCAGAACAAAAATTGGTTTAGCAAAGTGCGGACGGGGAAACCAGTTTATGACAAAACGCAAAGTGCGGAATGCTGAATCGCTTCAGTGACCTCGTGACAGGGGGAGGGCAGAAGGTGATTCAAAAACAAAATGTGGTTACTGTTTGAAGTGCGGTAGCAGCCATAGAGCTAATCTCAAAATAAAATGGGACAGCAATTTCCAATTGCTTCAAAATTCTTCTCAATATCAAGGCTCTCCACAATGTTTCCAGGCAATACCAGTTTCCCTGATTCTGTGAGTGTTGGTTGTCTTCATTAACTCTATGATCCACATGTACATAATAATTCAACACTGTTGTACAAATACAAGTCTTACAGCTATGGAAAACTGTGTGCACATAAGTTTAAAATATATGAAAACTAAACTTAAGTTGCAGACAGACCTTAAATCGTGTTATAATTGTTTCAAAATTGCAGTAGCTTTCATTCTGTAAAAACAAACGCTTATAGCCTAAACAAGCAATGTTGAAAAACGTAAGGCAGAAACTACATCTCTAAACCACACCATTTTAAAGGAAAAAAGCTTTATAACTTGGCAAAATAATGTTCTCAAGTAGCTAAGATAGCCTTCCGCCAGTTTGCTTCTATGGAGGAAAATGCATGATGATTTTATTGCCAACTTATGGAAATGATCTCTGCTGCGATGCTGCTACATGCTTCCTAATCCCCGATGCCTGCTGCCCCATATCAGTGGTGTGTGAGGTGTAACATGTTGATAAGTTAAATAATGATGAGATGAAAATGGCTGTGTCCTTTCTATATTGATATTTCTCTGAGATTCTACAGCTCCTCACAATCTGTCAACAATCTCTTTTCAAGATCTGCATCTTATAGGGTCTACTATTAATATAATAATAATAATAATAATAATAATAATAATAATAATAATAATAATAATAATAATAATAATAATAATAATAATAATAATAATAATAATAATAATAATAGGGATCTATGTTGTTTTTACACCTCCTGTAAGTCTGAGGGCTTGTAACTCAGAATCTGGCAGGATATAACTATGGCAATAAGCATTATTTAAATGACTGAATTTTTGCAAAATCTGGAAGAATACAGGCATGTAAGCTTTGGTACATAATATTGTTTTAATATGACAGGGGATGATGTTTGTAGGTCCTATAACTTGTAGGATCTTGAGGTAGCAGATCTTTTGTTAGAGTATTTTTTTCCAGAGCCTGCATGTTATTGGGATCTGATGCAATGGGGGGGGGAGGAATTTCTATTATTGTTGCAATAATTCTGAAAGCTTGTAGCCTGCCAGATTCTTGTAGCTCAGAATCTGGTAGGCTGCCTCTGTGGTGATAAACATTATTATAATGACAAATTTTTGCAAAGGCTAAAGGAATAAAGGCATGCAAGATAAAAGATCTGATACATTAAGATCCTGTAAACAAACAAACAACAAAAATCTAACAAAAGATCTGGTATACCAAGTCCTGCGTGTTATAGGGCAGTGATGGTGAACCTTTTAGAGACTGAGTGCCCAAACTGCAATTCAAAACCCACGAATTTTTTGCAAAGTGCCAATAGAGCAATATAACATGAATACATGTGGCTGTGAAAGGGCAATGTCGGGTGCCCACAGAAAGGGCTCTGAATGCCACCTTTGGCACCCGTGACATAGGTATCATGCCCTTGCTCAGCTAGACAGCTGGCTGATAGTTTTGCACCTACTTTTAAAAACTGTTGTCCAATCCCCATCTTTAAAGCACAAAACACATTTTCAGGGCCACTTTTTTTCAAAAGCCTCTTCTTTATGTTTTTAACAGTTGATGCACACAGAATTTCAAAATTTGACAGTTTAAGTATATGGAAATGCACAATATTGGCTAAAGCCCTTTGCAAATACATAAAAGGTATAATGGTCATAAGTGAAGAAATCTTTGTTGATATCATCTGTCACATGCTGAATCACACATACCTAAAATTTCACCTTTTGCATAACTGTGCAACAGGATGTAAGCTATGATAAACCTCATCCCAAGAAAAGTACAACAAACATTTGTCACTTTATTCTTTTTTCCATCTGTTCTCCTTCCTATCTAAATTTAGAATGTATACTTTCCAGGACAGGGGTTTGTTGCTGCCCTTTTGTGAGATTTACTCTGTGTAAATTTGTGTAGACAATATTCCATGTACACTGACAGAAATTTGTAAGTTAATTAAAAGATATATTAAATGCCACTCTCTAAGGCTATTGGATCTGATTGATTCAGACTGGCATTCATCTTTACAGGCCCTTTAACCCTCCTAAAAATGAATCAGAGAACTCAATGACTTTTTCTGCACTGCCACAGAGCACAACAATCCATTTAAACACGCACACACACACACACACACACACACACACACACACACACAGAGAGAGAGAGAGAGAGAGAGAGAGAGAGAGAGAGAGAGAGAGAGAGAGAGAGAGAGAGAGAGAGAGAGAGAGCAGCACTTCGGCTACATGCAAACATGTAGACTAGGTATACTGTTTCATTTTGGAAGGTAAGTTCACCTGACACCTATGTAATCCTCACAAACGTTCTCATTAGAGATGGGCACGAAACGCCAAAATGATGTTTCATTTTGTTATTCATTTCTTCCCCCATTTCATTTCATTTAATATGAAATGATTTTTTTTAAAAAAATCTTTCATATTTTGTTTCATTTCATTTTGGTTTTTTTACTTTTTTAACTTTTTGTTTCTGTGCCGCACCCGGCCAGGTCAGTGGGTTTTTATTTATTTATTTGTTTGTTTGTTTATTTTAAAAGTCCCAAATGCTGGGGGCTTTTCCCCCCACAGCTGACAGGTGCTTGCTTCCCCGGACTCTGTTTTTAAAAAATATTTATTATTATTATTATTATTATTATTATTATTATTATTATTATTATTATTATTATTATTATTATTATTATTATTATTATTATTATTATTATTATTATCTGACTGGCTCACAGGCCACACCGGGTTTATTTTATTTATTTTTACTTTTATTTTAGAAGTGCTTTAAAAATTAATTATTTATTTTAAGTCCCCAATGCTGGGGGCTTTATTTTTTCAATAGCTGAGAGGCGCTAGCTTCCCTGTGACCTGGTTTTTTTTTAATTGTTTTTCCTCCTGGCCCGCTGTCTCACAGGCCAGACCAGCTAGCCCATGGACTGGAGGGATTTTTTAATTCATTTTTTTTTATTTTTTTTATTTTAAAAATTTAATTTTAAAATTTCCCAATGTGGGGCTTCCCCTCCCCTGGCCCGCAGGCCAAAAGGACCTTAAAAAAAGTCCACCGGGGCTGGCACCTTTTATTTTTATTTATTTTTATTTATTAATAAAGTTCCAGGTGAGGAGGCTGGCGGTGACTGGACAAGGTAGGAGACACTGGGGGAACAAAAAACAAAATGAAACAAAATGGAAATTTTCATTTCATTTCATTTCATTTCCCTTTGATGGGTGGGTTTTTATTCGCTTTGTTAGCTAATGAAATGAAAAGTGAATAAGAAAACAAATTAAAAATTTGTTTTATGCCCATCTCTGGTTCTCATGCAAAAGTTTCTAGAGGGCTAGCCATGCTAGATTGTAGTCTGTGGAAGCACAACCATCAGATGCTTGGTTGTCTTTGAAAACTAACAAGCTTTATTTGAAATAACATTTATTGGGAACAGCCTAATTCCTGAACTGCAGGTTCACTGCAGTCTACAAAAAATATCTGATAGTCTTTAAGGTACAACAAGAGACTTAATGCTATGTCTTCATATGTAGAAGTAATGTGCATTGTAATTCATAGGGCAAAGTCCTGTTGTATTTGAAACCTGGAGGCAATTAATGTAAACTAATTAAAGGATCCATGTTCCAAAGCTCTGTAAGGCTCCCTTTTGCATTTGGAAAAAAAACTTGGGAACCTTTGGACACAGTGGGTTGAGGATCCTTTAATATTAATTGATGATTCATTGATTCATTGATTCATCTGTTTTCTATACTGATTTCTATACTGCCCAGCTAGCAACAAGGCCATTTTGGGGAGGTTTGCAGCAGTAAAAAAAAATTCAGTAACACAATAAAATAGTCTAATAGTTAAATATTACCATTGGATCGCTGTCAGTGGGATCAGAACCACTAGTGGCGTACATTTACTATGACCGTCTCCCTGCTTTACCCCACCCTGGTGTCCCAAGACCCTCAAACACTTCCCCATAGCAAAAGGGAGCCGTAAAGAGCTTAGGGACTGAAAAGGAGCAAGTAAGACTTTTTATCACTTAAGCTCTTAAATGTCATCCAGTCTGGATTATGCCACACAAAATGTTGCACCAGGATATTTTCCTATTGTGAGCTTCTCTCCCCCATCATCACCACCACCACTTTCTCCAACAACATTTTTATATACTCAACTCTCCCCTCCTCTGCTGCCATAAAAGACAAATTACCTCCATTCATATTTCTTGAATAAACAGCCCTGACAATTTCTTTGTGTTGGGCTGAGAAGTAGTTAAGTGGTGAAAATAGAAGTCAGCTTCTGGGATTTTTCCTTCCTTTATGTCACTTTATGGTAGTGAGCCCTGTTTATATTAAATTGTGTTCATTTAAACATATTTATGGCACGGTTGACTAATAATTTTAAAAAAATGATGCCACTCTCAATGCACCCAATCACATTTGATTTAGGAAGGCAACAGCAAAGATTCCCCATGTTGGTATGCAAATATATCCTGTTGAAACTACAGAAAGCATCTGCCAGGTGTTGTTAACACACTGGGGTTGATGAACCATGGTTACGATTTAGTGTCATGCGGCTCTCTTGTTACCAACTTGTTATGTCCCTACTTTTTACAACAAGCAGGCTTCTTAAGTCAACACTTGAAAGTTATATGCATGCATTTTGCAGCCTGTAATGAAAGTTGAGTGTAACAAATCTCAAACACCTTGAACTAAATGGCCACTATATTTTTGCCTCATAAAGATTAAAAGGCTGTCAACAATGCATGATGAACCAGGAGGTACACTCAGATGTAAAATAAGCAAAACAAGAAGGGACAGCTAAGCATCTGTGGATGTCGGGGGAAAGCAAGAAAAAGAAAGGAAGGAATTGTATATTAGAGGTTTCCAACCTGGAATCATCCAGCTGTTTTGTTCTACAAATTCACTGAAAGAGGTTATAAGATTTCTAGTCCAAAATGTCTGGGGTATACTTGTAGTTATTGTTATGTGCTGCCAATTCAGCTTTGATTTATGGTGACTTCATGCTTGGTTGCCATTATTTTGTTATATTATTTATCTAGTTGTCTACACAAAATGATCTTAAGAGAACAGGAAGGCTTTTCTAAAACGTAGCTGTTAATCAATCTTTTTAAAAATAAAATTATTGTTGCTAGGATTACACCTTGTGATACTAATTCTGTATGTTTAGTCATCGAACATGTTTCAGGTGGGGCACCTTGGCCCACGTGCCCAGATTTTTGGCGCGAAAAGCACCGGACCACTGGGTTTCCTGGACAGGGGCTGGGAGGCTATATAAACCTGCACACTCAGTCACTTAAGGCTCCTTTGTTTTCAGCTCCCACCCACCCTCCCAATTTGTTGAAATGAGAGTGAGGGTACTGGTCACATTTTGGGCCGGTTGGGAATTTTTGACTATCAATCCTATTGGCCGGGATTGATGGTGCATTTTTGCTCATCCCATTCTCGTTTCACTGTAGGGTGGGTATATAATATCCCGGTCACAATGGCAGATAGTGCAACAGGTAACAGTTTAAAAACTTCATTGCTAGGTTGATTTATAGTTAGGACACAGCCCTCAGATTAAATGAAGTACAGAGTCAAATAGGGAGAGGAAGACAGGCTGTTAAAATGTTCATTAAGTGCTAGTTGGAGGACTGCATTTAATTAAGTTGAGTATTGCAGTCAGGATTATGCTGAACAGGTGGGCAGCATATTTCTGATTTATTAAACGATTTGAGTTCCATGGGGCTGAAAAGTAATTTTTTAAAAAAGCCCTTTCCTGGTTGCACTATGTTCAGCCCCCTTGTGGGAGTTCAGGTTCAGCATTTTTAGTTAATTTATTACAATAAAATTGTGACCCTTGTTTAACCTTTGTCATGTATTTTATTCTGGGCTGCATGGGCAAAGTTTTCTAACTGGAACTCCTATGTGACTTTTATATGGATTACCATGCATGGTTACATTGACTGATTTCATAAGAACACTAGTATTTTCCATGTTACTTTCCACCCCTCATAATGGATTTTTTCTTTTTGGGTGATTTTTTTAGCTTTAATGTTATCTTTTAATGTTCTAAGATGCCTCTTCTAATTCCCTGTTCTTAACGTAAATATGTCTTAAATGCACTGGGCTGTATATTGTCCCTCATTACTGTAAGCCACCTTGAGTCCTTTTCCAAGGAGGAAGTTGGGTAAAAATATTCAAAATAAATAAATAATAAAGACATTAGGAGGAAGTCTCTATCTATCTCTCCTCCCCCGGTGTGTGTGTGTGTGTGTGTGTGTGTGTGTGTGTGTGTGTGTGTGTGTGTGTGTGTGTGTGTGTGTGTGTGTGTGTGTGTGTGTGTGCTGACAGGAACTCAGCAAAATATTACAACAAATTTGCTCATTCTGCAAAATGCCATGTAAAATCTAAAGATTACTAATTGTAGCAAAAGCCTTAGTTTTCTGAATTCACAGGAAATGTCTCTAAAATGTGATGACGAGAAAGAAGCCATTTTAAGCAGCTGTGCTGTAATTAAAAGATTATCAGTACTTATTGTTTAATGTCTTGCAAAGAAGCAGCATATCTACTTAAATGCACACTAGCACATTTACTACAATGTTTATGATGTATTTATTTGGTTTCTAATATTCAGACTTTTTATATTTTTCATTAAATGCTTATTGTTGATGGATATTTTTGATTGTTAATGACAATGAAATTCTATTGCTCTGTGGAAAATCAGTTTTAATGTTGCAGTGCTAGATTTCTGCATAAAAGTAATTTATTTGAATTCTTGGTGCAACTGAAATAAAATTCAGAAACAGAGTCATTAAGCTTATATAGGAAAACAAAAATTATATACTTCTGGTGTACAGTAGTGATGAAGCAATTATCATTTTTAGAGATATATTATTGGAATTTAGCTCTAATTGTAGCTTTTGCTGAATTACAGTAGTATGAAGTCATAAAACATATGCCAATATCAATAGTTTCATCCTACTATATGCTGATGTAAGAGAAGATGAGAAGGAAAGAAAATCTGTGTTCTATAATAATATGGAACGAAGGCAAGGACAAAGAAGTCTAAAAACTGAGTGATTTCAGTATTCAGAATAAGCACATGCTTTGTCTTAGGGAAAAAAAATCTAATAATGGATCAAATAAGAGCTTTTCTGTGGTTCTTAGGGCGTTTATACACGACCCCTAAGCTGTGCTGCAAATGGCTCCCAGCTCCGGAGCTTAGAAATGTTTTCCCACCAGCTCCGGAGTTTGGAGACAATTAAGTGCGACCCCGCCCACTTTAGCGTGACCCAGCGCACTTTCCTTGTACCTTCTCTTTGGAGGTGATAAAAAATTAGATGCGGATAAGAGTGCCCGGCTCTCCTGCCTTGTCTGTTGTTTTTTTGCCTCCCGCCCCTTTAAGAGCTCCTTGAGACGGAAGCAGGAAGTAATGGGGCTCGTGGCAAGTTCAACCGGCTTCTTTTGTCCTTTTTTTGCCTCCCCTCCTCACGCCGACAGGAGCAGGAAGTGCTGAGGGGTGGGGACGCAGGAACAAAAACGAACTCCCAAGATCTCTGGTCCGAATTTAAGGGACCAGAGAATCTTAGGGGTCGTGTGAAAAGGCCCTTAGGCAACTATGGGGTGCAGGAAGGAACCCCACCACCACTTATCATTTACATTCCAGTCAGCATTCACAAAATTGCAAAACTATTCAGCTGTTTTTAATGAATGAATGAGGAAACTCATCCAGTTCGTTACTGCAGCTAAACACTCATGTAAAGATGAGAGAGTAGCTCCCTTGGAATCCGGGGGTGAGGCAAGGTAAAGCTGGGTATCATTGCCATACTGATGGCACTTATCCCCCAAAGACTTGATAATCTCCCCCAGTGGCTTCATAGAAATGTTAAATAACATAGGAAACAAAACAAAACCCTGGGGAACTCCACAGGTCAGCAGCCATGGTGTCGACCGTGAATCACCTAACACCACTTTTTGCATTCTTTCCTGCAGTAAGGACCATGGCCACATTAATGCAGCACCCCCAATTCTCATTCGAGAGACGAGTCAGGATTAGAGATGGGCACGACTTGAAAAAAATTTTTTTCGAGTTGTCGTTAGTCAGGCCAGTCCCATTTCGGGTCGTTTCCGGTTTTCGCGAAAATTTGCAAAAATTAGTCGGTTCGTTTTTTTCGTTTTTTCGTTGTCGTTAGTACTGGTTTTTTGGGGGGGGAGCGGGCTCCTGGAGGCACCTCTGTGGGGTGGGTGCCTCCTCTGGCCCGCTATAAAGGGAAAGTGGGCTCCTGGAGGCACCCGTGGGTGCCTCCTGCCACTAGGAAGGGGAAGCAGGCTCCAAGAGAGACCCCTCTACATGGGGGTCTCCCTTCCTCACCTGCTGCTGCTGCAAAATGCTATGCAATAGCCATATGGATATTGCATAACATAATGTGCAGACGTGAGACCAGTGTGAGAGTGATAGGGTCATACCCGCCCTTCACAAGGCTCTGGCACCACCATGTCTCACACAGAAGGGAATTGTACTTGCTGCGTGTAGTGCAATGCAAGCAAGTAGATCTGGCTTTAAGGTGGCTTAGTGCAAGAGCTAGGGTTAGGCTAGTGACAGGTAAGGTTACGGTGGGCTAGTGGGTTGCACCTCTGGGTGCCTCTCTGACCCACTAAGAAGACAGTCTGTGACGTATGGATACGGAGTCAAGGGTTAGGGTTAGGGCTAGGGCAGGTTTTAGGGGCTTTTTTGGGCACATCCCAGAAGTCTCCATGGCCAAGTGGCCATGCGACTGGTGGGATGGCTCCAAAAATTTGCATGGTTGTCCACTCCCACATGGCTGGCCACTTGGCCAGCCCATCATTGCGCACTGCGCAGGTGTAAATAAAATAAAATAAAATAAAATCAATGGAGGACAGAGGAGGAGAGGAGAGACATTTTGTTGCAAGAAAAAACCCACTGCTACTGTGAAAAATCTGGCAGTTTATAAATTTTCGCGTGTTTCTGTTGTGCTTGTGTGTTTTTGGACCACGATTTCAAAAACAATATTGCGTTTGCCGCCCCATTTTGGATCCCCCCGCCCGCACCGCATGGCATGGCGATGGCGACTCGCGAGTCCGGCTGCCCAGGATGGGGGGGGAGGCGGGACCCCCCCTCCAGAAACCACCCCTCCGGTAGGTGCCCTGCGCCCTTAGTCAAGCAGGCATTTTTCCGCCTGCTTTTTTGGCCCGGGAATGGGTGGGGGAGAGTTTTAAAAGTTTTTTCCTGTGCCGTCCGTGCCGCTTGCTTGCGCTTTAATTGCGGCGGCCGGCGGCGAGACTGGGCTTTTTGCTGGCTGCGAGCCTGCGGCGAGTCCCACCAGAGCAGCCGAGGACGGGGGATGAGGGGGGAGGCCGGGGACCTCCAGAAACAACCCCTCTGGTAGGTGCCCTGAGGCACGGCAGGCATTTTCCCGCCTGCTTTTTGGCCGGGAACCGGGTTTTTTTAACTTTTAAAAACTTTTTTTCTGTGCCGCGTGTGGCATCGCGCGATCTCGCGATGCAAGGAACGAGCACGACAAATCAGACCAAAATTGTTCGTTCGTCGGTTCGAGCTCGAAGTCTGGGGGAGTAATTCCCGTTACCGTTTCCGTAGAGTAACGGAACCGAGTAACGGAAACGGAAACGGGAATACCGCTAAGTCGTGCCCATCTCTAGTCAGGATGCCATGGTCTATACTCTATAGTATCAAAAGCAGCCGAGAGGTCTAATAAAACCAAAAGGGACACAGATCCCCTATCCATTTTCCTGTGTAAGTCATCTACCAATGCAACCAGTGCTGTCTCAGTCTCATAGCCATGCCTGAAGCCAGATTGAAATGGATCCAGGTAGTTTATCTCATCCAGAAACCTCTGGAGCTGCAAGACCACAACCCGCTCTAGAACTTTTCCTAAGAATGGGATATTCGATACTGTTCGGTAATTGTTCAGTATCATTGGGTCTAAGGAGGGCTTTTTTAACAGCAGTTTTACTATTGTCTCCTTTAAGCATGCCGGAATCCTGCCGTATTGTAAGGAGGCATTCACTACTCTTCCTAACCAGTCTGCCATACCTTCTCTGACAGCTTTTATGATCCATGACGGGCAAGGATCCAGCAGACATGTGGTGGCCCTCATCTCCCCAAGGGTTCGGAACACACCATCCCACTGCAGGAGTTGAAAGTCATCCATTAATACAGGACAAGGAGGGTGGGGTGTTTTATTTACAGGCTCTGTAATAGAGATGGGCACGAAATGACCAATTTTCCGTTACTGTTATCTGTTATTCGTTCTGTTATGTAATGGAATGAATAACGACCCTAGGGGCAAATTTTACACAAACCGAACAGAACCGAGAAAATTGGGTTCAGTTCGGTTGGGTTCAGTAATGTGGGGGGCAGAGATGTCTCCTACCTGGTGCTGGCCCAGAAGTCCTTCAGGGACGGCAGTGAGTCAGCAACCAGGAAGAGGGGAAAAAGCCTACCGCCGCGCTACAGCTGGAGTGCGGCCACATGGTTGGCAAGGCAGTGAAAAAAAACAATTAAAAATGGAGAAAGGCCAGCCTTCCTGAAAACGCCGCCGTCGCCACCGCCGGGACCACCCTCCTCGGGCCTCTCGGAGGCTTTGCGGGGCAAGTGGGACCAGTCAAGTCAAGCTGCTGGCCAGGCACGGGCTGAGCCTTGGGAGGCAGTGGCTGTCCCAGACTCCTGGGTTTCTCCTTGCCGGCAGGCAAGGTGACGGTGGCCCCTGCTCGGGCTGTGTGCTCAAAGACGCTGCTGGCTAGAGAAAGAATTACCCTGAAAGTAAGAAAAACAAACAAACAAAAAGCCCTGCGTAACCTGGAAGTTCGGGTTCACTGGCGTTTCGTGCCCATCTCTACTCAATAATAATAATAATAATAATAATAATAATAATAATAATAATAATAATAATAATAATAATAATAATAATAATAATAATAATAATAATAATGATTGATTGATTGATTGATTGATTGATTGATTGATTGATTGATTGATTGATTGATTGATTGATCACACAATTAAGGCATTGTGTAGGAACCCTCCCCCAGGTCATAGCTATTTGCATGCTCTCCCTGTTCATTAGATTTTTCTTTCTTTTATAAAACAGAGATCTGGAAATGCACTAACAGGTATAGAGTAGGTTCTT
This sequence comes from Phrynocephalus guinanensis, assembly GCA_037367245.1. Taxonomy (NCBI): domain Eukaryota; kingdom Metazoa; phylum Chordata; class Lepidosauria; order Squamata; family Agamidae; genus Phrynocephalus; species Phrynocephalus guinanensis. The sequence continues at coordinate 32,184,633 of CM074741.1, read as the reverse complement.
CACACTGTTAGCTCAGTGATGCAACTGCAAATCCTCTTTGCCCTCCCACTCGAAATAACGAGACGAGACAGGTATCTGGGGTAAACTGGGCCACACTTTATTAACACAACTATTCAACAACCAACAAGGAGGGGCCTGGCATCAGCATACAGGTTGGAACCGTGGGGTCTCCCGGGACCCCTCCAACCGGGCAGCAACGGGCGAGTTACAACCCCCGGCTGGGACAGTCAACCTACTGCCCCCCGCCAGGCAAGTTGATGGTCTTACCCCTCCCTGCATGAGATGGGCTTAAACTGGGTGATACCCAGTGCAGGGAGGCATCCCCCTGTCTTCCCCCGGCACGGAGACCTCCTGGTCCGCCGTGCCCTGGGTCTAGGTTAGTTGGGGACAGATGTTCGTTGTCTACTCACCGCTGCCCTCTGCTTCAGCCGCCAGTGTGACCAATTACTACGCTCACGGGAATACCCTAACACCAGTGTGGGATAGGCGAAAAATCCCCGCTCTCAACGGCCAATCAGAGTGCGGGTCAAAAATTCCTATCCGGCCCCGAAACCGGCGACCAGTCAGACTCACACTAGTTTTCCATGCGTGGCGGGTGGGTGGGGAACGCCCGAACGAAATGCCCTGAGGTGGGGGTCGGAGCCGCCCCTTTTATAGGGCGCTCCTCCCCCTCCCTCTCAGGGCGATCAGCCCCGCCTGCTCCTCTCGCTCTTCTCGCGAGAGGGCAAGGAGAGCCCCGCGCGGCAGACAAGCTGCCGGCGTAGCCGACATTGCCCTCCCACTCGAAATAACGAGACGAGACAGGTATCTGGGGTAAACTGGGCCACACTTTATTAACACAACTATTCAACAACCAACAAGGAGGGGCCTGGCATCAGCATACAGGTTGGAACCGTGGGGTCTCCCGGGACCCCTCCAACCGGGCAGCAACGGGCGAGTTACAACCCCCGGCTGGGACAGTCAACCTACTGCCCCCCGCCAGGCAAGTTGATGGTCTTACCCCTCCCTGCATGAGATGGGCTTAAACTGGGTGATACCCAGTGCAGGGAGGCATCCCCCTGTCTTCCCCTGGCACGGAGACCTCCTGGTCCGCCGTGCCCTGGGTCTAGGCTAGTTGGGGACAGATGTTCGTTGTCTACTCACCGCTGCCCTCTGCTTCAGCCGCCACCGCCGCGGGCCTAGCCTTGCTATGGCCCCGGTCGCCCATCCAACAGAGCGAGCTCAGCCACCAGGCCCCTCCGCAAGTCGCGCAGGAATAGCTCCATTCCCTCATCCGAGAGGTGCACGCCGTCCGGCCTGTATAGCTCATTCCTGCGTACGTTAAAGTCAGGGTGGCCCACTACCGCCCCGAATTCCCGGCAAACAGCCCTACAAACCTCTTGGTTAACACCCCTTCTGGACCGATTGAGCTTTTGCGGGTCGCACATTGCCTTCCAGGTCTGGCGGGGGATCAGCGTTGACCATACCACACGACAGGCCGGATATTTGGCTCTCCAAGTTGCCAGGTCGTGCAAGATCTCCACGATAAGGGACTTGCCCGTTTGCCTGGTCAGGTCGTTACCCCCCAGGTGCACCAGCAAGACATCCGGCGGCCTCCCCAGCGCTGCAGCCATTGCCGCACTGAGGAACTCCCGCCAAGACATCCCCCTCTTCCCCCGCCACTCAACAACCGCCCTGTCGCCGAGCCCTAAATTGGGCCCCCAGCCAGACCTGCGGGCGAACTTCTCGGCCCAATATATGTAACTGTGCCCCAGAATCACCACTCTCCAACGGGAGGCCCGGCCACAAGCATCTGGGGAAACAAAACAACACATTAAACCGGCGGCAACGGCCGCACATAACGCTTATAGCAAGATGAAGCCCACCGGCCTAGCCTACGGATCACTCCCTGGTCGTAGCCCAGGGCGGCGACCGTGGAGGCCGCGCCAATTCGAAACGAATGGGTCCCAAACTTCAATGCCCCCAAGCCCAACTCCTGCAATATCCGCCCCGATAAGCTGCTAAATTGAAATTTAGTTAGGGGCCCCCCATCCCTGTGCTGGAAAAGATAGCCCTCTGCGGTCCCCCGTTGGGCCATGTACTCTTGAAGGGCCCGGACTGGGCAAATAGCGCTGATGGAGCAAGGGCCGAGCCGGAACACAAAACCCCTACCCCCTTGGTCCGTTTTGGACCTCCTGATGCGCACCGTTAAGAGGCCGGGCTCCAGTGTAATGTCGGAGGCCCGGAGGGCCGCAAAGGAAGTATCCCGCCGGCCCGAGGCTACCAGTTCACTCACTCTTAGGGCCCCAAAGAACGCGAGAATGGAGGCCGCCCGAAACAACGCCGCCTCGAAACCGTCCCTGCACACCGCGGGCCACCTGGCACTCATCTCTGCCAGGATGCTGGGGGTAAGCGGGAAACGGGGGTCCGCAACCCTGCCCCTTTCCCTGCTCCATCCCGCTATCATACCCCTCACCCGGAAGTCCCCTGTATTGTCCGGGCATCCCCTCAGCTTGGCATAGAAGGCCAAGGCTGCCAACTTCCCTTGCAAGGAACTGGGGGCTAACCCTTTGCGGTGCAAGTAAACTAGAAATCGCTGCAGGTGTTCCACAGGCAGGGGCCAGCTTTGCTCCAGGCCCTGCAATGTCCTGAAGGCTGCAAACTCTTCCATTACCGCCGCGTACCCCCTCTGCGTCCTGGGAGCGACAGAGAGGCAGATAGCACGGTCGGCCTCAGCGCGCCAACCAGCCATACCTCCTCCGGGATCTCGACAGGTAGGGCGGCCGCTCCTGGGGCAAGGGCCCGGAAACGCTCGGCCTGTCGGCGGGATAAAGCGTCGGCAATCTGGTTATTCACCCCTGGTACATGGCGTGCGTGTGCTAAGATATTATATTGCAACGCCCGCAAGGTAAAGGACCTCACAAGGCGCATGACCCTGGGGGAACGAGAAGTCAAGCTATTGATGACGTGAACTACGGCCAAATTGTCGCACCAAAAGCGCACGACAGAGTTGGCCCATTCCCTCGACCAAATGTACAGGGCGACCCAAATGGGGAACAGCTCGAGGAACGTCAAGTCCCGTGTCGTCCCGTCCTCTTGCCAGGCAGCTGGCCAAGAGCCACTGCACCATAACCCCCTCCAAAAGATTCCAAAGCCCAGGCCACCCGCAGCGTCCGTCTGCACCTGGAAATGGGCCCCCAGCCGCAGCTCGTCCCTCCAGAATGACACCCCGTTAAAGCTCTCCAGGAAGATCGCCCATACGGCCAGGTCTTCCCTCATTTCGGCCGTGACCCTGGTTCTATGGGTTGGCTTGCGGAGCCCCGCCATTGCCGCGTACAGCCTGCGCAGGAAAGCCCGTCCCGGTGCCACCACCTTGCACGCGAAGTTCAGGTGACCGACCAGCTCTTGTAGTTCCCTGAGTGACAGCTTGCTGCGAGCCCGGGCCACGCGTACCCGGACTCTAAGGTCCTGCAGCTTGTTCTGGGGCAGGCGGCAACTTTGGGCCTTGGAATCAATTTCCACGCCCAGGAAAGTCAGGGTCGTTAGCGGCCCTTCTGTCTTCTCCTCGGCCAAGGGGAGCCCCAGCTCCCCCGCCAAGGCCCGGAAGCTGTCGAGGAGGAATTGGCATCTCCCCGACCCGGCCGGCCCACAAAAAAGGTAATCATCCAAGTAGTGGGCCGTGCTGGCAAGGCCGGTCACTCGCCTCAGGCGCCACTCAACGAAGGAACTGAAGCGTTCAAAGATCGCACAGGACACCGAGCATCCAAAGGGGAGTGCTCGGTCCATGAAAAACTGATCCCCGAACCGAAAGCCCAGGAGCTCGAAATCTCCCGGGTGCACTGGGAGAAGCCGAAAGGCGGACTTAATGTCGCATTTCGCCATCTCCGCGGCTAAGCCACAGGCTCGAACCATGCGCACTGCGGCATCAAAGGACGTATACCGCACGGTACACAGGTCGTGCGGGATGCCATCGTTAATTGAAGAGCCGCTCGGGTGGGACAAATGATGGATTAACCTAAACTCCCCTGGCGCTTTCTTGGGTACAAGCCCCAATGGGGAGACCCTGAAGTTGGGCATAGGGGGCTCCGCAAAAGGTCCCAGGACCCGTCCCTCTCGGACCTCCTTGTCGATCTTCGCTCTGGCGACATCCTCCGCGCCCCGCAAGGACCTGAGGTTCTTGGCCAGAACGGGCTGTCTAACTCCTTCAAATGGAATACGAAAACCAAACATAAAACCCTCCACCAGGAACTGGGCGGCGGCGCGATCCGGATAATCCGCCGCCCATCTTCGCAACACGGCCACCTTAATTGGGCTGGGCCCCTTTTGCAGTGGCAGCATCGCTGCCCCCTGCTTTCCTGTTGCCTCCCCCATCCCGTGCCCGTCCCTGCTGCGGGCGGGCTCTGCTGCAGCTAGTGGCGGGGTGCTGAGCCCCACACACCGAGCACTCGTGCTTGAAACGGCACGGCTTCCGGTTGCAGGTGCCCTGGCCGTTGTACTCCCAGCAGACCAGCCGGACTTGAACCGGCTGGCCCGCCGTGGCGCGGGCAGCTGCATTGGTAGGTCCTTTCCGGATCATGCGGCCACTATCGTACCGGTCCCCTAAGGCTGGCCTCACCGGGGTCATAAACTGCAGCCAAATGGGCGGCAGCGGTTCGTCCCACCTAATAGAGGGATCGAGGGCGGCTCTACGACGAAATTCTTCGTCATACAAAAGCCACGTGTGCCCCGGAAAATCCACGAAGGCCCGATAGATAAGATCCATGTACTTCAGCATCGACTGCGCCCGCCAAGGCCGAGCCTGGAGCGAGAGGGACATATAAATCATGTAAGCCGGCAGCCACGTGGCCCATGAACGTTCCGGCTTCCTTCTCAGCCTACGGTCCTTATCCTGGGGGTCTTCCTTATCTAGCTCCTTGGAGTCCATTTCCCTATTCAGGAGACTAAATATATCCAGGAATTCCCCCCGCCATATCCTTTCCTTGGTAGCCTGGGCCAAGTGATGCCCGAAAGGAGACGCATAGTCCCCAAAGGGAAGTGCCGCAGCGGCCACACCAGCGTATCCCGGCGCCCAGCCGGAGGCCGGCCAAACAGCCAAGCCCTGTGTCGTCTGCCCCGGGGCGGCCCAGGCCGGCGCCTGCCCCGGCAGCCAGCCCGCCGCGCCCATTGGGGAGGGCCCCAGTACCTGCCCCAGTGACCCCCCTGGCAGGGGGGGCTGCCCCGTTACCCCGCCCAGGCCCGGTGGCTGGCCGCCATGGGCGGCCGCGTACGCGGCCAGCCATGGCTGCCACGTCGCAAGAGAGGGCTGCTGCGCTGCCGGCGCCTGAGCCGGCCACCCCGATGGGGAAGCCGGCCCAGGGGCCGCCACGCCAGCCGCCCACGGCCAAGTCAGGGTTGGTGTAGTGTCCGGTGCAGGAGCCAACTCACTCGTTGACGCGGTCTCCGGCGCGGGTAGCGTCGCGCCCTCCTCAACTTCGATGGTCTCCGAACCGGCCGCCGCTGCTCCCGCTTCCTGCGAAGGCGCCCTCGCCCGCTTGGCTGCTGCTGGGGAGCCTCCCACAGCCACCGCGGCTGCCGGGTTTGCCTCGAGCTGCTCCAATCTGGCAAAACGGGCAGAGAAGTCATTAGCCATTTGTTTTAACTGCGCCCTCTTCCTGGACCTGGAAGGCCTGGCCCCCGCCCTAGGCGCAGGACCTGGCCGGGCCTCCGGTTCGCTCACACCTTTAGCCGTTTCCAAAGCAATGAGGCGTGATTCCAGCTCCAGCCATATTGGCCAGCCCTCCTCCTCAGATGAGGGCTCGGACTGTGGAGCGACGGGGCAAGGCCTCTTAGCCGGGCCCTTGCCCTTGCCTGCCGGCTTGCCTTTCTTGGGCGCCATGGCCTACAAGGAGGCCGCCGGCAAGAGGTGTCGGTGGGGAGGGGTAAAGTGGGCAGGCCCTACCCCCCAACTGAGTCACACACCCCCACTGACTCGGTCCCAGGACCAGCCGGGCCCAAGGCCACAACAACGCCACCTTCCCCTAGGCCTCTCTCCAGAGGCCCCAGGCAGTAGCCCGTCCTGGTGCAAGGAAGGGAGGGGGCGGGCCCTGTCCGATTGCCCAGGCCCTGCTTCCCTCTGGCCCAAGATTCAGCCAAGGCCTACCGGCCCTCTCTAGTCCCGGCCCGCCCTCGGGGCACCCAGGTGGCCCGGCCTCGCTGCACCCAGCCCCTCCGGGCTGGGCCCACCCTTCCCAGCGCGGCGTGCCACGCACCCGCCGCCGACCAGGCCCAAGGCAAGGGCCCCAACCGGCCGCCCCGTACCCGGCCTGCCTGCAGAGGCCCCAGCCGCCCAGGCCCCCGTCGGGCCAATCCCAAAGCCCGCTGCCGCGCTCCCAGCAGGTTCCACCCGCCCCCGCCGGACCCAGGGAAAGCACGGGACCCGCTGGGGCCCCGGTGGTCAGGCACCCTCTCCCCCTGCCCGCCCGGGATGGGGACCCTTGGGGCGGGTTCGGGCCCCGGTCAGGCCCGGCACGGGCCGAAGCTCACGCGGGGGGAGGGCTGAATGCCGCTCCCCCGGTCCGCTCTCCGGCGCTCCGCGGCAGGCCGCCACCCACGGCTCCGCGATCCGGCTCTCTTGCCGAGCTCCCGTGTGCCGAGCCGAGCCGCAGCCCCGCTTTCCGGCTGCGCTCGGCCGACTCCAAAATGGCGCCCGCCACGAGGCAGCGGCCTCAAAATGGCGGCGCCCAGGCGGCGTTCGGCGATCCTTCCCCGCCGAACGCCCGAACGAAATGCCCTGAGGTGGGGGTCGGAGCCGCCCCTTTTATAGGGCGCTCCTCCCCCCTCCCTCTCAGGGCGATCAGCCCCGCCTGCTCCTCTCGCTCTTCTCGCGAGAGGGCAAGGAGAGCCCCGCGCGGCAGACAAGCTGCCGGCGTAGCTGACATTTGTATCATCCTTCCAAGTGAGAACTTAAAGTGCCTGTACACATTTTAGTGAGCATGAGAAGTTCTGCATCAGTTCATAGAGGGGTGGAAACAGGAGATATAGATCATACCTGCATTCCCAAGTAATCCCCACCTCTTGAAACCCACATGCTTGCATGTTTAAGGCCTGAAGGCTGCTCAACCATTCATAAGCTAGAGAGTCAGCTTTTTTAATAGAAATATTTGCCTCTAGGGATTACTGACAGGGCAATTAATAACCTGAATACAGAGTTATTTGAAAGAACCATGTTATACCAAAAAAACAAAAAACAACCAAAAACCTATGTACAACTGGGGCAATAAAACCCAGTAGTCAATTGTATAAAGGCAAGGGGAATGGCAATGGAGTGGAAAATTGTATCAGTGGAAGATTGTTTGCTGACTATACCTACTGACAACCCATCATCTTACATTATGCCAGAGTGGGGAAATTTAAGTCCATGAGATGCATGTAAAATGTTTACCATTGCAGTGGTCAAGACTAGCAGGATATCATAATTCACAGGCAAGCCTCAAACTTTTCAGTGATCTGCTATGGAAAAGAAAGATAAGTCTTGCCTCTTTACAGGATTCTCCTAACATTTATATTTTCTTCATTTGTTTTAACCAGAGAGCAAATATGGTGTCCCTGGAATACTACAAAGTCATATCACTGTCTTACAGACAGTTTGCCTTTCTACCTCCTTTTCTCTGTAACCCTAAAGATCAGCCCTCCAAGAACCACAGATGTGCAGCCTATGGATGTTCCTTGTGTTGACCCTTCTTTGGCCACTAACTGGACTAGATTGTGCACAATGTGGTCTTGATGGACTGTAAAAACTGCAGTGAATGAAATGATAGACAAGGCCAGAAGTTATAAACTTCTTGTATCCATTGAAATGTAAAGGTGTGTTGGGAAATTTGGAACTGAAACACAGTATTATCCCTCTCCCTACATGATTTTCTGCATGTTAAAATACTAATGTGGCTTGTTCTTTATTTCACTTAATTTGTAAGATGACGGTTTAGTTGGACTGAGACAGAATTCTATCCTGTTATTGTCTGTCTTTGGCCTAGTTAGAGTGGGGGACATTGAGCCAAGTCAGTGAAAGTTTGTGGGTTTGTCTTGTTTGTTTTTCTGTGCAGAAATGCAGATGGTATTATTAATGTACAGAGTTAAAAGACAGGATGGAATGTATAAATTTTTTCGATGCAAGATTCTCAGAAACAATAGTACCTGTGAAAGGGGAGAATAGTACCTGTGAAAGGGATCTGGGAGTCTTGGTGGACGACAAATTGAACATGAGTCAGCAGTGTGATGCAGCAGCCAGGAAAGCCAATGCGATTCTTGGTTGCATCAACAGAACCATAGTGTCTAGATCAAGGGAAGTGATAGGACCACTCTATTCTGCTCTGGTCAGACCCCACCTGGAGTACTGTGTCCAGTTCTGTGTGCCTCAATTTAAAAAGGATGTTGACAACCTCGAGCAGGTGCAGAGGAGGGCGACCAGGATGGTTGAGGGTCTGGAGGAAATGTCTTATGAGGAACAGCTTAGGGAACTGGGAATGTTTAGCCTTTCATAAAGAAGGCTGAGGGGGGAATATGATAGCTATGTTTAAATATTTGAAAGAATGTCATATTGAAGAGGGAACAGGTTTGTTTTCCATGGCTTCAGAGACTAGGACTCGGGGCAATGGTTTCAAACTACAGGAAAAGAGATTCCAGTTGAACATTAGGAAGAACTTCATGAGGGTTAGAGCTGTTCAGCAGTGTAATATGCTGCCACAAAGGGTGGTGGAGTCTGCCTCCTTGGAGGTTTTTAAGCAGAGGCTGGATGGCCATCTGTCGGAAATATTGTGATGAGGTTCCAGCATGGCAGGGGGTTGGACTAGATGGCCTTTGAGGTCTCTTCCAACTCTATGATTCTATGATTCTATGATTCTATGAATAACTTATCAGGAAGCATTGAGCAGATAAGAGAGAAAGAAAATGGTACACTTAGGAAAAATGATAGGTTTCAGATTGGGTAATGAACTTAATGTGTTTCTGTGTAGTGGATACTTGGATTATGTTTGGTGCTCATGACTGTAATTATGACTCATGATCCTATGTTAAATGTTTATGTTTGATGCCTGTATAATGTTTGATGGGCACTTGATAGGTGCCAGTTCTCTCAATATTGGGCAGGAGTCAAATGCATTGATTTCATCTAATGAAGACCTTTTACATGACACTGCATTTTTATCAATTTACTAAGACCTTGAAAAAAGTACTTCTCCAACAGGGGGTCATTTGAAAGGGCTAGAAAACTGATCCACACTCACTGCTTCTCCTGGCCACTTCCATTCTCCCCATTTATGGCTGTATTTAACAGTTAGGAGTAGAGATGGGCACGACTAGGGAAAATGACGTTTTCGAGTTGTCGTGTGTCGGAGGCAGTCCGTTTTGGCTCGTTTCCGTTTTTCGCGAAATTTCGCAAAAATTAGTCAGTTCGTTTTTTCATTTTTTCGTTGTCGTTAGTACTGGTTTGGGGGGGTAGCGGGCTCCTGGAGGGAGCTGCAGGAGTCAGCCAGAGCCACAAGTGACGGACTGGCAGACTCTTTGCACCTGCTGTGTCTCACGTACTTGCATGTAGTGCAATGCAAGTAGATCTGGCTTAGGGTTAAGACGGGTTAGCGCAAGGGCTAGGGTTAGGCTAGTTACGGGTGAGGTTAGGGTGAGTATTGGGGTGCACCTCTGGGTGCCTCTCTGACCCACTTAGAAGGACAGTGTACTGGCGTATGGGTTAGGCTTAGGCTTAGGGTTCGGGTTTGGGCTACGATTAGTGGGCTGTTTATGCCCAATTGGCACATCCTAGAAGTCTCTGTGGTCAACCTGGCCAAGTGGCCATGCGATTGGTGGAAAATTTGCATGGTCCACTCCCATGGGCGAACCCATCATTGCGAATGTGCAGGTGTAATAAAATAAAATAAAATAAAATAAAATAAAATAAAATAAAATCAACGGAGACTTTTTTTTGCAAGAAAAACCCACTGCTGCTACTGTAAAAATTCAAGCATTTAAAATAGCTAATTTTCGCATGTTTCTGTGGTGCTTTGGTGGGGTTTTGGGCAACGATTTCAAAAAAAATATTGTGGTCGCCATTTTGGATCCCCCGCACTGCATGGCAAATGGATGCGCCCTCCCAGCCTGGTACCAGCAGCGCAGCAGTAGCAATAGCCAAGGAGAGGGGGGCGGGGACCCCCCCCAAATAAAACACCCGTATGGCCTGGTAGGTGCCCTCAGACAGTTTTCGCCTCCTATTAGGGCCGGGAATCGGGTTTTTTTTTAACTTTTAAAAACTTTTTTTCTGTGCTGCTTGGCATTGTGCGATCGCCACGATGCAAGTAACGAGCACGACAAATCAGACCAAATTGTTCGTTCGTCGGTTCGAGCTCGAATTCTGGCGGAGTAATTCCCGTTACCGTTTCCGTAGAGTAACGGATACGAGTAATGGAAACGGAAACAGGAATACCGCTAAGTCGTGCCCATCTCTAGTTAGGAGACAAGTCAACACATGAATCTTGGACTGAATACTGGATGACTATGCAATGTAAATTGCACTGGGGGAAGAGGGATATCTTTGCAGGAAATGATATATTCTTGTCCACTATTAAATGTTGTATAATAGAACAGAAATATGAAGCCATGTTCCTCGTCAATTCAAAGTACACAGGATTTGCTTTACTAAAATATATTGATGATCTGAGTAACCTCTTAAGTCACCTCACCTTGATGATCCTCCATGTAATTTCATCAGAGACAAGGCATTAGATTTCCAAATGCTTCGGAATGCTACAGAGCTGCAGCTGATAAGCTTTGAATGGAAAAATGTCAGACTTGAAACTGGATATGAAAATCTTGCTTCTGAAGTAAATAAAATTGAGAGAACAAAAACTGAGGAAGTGCATTTTGATGTATCCTTCTTTGCTTTTTTTTACTTCAAGAATTAACTGAGTATGAGAAGAATGTGCAAATTCTGAATATGTTTCTTTGAACAGCCTCCCAGAAGTTTTATTGAATCATATCATGAGGAGAGACAAAATTACATTTCAGCTAATCAATTTAAGCACAAAAATGCTGATATATAGAAGAAATGTGCTGGCAGTATAAAGTTGTATAGCAGAAATGTGGAGAGTTTATGGTCCCTCAATTAACTAAAGCTACTATTCAGCCAAACCATTTGAGACAGATTAGATGGAAAATAGATAAAGATAGATAAGATATTGCAGAAGCAGATAGGCTGATTAATTCTCTCAGTGCATCTCTGCAGGATGTTACATCTTTGTACAAGGCACATTGCAAATCCAAATGATGCATAAATGAGTTTCCTATCACCGTCTGAACACTGAAATAAACTTTGGGGTGGGCTCAAAAAGCTGTACAAATTTCCTTCACTTACTGTCTACAGTATATATCATCCTAAAAACTACATCTCCAGATGAGAAGTATTCAGAAAAAAATAGTAACACGGCTGCCCTTTGGTTTTGTGAACTCATATTGATCAAGGGCCTTTTGATACTTTAAGGACGAGCAAATGTGATGTTGCATAAGTTTTTGTGGACTCCTGCCCACTTTTCCAAAAGGTATGGGAAATTTGTTACAAGCTATGTTCAGTTATTTTACTTAATTCCAATTTAATTCTGAATCTTTCTTATAATCATATTCTGTCAAATTGGAAATACTTCAACATTCATCTAGCCTAACCCATGGCAGTTCAGAAACCCAGAGTGAAAGAATCCCTGACAATAAGGAGCCCCTATGTGGAAGAGCATCCACTACTTTCCAGGATAATTCATACAACTGGTGTTAGAAAGAAGTCAGAAATGTATTGTTTATGGCCGTGGTCCCTTCAATATGCACAATATAAAATAAAGTCCAGCTTTTCAAAGTGTTGATATTAAAAGTGCATGTTTTAAAATGTGCCATTCTTTAGAGCAGTTCCAACGGATCTAAGGACCTTTAAAGTGCATAGTATATGTGTCCTTGAGAAAACCAGACCTCAGTGTCTTGACTTTAGAGCAGGTACATTCATTCAAAAATTTGGTCCTGTACCTTAGTGATAAATTGTTTTAGCTGGAAGCAACATTTAAATGCCACTACCATACTGAGTAGAGATGGGCACGGCTTAGCGGTATTCCCGTTTCCGTTTCCGTTACTCGTTTCCGTTACTCTACGGAAACGGTAACGGGAATTACTTCACCAGACTTCGAGCTCGAACTGACAAATGAACAATTTTGGTCTGATTTGTCGTGCTCGTTACTTGCATCACACAATCGTGCGATGCCACGCGGCACAGAAAAAAAGTTTTTAAAAGTTAAAAAACCCCGGTTCCCGGCCGAAAAGCAGGCGGAAAAATGCCTGCCGTGCCTCAGGGCACCTACCAGAGGGGTTGTTTCTGGAGGTCCCCGGCCTCCCCCCCATCCCCCGTCCTTGTGGGCTGCTCTGTGGGACTTGCCGCAGGCTCGCAGCCAGCCAGCAAAAAGCCCAGTCTCGCCGGCCACCGGCCGCCGCAATTAAAGCGCAAGCAAGCGGCACGGACGGCACAGGAAAAACTTTTAAACTCTCCCCCCACCCATTCCCGGGCCAAAAAAGGAGGCGGAAAAATGCCTGCTTGACTAAGGGCGCAGGGCACCTATCGGAGGGGTGGTTTCTGGAGGGGGGTCCCGCCTCCCCCCCGTCCTGGGCAGCCGGACTCGCGAGTCGCCATCGCCATGCCATGCGGTGCGGGCGGGGGATCCAAAATGGGGCGGAGAACGCAATATTGTTTTTGAAATCGTGGTCCAAAAACACACAAGCACAACAGAAACACGCGAAAATTTATAAACTGCCAGATTTTTCACAGTAGCAGTGGGTTTTTTCTTGCAACAAAATGTCTCTCCTCTCCTCCTCTGTCCTCCATTGATTTTATTTTGTTTTATTTTATTTACACCTGCGCAATGATGGGCTGGCTGAGTGGCCAGCCATGTGGGAGTGGACGACCATGCAAATTTTTGGAGCCATCCCACCAATCGCATGGCCACTTGGCCATGGAGACTTCTGGGATGTGCCAAAAAGCCCCCTAAAACCTGCCCTAGCCCCCCTAACCCTAACCCTAACCCTTGACTCCGTACCCATACGTCACAGACTGTCTTCTTAGTGGGTCACAGAGGCACCCAGAGGTGCAACCCACTAGCCCACCGTAACCTTACCTGTCACTAGCCTAACCCTAGCCCTTGCACTAAGCCACCTTAAAGCCAGATCTACTTGCTTGCATTGCACTACATGCAGCAAGTACAATTCCCTTCTGTGTGAGACATGGTGGTGCGAGAGCCTTAGTTAGGCATCTCACTATGGCTCTGGGTTCAGTGCCATCCACTAGTCTTCACAGTCACTGTCTGCACATTCTGTTATGCAATATCCATATGGCTATTGCATAGCATTTTGCAGCAGCAGCAGGTGAGGAGGGGAGACCCCCATGTAGAGGGGTCTCTTGGAGCCTGCTTCCCCTTTCCTAGTGGGTGAGGATAGGAGGCACCCACGGGTGCCTCCAGGAGCCCACTTTCCCTTATAGCGGGCCAGAGGAGGCACCCACCCCAGAGAGGTGCCTCCAGGAGCCCGCTCCCCCCCCAAAAAACCAGTACTAACGAAAACAAAAAAAACAAAAAAACAAACCGACTAATTTTTGCGAATTTTCGCGAAAAACGGAGACGACCCGAAACGGGACCGGCCCGACTAACGACAACTCAAATTTTTTTTTCAAGTCGTGCCCATCTCTAATACTGAGTACCAGAGCAACTGGGCAGCTAAAAAACTTTCTCCCACCCCAGCGCCTATCGGCTGGCACACAGGGCTTGGGGGCAGTTTAAAAAACTCATGGCTTTTAAAACTTTTTCCCTTCCCCCAAGCTCCAGTAGCAGCTGATCAGTGCTGGGGTGGGGAAAAAAACCTTGTTTTCTCCTGCTCTAGCACTGATCAGCAGGCATGCGGGGCTTGGGGGAGAGAAAAAGAAAGTCCCACCAACAACACACACACACACACACACACACACACACACACACACACACATGAAAAACAAAATAAAACAACAATCAAAATGATTTTTAAAAAGAAATCATTCAAAACAAAACGAAACAGAAGGGAACGGTTGAAATGAAAAATGAAACAAAACGCTATTTTAGTGTTTCATGCTCCTCTCTAATTTTTATATTAGTGGAGAACAGCCAATTAACTCAGCCCTTACAGTGTTTGTCACAAACACTCTCTAAAGGGTAGAAATATGGGGAGAGGGAGCCAAACCCAAATTGGAAATCATGCAACTGGTGAACAACTTCTGTTATAAGAAAATTCCTCTTAAGGTTTGGTCAGAAAGTCTCTCATGCTATCTGAAGCTATTGGATCAGGTCATACTCTCTGGACTGGTTGAAAACAAGCTTGTTTCATATTCTACATAATGATCATTCCCATACATTAGCTTCACATCACCTGTCAAACTTTTCTAGACCAAATGTGATCAAATTCCTTTGATGTTCCAGGTAAACCCCCACCCTCTGCCCAACAGCATTTCTGCAATTTTTGCTTCAAGCACTCACCCAAAACACGTGAAATGGTTCTTCTGAAGGGTGGTCTTTTATAACTTTATTCTACCCCTCCGTTCTATACAATTACATATTTCATTCCAATAAGTTATTGTCAAACAATTTAAAAACAGACTCTGGAACCAAATACAGGAGCAGTATAGAAGAGAGAGAGGGTGGTTTTTTGAGAGTCTGGAAGAGATCCCACAGCACTGGAGAGTTCAGTATCACCAAAGCCAAACAAAACTTGCCACTCCCCATCCCCCAAAATCTAGTGCCTTTCAAGTGTAGAATAAAACAAAAAGTAGTTACAGAGCACTGAAATGTTTTCTCAATCCTTTTACATTTTTTAAAAAAAGGCTTTCACAGGCCATTTCTCAAATCACTTTGGAGACATTTTGTATTCGTTCTGGGGCATTCTGCCCTTGCAACTAGTTAAAAGCCTGTTTTAAGAAAAGTGGTAGATGATATATAGAATGTAGCAAGCATAAGATGCACTAGAAAGGCTATCCTGACATTATTTAATAATAGAGAGTGACTTTTCTAAATAGACACAGACCTCATAAAATAACTATTTTCTTTATCAGTTGAGTATCTAAGGCTAAACCAGAAAGTTCTTAATGTGTCACATATTAGAGCTTAGAAAGTTGCTTTCTCACAGTAATCCATTCCAATCACTCATTATAATTTTGAAAAGGAAATACATTGTTATTACAACATATTAATAAAGTAACTTGTGTTGCTTGCTATATATTGTCTGCCCAGCAAGGAATAAGACTCAGACACAGGTGTTGGATTAAAAATGGGACCACAACTTTATTAAAATGCTTAGCTTCTAAATCCCCTTTCACAAGGGGGGGGTAATGTACTGTGAACCCTTTGAGTTGAAAGCCACCAGACCAAAACCTTGCACAGAGTCTTGCTTTTTGCTGTACAATATGCCTTCAGTCTTATCACTAAGAACACCTCACAAGCCTCAGCTCACCTGAGCTTTCGACCCTAGGTGCACTACTGCCCTGGATAGCCCCTTAATTCCCTCCCTCCCTGTCATTTTTTAACTAATCCAATTTGGTAGTTGGGATGCCTCTTACCCAAACTAGGTGTTCCCAAGGAGCTCACTTCCATCTCAAACTCTTGCACTGCCCACAGTTAATAGAATAGAATAGAATAGAATAGAATAGAATAGAATAGAATAGAATAGAACAACATAACACTTTATTGTCATTGCAACTAGTGCAACAAAAACACTAAAAGTGCCATCCAACCAGTACATCATTCCCTTGAGTATCAAACTCCAAAACATAAAAATAGAATTACAGGAGATTTCATCCACCATATGATATCAGTATAAATTATTTTTTTGCTGGATTAAGTATGGTTAGTACTGTTGGATAAAGGCTATTTTTAAATCAGTTTGTCCTTGTCTTAATTGACCTGTAACATCTGTCTGGTGATATCAGTTCAAACAGAGAGTGTTCAGGATGGGAAGTGTCCTTTGTAAGTGGCGATAGGCAGTGAACGTTGCTCTCTGCTTCAAAGGGCAGGTCTGACCTGTCAAAGTTGGCTGTGGTGCGGAGCAGAGAGCAGTGCTCTTAACTGTCACAGCCCCCTGCCAGAGCTGATTTTGACAGGTCTGACCTGTCAGGGTCAGCTGTCTGGCGGGGCTGGGGAAAGCAACCCTTGGCTGCCCTTGATTGAAGAGGGGTTGGGACAGTCTTCCCGTGAGAATGCATTGAAAACCTATTGATCCATTCTGGAACGGATTGGTTGATTTTCAATGCATTCCTATGGGAAATGGCTGTTTGACTTATGAGCAGTTTGACTTCTGAGGATGGCCTCGGAATGAAGTAATTTCATGAGTCGAGGCACCACTGTACCCTGAAGCAAATGGTGAGCAACCGTGTTCTTATCTTCTTTTCTTCTTATGTTCTTCTTATGTTCCTATTATTCCCTAGGGGAAAACCTAGGGCTTATAATTTAATGCTATAAAGCCTGAAACAGTTCTCTCAAACTGTTTCTTAAAATCAACTTTAAAAGTAACTTAATGACCTTAAAAAGTAACAAGAAAGTGGGTGTTTACAACAATAGAGCAATTTCCCTCACAATTGTTATGCTACCTTTGTTTGAAAAGGAACACAGTATTGACAGAAAGAACACAGTGCATTTCTTGCTCTAATTGATTTATGCTATCCTGACATAAAAAGACAACTCAATGAGTTATTTTATGTGTTATGTGATGCTTGACTCAGCCAAAAACCCCACAAATATCTGTTTTCGCCTTCCATGTTCCCTGTAATTCATGAAAAATGCCTCCAGTGATTTTTCTGTTCCAGAAATAACAATACATGCATAGCAAGCAGAGAAGAAAAGTCTGAGAATTAAGAAAGATGCACAAAACCCATCCGGTTAAGCTGCTGTACTGCAGCCAAAAGTCTCCTCACAACCTGGGGTTCAATTCCAGGTAGCAGGCTCATGGTTCACTCAACCATCCATCCTTCTGAGGTAGGTAAGCTTAGTACCTAGCTTGCTGGAGCACGGCGAAGGGGGTTGTGTAGCCTGCATGACTAAATTGTAAATCTCCTAGACTGTGCTCCAAGTGTCCTTTGCCCCCTGTCCCAGAATGAATGGCAAGACATCAGTTATGGAGTAAACTTGTACCACACTTTGAACAAACAAGTGAGGGGGCTGGAGTAGTGCAGAGTAATTGGTTGGGCTACTGAGGTCAGGTGTGACCTCCCCAACCAAACCATCTTACCTGGGTGAGTCCAATACCCCCCCTTTTGCACCATCCCATTGATGGTATGCAGGGGCTGGTAAAATGTCCCCCAAACATTTTACCCCAATAGTACAGATTGTGTAGTTCTGTGCAAAAATTAGATAATGTCTGCATTAAAACGTTTTGCTTTCCAATGCAAAAATTATATGGGGGCATGCGAAGAAATCCCTAAGGAGAACAACATAGTAGTTACTTATCATACTATGTGACCATTTACATCCCAACAACTTCATTTTGCCATCACTACTAAAACGGTAACTGATAGTTGGTAACAGCATCCTTCGTTACTTATTACATCCATTCTCTGATACTGTGCAATTTAGGCTAAGTTTGTTTTTTACTCATAAAAAAGCATAGGCTCAGTGTGGATTGTGGAGGGGAATTTTCATGACATTGTATCCACACTTGGACCTCTTCCAAAGGTAAAACTGCACTGATAAGGATGAATTTGGCTCCCTTTAAAAAAAAACCCTCCTGGCAGAGGGCAGCTGATTAAAAGGCTTGTGTAGGATGCAAATTTGACAATAATGACTAGAAAGTCTTTCCAATCTCCCACATAGTATTTTGATTGGGAACAGGCTTCCATGCACTTCCTTAGGAGTTCTTAAAAACAAAAAACAAAAACCACCAACATCTCTCATTATATATTTAAGATAACATGTAGCATAGCTCAAAGATGTAGTAGTAGCCATCACTCTGTGGCTCAGTTTATATGTAATGATCTTGCTCTCATACTGGATTGAATGAAGAATTCATTGTTTTCATGATATTTCACATACTTTCCTGTTTTTCATTGCACATCTTAGTCATAACACTTTCAAGTTTGCTAAACCACCATCTCTATATTTTAGGTTTCGGATGGCTGTGTCTCAAAGCCTTGAGGCTAGCACAGGTACATACATATACAGTGTTACCTCGACTTACGAATTTAATCCGTTCCGAACGCATGCTCTTAAGTCGAACTACTCTTAAGTTGGGGTACCTATCTAAAAATTGAAAACATAAGTTAAAAAATTTAAAACATGGAAAAAAATTTGTAAGTCGAGCAGACCATATCTAAATTTTGTAAGGCAGCAGTTAAAATGCCAACAGTTTTCTGCTTTTAAGTCAAATTGCTCTTAAGTCGAGCTGCTCTTAAGTCGGGTACCACTGTATTGAGCATTACCACATCATATTAATGCTGATTTAACATATTTATATGCCAGCCAACAAGAGTTTAAAATGTTTTCTCAGTGATATATGGAATTCTAGCTAATTCTGAAACTCATTTCAGTAGGACTCTTCTAGCCCTAATAGAAGAATGTCAACTATATATGCTTAGTTGTCTTTGTCTTCCAGTTATGCTCTCTAACAGACAGATTACATTTGCTAAAACATATTACAAGTTAAAAATGCAGTGGCACAATGAGGGATAGAAAGATACAGAAGAGGGAAGGGGAGACATGCAGAGAATGAAAGGTCAGCAGAAGATAGTGGTCCCGGCAAACCACATAGTTCTACATCCTTGACAGTTATTTGTATGAGCAGATTGGGCATGTCTAGAGGGGAAACATAACGGATGAAGAATAATTCATCTACATCTGCAGGCCTTGGTGGAAAAGGATCTACCCAAATGTTCAGGCATGCTGTTGCTTTTTTTAGCTCAGAGCTCTAGCACATCCTTCAAGTCAGAAATTCATGTAATGTGTATATGTTGTATCGAGATGCATTTGAAAGGACCCAGAGTTAAACAATGTGCGAGAATGCTAGCAAACCCCTCCCCACCTTGTTCTTTCCTTCACTCGTTATTGACAAGATGAACTAATGTGAACTGCTTAGGAAATCATTATTCATCTGCCATTTCTGGAGTAACCAGGAAGAGAAATCATCAAGATGCATATTAATCTGCAGGACTGTTTGATATGCAGATCCAATATGCACTTTGGATTCTCATGCAAATAAACCTTGAGCAAAGCTGCCCTTGAATAACCAGTGGCTTTAGGTGGCAAACACTGAAATGCTGCCGTACCTTGTAAGTGAGGAACTGTGGTTTCAGGTCACATCTTCCATGTTTTGGCCAATCATGGGATGTTATTGCAACATCTTCAAAGGCCTTATCCTTTTTCAGTTCACGTTTTATATGTTGATACTTTTTGGTTCAAATCCTGGCAGCACTATAGCAACTTTAATATCTAAATCCACTTCAGCAGCTGATATCTAGCAGTAAATCATACCTAGAGTAGGAATCAATGGAACTTATGGGTGGGTTCAGCATTTCACATTTCCTAAATTCCTTTTACAACAAATCCCCACTGATTCAGCGGCCCTATTCTTGGTCCATCTTACTACTGGATTTTAATATTGTGGAAAGCCTAGGGATTCCTCCTAAGGGATGCAGTGCAATAGATTTCAACAGAAGCATCCAGGGGAATTTGTGGCAGTAGAGTCCACAGTCTATTGACAACCTCAAATGTGTGGTATTAGCTTTTGTAGACTGAGATTCACTGGTTCTGATGAGATAGCTGCGCTCCATGGAAGTTTATTTCAAATAAGTCTCTTTCACCTTTGTTGGAACAATGTGGAAACTCACAATGCCAACTCTTTTTCTTCTTTTTTATGATTATAGTAATAATTTAGTATTTTTAGACAATGGTATGAAGTCTTTTGCCATCCTTGATATGAAGAATCTCATGCAGCTGCACAGGTAACAAGTGGGTTCATCACCCACCTATCCCCTAGTGACCTGGATGACTCATCTTTTCCATGATGCCAGGGCCCTTCTTCTCCCACAGTGCTACAATCTGGACAGGAGCCTGGCCAGTCCATTCGCACCTCCGCAGGCAGCCACCAACTCTAGTGGGGATGTGGGACTGGGATTCTCCCTGCACAGCCAATTAGTGGTCAGGTGGTAGGGAAACTGGAGTAGGGCAAAGTAAGGAATGTAATGTGGATGCATGCTGGTAATAAGGTATATGCATACTTGGCCTATAATAAAGTGAAAGTGTGTGTGTGTGTGTGTGTGTGTGTGTGTGTGTGTGTGTGTGTGAGAGAGAGAGAGAGAGAGAGAGAGAGAGAGAGAGAGAGAGAGAGAGAGAGAGAGAGAGAGAGAGAGAGAGAGAGAGAGAGAGAGAGAGAGAGAGGTGAAGATGAGCCAAAAGAACAAAGGTATGATTGGACTTTGGTAACCTGAGTATGAAACTCTAACTCAGGGGTCCTCAAAGTTTTCAAACAGCGGGCCGGTCCACCACCACCCAGACAACACTGGGGCCCGGATCACAGTCCAAAAGCAGCTGCAGAGGCTTGCTTGCTCACAAAACAGGGGGTAGGTGGGGGGGTTGCAATTGGTCCCAGGGGCCGGATTCAGGACCTTGGGGGGCCGCATCCGGCCCCGGGGCCTTAGGTTGAGGACCCCTGCTCTAACTCTTCACTAAGATGAGCTCAACCTTTGAACCTTGACCTCTTGAACTACCCTTGTAGCATCCTGGCAGACTTTATCTAGTGTTGGGAGTCAAAGGGAGTTCCTTTGTCAGTCAGTGATAAAGATACGAAAAATTGCAACTGTGAGCATTCCATGAGTGACGGGGGCCATCCACTCAGGAAAGGACAGAAAAATTCCCAGTGCATATGCTCTGTCGCCAGCATCTTCAGAGGGCAAGGAGCTGGGGGAACTAGGAGTTCTCTCTAGAACACAGCCAAACAGCCTGAAAAACTCACAACAACTATCAGATCCCAGCTGTAAAAGCCTTCACGAATACAAAGAACCCAGAAAGTTGGTACTTTGTACTCTGAGACCAATTTTTTGGGATCAGTTGCCCTCTTCTTCTCAGCCTGGACAATGTTGATCAAGAGCTCTTCTCTCTTAGGACGGGTATGAATGGGATGTATGAATGCTGAATGCATTGTATGAATGAAACCCCCATTGTTAACTCTATAACCAATGCATAGTAAAGTATAACTGTTTGCAACTACTATTGTGTGACATGGGGTCTTTTACTGGCTATATTGTTGCTCTCCTTGGAATACAAAAGAACCAGTGAAGACTTACAACAGCCCAGGCTCCTGCCTGGATTGGAGCACTACCGTTAAGAAGGACATGAATAAGTGGGCCAGTTAGCTGGGGAAGTCACCAAGTGCAACGTGGCACCTGTGGAACTATGTGGGACCCTTAGCATAAAGGATTATGAAGAGGTCCGTGCCTGTCTCTAGCACTGGTTCATTTAGGAGTTTTTTAACAAGTAATCTGATACATGGAACCTATTATTTATTTATTTATTTTAGAATATTTTTACCTAGCCTTTCTCCTTGGAAAAGGACCCAAAGCAGCTTATAGTAATGAGGGACAATACACAGTCCTGTACAATTAAGACATGTTCAGGTAGTGAGAACAGGATATTGAGGGACATCTTACAGCAAGTTTCCAGTCATGGTTTCCAGATAACCTTTTCTATTCTTATTCTTTTTTTTTTGTATGGTTTTCTCCATACAAAAAAGACAGCTTTCCATGATTATCTCTGCAGTCTTGTTTTGACTTCTTTTGGAGTCCATGCTGCCAGTTTTTTCCTCCCTGCTCCCACAGCCAATATTATACAGAGCTTCCTTTGAGAAGAAAGTCCTGCCTCAATAGCAATGCAGAATCATGCTCCTTGTACAGTATAAGCATTGCCATTACACAACTGTTGATACCCATGAAGAAAATCCACCCTTTACTTGCACAAAGACAGTGTTTGCACTAGACATGGGCACAGTTCATCATGGTTCATCAAGGCTGATGAATGAAAATGGCGGTTTGTTGTGGTTCAGCAAGGTTGATGAACCACAAACCGTCAATACCCACCCATGAACTGACAGATACCCATAGGCCCTGCAGGAAACCAGGTTTGGGACAGGGAAGCCTGGTTTCCCTATTCCAATATGGCAGCCACAGCTCCACTGAGGGCTAGTAGAAGCCACTGTTGCCATCCCTGAAAAGTAATTATATATTTATTTAAAATATTTCTACTCTCCGTTTCTCCTGGAGGGGTCCTAATGCAAAGTGGTCCATCTTCTTCTGGGACAGCATCAGTGGCTTCTCTTTTCCTCAATGAATCCACTGCTCCCATTTTGGAAATGGACACTCCAGTTTCTCACAGGGCCTACAGAAAGAGAAATGAAGGATGAATGAAATGGGGAAATATCCACCCCTTTGTATTCCTCAAGTCCTCTGGCACTGGCAAACATGAAGGGATGAATATTAAATGAATCAGTGATATTCATCTAACATTGTGATTTGGTTTTTTTTAATTCATGCTCATTGCTAGTTTGCTTTAGTGTGACCCCATGTTATTGTGGCTCAGCAGAAGCTCAGTGGTCTCAGTATTTCTGCAGTGCTGCAAATTTTTCCAATCCTCCTAACTTGCTGATCCCTCTCTCTCATGTGCAGATGGTACAGTTTTGACTGTATAAGGATTGTCAAGCAGGGAATTAACTTGCTAACAGTAGATAGCACTCCATTTATTATGAATCACACAGAGATCAGTCACTGCCTGTCTCTTACTTTATATCTCCTTGAACATAATCCTCTCACTTTTCAGACTGACACTGCAGTAGCCTTTTTTTATTATTTTTCTTCCAGGCTATTTTCCTTGTAGGCTACTTTTAGCTCTAAATACTGCAAGGGTGGCAGTAGATAAATCCTTGCCAAATTGTACCCATTCCTGTTCTTGCCCAGTTCTACCACAGTCACTTTTCAATATTCAACATTAGGGATAGGAACGAAATGAAAAATGAAATGCCATTTTGTCATTTTGTAAGCTTACAAATCGATTCGTAAGCTTACAAAATGGGAAATGGCATTTTGTAATGGAACAATACAAAAGACTGTTTTCTTTTGTTACTTATGAAATGGTTAGTAAGTATAAAAGATGGATCCCCTGGCATCAAATCTGGTGCCTCTAGGACACAAGGGAGCCAATTTTTACACTTGCAAATCATTTTGTAAGCAGTCTGTTTTGTTACTTTTTTAAAAAAAAGTCATAACGAAATGAAATGAAATGAAACAGGGTGGGCACAAGACAAAACAAAACACAAAGTTTTCATTTCGTGCCCATCCCTATCCAAAATTTGTTTGGTTAATGCCTACTCTTGAATGTGGTCCCATTGTCACCATTGAGAATACTGATGCAAAGTATAACATCTTTGTCTTTCTCCAGCATTGTGCACACAAATCAGTGCCTTCTGCTTTGCTGCCAGGTGAGTTCATTTTTACACAATTAAAAGCAAAGCAAAAGCAAAGTGATCTGCTTCAAGTAATCTCTGGGAGGTTTACAGTTTAATGACAGTATGCAGGCTACACATCCCCCCCCAGCAAGCTGGGTAATCATTTTACTGACCTCGGAAGGATGGAAGGCTGAGCCAACCATGAGCCTGCTGCCTGGGATTGAACCTCCGGTTGTGAACACAGTTTTACCTGCAGTACAGGCATTTAAGCACTGCACCACGAGGTTCCTAAGACTTAATAGCTGATTGTGAGACATGAACTTTCCCTAACATAACTACAAAAATCACATTTTTGTAACAGTTTACAGCCACAAAGATCACTGCCATCTAATTCAAAAAGACTCGATACCAGAAAAAAGCCCAGTATTTTAAACAACCAAGTCTTTTGCATTTTCAAAACTGGCAGTATTTTTAATTTTCCTGCTCTCTGCAGCAGTCAACAGATATGTTAGTTCAGGTAATAGTTCCCCATTTAGGTAGACTACCAGGGACACCTCTGCAATCTTCCCTTGCAATCTATGAAAATATCTCATGCTGTGGAGCAACTTACCAACTATCCTCTGTTCTTTTGTTCTAGAGAAAAATAACTATGATCATTGTACTGTGAACATCCACACTGGAAATGAAGGGAAGTTAAAAGCAGGAAGGGTTTGGACTAGGCACTGGGAGCAATTCTAGTCCACTGGTACTTTACAATTTTGGAGCCTATATGCAGGAGTCCATAGTTTGGACTCCATAGTTTCAATCAAATTCAGAGCAGATCCACTGAAAGAATGCAACATAGGTGCCAGCCCCATCTGTTTAGCAAGGGCATTCCATAGTTGTGATGCTTTTGTCTTCTTTTATTTTAAAAAAGGCATCTAAAATGTCTTTGGAGAAGATCTCAAAGCAAAAGTGTAGATATTTGAACTCTAATTTGTTTACTACAATTTTGGAACTAACAGGACCCTGAGATATTAAGGCCAAATCTTGAGCCTAGGTATTTGGTAGTAGGGCAAGCATAAATAAGTCAAACGAATGCCTACTTGGACACAATTATAAGCATGTAGGCTTTCTCACATCCTTCAGCAGAAGACACGGAATTGATACAGCATATTCATTACTCTTTCATCTTCTCCAGACTGAATAGGCTATAGTCAACAATTAGAAAAATACTGGTAGGTGAAGGAGCACAACACCTTGACAAAATAAAGATCTTTATTGCACAACACAATTAAATTTTTATTCATAGCAATGGATTTACATTTTTAAATGCAATTTAAAATTGTGGACATATATGAAAAAATTGGTAAGAATTTTAAAAAGATTAAAATGTTAAGATAAGTAGACTATTTTTGACCAGAAGTAGGCTACATCAATAGTGTTGTCTTATATCCTCTTTTGTATATATGGTAAATTGCATGCAGACACATGCTGCATTGACTGATGTCCCCCCCCCAGAAAATTAGTCCTGCATTCAAGTCAGCCATTTTATTTGATTATTATCTGAACTTCCTACTGTGCTTCGAAGTCTGTCAAGTGACTTCCAGATGGTCCAGCTAGAGGGGACATAGAAGAAACCTCCCAGAAGAGTGGGAAAGCATTGCAAATACACTTGGATATCCCCTGGGCAATGGTGTGCAGCTGGCTAAGCCTTCACTTTGAAAATGTGCACTGGAAATGTGCTGATAAAGCTGATTATACAATATGTCTAAGATTCAGCATTGGCCCAAACTGTTCCAAAACCTGTTCCTAAGATTTTCCATCTTGCTAGAGATTACATCTTCTCCTTCACTGTTCTTTGGCAGTTTATGACACATAGGTGTTTACTTCTTAGTGTGCTTCCCAAATTTGATTACTGAACAATAGCACTTGGCTATGCTGAAGCAAGTTTGGGGAATATTAAAGCATGTCTTCAAGATGTAATCCTTTCTCTGTGAGGTTCTGGCTGGGGTTAAAGTGACATAAGCTCCACAGCTATCCTTTCTAAGTCACCAGCTGAGCAGTGGAGAGTATTAGAAAAAGCTTTATTTGATCCTGGTTGTTGGTCTTTGGGGAAAACAAATAACAGGGGATTAGAGGAAAGAGTGTACTGAAAGAATCTGGCAGGAAAATCTATAGCTGAAGGATTAGGTAACTGTCTCTGTTGAAAGAGAAACAACCTGGATGTGCCTTTTTGATAGAGAAATGCAAGAGGGCTTTCCCATGTAATTTTATTCATTGAACCTCATAAGGTCACTACAGTAGCCAAGTTTAAAACAAATAGTTCAGCCACTGGAAAACAGCAATATTCTGGCAAAAAGAAATGTTTTGTTTTTAGTCTTGCTCTTTCTTGTGCAACAGTTCCTTGCTTAGCAAATTGCAGGAAAATTGAAGTTTTATCACAGGCATATCTGGGTAAATGCAATGCAAGCTACGCAAAAAAGATCTTATTGACCGAAGCATTAAAGCTTTTCTGTTTCCGTGTCTGTGCATGCAATTGTTCCCTGTAGGGAGAGGTTGCCTAGAAGTGGCAGCTAGACAATATTTAGTAGTGAAACCACCGTTCATCAAGCATTTAAATTGCATTTAAATTGCCCTAAATGAAAGCACTGAGTATGGATACAATGCATAGCAGGATGCTCCACTTCAAAGAAGTGACAAAGTCACTTTCCCCCACCTAATGCTCTCTCTGTTTTTCAAATTTGTTGACAGGACAGCATGGAACCCAATTATGTTTGTGAGTTAAGGAACCATGGTTTAATTGAATATATTGGCCTGCCTTGAAAAAGCTTGATCAAGGGTTTTTTTTTTTTTGGTAAGCTTTTCTAGTGTGGCATTCACATTATCTGATGACTCGAGTCTTTCATTTAAAATGGAGCGGGTAAGAAAACTGAAATAAGCTTATAAGGAATATTTTGATTATTTGCTGATAATTAGTACTGTAACTTTGAAGTAACATTAAATCACTTACAGTATGACTCACAATTTTATTAGGATGTAAAATGGATGACATAAATATTAGTTCTAGAAACATGTGTTTTCTTATTATCTTTTTGATTACAATTCACAGGCAGATGCCTCATCATTCATGACTGTCTAGCATTCCAAGTAGGGATGGGCAAGAAACAGTTTTTATTTTGTTTCATTTCATTTCTACTAGTGGTTAATTTCATTTCATTTTAAAATCATTTTTGTAAAAAAAAATTGTAATGAAACAAAACAATAATGAAATTATCTGTTACTCTATAAAATATAAAATAGATATTTTATAAATATATTTTGGTGGGTAAGAAAGCCATTTTACATGGTAATGAAATGTTTCATTTTAAAAGAGGAAAATAAGTGTTTTGTTTCATAACAAAATGCTGTTTCCCATTTTGTTTCATTTTGTAACATTTCAAAAGCTTACAAAATGACAAAATGGTGTGTCATTTTTTTAAAGTGCCTAGATCGAATTCCAAGCCAAAGCTTAAGATGGCACATTAGAAGCCCACTCACTCTCTTATTTAAAAAGATTAGTGTACTTAAATGCTCTCTTGAAATAAACATCCAGGTTTTGTAGTGACTAGTACAGACTGGAAGGAGTTTTCCAGGGATATCTGAGTTGTCTTTATGTATTTTTTTTTAGCAGAGGGAAAACAGGAAAGAGTAGTTGGCAGGACTGCTTGTTAAATCAGTGGATCCATTGCTGAGGATCAAAATATCATGTAAATCAAGATGGCAGGGACATTGATTCTGGCATGCCTTTTGCCCATTAACTGTTCAGAGTAGCACTAAAAAGCCATGAAGCACTGTTTTCATTACAAGCTGTAGTAATATAGCCAATCTATTGATATAGCCAGACTGGATGGATTTGAGACAGGATTACAGATTCAAAGTGGATAAGGCCACCATGATGGGAACAGATCATAATGGTTACTGTATATATGTTTCCTCAAGAGGCAGCAGTACTCTCAGTGCTGGTTTTCAAATGCTGAGGAGCATAAGCAACAGTGTGATGTTGTATCTTCCATCTTCTTGAAAATGAAATGAACAACAAAATAAGTGGGGAATGTTGGCCTGTATATTATTTAAAGAGTGCATGTTTCTGATGGAGCAGGTATATGAAATAAACATCAGAGAAGCATAGAATTGAGGAGATAAATCTTCACTCATGGTGCAGGGGTTAAACAGCTCTACTGCAGCCATAACTGAGCTGAAGACCTGGGGTATCTAGGGTTCGAGGTTGACTCAGCCTTCTATTCTTCCAAGTTCGGTAAAATCAGATCTTTAAACTATTCCTGACCTATCAGTTGCATTGTTGAGGCTTTTCTTCACAAAGAAATACTATACTTTCAGTCTTGACAAGGGATTAAGTCAAAGTAGCCACTTAACTGATGCATAGAATCCTACTTGTGACTCTGTGAACACACTGAGGAATTTTAGTATTTTTTTCTGAGAAAGAATTTTAGTGCCTCAAGATGAATCATCTAATGCAATAACATAACTTGGAGATAGGACGTATTGTTTGGAAATCATTACAAGGTGTTTTCTACCAAGATACTGTATAACCTTTAGTTTGTTTTTTGACCTGGACAATGTATCTTTGATTTCAGTTCATAATTATGATTTGTTTTCATTGTTTAAATGCATGCCTGATGATGCAGATTTGTCTAGCTATTCATTATATCAATTGCTTTCAGCTGGTCTGGAAACAGCAAACACTTGCATTAAGCAAAGATTATTAGGTCAAAAATTCCTAAACTCTGTTGCCCGGAGAAAGGGGCTCTGCCTGCCAGTATACTTTGGCTTGTAACCTAAGGTTAATCTTCAGCCTGCAAGGTACTTGGCAATACTAAATATCCCCAAATTCAGAAGCAATCCCCCCCCAATGTCCAGATTAATTTGTTTGCCAAAGGCAATCATGGAAGGTTGACTTAAAGACTTACACAAACCTGACAAGCTTGTCCTAAGTGTTGAGATCCAAACATCTCATATTTTTTTCTATACCATAACATTTCCAGGCATGTAAAGCACACCTGTTCTTATTTTTTGTTTATCCCTATGAAGTTGTGATAACTCGGTACAAATGGCCAGCACTAACCAAATGGTTATGGAATTATTTACCACAGGAATTCAAAGTTACAGGTGCCCTTCTGAGAACTAGTAATCGTATAGGCCTGATGATGATTTGGAAGGCCATGTCCAATCACTCAACGCCACTTCCATTTTTTTCACAAATATTGGGAAGGTTACTGAAACAGTCACCTTTTACTCTGTAGGAGTAAATTTTAAAAAAATTAGGGAGTGGGGGCCCTTCAAAATATAGACAAAGGAAACTGATTTTTTAGAAGTTGCTGGGCGGTAATGAGAACACTTTGGGGCTCCCAAGAGACCACATATTGACTACCCATATCTTGCAATAATTCTGTTAAATCTACCTGTGTGAATTCTACCTATGTGGAATGAATGGGATGGTTATGCTTGTATTCCAGCTTAACTTGCATGCCTTATTTATACATTTTATGGCCAATGAATTGGAATAAAAATTTATTTAAGATTTCCTTGAGCCATTTCACTGTGTAAAATTCTTGAAGCGCAGTCATCATATGGTTTTCCAACTCCAGTTCAGTGTAGCTGTTTGCTATAGCTGAGTTCAGGAAGGCTGCCAGCACACTCTTACCCAGTTCTGCATTGGAACAGCTCAATGACCTTTATTTATCTATGGTCATTCATAGAACATTCCATGGCTTGTGGGGGTAAGGGCGGCAGCTGTGGATCTGCCAGGCTATAATGAAAGAAGCTGCCATTTTCAATTCTGTGTAAGCCACTCACTCTTATATACTCTCTCACCTCCAAGATTGGGGAAAAGAGCTGATCATAATCAATTTCCATTAAGTGGATTCTTCCCCACCCCCTTTCTATCTCTCACATAACATTTGCTTCTCAATCGACCCATGCAAACAGCTAAGTGACTTAGGCATACATAAAAGCAAAATGAGAAGGGGACTGAAATCATCACATTATCTTTAACTTAATAGCATCTTTTGATATTATCTAAAAGAAAAAGTTACAGAAATGTGTAAATAATTCAAAAAAGATCTGGGAAATCTAATTAGGGATAAAAGGGTTCAAGTCTTATGAACTATGTTCCTATATAATTTAAGAGGCATTAATTATAAATTTATTTATTTATGGCATCTAATTCTAAAATAATCTAAACTACTCAAATATCTATTAGGTTCACAATGCTTGAGGGATTCTGTGTCAAAAGAGAAGAGTTGTTTCTTTTAGATTAATATTTGTTTACCATCATCGTATTAATTTGCTTGCAATAGCGAACTCATGGATCAATCCACACTGCCCCCTTCTTGATTCAGTGCAAACTCATATAACTCATAGATCTGTGAAAATTGTTGAGAAAGTTGTTTTTAAGCTATATGACCAATTTATCCACAGTTAGGAATCCATGATTTTTAGGAACCCAAATGATGGCTATCCATTGCACTGTTCTCTTCTTTGATATTCACCAAATCTAACTTGTGCCTGATTCAGAAATATCATTTCAAATCCAGCCCATTCCTTTTTTGGAGAGTAGAAATAGCATATTCTGGTCCTTGGATTGGCTTCTTTTGCATTTTGTTTCACCTAGGTCAGGGCAAGCATAGGAGATGATCCATAACTTAAAAACCCATGTTTGACAGGTTTGATGGTCACATGAGAAAACACTTATCTATGCAGACTTTGAGTTGATGGAGATCAGAATGAAGAACTACACTTGCCTTCACACTGAAATGGTCTTTGGTGTTCTTT
The DNA here is from genome assembly GCA_037367245.1 of Phrynocephalus guinanensis. Taxonomy (NCBI): domain Eukaryota; kingdom Metazoa; phylum Chordata; class Lepidosauria; order Squamata; family Agamidae; genus Phrynocephalus; species Phrynocephalus guinanensis. The sequence continues at coordinate 32,154,360 of CM074741.1, read as the reverse complement.
TCTTAGAAACTTTGCCCATGCAATTTGACTATGCTGTTTTTAGAAACTTTGGCCATGCAACAGTAAATAATCTCTTTCCGTGTACAAAAATGTGCCACTCTGCTCAAGACAACAAATGAAGGCACCAACAAGTTTGGGGGCACCATGAAGAAGATCTCCTGCAGCTCTCTAGATAATCCCAGGTATTGCTGTCTCAGTAGGTTCATCCCTTTTATAGGTTGTCCCTGTGCTCATTGACAAATGAACCAGCTCTCCTGCCTTCACACTCCTATTTCTCTTATTTTCCCAGCTCTGATGTTCATTTTCTTTTCTCATCTCGCAGTCACTCTTCTCCTAGGGCGTTTATACACGACCCCTAAGCTGCGCTGCAAAAGGCTCCCAGCTCCGGAGCTTAGAAATGTTTTCCCACCAGCTCCGGAGTTTGGAGAAAATTAAGTGCGACCCCGCCCACTTTAGTGCGACCCAGTGCACTTTCCTTGTACCTTCTCTTTGGAGGTGATAAAAAATTAGATGCGGATAAGAGTGCCGGGCTCTCCTGCCTTGTCTGTTGTTTTTTTGCCTCCCGCCCCTTTAAGAGCTCCTTGAGACGGAAGCAGGAAGTAATGGGGCTCCTGGCAAGTTCGACCGCAGGGGCAGGTTAGTAAAGGCTTCTTTTGTCCTTTTTTTTGCCTCCCCCCCCCATCACGCCGACAGGAGCAGGAAGTGCTGAGGGGTGGGGATGCAGGAACAAAACGAACCCCCAAGATCCCTGGTCCAAATTTAAGGGACCAGCGGATCTTAGGGGGTCGTGTGAAAAGGCCCCTAGACACACATTTAGAACTGTTCCTACTCAGCAAAGTTTGGGCATGCTGCACAGTTAAGCTGTAGTTTTCCTTGGCATGCTGCTATCTTCAGTGCACATCTGGCCTCATGAGGATTAAAATGTTGCATCAACTTTAGTTTCTGCTACAGCATGGCCAATCTTTCTACTTCTTCTTCAAGTGCCAAATCCTCATAGTACATTGGCGAAAATTAGCTCATTTTTTAAAATCTAAAGATGGCCTAAATAGAGAAACTGTGCCCACTGCGAACCATTGGCTAAAATTATTAAGCCAGAATGTTCTTCTACACTCTTGGCCAAACTTCCCATCTATTTTTCCTTGAAGGATAACCTGCAGCAGATGGTATTTGTTATTGTGCATTATGTGACTGAAATATTTTAATTTCCTTCTCTTTCCTAGAGTTGAAAATTTAAAAAATGGAAAAAGTATTTTTAAGGAAATAAATGAAATTTGCCACTGTAGGAGGAGGGAGCAAGGACAGTTTGACTCTGGGACCCTTGACATTTGACTGGATTTTTTTTGTAGAATTAGTAATAGCAGAAGGCTATGTGTATGCATATGGCAGCAGAAGATACAGTATATGTATATGACTATGTGTAAAGCAAAGTTATAGTGAGCAGATGCAAACCTATACCAAGTTGTGCCCTAGTCTCACATAGTGTGTAGCAAGAATATTTAGAAGAGACAAAGGAAAGCCTCAGAAACTCTTCTGTTTCTTTTACCAGCCAGTAAGTCCATGAGGTTATTTTTTTTGGCTTCTGTTGAAGTTGACTTTTGAGTACAAACAAATTTGAAATTCATCCAGCCTCTTCTGCTTGCCAGCTGGATCCTCGTTAATCTTAGTGATTTAAGAGATTACATACACATCTCAGCGAAGCACAGACTGTTGCACAGTAAATAATTACACTGTGCAGAAGGAAGATGAGGCACCAGACATGTATCATAGTGCAAGCTAGCTTTTGGGAAATCAAGCAGGTGTCTTACAGGTCATACCAATCATACAGGTGTAAAGTCAAGACCTCTTTTGCATTGAAATAGAAGAAAGGTGCCCATTACTTTTCATTTAGTTTCAAGAAGATTTGAAAGTGTCCAGTTCTGGTCACCAGAATACAAACAAGTCACCAAGACCCTAGAAAAAGTGCAGATAAGAGCAACAAAGATGATAAGGGGTCTGGAGGTTAAACCATATGAAGATTTAAAACTAGGCATGTTTAGCCTGACGAAGGGAAGACTGAGGGGAGACATTATAGCTATCTTCTGATACCCGACGGCTTGCCTTCTGAGAACAAGGATTTATTCTCAGTTGCACGTAAGAGTATGACAAGAACCAATGGGTGGAAACCCATCAGAGGGAGAGCCAACCTGGAAATAAGGATAAATTTCCTGACAGTGAGAGCCATTAAACAGTGGAACAACTTGCCTCCCAATATTGTGGGTTCCCAATCGCTGGAGGTTTTCAAGAAAAGATTGGACATCAATCTGTCCAGGATGGTATGAGGTCTCCTGCCTTGGACTAGAAGACCCTCATGGTCCCTTCCAACGCTATGAAGATTCTATTGCTCTATGTTCTTTATGATTCTATGTTTCTTTAGTGACTCTTGGTTATTGACTCTGCAACTTTTGTCACATAACTCCAGGTTTTTGTTTTCTAACAACTATTCCAAGGGCGTCTTCTTCCTCTCCTAGTGGAGGGTAGGCAGAATAAAGGCACTTCTGACTTCAAAGATGGTTGTTCCAAAAATGATGTTGTGTTGCAAACAAACCAATTTTTAATATTTCTCAAACAAGAGATTGTTTTCTCCTGTACATCTTTCCCCACTTACTTTGCCTTGAATACCATCTAACAATCTGTATTTATTTCTCCTCATGTGGCCAAAGTATTCTAACTTAATCTATTTTATGTGCTATGATTTCTTCTTCTTTATCCTTTTGTCTAAATATTTCTTGATAGAAGAAAGTACTAATGTCCTACAGTACAGCAATATTTCCTAATTCTTCTTTAACTGATTTTTTGTTGTTGTTGTGAACAAAGTGACAGACTAGGATTCGGGATATCAAGGCTTGTATCTCTGCTTCAGGACGGCAGCAGTGACACTACTCTTTACAAAACTCAAATACTTTGAGGGCTCTATTAGGGTCACTGTAAGTAGATGACAACATATTCATTATGACAGCACAAATCAACATCTCTTTAATGAATTTTTTTAAAGTTTATGGTTTTATGCCATGAAGTGCTATGTAGAACACATAGCATAATTAAATGGGCATTCTGGATTTCCAAGAACTCATCTCTAGCTTTCCAAGGGCAAATCACATTAAATTGGCCTCAGCCTTGCATACCTGTAAGTAGTCCTTGTCAGTAAAAAGAACGGGATAGCTTTGCCTTACATAATGCAATGGTCCGTAGCTTGCAGTGCATTTTGGGAATGAAATTGGGTGGTGGGTGTCTAGTGGAAACCTGGAATTAATGTTTGAAGGTAATAACAAATTTGTTATGGGAGTATAGACTTTTCATCAAAGTGGCCATGATTTGTATTGCCACCGTAAAAACAAAATCACGAGTCATACAGCATTATTTGCCCTATCATATACACTTTTCAAGGGGCTTGAGATTAGGTAAGCAGTTCACAGCACCAAAAAATGAAGGGCGCCAGGAATTCAATTTTCTCTTGAAATAGAAAAGAAGTCAGAGAGCACCTACATGAGAATGACAGTGGTTTTTTTTTAAACGGCTTAAACAATGACTGTACAATCGTCCAAAGAAAGTGTGTCTCCAAGAGGAAGCGTTTATTGACACAATGACGGCATGCCTCTACTGCCACCATGCTATCACACGATCAATTGATTTATGGCCCAGTTACCAACTGCTGACAGTAATGAAAATGAGCCAGAACTCCAGACAGAGCTGCTTTACAGATCGGCCGTTTCACAATGATTGGATCTATTATGTTTCTGCTACAGTGCCAGATGATTACACCGAGGAAAGCTTAGTACTTATGTCACAAAGCCTTTGAACATACCAGTTGCACAGTATTCGGCATTCGTTGCCATACTGTAGCACAACACACCAATATTCAAATGGTGTCCGATAGAGTTGACATGACCCTGCAAAAATGTTTGGGTGTATGCTGGAAATTGCATAAATGATATAAAAGGGTTACTTCTTCTTCTGCTGCTGCTGTTGTTAATGTGTTTTGTTTTGTTTTAAGAGGAAAAATGATTTCCAGATTGAACAAAATAGATGTATCAGTTTTGACTTGGAGCTCTTCCCAGGTCTTCTTACTGAGTGAGGTAAAGCATGTACACTTTATATGGATAGGGCCCTTTCACCGGTAGCATCCTGATGGTGGGATGTTTTTGTCAGGAAGCTCATCATAAAATGATATCTGCTGATTTCTCTCTGTGCCCACATCTTGCATCTTTTTAAAACAGCCAACCCTGTATTTATGCTTCCCTATAATATTTCAGAATGAAGTCAGATTGAACCATATGGCCAGATTCATTGGATGCAACACTCCCAACATGTTGACTTTGTCTCCTGTACACTAACATTGGGGCATGGTGGCTCAGTGGACTAAGGCTCCAAAAACTGTTGCATGCAAAGTCAGCAGCTCGGCATGCCACGCAGTGGAGTGAGTTCCTGCTGATAACCCCAGCTCCTGCCAACCTAGCAGTTTGAAAGCATGTAAATGCAAGTAAATAAATAGATATCACCGTAAAAAGTGGGAAGGCAAAACAGTCTGGAAGTTGAGTCATGCATGGCTACTGGACTTCTTTTTTGAGAGATGGAAACGTTTCGCTGCTCATCCAAACAGCTTCCTCAGTCTGAATACAGCTAGTGTGAGTCCTCCATCTTATAGTCAGCTTTGACCTCTTGTCACCCTGGTCTGAATTAGGCTCATAAGATGAACAATGGCCTGAATAGTAAGGGAGACAATAGTATCCATAGCCTTAAAGTGAACAATGGCCTAAGGTGCTGAAACCTATCAAGAATGGGTTGTTAGCTATGGCCTTGGTGGTGAAGGCTTTTTGATTTGTCTGGGTACTTTGGAAAGCACACCCTGATAAGTAGCAGATAGACTATGCCTGAGGCCGCCACCTCTGTTGAACCATCCCACTGGTTCAGGTATGTAGATGATACCTGGGTGAAAATCATGACTCAGGAATTACAGGCCTTTAGAGACCATATCAATGCGCTGGACCCTAATATTAGGTTCACTAGGGAAGACACCCAAGACAACAGGCTGGCTTTCCTGGATTGTGCAGTCATCATCAGACCTGACCGTGGCCTGGGAGTAGAAGTTTACAAGAAACCCACCCACACAGATCAGTACTTACTGTTTGACTCCTACCATCCATTACAGCACAAACTAGGAGTCATCAAGACCCTAAGCCACAGAACAGAGAGCATCCCCACCTCCACAGAAGCCAAGAAGAAGGAAGACAGGCACCTGAAGACAGCACTTAAGGCCTGTGGATATCCAAAGTGGACCTTCAACAAAGCAGTGGGTCATCCCAGAACAACAAGGGATCATGCTGAGACCCAGACCCAATGGAAGAACCTGGTCATTCCTTACATGGCTGGAGTTCTGAGAAGCCTAAAAGGATTTTTGGCAAACACCACATCCCTGTTTATTTCAAACCCACAAACACACTAAGGCAGAGACTTGTCCACCTAAAGGATCCGATACCAAAACATAAAAGGAGCAATATAGTATATGCAGTCCAATGCAGTGAGGAGTGTTCAGACCTCTACATTGGAGAAACTAAACAGCCATTAAACAAATGGATGGCCCAACATAGGAGGGGTAACAGTTCAGGACCAGAATCAGCAGTACACCTCCATTTGAAGAACAAAGGGCACTCTTTCAAAGATGAGGATGTCACATATTAGAAAAAGAAGATAGGTAGTTTGAGAGAGGAGTAAGGGAAGCCATTCATGTGAGCATCGAAACCCCCTCCCTCAACAGAGGTGGTGGCCTCAGGCATAGTCTATCTGCTACTTATCAGGGTGTGCTTTCCAAAGTGCCCAGACAAATCAAAAAGCCTTCACCACCAAGGCCATAGTGAATGACCCATTCTTGATAGGTTTCAGCAGCACCTTAGGCCAAAGTTTCTTATTTTGTAGATATGGGTATCAATGTTTGTGTGCTGAGAATATGAAGACATTATGCAGACTGTCAGAGCATTGAAAAAAGGTGGTTATGAAATTTTATAGATTTTACTTTAGACAGGGTTCCAATTGCAATTAGCATCTTCTATGTATAAGTCAGTGGTTTCCAAACTGTGTGCCATGGCACCTTAGAGCACTTGGAAACCCACCCAGGAGTGCCACAAATTCCTCTTATTCTTCCCCCTCCCTTCTGCTCCACCCAAAATATCGTATAGCACTTACTTGCAATTTCTCTGCTGCCCATGCACAGCGTGGCGAGGGACCCTTGGCCCCGCCATGCTAGAGACTCAACAAGGATCATTTCACCATTGTTCTGTTCTATACATGTCAGCTTTAAGCATAAGTTTCCTTACCTGTTCCCTGAGTCCACAAATGATTTTGCACCAGAAGATGGAGCTGAAGAGCCTAAATTGAAGATCTTTGCAGCAGAATTCGAACATCTGACGAGACATTCTTTTAAGATTTCTGTTTACCAATAAGTGGATGAAGCAATGCCTGCAGCAACATTTTTATTTTATGCTTATTCTAGTCTTCCTTAGAAACAGCCATCTTAAACTATAGCAAAATGCAAACAAAAACAGAGGGTGAAATAGAAATTGCTAATGTTTAATTTTTCTTACTGTCTCTATTCTGCATAGCACAGAAAAGAGAATAAACTAAAAGAACAGTACAAAACACCTTTTTAGAGTCCATACCTATGAGAATGCATCAATAAATGTTGTTAGTTAAGAGAACTGCTACTCATAGTTCTGGGATACTTACAGTTCTAGGCCTTGATGTTGTCTTGCGATAGGATAGGAAAAAAGAATCCTGGTTCTGAATGAACCCTTTGCCTGCCCAGCCTGGAATAAAGAGGTGAAACACAAAATATGGATTTTAAATTGGACCACAATATTAATAGCACATTTATTTATTTATTATTTATTTCTTACACTTATTAACTGCCCGAGGGAACTCTACAGACGTCACCCAACAGTGACTACCCAAATACAAATATAATTATATAATCATGGAATTGCTTCATCTTCGCAGGTCTTTGTAGATCAGAACTCTTTTGTAGCCAGCTTCACACTATTTTTCCTTCAGCTTATTAAACAGATCTCCTTGATGTAGAGCACTCAATTTAGTCATCTTTTAATACTCTTGGTCTTGAACCTCCTTCTGCCAAGGGGGCCTGAATGTAGTACAAGCAAATCTGGGCACAGAGTCCTCTTCAACCTCCATCCCAATCCAGTGTGTTCCTATTTCAGAAGGATGCTGCCGACTGATTCAGCACTCTTCTGAACTCTAGGGGTCTAATTACCCTGAGGCAGCAATAAATCACATCCTTGTTATCTTATTGCTACATGTCTATTCTTTTATCACTAAATTCTATGCAACAAGGGCTGCCTTACACCCTTAAGGATGCCCTTCCATGGAACTCAACTGAATTCACTTCTTGCACCACCCACTGCTATGAACCAAGAGACACTGCCTAACTACAGACTGAGAATGTTGGTGAAAACCCGATGCCACCCAAAGCCAATCAAGGTGATAGCCAAAAATTCCCATCAACACCCATAGCAAACAGATAATTTAATTCTCACCCCTACTCTGGAGGGCGGGAGGGTTGCTCACAAGCCAAGGAGAAAGAGACCAGGGCAGGCAGAAGCAGCCTTTATATAAGCTGCCTTGGCCCTGCCTGCCTGCATGACCTGGTAGTGGCCCTTTTTGCACCAGGATCCAGGTGAGCAGGCCAAGAAGCCCCACACTGGAGCTGCACCCTGCATGGAGCCGCCATTTAATACAAAATTTTACATCATCTGGCACTGTTATTGAAAACATTTTCCAATTTGTCTGTGTGTGTGTGTGTGTGTGTGTGTGTGTGTGTGTGTGTGTTTATGCTAGCTACTTGTTTGGGCCTATGACTTTTACAAAATTCAACCACAACTACTAAAAGCTTCTAGATGGGGCTGGAAAAGGACAGAGAGGAATGTGGTCTTAGGGTTGCCATTTGCTCACCCCTGCCTGGAGGTTTCTGGTTCTTGTACATTTTGTGGAAGGCAAAAGTGGTTTGTGTATGAATAGGAGTCCCCAAACCCTAGGTTGCAAGTATGGTAAAATGTTCACATCATTGCCTGCCCCTTGTAATAGATAACAAGGCCTAAGTAATCACCTGGTAGCATCATCAGGTCTCACCTTCTCCGCGGTAAATTCCTGAACTGAAAGTTTGCTTCCTCTTCCACTGCTCTTGGCTGCTTTCTTATAACAAAATCCCTGATATATGTTTGAACTGCATCTCAGCTCCCCAGAGCCCATCCATGTGGACTACTTAACATTTACAGCTAAACTTCACTTTTTTGAACAAACTGCCCATCTAGATTTCTTAAGTGGAACTATAATTTTTCTTGCTCCAGAAACAGAGTATAGAGAGTAGGTGTGAGAGGAGGAGGAGGAAGAGATGGAGGGATATCAAAGGTATGGCAACCAAGACATACAGTATTTAGCCCATCTGTCCCTGTAGACGTTCTCAGTGTCAATCCCCTCACCCTGAAGATCCAAATAGCCAGAGAGGAGCAAAATTACCTTTTAGGACATTCAAAGATTTATTAGACCTGACAGGGATGGGCACTAGCTGTCAAGTCAGACTTAAGTCACACTAGTGATTTGACTTGGATTTGACTCAGTTTTTTCTTTTTTATATGTCTCAGACTCTTTTTATATGTTCCAGACTCAAAACCCACCCATGCTTTCATTTTGGCGGGTACGACTTGTATTTAATAGGGACTTCGGACTTGTTTTTAATAAGGACTTGGGACTTGGCAACCAAGACTTGGATTTGGACTTTGAATTCTAACCCAAAGACTTTCCATCATCCCTGCTAATTGGGTAATTTATCAGAAACCAACATGCAGGAAATAAAGGAAATAGCGCCTGCCTCTGTTGTTCCCGTTGCTACTTTTGTATCTGGAGGTTCATCCTGTCTCCTGGTCACTGAGAGCATCCCCAGACATGAGGCAGTCTGAACTCATTGTCAAGCCATCTCTGTTTGTTCCAATTAGCGGGCTCCCATTTCACATATTGTTTAGACATGGGCACGACTTGGCGAAATTCTCGTTTCTGTTTCTGTTTCTCGTTTCCGTTACGTAACGGAAATGGTAACGACAATTACTCCGCCAGAACTCGAACTCGAACCGACTAAAGAAAAATTGGGTCTGATTTGTCGTGGTCATTCCTGGCGTCGCAGCGATCGCGCGATGCCAAGCGGCACAGGAAAAAAGTTTTAAAAATAAAAAAACCCGATTCCCGGCCAAAAATGAGGTGAAAATATGCCTCCCTGAGGGCACCTACCAGAGGGGTGGTTTCTGGGGGGGGGTACCCAGCCTCCCCCCTCCTCTCCTGGGCTGCACAAAGTGCGCATCCTCGTCGAGTCGCACTCGCCATGCCAACTCGCCAAGCAGCGCGGCAGAGAAAAAAAGTTTTTTAAAAAAACCCTGATTCCCGGCCAAAAAAGCAGGTGAAAATATGCCTGCCTCAGTGAGGGCACCTACCAGAGGGGTGGTTTCTGGGGGGGGGTGTCCCCGGCCTCCTCCCCTCCCCTCTCCTGGGCTGCGCATCCTCGTCATCTCGCCAACTCGCCATGCCATGCGGTGCGGGCGGGGGATCCAAAATGGGGCGACCGCAATATTTATTTTGAAATCGCGTGGTCCAAAAACACACCAAAGCACCACAGAAAAATGCGAAAATAGCTATTTTAAAACTGCCTGAATTTTTTCAGTAGCAGCAGTGGTTTTTTCTTGCAACAAAACATCTCCATTGATTTTATTTTATTTTATTTTATTTTTTTACACCTGCGCAATGATGGGCTGGCCATGGGAGTGGACCATGCAAATTTTTGGAGCCATTCCACCAATTGCATGGCCACTTGGCCAGGTTTTGACCGAGACTTCTGGGATGTGCCAGTCGGGCATAAAAAGCCACTAACCCTAGCCTGAACCCGAACCCAAACCCTAACCCTAACCCATACGCCAGTACACTGTCCTTCTTAGTGGGTCAGAGAGGCACCCAGAGGTGCACCCCAGTAACTCACCCTAACCTTACCAGTAACCCTAGCGCAAGCCTAGCCCTTGCGCTAACCCCTAACCCCAAGCCAGATCTGTGTACTTGTATTGCACTACAGCAAGTACATTCCCCTTCTTAGTGAGTCACAGCGGGCGCCCGTAGGGCTCCTCTCTCACTTCGTTTCCCAGCCCAAGTGCACTGCAGGTAGTGAGTCACAGAGGCACCCAAAAGAGAGGTGCCTCTGCCTGCTGCAACTGCAACTTAATGGTATGCATATCCAATTGGCTATGCATGCCATTTTGTAGCGGGCCAGAGGAGGCACCCACCCCAGAGAGGTGCCTCCAGGAGCCCCCTCCCCAAAACCAGAACTAACGACAGACGAAAAACCGACAAACGAAATGACAAATTTTTGGAAAATTTCACGAAAAACGGAAACGAGCCAAAACGGGCCGGCTCCGACACACGACAACTCGAAACGTAATTTTTCCTGGTCGTGCCCATCTCTAATATTGTTCAGTCCAGCACTGAGGCTTGGGGTCAAGATCTATAAGGATGTCTACATACTGTACTGAAGGAGAACAATTCTGTCAGTTCTTAGCTTGAATCTCTTCTTCACTGATCTCATGTTTCAAAGTTTGTAGCCTTTCTATGCTCTTTCCCTACCAAAATAGCTCAGTAAGAATTGAAGGAGGAACACGATTGCCTTCTTACAATCTCATTGGTGAAATCAGTTTAAATTCCACATTATCTTTTGTTGTTGTTGTTGTTGTTGTTGTTGTTGTTGTTGTTGTTGTTGTTGTTGTTGTTGTTGTTGTTGTTGTTCAGTCGTTCAGTCGTGTCCAACTCTTCGTGACCTCATGAACCAGAGCTCGCAGGCCTTCCTATCTTCTACTGCCTCCCGGAGTTTTGTCAAACCCATATTGGTTGCATTGATGACACTGTCCAACCATCTCATTCTCTGCCGTCCTCTTTTCCTTTTGCCTTCAATCTTTCCCAATATCAGGGACTTTTCCAAGGAGTCCTCTCTCCTCATGAGGTGGCCAAAGTACTGGAGCCTCAGCTTCAAAATCTGTCCTTCCAGTGAACATTCGGGGTTGATTTCTTTCAGAATGGATAGGTTTGATCTCTTTGCAGTCCAGGGGACTCTCAAGACTCTCCTCCAGCACCACAGCTCAAAAGCATCAATTCTGCGGCGATCAGCCTTCTTTATAGTCCAGCTCTCACTTCCATACATCACTACTGGAAAAACCATAGCTTTGACTATCCTGACCTTAGTTGGCAAAGTGATGTCTCTGCTCTTTAGGATGCTATCTAGGTTTGCCATTGCTTTCCTCCCAAGAAGCAGGCGTCTGTTTACTTCGTTGCTGCAGTCGCCATCTGCAATGATCAAGGAGCCCAAGAAAATAAACTCTGTCATTGCCTATCTTTTTTTACAAGTTAATTTTTTTAAAAGTAAGTGTCCAATCACAAAGGTGAATAAAGAACATCTTAGGTACCCAACCTCTCCATGTTTTACCTTGTATGTTCACTGGAAGAAGTTTGCTTTCTCACAGGCCCATTTTAATTATCTTCTTTTGGGGTCTTCAAAGTGGTCCTATTAGTTTCATTTCCCTCTGCTATACTTAGCCCAAGAATTTCAAAGCTTCTATTTTCTTATGCTAAACCCTTTCTCTGCATAATGAATTTGCTTAAAAGAACAAGCGTAAGAACAAACCTGATTAATATTCTTGCTAGTGTTTCATATGCTGAATCCCTTTTCAGATATTATTAAAAAGTCAGTTATCATTGCCCTTCTGTCCTTGAATATATTTTCCTAAGTTCTTTCTCCTCTCTTTAGCACAAAAGAAAAGAAAAGCCAGAATCTTTCTACCAATTATTGCCCTCCCTCACATTTTGCTACTCCAGACTCCATTGGGGAGGTACTGTGCCACTAGTTAATCTGTTTTTGGATGGGAAGTCTGCCTTCCTTAACTTGAAAATACCTGTATTGCACTATGGCCTATAATAGGAAATAGAAATAGGATGCAAATTAATATTAAACAATATGTTTTAGGAATTTATCCAATCCATGATCTACAAGACAGTTAGTGAATGTGCAACTGTGTCATTGCCCCCTCCGCATCTACATCCAGAGGAAACTACCAGATTTCCCCCATCTGCTGCCTACATGCCCTAAGCACATCTGATCTCGCCTGATTTTGGAAACTAAGCAGGGTCATCCCTGGTTAGTACTTGGATGGGAGACCACCAGGGAATATCAGCGGCTGTAGGCACCTGGAGTAGGAACTGGCAAACCACTCCAGTATTCCTGCCAAGAAAACTCTATGGACATGGGGTCACAAAGAGTCGGTCACAACTGTAATGACACAACACGCACACTCAGACACAAGTATACTTAGTACTTTCAGCATCTGGCCACAAAACCAGAGATTGGGAGTTTCATTTCCCACTGTGCCTCCTGATAATGGAGACAGACTGCACAGTTCCAGGGTTCCCCCAGAAGAAGAGAAGTGGTAAACCACTTCTGTGTGTTTTCTACCTAGTCTGTAAAGGGCTACCTTAAGTCAAAACTGACTTGAGGGCATGAAATCATTATGACAAAACACACATAACTAACAATGCACATCTTTATCACCAGACAGAGGAGGAATTGCATACAAATTATCCTTTTTAAAACAGCTGATGCTATTTTACTGAAAGGAAAACAAAATCTTGTAATCCAACATGGGCTTGATTGGCATGAGAAGATGGGATGGATCCTAGGAAATACCCACACAATGCTACTGGCAGATCTTCACTTCTCTATTAATGACAGTCAGGAGATACACTCATTTCTAGAGAAGCAATTGAGAAAAGAATGTTTTATTGCCCTGAACCACTTATAGACATCAGGTGGGAAGTAAGATCTTTTATTCTGCTCTTTCTAACTGTAGTCTCACAGTCACAAGTCTTTCTTCAGGAAGAAAGGGAGGCTCCTTTCAATATTTTCTACCAAAGGCACCTTTCCCCTTTCCCAACAGTTTCCTCCTCTGCAACCTGATATCACCATTTAGCTCCATTACTCATAAACATACAGCCCACTAACCTTTATATTGGGTCCTATTAAGTGCTTGACAAACTCAATGTCTTTATGAGCCCTTGAAAGCTGAAAAGGCAGGAAGCTTTAGTAGATAGGCTTGTTTGGCTATGTTGCATTTAGCTTGTTCAGTCAAGAGATATCCAAGTCTATTATCTCCCCCCCCCCCATTCAGCTTTGCATAAAAGCTTTCAGGGCTTTCTTGATGATGTAGTTTGTCTACTTGAACAAAGAAGCAACCATTCTTGGGGGACCCACTGTACAGGTGCTTCTACGCAAATGCTTGAAGCCTCCAGGCAAAGATGGGAGAACTTGAACATTTGGCAGCTAGGGATAACATTGATATAATAGCCATAACAGAAACTTGGTGGATTGCGGAGAACCAGTGGGATACCACAATCCCAGGCTTTAAACTCTATAGAAGGGATAGAGAGGGGTGGGTTGGAGGTACAGTGGCCATCTATGGGCGTTTATACACGACCCCTAAGCTCCGCTGCAAATGGCTGCAAGCTCCGGAGCTTAAAAATGTTTCCCCACCAGCTCCGGAGTTTGCAGACAATTAAGTGCGACCCCACTCACTTTAGCGCGACCCAACGCACTTTTCTTGTACCTTCTTTTTGGAGGTGAAAAATCTTTGATGCGGTGCAACGATAGTGAGTGCGGGGCTCTCCTCGCTTCTGTTTGCTGCTTTTTGGCTCCCGCCCCTTTAAGAGCTACTTTTACAGAGACGAGGGGGTTGGACGATGGCCTTACAGAGACGAGAGGCAGAACGAGGTGAGCGGCATGCTTTTCTTTCTCTTTTTCTCCCTCCCTCACGCAGCCAGCAACCAGGAAGTGTGGAGGGGGGTGGGGACAGAGGAAGAGCGATGAGCCCCTAAGATCTCTGGTCCAAATTTAAGTGGCCAGCGGATCTTAGGGGTCGTGTAAAAAGGCCCTATGTCAAAGAAGGAGTAAAGAAGGAGCATTGTGTCACCAGTATGCAGATGACGCCCAGCTCTACTTCTCCTCTTTGCCCTCTGCTGTGGCTGCCGTTCTGTCTCTTGAGTGGAGGCTGTACTGGAAGAGATGGGAGCCAGAAGACTAAGGTTGAACCAGGACAAGGCAGAGGTCCTTTGGGTACCTCCCCCCCCAGCATCTATAGTTTGTGAAGTTCCCTCTCATTTGGGTATTACTCTGTCCATGAAGGATGAGATCTGCAGCTCAGGTGTCCGATTGGCCCTCACTATGGTGGTGTTGGTTGTCCAATCTGTGCATTTCCATCTGTGATGGATCGCCTGGCTGCAGGCCTTCCTTGATGTTGGGGCCCTTCCCACTTTGGTCCACACACTCATAATCTTAAGATTAGACTAGTGTAGTGCACTCTACATGGGGCTATCAATGAGTTTAATAAGGAAGCTACAGCTACTGCAGAATACAATGGGCAGAATACTAAGAGAATAAAAGACATCACCATATTATCCCTGTTATAGTTGGACGGCACTGCCTGACAACATGCTTCTGCAATTTGCACTGTTTTCAATGTTTTAATGCCAACATACAAAGACTTAAATGGTCTGACACCTCATCTGTCAGAGAAGCTACTTCTGAATATGATGACCTGGACCATTTGTTCATCTCAGACAGGGCAAGTGAGGTTTGCAACATCAAGAGAGGTACAAAACAGATTTATGGAATAAACTGTCCCCTGATATATGTTTAGTTCCAACTCTTAGAACCTTTAAAAACCACCTAAAACTTGGCTTTACAGGATAGCTTACCCTTTATTCTGTATCTACATGGATGGAAATCTTTTTTCCCTACAAGTCTTGTTATGTTTAGCTGATTTTTTTTTTAGTTTTTAGTTTATTTGGTTGTTTAATTTAGTTTTGTTAATAGTATATTTGATTATAGTTATTTTGATGGTTGTATGCTTTATATAACTTTGGATTCTTGTTATTGCTCACTCTGTACTGATCACAATTTGTACTCTTTGATAGAGATGGGCATGAATCGAAAAAATGGCATTTCGAGTAGACTAGGTATGCAGGGAGGCTGCAAAGGCAGCGGCGGGCGTTGCCCAGGGTGCGAGGCAGCTGCAGAGTGACTGCACTGCGGGGCAGGTGAGGGTACTCACCAAGAGGGACGCACACACACACACACAGGGAGGCTGCAAGAGAAATCTCTTCTTTCTCTCCTCTAAGAGCCAGGCTGCAGCCGGCAGGAACACAGAGACACACACCTGCCTGGCTGGCCTAAAGTGAAAATAATGAGTCACAGAGACAGCAATCCCACCCTAACTCCCACCGGAGACTGCAAGGAGGACAGGGGCTGCCAGAGCTTTTTATGCCCTCTGTGGCTGCCAGACCTGCCCAGTCTGCAACCTGGGCATGCTATTGGTTGAAGTTGTCCAAGAATTTACATGATCCCATCACATGGCTTACCTCCATTTTGTGGCTGGAGTGGCGCCATCCATTTTGTCATCCTTAAAGGGAAAAGAAAAATACATCGGGATGGGAGAAGATTAAAAACAAACGTTTTAAGGACCCCACCCCCAGGTAGGTATTATCAGACAGTATAAATAATTACCGCTGCATTTTTATGGATGTACAGGGTGTTTTTTAACATTTAAAACAGCTCATTTCATTGCGCGTCGCCATTAACGAAAACCAAAATGTAATGAATCTAATTTTCGTGGTTCTGTTCAGTTCGTTCCAATTTCATCACAATATTTGTTATTCGTTTCATTATGTAACGAAATGAATAACGAATAACAGAAATGAAAAAAGTTTGTTTCATGCCCATCTCTACTCTTTGGTGTAAATCACCCACAGTAGCCTTTGGGGTAGATGGTGCAATATAAAAATCTAATATATGATGAGAGGAGTAGGCCAAACTGAGGTTTGAGGAGGGTTTGTGTAGTAAACCCATAGTTTAACATTGGCTTCAAGTGGAAGGTAAGGGAGAAAATTTGCTTTATGTTTATTGTTTGGGAACCAATTAAGAGGAAAATGCAAAATATCTTTTGTATCCTTAATAGAGTAGACCAAATCATAAAGTATCCTACCTCAATTTTTGACACTGAGACACTGAAAATCTACTTGCTATTTGCTGTTCTAACTCCATGTGGTTAATTTTTAAATTTGTGGAATATGCTGTCTTAAGATCTTCATTCCAGATTGTGTATTTTAGTATTTAAAGGATTTTTACGCCACACAGGCATTAAGCCTACCCACATAAAACCAGGAAATAGCCTAATTGCTATTTGCATGCATTATTTATAGCTAAGTGGTCTATGAAGAAATTAGAGTCCATAAAAATAATGCTACTGAGTGTTAAAACCAATCTGTTTGCTTCAATTTAATTGACATCAAAATATTACCTCATAGGCTCCAGAAGCACTGCATTATAAATATGAGGCTTGCATAATGCATTTTCCTCTTCATATTGAAAAGTGAATATGCAAATAAGAGTAGCCGTACTTTCTTCTACACACACAAATTAAGACATTTAATTGATCTTTTTTGAGGCATTGCTACAAATACTTTTTTTCTCTATGGTCATTTAGCACAGAAATAATATTATTTTTACACTATGTACTGTATACAAAACAATATATCAGTGGAATCCTTTATGCCAGGCTCAGTTTTCTCATTTACTGCATTAACTAAACAGAGGGAGTCAGGTTTATTGATGAACAAAAGCACAGGACAGGGTTCCACAATTTGTGGCCTGAAAATTTGGGATGTATTTCACCTCACCATCCTAATACTGTGGCATAAGTTTTTGATTACAATTTTCCCCTAATGTATGAGTTTTAAGTGTTTTTTAACTCCAAGAATTGGATTTCCAAGCAATTTTAGCAGCACTGCTATTCATAGTTAAACTATTGCTCTGTTCTTTCCAGACATACAAAAAAAAGATAAAATTACTTTCTTAGCCTCCAGTCCAAGCATATTAAGAGCAAACAGAAAATGAATGCTAAGGAATGAAATAGAAAATAAAGAACAGAGGAAAGGTATTGTAAGTGAGATATATAAAATATTAATTCAGGATGATAATAAAAATAATAAGTTAAGAGAGATTTGGCAAGAAGATATTAATAAAGAGATAAAAAGGAAGAATGGGGGGAAATGTGGAATAAAAGAATAGTGAAAAATATGTCAGTGAGAGTTAAAGAAAACTGTTACAAAGTATATTGGAGATGGTATATAACGCCTGCAAAGTTAAATACAATAAATAAAGAAATATCTCCAATTTGTTGGAAATGTAGAAAAGAAAAAGGGACATATTTACATATGTGGTGGGCATGTGAGAAAAGGAAATTTGAATGAAATGCAAGAAATATTAGGGGAAAAGATTCCAATCTCCCCCCAGCTGGCACTGTTATATATAGTTGCAGATACACAATTGAAGAAAGAGGAGGGGGAACTGGTAATTATTATGGTTACGATTGCAAGGTTGATTTTTGCTAAATATTGGAAATGTAATAATCAATTAATGATGGAAGAATGGTATAAGGAGTTATGGAATTTAGCTATTAACGATAAACTGACTTGTGAAATTAAAATTAGGAAAGGGATGAGCACGTCTAATGACTTTAATGGAATATGGGATAAATTATTGGTATATGTATTCCAAAAGGGTAAAGGGTATATACCGGGAGAAGATTCAATGTACTTCTGGAGGGAAATGGGCTAGTCATTATCATGAAAGTTGTTATTCTGTTCAAGTCCTAAGGGGGGTGGTTGCACAGGGTTTATGTTTGTTATATTTGTTATATTTTAGTTATATTGATGTGTGTTATTGTTTTCTTCCTTATGCTATTTTGCTGGTTTTTTTCTGTTCTTTTATATATAAATCAATAGTAATTTTTAAAAAATGCTTACCCAGCGAAACGAGTTTGAATATATGGAGGAAAATCTATGTTGCTTTTGTCCACTGCTACAGAATTAGTGATATCCAGTGTGTGTGATATGGTGTGTTGTCTTCTTAAGTCACTAAGTTGTATCTTGATTTTATTTATATCTACCTTCCTATATTTATATTTCACCCATATATCCATACTAACCTACAATATGTCACCAATTTCTTTGTCAAGGCCTGCAAGTTAGAGGTGTCTAATACACCAAGGACAAATTTTAATGGGCAACTCTGTTACTTTGGGTCCTCCTGTAATTCCAAATGCTTATTATTCAAAATCTGGCAGGTTGCAGATATAATGATAAACACTCTTATTATGATTAAATTTTTGCAAAGCCTTGAGGAATAAAGGTATGTACAATAAAGGATCTAGTACATCAAGGTACTATAAAACCAGAGTATTGTAGCTACAGAAAATTCAAATAATAGAACTTGCAAAAATAAATCTCCAGTCATATTAATCCATTAGAATATAAATATATTCTGTTTATTTCAATATGCTTTCCATTCTCTCCCATGACTCTACTGTCAATCATGGATGTACAGTAATTCCTTTCACTAGGCAGTGTTTACATACAGTAACTTTGCTTGGTTGAAGAGCTGGTTAATTGTAACAGTTACCCCTGTAATACCTCACTTACATTGAAAATCCTAGTAGTGTTGCTGTAAGTTGGATGGCATGTAAAATACACATATGCACTTGTGTATGTTGCTAATTGCACCATAAGACTAAACGTAAATGTATTGAACAGATGACAATGGGTTGAATCCAGCTGTTAGTCCCAGCAGGAGGTGACTGATTGACTGAATGGCACTTACATAGGCCTTGGTTTTTTTAACACATTTAAGTCATTCAGTTGGTCTATTTTGTTGGGAGGTGATTGGATTTTGCCCAATGTGTATTGCTCAACTTTGTTTGAAGGAGGAGGCAGATCCATTATTATCCATTTCAGTCCCAATCCATATCTTCAGACTATTTGAGAAAAAAAGGAAAAAGAGGGCACCTGATAATAATAGGTACTGCAGTATGGTATTGGATATTCAGCATACCTGTGTCTTTTTCCTTTATCTAAATCATCCACTTGGCAAAATCAGGGAGGCATGAGAAAGGCAGAATTAAATTTATCTACATCCGCTGTTGAGTTCCATGGCAAGCTTTTTTTTTAGCACCTCATGTTTGATAGAAAATTTTATTATCCAAAGGCCAAGCAAGAAGAGTGCTTTCAATAGACTGTATATACACACTCAGACTACTCTGGGGCCGGTGGAGGCTGCCTCAGTGGTGAGGTGAGTACAGCCTGCGACCCTGGTCCACCCGCTGGATCACCGACCGTGCGAAACCGGTGTCAGGTGGGGAATATAAGCTGACCCAATTATATATACTGTGTATACTCAAGTATAAGTCGACCCGAGTATAAGTCGGGGCCCCTAATTTAAACCCAAAAAACTGGGAAAATTTATTGACTCAAGTATAAGCCTAGGGTGGGAAATGCAGCAAGGCCTGGCAACTCCTCCTTTGTGAGCTGGGTGGGTGTGTGATGTTTAAAATGACTTTTAACCACCGAGGCAAGTGCTTGAGTTGGTGGCTAAAAGTCATTTTAAACATTGTTTTAAAATGACTTTTTAAAAAGTCATTTTAAACATGGGGGGGCAGGAGAAGTGGCTCACAATGTTTAAAATGACTTTTAGTAACCAACCCAAACTTGCCTCAGTGGCTAAAAGTATTGACCCGAATATAAGCCGAGGACCCCTTATTTTAAGCCCAAAATTAGGGCTGAAAAACTAGGCTTATATTCGATTATATACAGTAAGACGAGGACATTTTTTTTACCACAAAAAACTGGTAAAACTTATTGACTCCAGTATAAGTTGAGAGGTTATAATCGGGTTGGCTTATATTCCCCACCTGACAGCAGGTTGCACAGTCGGTGATCCAGAGGGTGGGCCAGGATCGCAGGCTGTATTCACCTCACCACTGCCTTCACCGGCCCCAGAGTAGTCTGAGCCTCCCGGCTGAGTGCTCAGGAGGCAGTGGAAGAGGCTTCAAAGGCTGCAGAAAGGCGTCCTGGCACCTCGCACCACCGCAGCCACTGATGAACCCCCACAGAGGGGGCTTCCAAGTTTAAAAACCCACTGCTTCTCCCTCTACATGTCCAATGGGGGGGGGGGAGAAGCAGCAGGTTTTGTAAACTGTTTTTTTTTTTTCGTTCCCAGAGCAAGCACTGATAGAAAACATCGGCATTTGGTTGAGGAATGAAAAAAGTTTTTAAAACCCACCACTTCTCCCCCCCCAATAGAGCCCGACGTCACCGCAGCCATTGAAAACCCCCCCAGAGGGGGCTTCCAAGGCAGCAGAACAGGCACCACCCTCCCCAAGCTAGCTGAGCGCTCAGGAGGCAGCAGAATGAGGACGACTAGCCTTCTGCTTCCTTCCCCAAGCTGGCTACCCGAATATAAGCTGAGCACATTTTTTCTGCCAAAAATAAGGGCTAAAAAACTTGACTTATATTTGAGTATATACATTATGTAGCAAAGAGCTTTATTTACACTATACCAAAGGTTCTTGAGACTTTGGTGGCAAGGATTAATTTTAGCAAGTGCAAAATTCTAATTCATTAAGTTCTGTTAACACCACAAACACAATTCTAATCATAATGGTGGAAACAGCACTGCTAAAATCTATAATTAAAATAGGCCTTGAGGGTGACATTACTATTCATTATTATACTTGACAGCTACTGTAGACACTTGGCCCCTAAACTGATATATTAATCATTGCCTTTTCCTGACCTATTGATTAGCTGTTTTAATTCAATTTTCCCTATTTGAGAAAGTATGTCGTCTGATTTGTGTGTGTGCCTATGCATAATAATGCTGTACACGATCATAATTCTAGATTATAAATGCAGCAATGTGTTCTGTTCAAATTTTCTTGCTGTTTAGCAATGAAAAAATGGATGACACAAAGATACAAATGGATTGTTTGCATTCTGTCCCCATATGGTGAATCAGTCCTTGCTGCTTCTATTTAGGAAACAAAAAAGATAACTTCACGAGAATAGAGGCCAATTATTAACTTCACAAGAACAGAGGCCAACTACAGTCATTATTCAAGACTGCTCAGTGGTTTGAGCATCATATAGAAAGAGAAAACTCTTGCTTGCCCTAAAAATATCTCATATGCTTTCACAAACTAAGGTTATAATGATGGGATCTGAGCTGAAAGTATGAGTTGAAATTATGCTTTTCCCTCTCTCCTCCAAGCAAGTCAAACGAAGATTATGGATGATTTTATGAACCCTTGGCTTTTGTTTATTCAAATAATTGACAGAAGAGTTGAATATATATTCAGAATCAGAGAAAGTGCTTTATATGGCATTTGTCTTATGCTATATGTATCACACACAGAGACAATTCTCATACATGGAACGTAAGCTGAAGGGGAGTAAAAAAAGAAAAAGAAAATGAACTGTTGCTTTTGATGTCATACTTTTGTTCAAATATTTTATACAATTACATTCCAGTTCAACAAGAGCTTCTAGTGACATGCATGCCACACAATGCATGGCTTCAGTTTGTCAGTGTGGTGTTGCCTCACCTAGAAATGTTCAAACGGCTAGAAATGCTAATTAGACACTTTGTGTGGGAGGATCAATTTTTAAAAAAAGTCAAAAATACTTTGGGAAAACAGGTGTGCGTGGTTTTAACTTTGTTTTAAAAATAACTGCAAAGGCATTGCTTTTAATGATTAAAATTGATACAACTGTGCTTTTGAGCAATGTATAACAATCCAATTAATGCTGTGTTCACACACACACACACACACACACACACACACACACACACACACACACACAGAGAGAGAGAGAGAGAGAGAGAGAGAGAGAGAGAGAGAGAGAGAGAGAGAGAGAGAGAGAGAGAGAGAACATTAGGAACAGTAGAATGTAAGAAGCTTGTTGAAGGAGTATTTTATAGGGCAAGAGTAGACTTTTTTTTTCATTCAGAGACTAGTTTTCCTCAGGGATATTTTCATAGTGGGTGCATGCTGGCAACGGGTGGAACCAAAATGTGGTGTGTGAAGCAGGAGGTGGATGCAGATGGAGCCACAGCCCCCCCCCCAAAAGGACTGAGGTCAATCATTTTCTGTCTCTCATTCTGTGTATCTCTGTAAAATAAACTTAGAAACCAACTAGGTCATTGTTTCTGACCCCATGTCTTGAAAAGCAGTTATTAACATCTCCAGTATCATACCACAAAGAGGATCCTATTACTATGAAAGTTTCTTTGAATATCAGGTGAGGCTTGAAGGATTTGGAACTATTTCTGTCTGGAGCAGCAGTTTCCAACATTTTCAAGTCATGACATCCTTTTATAATAGACAAGCAATCTGTGGCCCCCACCCCCAGGTTTGCTTAAAAAGGCATGAGGCAAAGTCATCCCTTCCCAGAAAGTAGAGGCTTATTTCTCCTGTAAATGGTCTGTTTCTTCAACATGTTCATAAACACTAATTTTAACAGCCCACTCCAAGAGAAAATTTAGTGTTAGAACAAATGGCCTTAATAGCTACTATGATGACCTTTAGGAGGGGGTGGAAAATAGGCCTGGAACTTCAGCAAGGTCTCAAGGTGCTCCCTGACTTCTCAAGGAGTTCTTATGCTCTGCTGACAATGTTCAATTGCACCTAGCATCACGTTGAAAGATTCAGAACCTTTCCTTCAGCTGGGAAGTATCTTTTTACAGGTCTTTACATCTCTAGTGAAAGCCTAGATGCCCTAAGCACATCCGATCTTGCCTGATTTCAGAAGCTAAGCAGGCTCAGCCCTGGTTAGTACTTGGATGGGAGACCACCAGGGAATACTAGGCGGTGTAGGTGCCTGGAGTAGGAACTGGCAAGCCATTCCAGTATTCTTGCCAAGAAAACTCCATGGGTCATGGGGGTCATGAAGAGTCGGTCACAATTTTTAATGACACAACACACACACACACACACATCTCTAGTGATGTTTCTCATTGCATTTTCAACTGACTTTGGCCACATGCATATAGCATAGCGCTAAGGTCATGTTTCAATGTTTCACTTGCAGCAACTCGTTTTGTAAGCTTGAATGCACGCAAAATCTACTTTTGATTTCACTTTGACAAGCAATTGCTCAAACTCTTGTATGGTTTTACAGACATTAATTCATTATGGATTAATTTATAAAAAGACATTTACTCATGCTGCTTGTTTGCTAGCATTTTATGCAAACCCCCTAGCAGAGCTTAACAACAACAAAAATTCCTCTTGGATATATTCTGCTAGTATTTTTCATTTGATACAATCTTAAGAACTGCTGGCTTCCCAGCTAAGTGGGGAAGTTGGCATATTTTCCAATTTGTAAGAAAACCTTCATTGAGGAAGTATAAGATGATGGTGTGATCCTCAGATAAGCTTTTTGAAGAAGACAGGCCATTGTGATTAAAAATGACAGAGGATTCAAGAATTTAGAGTATTTCCAATCTAATTTCTTGTAATCTGTCTTTTGACCTCTAATACTTCATGTGCCATAGCTTTTTCCAAATGAAAGCTCCTGTTTCAGATGAGACAGTATACTTGAAGTTTTGTAATACTTCTTGTAAAAAACAAAATCCGGCATTGATTGACTTCTGCAATTTGTGATTCAGACTTTGTTACTTAAGCTTAAAAACAGAGATTTTTTCCCCCGGAAAATGCCATTTTATCTGAGGGTTTGTCAAGTTATTTCTAATTTAGCTCCTTTCTCTGACCAGGGCTGGTCTACCTTCTGAGATTAGTAATAAAAAGATAAGCTGGGCACAGTAAGTTAGAAAAATCTCATTTACATTCATATTAGGTACCTTTCTGAAATATTTTCTGTTTTTTCTAATACAAATTAATCATATATTTGATCAAAAAGTGGGGAAAGGAACTTAAAATACAAAGGCAAGTTAATAGGAGTGTTTCCTTATTATGGCAACTTTGGGAGATAAGAGAGTGAATACAAAATGATATTTCAATTTGCAAAACCCACCAGGTTAATGTATAAACTTATTGATCATATTACCAGAGGTGTGCTACTCAAATGTCACAGGCATACACAAGGTCAGTTCAGTCAGCATACTGCTGGCTTTACAAGGAATGCTCAGGGTAAGTCAAAACAAATGAGTTTTTTTAAAATAAGAGAAAAATGGGAAAATTAAAAACATTACTTTGCTTTTTTTCTATTGAAATTGCAGGGAGTGTTGTGATGTGCCTAAAACCACACAGCAATAACAATTTAATTTTATGTATTTTTATTTATTTATTTATTTTTATACTGCCCTTCTGGCTGCAGGGCTACTCTGGGCAGTTGGCAAAAGTTCAAAAGAAACAATATAACCGACAGTAACAAGTAATATGTCTGAAACAAATAAAACAAAATGTAAACTACAGAAGAATAACAATCAAGCATGATAAACAAGTTTAAAACGAAGAGATGATGGTATTGGGATGTATTGGCCCAAATTGAGCCAAATATACTTTCTTAATTATCGAACTGAAGACATTTCAAGGTTTTACAAGAAATTTTACAAGAAATTTTCAAGGTTTTACAAGAAATCAAGTGCCCCCTTTCTGATGGTTTCATCACAGTAAAAGTGTGATTTGTTGTTATCCATCATCAATTCACTTGCTGATTATGGTAACCCCAATTAATTTATTCTCCTTAAAATTCTTCTCATTAACTGCTCTGCTTAGGTGTTAGAAACTAGAGTAATGAAACTCATGTTTGAATGTTCCTTTTCTCTTGCTGCCTTCAACTCTTCCCAGCATTATTGTCTCCCCTACCCCATATGTCTCAGTCTCACAAGATAAGTATAAAATAATACCTTTAATTTAGTGTCTAACAGTATACACTAAAAAATCTAAACTAATCTCATTAGCGTTGGGCACAAAAAGGGAAAATGACAATGCTGATTCATTAGGTTTCATTATGTAATGAAACAAAACAAAACAAAACAAAACGAAGCAAGCAGCATTTTGTTGCAGATGAAATTAAATTGGTGTGTTTTTTTTATTAAATGAACCATCTTGTTTGTCTATAATAAACTGGCTCCCATACCTGCTTGGTTGTGCCCTCTTCCTCCTCCCTCTCTGTGCCACCGGAGCTGCAGGGGCCACTGCTGCTGGAGTCCCTGCCAGCCAGTTGACGAGCAGGACTGCAGGCCAGCCTAGGCCCACCTTCAGAGCTGCCACCACCGGAGCCCCACAACCAGCTGGCAAGTGGGCAAAGCTGCCGCTGCCAGTGTTATCACTGCCGGAGCCCTGCCAGCCAGCTGAGGGACAATAAACTGCCCAGAACATTTTAAGACATATTCAAGTTTAAGAACAGGAAACATAGTCCTCCTTCTGCGCGTCGAATCCTAGGAGTACCTATTGTGTAGGATGTGCGGCTTTATATTTGGAAACAGGACTTGATTGCCTAGAGACTAGGCTTGGAACTCTGAAATTCTGGGTTGAGAATTCATGTTCATGCCAAGCAGCTGGGCAACATTATACCACATGTTATCAGTATTCTTATATGAGCAAGTGGACGC